>JAJKFI010000020.1:10287077-10330020 GCA_029204185.1 Lerista edwardsae | reverse complement strand
AGAGAGAGAGAGAGAGAGAGAGAGAGAGAGAGAGAGAGAGAGAGAGATTTGTATATTTATATATAACTTCTATATAATGTATTATATAGTGTATAATGTACTGTATATATAACTTTGGGTAGACTACTATAAAGCTCTCTTCATGGGGCTACCCCTGAAGACGGTTCAGAAGTTGCAGTTAGTGCAGAATGCGGCTCCTCGGTTGGTCACTGGAGCTCAGCATGCAGAATCTGCTGTGCCGTTGTTCTGGGGGCTACACTGGCTGCCCATTCCTTTCTGAGCCCAATTCAAGGTGTTGGTGATCACCTAGAAATCTCAATATGGCATAGGACCGGAATACCTCAAGGAGTGTCTTCCACCATACGTTGTTGTCGATGTGCATACATTGTTGCACATCCCCTGAGGTCATCAGAGAGGGCTCTTCTTAGGATTCTGCTACCATATGAAGCCAGGGGGACGGTGGCAAGGAGCAGAGCCTTTTCAGTTGTGACACCATGACTCTGGAGCCAGCTGCCAGAAGACCTGAGGTTTCCATAGTTTCTTGGGGGCGGGGGTTAAGAACATAAGAACATAAGCAGAGCCCTGCTGGATCAGGCCAAAGGCCCATCTAGACCAGCTTCCTGCATCTCACAGTGGCCCACCAGGTGCCCCAGGGAGGCATGAGACAACAAGATGCTTGGATCCTGTTGCACTCCCTTGCACCCGGTACTCTGAAGTAGCCTACTACTAATGTAAGGAGGCTGCACCACCCAGCATGGCCTATAGCCCACGATGGACTTTTCTTCCAGAAATCCGTCCAATCCCCTCTTAAAGACATCTAGACCAGATGCCTTCATCACCTCCTGTGGCAAAGAGTTCCACAGATTAACTACCCGCTGGGTAAAAAAGTACTTCCTTTTATCTGTTTTAACTCTCCCAACCCTCAGTTTTAGTGGATGCCCCCTGGTTCTGGTGTTTTGAGAGAGGTTAAAAACCTATCTGTTTCTCCTGGTTTTGGGGGAGGGAGGTCCTCCCTAGGGATCCCTTTTTAACTTCTTAACTTCTCAAGCAATATCTTCTTCTTTAACGTCTTAACTTTTTTTTATATTATTTTACTATTTTATGCTGTTCTGCTCTCTTACTGGTTGTTGTTGTTGTTATGTTATTTTAATGGATCTCATTGCTTCCCTTTTAATATGTTGTTTTCATGGGGTTTTAGTTTTCTATGTACACTGCTTTGAGTTTTAGAAAAGCGGTGTACAAATCTTATAAGTAAGTAAAATAGATAAATAAACTTTGTAACTTTGTGTTTATAACCATACCAAGAAACATGCTTCTCTTGCAAGTGGCTGCTAGCCAAATTGCAGCTGCAGCCAGGGTCACCACCACTTCTGCCACCATCTTGGGGCAGCCTCTAAGACACCCCCCACCCCGGCAGCCTGGCACCCGGGGCTGCCCCCCCCAGCCACCTTCTTCATACTCCACTGTCTGTATGTTTTGAATAGTGTCCTGACTTGTGGTTATTTCTTTACTTCGTCTCTGCCTCAGAAGTAGGCAAATCTCCACTATCACGGCAACAACAGTGACAACTTTGTCATCCGTTGTTCCCAATCCAGTGGTGTCATTCAAATGATTTAGGAACAGGAACTCACTTTTGATTGGCACTTGTCGGGAACCCGGAACCAGCCACGGAGCCCGTTAGGATCCGGAACGCCCGTTCTGGTCCGTTCCCCCTGAATGACATCACTGCCTTCGCCCCCCTAGGAATCCGGAGTCGCTCCCTTTAACCCTCTGAGTGCCGGCCAACCAAGAAGAAAAGCTCTTTGCAGAGGAATTGGGAGGGGGGAGGAGGGAGAGTGAAGTGGGCGGAGTCAGCCCTAATTTTAACTAGTGGAACTGAGTTCCCCCGCGTTCCCCCTGCATGACATCACTGTCCCAATCCCTATTTGGAAGGACCTGTATCATCTTCCTTCTTGCCCAACCTTCCATGCTTCTAATGTTGTGCTACCACGTCTCATGCCTGCTCATATATCTTCACGCGATTCACGGATACCTGAGATCAGGGAGCTTGCTGTGGCAGGAGAAACATGTGAAGAATGCGCTTTGTCCTTGGCGCAGTGGCGGCCGTTCACCTTGAAAAGAAAGCCCTGGTTTCGGTTATCTCATTATAACCGGAGGTATTTCTTGAGGACCTTAAAGGTCAGGCTGATTAAAACATTGTAAATTTCATGCAAGCCGACAGGGAGAAAAATCCCCATTAATTGTTTGGGAACAGTGAGCTGGAAAACGCTAAAACCTTGTAACAATTCCATTATAAGATTAATATGCCACAGCAACGCCTGGAGGAAACATTCGGTGGGGAGTTAAAAAGTCATTGCTGGCAATTATATTCAGGCAATTTAACTGTCAGTAGCGACCTTTCAGCAATAGTTGTTTGCATACTGCCTCGTTGGGGGCAGAAAGGATTGTGTTGGCCGCTCTGCGTTAGAAGGTGGACTCCAAAAGATGCAGCCTACCATTCTTAACTGCCACCCTTTAAATTAAAACAAAATGCGTTATTTATTCTTCGTGACACTCCCATTCTGAAAAGTCACCCGTTTTCTTTCTGCAAACTAATTGACCGAGGCACCCCAGCATGCAGGTCAATATCTTGGGATTTATGAAATACCTTATTAACTTTAAGTACAGAACCTGCAGCAGGGAAAATTTTTCTAAGTAGTCCAAGCGTGCTGGCCGGGGGGGGGGGGGAAATGGCACTCGCTGTCTGCCTCTCCCATACCCCCAAGTGAGCGTCACATCCTGGCTCCAGGCCTCATCCAATCAGAGACTGGGTTAGCCTATCAGCCAGCCTCGAAGGGTCAAGGCAGCTGGTCGGCAATGACCTATACAGGCCAAGCCTTGTGTTGGCCTTTGCCTGCCCCAGCCAGCCTCCCAAACCAGACAAGTATTTTCAGACCAATCCTCGCTCACCCCTTGACCTTGCTTACCTCCAGACATATGCAAGCACATGCTAGGTTACCCAGCTAGTATGTGATCTGCCTATACTCGCCACCAACTGATGAACCCATCACAGGTGCCAGTCTGGGGAAGGCAAAAAAAAAAAAACCACAACTGCCAACCCAGGCCAATCAGATTGACAGCAAAACAAACAAACAAACAAACAAACAAACAAACAAACAAACAAACAAACAAACAAACAAAATTCCTACCCAATCCCCAAAAGGGCAACTAGCTACTCTGAGGGCGCAATCCTATACTGAGTTAGGCCGGCATAAGTTAGGCCAACAAAGTTTGGCCAGCACAAGGGACACGGTAAAGTATGTTTGGACCAATCTCAGAGTTAGAGAGTCACAGACGTGAGCCATCCTCCCTGACTCTGAAAGCTGTCCAAAAATGCTTTATGGTGGCCTTTGTGCTGGCCAAACTTTGCTGGTTTAGCTTAATGCCAGCCTAACTCCAGTTTAGGATTGCGCTCTAAGACTGAACACTGGGTAGGCAGGGCGCAAAACCTGGCACCCATTCTGTACTTTTTTGGGGAGGCAGAAATTTCCAAATTAGCTTTGTTTGTGCTATTGGTCCTTGATATCAATTCTATGGTAGCCTTGTGGATCTATTTGGGCATCCACACTATATTGCAAGGGAATTATGCTGTAAAATCACATTGCTCTCATTTGAGCTGTGAATTGGAAAGCCGCCAGTTCAAATTCGGATTGTGCCATGAAAGTGGCGCACGCTTTTAGGCAAATCGTTTTTTCTTCGGGGCAAATTCAGCCCCAATCTACAAAGTAATGAACTACCTTACTAGGCCGTTATACTGAGATTATGATTACTGAGATTAGGGCTGCAATCCTATGACACTTTCCTGGGAGTAAGCCCCACTGAATACAGAGGAACTTACTTCTGAGTAAACATGCATAGAATTGTGCTAGTCTGAGATGCACTTGAACCCTCAAAAACTGGCATATAAATGTCTGGGTTGAATTATTTCACTATTATTCAGGCAGCCTTCCTTATCCCTTTGTAAAGCATCTTGTTTCTGTTCTGAATTCTGTTGTCTGTCTTAATTTTTTGGCGTGCAAATTAGATCTCCACTGGAACCCCCCCTTTCTGTGTTCAATCAAGCATTCTGTTACTTTCAAACACATTCTAGTTCCTGCTTATCTTTCATCCCTGATTTCATCATTTTCGCTACCCTTGACTTCACTGGATTCTTGCTTGCTTGTTAAGCCTGTTATCTCCTGTGTTTGGTGTCTTCAACCTTTTTATCTCTTATTTCTCTTTATCTGTGAAATTGTTGGCCAATTAGTTTAAATGATAGTTTTCTTTGGAAACAAAAAACTAAGACTTTTTTGTCATTTACAAAACTAAGACTTCTGTCATTTATTGGATGGATACATCTTTTTGGGGACAGGGGGGTTGTTTTGCTTTCTCTTCCAGTTTTGCTTAGCTCAGGGGTGTCAAGAAGAAGTCCTGGGGGGGGCAGATGTGGCACCCCCTAAGCTCTTTATCTGGTCCTCAGGCTCTCCCAGCATCATCATCAGCTGGTCTCTGCTGAAAGGGCAGCCCGCATGAGAATTGGGCTCTCTAGTATGTTGAAAATATCAAGATTTGCATATTCTCCAGTGGGCTCTCCTGAATAGGCTCAGCAACTAAGTTGGGAAGCTCCTCCTCTCAGGTCAGGCAGGTCAGATCATGACGATTTCCTGAGGGGAGGGGCGCCCTCCATTATCCCAGTCTGGCCCCACCTCACGTTCAGGTCGGTCATGAGTTCGTAAGTGAGAAAAAAGTACTTATTTCTAGTAATGATCTGCTTAATGACATCACTTCCTGTTTTATGACATCACTTTCAGCCCTCAGCAGGCATCCCTGGCTTAGCTTTTAGATTTTATTTAGACTGTACGCTCAAGGGGTCAGTTATTTTGTATTGTGCCTAGTTCCCCCCATCCAGCGGTGTCATCCTGGCGGAACGGCCCGGTACGCCGTTCCACTAGTTCCGCAGATGGGCCTGGGCCGCACCGCCTCTCCTGAGGACGGGCGAGCTGCTCCTGGGCCCGTCCTCCCTCCCGCGCGTCCGAATTGCTCTGAAATGGAGCGATTCCAGGCGCAGGGAGGCGCAGGGAGGCGTGGCTGGCCTCTGCCATAGGGGCGGAGGGCTGCCAATCATCCGGGTGTTCCGGTTCCTGGCGTGCCCGGATGACATCACTGCCCCCCATCCTACACTAATAATAATGGTAGACTTGTCCTATATAGAGCAAAATACACAATATAATTGGAAGAAATCCTTCCAAAATCCTGGGAGCTAAGCAATAAATACAAATATATTTGATCTTTCATGCACACCCACACCCACACACACACACACACACACACACAAAGTCCCTTGGTCCCTCTCTCTTTTTATGTTAATTAAAGGCCATACTAATGCATTATCTTCCAGAAAACAGTTCTTCAGTGAACTGAGAGCAGCTTGGAGGAGAGGTATACAAAAGGTAGCCTTGTGCATATATTCACTTGAAAAGCTTTTATGGATTTCAAGAGATTTGGGCACATTACTCATTTCATTTTCTTTTCTTTTTTTTAAGCTAATGACAGATATTGCTCTGTGATCTGCTCTGTGTTTCATGGTTTTATCCCCGTTTCAACTGGAATGAAACACGCACTTTTTTTTGACTTCGCGGACAGAAATATCCCTCTTGAATCATTGCTTGGAATGCAAGTTCTACGAGCTGAAACTTGACATTCCTTTCTTCCTCCTCCTTCCCTGCCCCCCCCCCTCCTGGCTCCCCTGTGTATCAAAAGAGAGCATAATGTCCTGTGTATCAAAAGAGAGCAGATACTCCAGAGAGCAGATCACCCTACTAATCTGTCAATCTTTCAGGGAAGATTAAGAACTGCAATGGACGGTAAATTGAGGCCACCTTGGCACCTCTTCCAAGAGTGCAATTTGTGCAGTTTCTGTTTTGCCTTTGGTAGCTGCCTATTGGCTACTTGCTTAGTATTCATTAGACAAAGACAGAAGCATCACATTTCAGATTTAGATGAAAGTTTGGATTCCATGTCAGCCAAAAGGCTTTATGCCAGGTGATGGCAGAAGTTTAAGGGCAGGAGTTCCACAGCTTTGATTTCTGATCTTTTTGAAGAATGACAGAACTTCACGATGGAGGAAGTGTGGGAGTATTTTGCAACCCTGTGAAAGGGAGTGATAAATACCTCTAAAATTCCACAACTGAAAGTGGCATTACACTTACACTATACCTGTCCTCAGATCACAGGCCCAGTAGCAGAGCTTTATCTGGGAGCATGTCCTATTGCAGTTTTTTCCCAACCTAGGGGGTCACCCTCCCATTGGGACATGTTCCTGGGTCAATCCCTCTTAAGGGGAGTGGCCCAGGAATAGGTGCCTGACAGCATCACAGCCATGTGAGCATCTTTGGGGTTCTTACCTTATGGGGGGGGGAGGGGACACGATGGCATCTCACAAGTTCTGGGAGGCCCACAGCCCCCTCTGCAAGCCTCCCCAATGAGGTAAAAAGCCCCGTTTTGCATGCACAAAGCACTTCCTGTTTGCACACAAACAGAGGAAGTGCTTTGCGCATGCAAAACAGGGTTTTTGTACCTCATCGGGGAAGCTTGCAGAGGGATCTGCTGGCCTCCCAGAACTTGCCAGAGGCCAGCGCAACGCCACTTATGATGTAAGAACCCCCAGGGTGCCTGCAGCACCATGATTACTGCCAGGCACCAGCCCTGCCCCTGCCAGTACTTACAGCGGTCTCAAAGTTAGAGTAGGACATTGGGAACCGTTGTCCTTTGTGACAGCTTGTGCCAGTACGGGGAGACCATAAGATTGTGCCACGAGGCCGCAATCCTATACACACGTTCCTGTAAGCCCCACACCCTGAGTTAATGTCTACAGGATTGCACTGCAAGGAATCCAGGCTTTCTTAGGATATAACAACCCTTTGCATTTTGCATTGCCAGTCTCTTTGGAAAAAAAAAACACCCTGTCATTGAAAGATAGGATAGAAGTGCTTTAATAAAAAATGATACATATGAAAATAAGAAGTGTCCAGCTGCATCAGGCCAGAGACCCATCTGGGTCAGCAATGTGTTTCACACAATTGCCTCTAGGCAACCCGCATGCATATGTTGCTCCTGTCATCAGTCCCCTGCAAGTAGGATTCAGAGGCTTGCTGCTGCTGAATTCGGAGGTGGCGCATAGCCATCATGACTAGTAGCCATTGATAGACCCTCTCCTTCAGGTGCTAATTGAACAGCAGTCAGCCACATCTCTGTCCTGAGAAGAGAACTCTTCTTACGTTCCAGTCTGGTGGCATGTCTGATGCGAGTCACGCACTTGACTTTTTTTTTTTTTTGCTGGTTTTTTTTTTTGCTGTTTGGGGAATGTGGGCAACAAGCACAGCCCGTGTTCCCTGTTTGCATTGCAATTAGACCGCTCCGTGCGCAGGCCTGGGCTGCTAATCAGTGCTAATTAGTGAAGATGTGTTCCAGGTGGTGCTATTATCCTGAGGAATGTGCTTAAAAAGGGTGGGAGGAGATGGCTGGTTTTCCCTTCCCATAAAACCGTGGCAAAAGTAAGTTACATAAGAATATAATGAGAAACAAAACTCAAAACAAATAATGCTTTTATGAAATTCATACTTGCCCTGTGAGATGCACGCATGGCCTTGCATCTGTGTGGAGCAGTGGAGACCCCTAGTGGGCAGTGCCTCAAATGGCAAAACCTTGTCTTGCGTATGCGTGATCTTGCACTTGTCCTTTTCTCACCCTACTCTTCCATCATTCATTTCTGTGCTGTTCTGTGCTGTGCAATTATCCCATTTTTTATTTCATGACTTCAAGAGGGCCCAAAGCATTTCTGAGACAGGAATTCAAAATTATGCTGCCCACCCCTGCAATGCTGGTGGGTCTCAATAATGGCGCTCCTAAATCTGAGGCCTGATGCCCCAGCCTCTTTCTTGGTGCTTAATGCGGCCAACGTCCTCTTTCAGTGTTAGTTGTGCATTGAATTGTTTTCTGTCAAGTTGAATAGAGGCAGTAGGGTCAGCCAACCCATGAGCCCAATTGAGAAATCTGCCTCAGGGCCAAATCAAATGCGTGCTGCATTTGGTGCTGTTGGGGAAGTCACTGAGGCAAGGGACCATTTGTTCACTTACCTCGAGGCTGCATTGCAGCTGCATCAGCACCAGAAAGTTGGATAGGATTGGGCCCTCAGGCAGTACTATAGATTGTCTCCCCTGTACCTCAAAGGAATAGAGTGGAAATGTGCAGGAGAGGAAAGTTGTGAGCTGGAATAGCTGGCATGAGGAGGAGCGGACACACCTTTGGGTAAGGGTTGTGGGGGGGGAAGGATGAGATTCTGATCTACCATTCATAGTAGCAATGAAAAAACATAAACTGGAGTGGCAATTTCTGGAAACCTTTCACCTGACATTTATTTTATCTATTTAAAAGATGTTTTTTTTAAACTTGCCTCTTTTGTCACCTGACTCCGGACACTTTGGAACATATAATATTCCGTCGTCCAACCCATCAATATCTTCGTAATTTGTATTTGAAACCCTGCCTGTCCTCCCTTTCTAGCTCCTTTGCAGACTTTCTCCCTATTTTTCTGAGTGACTGTCGTGCTCCCCTTACAACTTCTGTTGCGAGCTTTTTAGCTGCGATTTTGAAATTAACCCCTGCATCGTGATTCACTATTCTCCTATTTCCATTTTCCCCTTTCTTCTTTCCCCATACCTCACCTCATTGAAATTGACAATTCCTGTGTTGATTTGTTTTATTTAATTTATGTATGCCAATAAAGGTTATGGAAATGGAAAAATGGAAACTCGCCTTTTTCCCCAGTCAAGGGAACTCAAGGGGCTGACAAAGTTCAATAAAAACAATATGAAAACAATGTCTTAAAAGCAAACATTAAAAATAACCACATCGTAAAAACAGCACCGAATCCAAAAGCACCAGCATTGAAACCATTTCATTAAAAGATGCCAGCCTGCCAAAGTTCTAACAGGAATTTTTGGTTCCGTTCTGCGCTCAGTTCTTTGTGTAGGTGCATATACAGTGATGTCATGCAGGGGGAACGCGGGGGAACTCAGTTCCACTAGTTAAAATTGGGGCTGACTCCTCCCACTTCACTCTCCCCCTCCCCCTCCCAATTCCTCTGCAAAGAGCTTTTCTTCTTGGTTGGCCGGCACTCAGAGGGTTAAAGGGAGCGACTGTGGATTCCTGGGGCAGTGATGTCATTCAGGGGGAATGGGCTCCGTGGCTGGTTCCGGGTTCCCAACAAGTGCCAATCAAAAGTGAGTTCTTGTTCCTAAATCATTTGAATGACACCACTGTGCATATATGTGCATGATGATGATGATGATGGCTGGATACAGAGCAGGGCTTAAAAAACCCACTATCAGAGAATAAACGGTGCAGCTGTGAGCAGCTTCCCTCTCTGTTCTTGCCTGAAAAATACTCCACACCAACTACCAGTTGCCCAGGAACTGGAGAACTGGAGTGGAGGCTTCCTCTGGGCTCTAATATGTTATACCCCCTGCCTCTCAGGATGAACATCATGGCAAGGTTCCCCACCATTGGCTACAAAATCTATAGCTGGTTCCCCACCATTGGCTACACAATCTATAAACAAAGAAGGATTTAAGTACATGAGCAGATCCTCGTGTACAGAAGCATTGAGGTTCCAGTACCTGTAAAGAGCCCCTGAATGGTGTTTTGTGAATTTAACTGCAATGAGCAGGTTGCATGGGATAGATAAACAAACCATTGGCTGGCCAACAAGGGACAGATATTTAAAGAAAACATGTCCACAGCTTTATGACAGGCATGATCAGACACAGGAACCCATGTTTACAGACGCCTCATTTTATTGCCCCTTGATAATGATATCAGCATCGCTTCCAGGGTCTGCAGTATGACCAGACTCCATTATCCCCCTTTTAACTGACTTTTTGGAAGCATCCCAGCTGTCAAAATATTTGCAAAAGGATTGAGCACTTCCCCAATTGTCATCCATTTTTGTCATCCTAAAACGGTTGTTGTAGGGAGCAAGGTGCTTAAGTGATGGTAACATCTGCAAAGCATTGTCATATACTTCTGTACCTAGTACTTACAGTAGAATTTATTTCTCTAACTCTGAACTCATGCATGCACGCATATGCACACACACACACACACACACACACACAGAGAGAGAGAGAGAGAGAGAGAGAGAGAGAGAGAGAGAGAGAGAGATTGGCCGGCACAAGGGCCACTGTAAAATGTGTTTGGACCACTCTGAGTCTAGAGTTCCCTTGCTCCAGGGGAAGTCTACGCCGGGCGACTGGGATTATTTGGACTGTGCTAGCTCTATAGCAGGTGTGGACCTGGTCTATCTGTTTGGACCTGGGCAAGGAGATTGAGAGCGCAGTCCTACACTGCGCTGGATTGGCAAGGCCGGCCAGCGTGTGCAAAAACCTTGCACAGAACAGTGGAGGCTGGAGCCTCCCAGCGGCAAGGGCATATTCACGCCTTTGCTCCAGCCTCCCCTATGTGCTCCTCCTCCTGCTAAACAGCAGGCACAGATCTGAGGAGACCGTGAGGCACGAATCGGAGCCGCACGGCCTCCCCCACGGGCTTAGGATTCGGCGTTATGGCCAAATCCGAAGCCCGCTCACGTCCCGCCCTCCCCCCGCCCACAATCTCCCTCCCGCCGCCAATCGCGCTCCTGTCCAGGCGTGGAGCCTCCCTTGGGCCAGCCGGCTTCGGCCGACGCGAGAGAGACTTGGTGCGGAAGCAACCTGCCTGCAGCACCGGTTCTGTTGCTCTAGCTCCAACGCAGGGCTATGTTGCATTGACGCTATGTCCAGAGGCGGATCTACAGGGAGGGCAAAGCTCTAAGTGTTGCAAGAAGCCTTACCCTGTCATGTAAATCCCTCCTCTCCCTTGCTGCTGTAGCCAGTAAGCAACGCCAAGATGTTGCTTTTCCCTGTGAGGATTGGCTAAAACGGTGCAGGAGAGGAGTGATTTCCACTGCAAGGTAAGGCTTCTTGCAAAACTTAGAGCTTTGCCCTCCCTTAGATCTGCCTCTGGCTACGTCAGGGCTAGGATTGCCCTGAGAGGCCAGGAAGGGAGTTTGAATTTGGCAGATGCCACTGCAGACAAACGTGCCCCTCTTCCAGTCCTGGTCCTTTTGGTTGGATGCCGTAGGAAGCGGTGTACTGGTTCCAGATTGCTATCTTGGGGCAAAGCCCTGCATTGGGTTCCCCAAGCTTACCCCAGAGCTGATGGGAGGCAGCTCTGTCTCTCTACCAGCCAATGGGGCCACCCCCTGGAGACCCTGCAACGGTGGGGAATGATTCCATTTGTAGGTGCCAGGGATAGCATCATGAGCCTCTTAAGACCAACTCCTGCCACCAGTACTGGGAAGTTCAGAAGGTCAGCCTAACTAGCTGAGCCCTTTGATGGATGAGGACCCTTGGCCAGTGTCCATTGTGGTTTGCTTCTGGGTCTTCCCACTGGATGCTAGATCAGATGGTCCTTTGGCCTGATCCAGCAGAGCTCATCATGTTCCTTATAATAATAATACATGTAATTGCATCTGAAGGATTTCCTTGGCCACTCTGCTAATCTCCTAATAGCCATTGCTTTCAGCAGGATTATGTGAAGGCTTTGAACATTTTATTAAGTCCATATGTGAGATGCCCACAGACCCACACATGCAGTTTGAAAACCCTACCAAGAGGAAGGAAAATTTGCCAGAAAACGGATTGTTGTCAAACTATGTTCTCAAAGCAAATAGGATTCATCTTCAGGCCTAATAAGGGCAAAATATCTCAATGCTATGACATAAAAATAGAGCACAATTCAAGGCGATGGGTTCTTTCGGCTGGAATATGCAGGAACAGTTAGTACGTGACTAGTTAAAACATCTATTTTGGAAGGGGTTGCAATGTGCACATTTTATCAGTGTGATCATTTTGGAGAACAAACTATTTTTTGGAGTAAACAAGTGACATTCCATTAGGGTCATTCTCATAAATGCTTTATAGGCAACTGGTGGTAGAATAGGGTTATGATCTGAGATCGGGCAAAAAATCAAAACAATTGGGGGAAAAAAATCAACATTTCCTATATAAGCGAATGGGTTCTGAGCTGTCTCTGACAACTCAGAAGAGAGATCTTGGGGTGCTGGTGAACAACTCGATGAAAGTGTCAATCCAGCATGCAGCAGCAATGAAGAAGGCCAATTCCTTGCTTGGGATAGTTAAAAAGGGGGTTGAGAATAAAACGGCCGATATTATTAAGCCATTGTACAAATTGATGATAAGGCCACATCTGGAGTATTGCGTACAGTTCTGGTTGCCACATTCCAAAAAAAAAAAAGGATATAGTGGAACTAGAAAAGGTACAGAAGAGAGCAACCAAAATGATTACCGGGTTGGGAAACCTTCCTTATGAGAAAAGGCTACACTGCTTGGGCCTCTTCAGTGTAGAAAAAAGGTGCTTGAGGGGGGACATGATGGAGGCATATAAAATTATGCATGGGATGGATAGAATGGACGGAGTTATTTTCTTTCTCTCACAACACCAGAAGCAGGGGACATCCACTAAAATTGAGTGCTGGGAGAATTAGAATAGATCAAAGGAAACACCTTTCTACCCAACGTATAATTAGTCTGTGGAACTCCTTGCCACAAGAGGTGGTGACGGCATCCGGCTTAGGAGGTTCCCGCAGTTGCCTGGCTGCCTTGGGAATTGGGATGCAGTATGAGCCTCCTGGCTACCACTGTGTTCCTGGTCAGTTGGGCAGTTCAGGATTGGATTGCCCGACTCCATGTCCTCTAAACTCCAGGAAGGCTCTAAGGGGGGGGGGGGTGCTGCTTGCAAAACTACTGGTGTCCCCTATCTTTAAAAAAGGCATCCTCAGTATCCATGGTTTCAGGTATCTGCAGGTGGATCCGGAATGAAACTCCAGTGGATACTGGGGCATGCATGTAATATCACCGACAATGGGAAGCCCACAGTGAGAATGATCCAGCAACCCTCTGCTGTGGGGCCTTATTGCGTGTGTGCCTTATCTGGCTAATGGGTAAGGTTATGTTGGGTTGGCTTCTCCCAACAAGCCAAGACAAGGCATGGCCTTGGAGTATGCCTTGGAGTCGTGGAACGCGATACCAAATGTGGAATCTAACAGCGTCTCCACAAATCTCGGGAATCTCAGTTTTCATTTGGAAAAAAAAAAAGACAGAACAAAGGCAAATGTCTTGTCTAGAAAGGAGGCTTGTTTGCAGATCTGGCAGGGTATTTTCAGGAAGCAGAACAATCCTTGCCTTTTGCAAAGGGTGTCCCAACATTAATTGCAAGCCTTACAGCATCTCTGCCAGGTGAGTCAGTGACATTATCTTTAGACTGCAGGTGAGGTGGCCTGAGACCACCTAGAGAGTTCACAGCAAAAATGAGATCTGAACCAGGTGAGCCCTGAGTCACAACTTGGTCTTGTAGCTGGTACACTGCACCAGCGCTTCTGCCAGTCTTTCTAGTCAGTGCTTTCCCAAGCAGAATGGAAAAGGTCTTCTTGCTGCACGAAGCACCAGCTCTTTGCAACTCTGCCCTTTTGCAGCCATGCAAAAGAGCCCCGAAGGCAACAAGCACTATACAGGCATGCCCCGGTGTCCGCTGGGGTTCCGTTCTGGACCCCACCGTGGATACCTGAAACTGTGGATACTGGGGATGCCTTTTTCAAGATAGGGGAACACCAGTGGTTTTGCTGCAAAAGGGTAAAAAAGAGATTTGTTTAATGTTTCCTTATCTGTTTAATAGGTGTCCCCGTATCCATGGTATCCAAGGATAACTGAAACCGTGGATACCGAATCAGTGGGTACCGGGGCATGCCTGTATAGCAATGGTCCCCACACTTTCTGCAGTGCAACCCACTTTGTACTCCATGGTAGTGGAGGTATTGCCCTCTTGGTAGTGCCAAAATGCTTAGAGGGAGCCCAAGAGGCCACTTCTGGGTTGTGCTGGGCCTGCGACCTGCAGGCCTCAGAATGAGAGAAACAACCAGAATTGGTTGTGGATGCAACTTCTGGTTTGACCGAAATTAGCTTCCGGTCGCTTTGGCGGGCCTGCGGAGGCTGATCACAGGATTGGATCACAGGATTGGAGTGACCTGGGCCTCTAGTCTTCCTGCATTCTGGCATTATCAGGAGCATTGGTCATGACCCACCAGTGCTTCATGACCAGCGATGGGATCTGCAAATTGAGAAGGGGAACACTGGGCGGGACTTAGGCGGGACTTACACATGATTGGCAGCCCGTCTGCAGCGTTCCGCGGCTGCCCTGGCCCGGGGGGGGGCTCCTGCTCACCACGGGGGATGGGTGGGGGGTGCTCTGGGTGCCTGGGTGAGCAGCGGTGGGGCGCGCCAACCGGGGGCAGCCCCCCCAAGGCCAGGGCAGCCGCGGAACGCTGCGGACAGGCAGCCAATCGCATGGAAGTCCCGCGTAAGTCCCACCCAGCGTTCCCCTTCTCAATTTGCAGATCCCATCGCTGTTCATGACCCACAGTTTGGGGAATGCTGCTGTTTAGTGTAATGGCTAAGGGAACTGAGCTGTAAATCAGGACTTCCCTGGTTTGAATCTCACCTTATTTGTGAACACATTCCCTCTCAGCTTTAATCTGTTTTTCTTGTGTTTGACAGAATCTGTCCATGTTAAACCTCATGGGTAGAAAAAAACAAACACAACTGCTTGAGTCTGGAGTCTGCCTGCTCCAGACTGATACTTGCACTTGAAAAAAGACTGAAGTGGAAAAGTCACATAATGCCATGTAACATATTGTTTGAGTCTAACAGTAGAACCACAACAAAGGAAATGCTAATTTTTAAAAAAATATGCTGATTGTATATCGAGTGGGCAGTTGACCTTCTGACCCACTGCTACTGAATATATGACAGCCAGGAAATTCTCAAAGGGCCCAACTAGTGAGATTCTAAGAAAACAAGTCAATCATTTTTCCCCTTCTTCTCTGCAATTTGGAATAATTAAATAAAAACTGGGACCGAAATGACTGGGAGTTGTCGTAATGAGTTGGCTGACAGTTAATAGGAGGAGAGGAATTTTGCTTCAAGACAATTTAGTAAAAAGACAATAAAATTATAGCGTCATGAGCATACTCTCTTTTTACAAAATTATTCAAGGCAGAACCCATCATTTAGAAGATTATGATTTCTTTCTTAACGAAAGTGACACAAGGGAAAAAAAGAGGAAAGGTGGAAAAGATGAATTGCTGCCAACGCAGTTATGTATTTAGTGAAAATGAGGGGCTTACCCAGACAATGGAAGCTGGCAAGTGCATTGAATGAAATGCAAGGATCTCAAAAGACGTGCCAATGATTAACTGGAATGGATGTTCTCAACTTAAAGACATGACTCAACTGCTTGCAGATGTGTGCAGAACACACTGTAATCCCTGCCTAGCTGGCTTGTGAAGCTGTGTAATGAGCCTAATGCTTTTGTTCTTTCATGCTTTCATTCTGATAGCATCGTCTTCAACATTTCATGGGCGAAGACAGGAGATGTAGCATCGTCAAGGGGTGTGTAAATCAGCTGGTTGAGTTCTACCTGGTTTTGGGACCAGTGGGCAGATAAGACTATAGACCGCTGGTGGAGGGACTGTTGGAAAAGGAGATAGAAGAAAACAGAGGATCTAGAGTAGGGGTGTCGGACCCATGGCCCATGGGCTGGATGCTGTCCTTGAAGCTCTTTGTCTGGCCCTTGGGCTCTTCTAGCACCACCATCAGCTACTCTCAGTTGCTGAGCTGTGCTGAGGAGTCACTGCTGAAAGGGCAGCCCACGTGATAATCGGACTCTCCCATATCTTGAAAATATGTTCAGGACGTGTGTATTTTCTCTTCTGCCATTTGCAGCTAATGAGTGGGAAAAACCTGCTTATTTCTGATCATGACCTGCTGAATGACATCACTTCCTGCCCTATGACATCACTTTTGGCCCCCATCAAGCATCATGATTGCTATTTGGCTTGCTGTATGAAATGAGTTTGACATCCCTGATCCAGTGGTGTCATTCAAATGATTTAGGAACAGGAACTCACTTTTGATTGGCACTTGTCGGGAACCCGGAACCAGCCACGGAACCCGTTAGGATCCGGAACGCCCGTTCTGGTCCGTTCCCCCTGAATGACATCACTGCTGATCTAGAGGATTAAGAGAATCCAGAGGGTCCCTAAACACATGCAACTCCTGTAACCTGTTCATCTGAAGCAGTAGTGTTCAACTGATCTGCTGCAGCACATTGGTATGCCGCAAAAGATCTGAAGGTTTGCCACGGGAATTTGAACCACAGTGGTTGAAAATGGCTGAAAAACTCTTCTGTATTCTGTGGCTCTGTTTCAAGGGCACTTGTCTTGTTGTAGTGACAAATTGTCCCTCTTCTTCCGCTGGTGGCGGATTTGGTGTATTCAGGTACAGCGGAATGCTCCTGGGTCTGTTTTAACCAATGCAGGACTTTATGATGCCTTTGCTGTGTCAAGCAGCACAAGAGGAAGGAATTAACCTTCCCTTTCCTGCTGTGCTGTTTGAATGATAAGAGGCACTTCCAGTTTTAAGCCTGCCTCTCTAAAATACATTTAGCCAAAAGGATGTTTGTACTTCTTAACGATAGACCTAAGGAAAAACAAAAAGCATGACTGGCTCACATTGGTTTATGCACAGTTCAAAATATACTGTCGCAGCTGCCATGAGGGGATAGCCAACTGAGCACGGTCTGCCACCTTAGGACCAACTTCTGTCCAATTTTCCAGCCCTAATGTAGCCATCCCCAATGGGGTGTGTGCTGCATTCTGTGGTGGAGGCCTCCTCAAGGTAAAGGAACATTTGTTCACGTTGGATAGGATTGAGCCCTTAGTGTTCTAATACACATCTTTCCATAGATTTGCAATGTGTACTAGAGCCAAGATGATTCATTTCCCACTAATGAGACTGAACTTACGTTGTTGTTCAGTCGCTAAGTCGTGTCCGACTCTTCGCGACCCCATGGACCACAGCATCTCTGTCCTCCACCAGCTTCCGAAGTTTGCCCAAATTCATGTGCATTTCTTCAGTGTCACTATCTAACCATCTCATCCTCTGCCTCCCCCTTCTCCTTTGGCCTTCAATCTTTCCCAGCATGAGGGTCTTTTCTAAAGAGTCCTCTCTTCTCATGAGGTGGCCAAAGTATTGGAGCTTCAGCTTCAGTATTTGTCCTTCCAGGGAGCAATCAGGCTTGACTTCCTGGAGGACTGACTGGATCTCCTTGCAGTCCAGGGGACTCTCAAGAGTCTTCTCCAACACCATAATTTGAAAGCATCTATTCTTTGGCGCTCTGCCTTCCTTATGGTCCAGCGTTCACAGCCATACATTCAGTGGTGGGATTCAAATAAATTAACAACCAGTTCTATGTCCTTCAGGGCGGCCTTCAGGGCCATCCGCTGCCTTTCTTCCCTCTCCCAAGCTAAAATTAGCAACCGGTTCTGCAAAATAGGTGAGAACTGGCTGAATTTCACCACTGCATACATTACTACTGGGAAAACCATAGCTTTAAGTATGCGAAACGTCGTTGGCAGGGTGATGTCTCAGCTTTTTATTAAGTTGTCTGCATTGTAAATAGTTTATCCTCCTCCAATGATTTTTATTTATTTCCACCCTGTTTTCATTTATATTTTATTGCTAATTTACAGCGCAATCCTATAAAGGACATAGCGCTGACACAATGTTGTTGCATCAGCACTACGTCATTAGTGCTGACGTGGGGGCACGGAGCAGCACCCCTGCATCGGCGCTAATGCTCCGAAGCTGACTCTACTTGTAGCGTTGGCTTCAGAGCACCAACAGAGAGCCTCCCTTGCGCCGAACGCAGCCGGTTGGCGCAAGGGAGGCTCTGTCCCATATTGGGATGGGGATTGGAGGGAGGGAGGGAGGGAGGCTGGGGGCGGGACGTGGGCGGGGCGTGGGTGGGCTTGTGTGGTGGCCATACAGCCACATCCTAAGCCCATCCGCGAGGCCGCATGGCCCTGATTCGGGCCGTGTGGTCTCCTTGGATTGCTCCTGCTCTTTAGCCGGCACAGATCTGAGGAGCACGTAGGGGAGGCTGGAGCGCATGCTCCCTTGCCATGGGGGGAGGGGCCTCCAGCCTCTCCTGTGCAGCATCGGATATGGTGCTGCCAAGTTGGCCTCACCATTCTGATGCTGCATAGGATTGCGCCCTTAATTGTCTTATTTCAATGTACTGTATTATTTCTATTTTTATTTTCTTCCAATAATTGTGAGCCACCTTGGGCTTTTGCCTTGGCAGAGGAAAGGCAGGTTGAACATATTTTAAACAAACAAACAAACAAACAAACAAACAAACAAACAAACTTCTACAGACCTCAAGGGTTGGAATGGAATGCTTAAAAATGACAGTAGCAATTCCCATCCAAAATATGCAAAGCAAACCATTCTCAAGTGGCCAATAGTAATAGTAAAAAGAACACAATGATTTATCATGCGCAGATATCGGAAAGTAGAGACTCTCCTTGGTGACAGAGACCACCGGAATGGATGCAGACCTATTGTGTTCATTGGATGGCTGTTGCTAACCAACATGATTTTCACTTGAGTGGTCCAAAAATGATGTGGATCACGTGGAGCTTGTAGGATGGTTATGATCCGGGGACCACTATGCTTGTATAAACATTGCCTTGCTGGATCAAGTCAAACACCTCCTCTAGTGTTTTCTCTCCAAAAAGAGCTAAACAAATGCATTTGGAAGCTCCCGTGGGTCAGCTGAAGCCTTCCTGGTGCTGGAGATGGTGCACCAAGTACCACCTCCCTTGCATTGTGCCTTACTGCATCAAACACCACCATGTGCCAGCCTGTGCCTCCACCACACCTCCTTTATTCCCACTCCTTATATTCAAAAAGGAAAGGAGGACTTGAATGGAAGAGAACGTGTGGAGAAGAGACTTGTGAGCTAGAGAGTCCGGTGTACTCTAGCCCACCACTCTCCTCTCCATTGCACTTCCATTCTGTTCTCTGTTTTTTTCAACCCAGGGGCTAGGGAGAAGTAGCAGAGGTGGATGGCAGGTGCTGCCTATGAATCTGCCCCTTGAGAGGCTGTAGCCTCTCAGTCGACCTCATGGATAGAACATCCCTGCTCAAAGTAGGATAGAAAGGAAATGGCCATCGCCAGTCGCTTGTTCCCAGGGTCCGGTGTTCAGAGATGCACGCGGGCTCTGACCATGGAGGGGAAGATGATCTCGTAGTGTTCTTTATACCGCTTGTGAGACAAATCCTCCGTCTTGTCTTTTCTCCTCTTACATCCGCCAAGTAATGTGTTGGAGCTGTGCAGTAGCATTTCCCTTTTCAAGCCTCGCCATAAAAATCCCTTCTCTTTCGGAAGGAAAATGTATCTATTGTAAGCGAGGTGCTGATTCATTTGGTTCATGCGCCGGAGAGAATAATCAGCTCATGCATCGCTCTCGGCTCCTCACCCCACCGCCCGCCAACTTCCCTTCCCTTGAAAGTGGACGTGGTTGGCGGTGTCATTTTGATCAATAATGGCTTTCAGGCAACTTTCCTCCTCTTTTCAGATCCTGTGGGGATGCACATTTTTCTTAAGCTGTGCCCACGGGACGCACAAGAGAGCCAAAGAAAGACTGCGTCAAAGCTCATGTGAACCTTCACTCCCCCCTCCCCGATTGAATAGGCGAATTAATGGGACACAGTATGGGGCCTTTGCTTCCTTGGAGATGCTTCTTTTCACCCTGAAGCCCTGCTGGGAAATGAAGGCTGTTTCCCTCAATAAAACACAAAGGCGCAGCTCCAGGTTGTGACGGGAATGGCCAAGGGTCTCTCCACTTCAGAGGAAGTCCAAAACTTAGAAGACACGGTTGTTTCACAACATTCACATTGACATCGGTTGCAAACAAATGTTCTCAGTGGTGGCCCAAGACTTTGGGGCGCCGGACATGAAGTACCCTCCTTGTTGCCTGCTCGCCTTCCTGTGTATGCTGTCATTGCCTCCTCTATCCCACGCACCCACAGCTGCCGCCTGCCTTTTACTCCCTCCTGGCCACCCTTGCCTGTCTTGAGGATGGTGGTGGTTTGCAAAGTGTGAGAAAAGCTGCTCCTTTGCTTACTTCCAGCCGGCATAAAAGGTAAAGGTTTCCCCACGACCGAATGGTCTAGTCGTGACTGACCGTAGGGGGTGGTGCTCATCTCCATTTCAAAGCCTGTAGAGCCGGCGTTTTGTCCGAGGACAAGCTTCCGTGGTCATGTGGCCAGCATGACTCTACGCCGTAGTGCACAGAACACCGTTACCTTCCCACCAAAGTGGTCCCTATTTATCTACTTGCATTGAGGTGCTTTCGAACTGCTAGGTTGGCAGGAGCTGGGACAAGCAACGGGAGCTCACTCCGTCACGCAGTCTTGGACTCCCAACCTTGCGATCGGAAAGCCCAGCAACAGCGGATTAACTCGCTGCGCCACCACGTCCCACTTCCAGCCGGCATACATGTGCTCAAAAAGAAAGGGGGATAAGATGAGAAATTGTGGGGCAAAACATCTCAGGGTGCAATCCTAACCTGGAGTTAGGCCAGCACAGTTAGGCCAGCAAAGTTTGGCTGGCACAAGGACCACCGCAAAGTGCGTTTGGACCATTCTCAGAGTCAGGGAGGATGACGCATGTCTGTGTGCCGGCCTCTCTGACTTCAAGAGTGGTGCAAATATACTTTATGGTATCCCTTGAGCCAGTCAAATTTTGCTGGCCTTACTGTGCTGACCTAACTCCAGATTAGGATTGCGCCCTCAGTGTGGTATAGGCAGTCACTGTCAATGGGAGTAATCTGCCCACCCTCACCCCCACCCCCACCCTGGGGCGTTCTGGTACATTGAAGAGAGCTACAGACTAAAAATGGTGAGAAGTGTATTGGATATTGATCTGTTTGTGTTGTGATATTGATCTGTTTGACTGGGTGTGTGTGTGTGTGTGTGTGTGTGTGTGTGTGTGTGTGTGTGCCCGCCTGCCCTTTGGAACCTGAGAAGAGCTCCTAAGGGGCTGTAGATTGAAAATGGCTTGCATGGAGGGTAGGAAGAAGAGGAGCTGTCACTGCTGTGGACTCTATCAGCAGCAGGAACAGCTCCTTTGCCTTTGTCTGCATTTTGTACCCCCTCCCTCCAAGGAGCTCAGGGTGGTGCACACAGTTGCTTCCCTCCTGTTGTCCTCGCAACATCCTATGAGGTACGTGAGATACAGAGATGACTAAAGTCACCCGGGAAGTTTCAAGGCTGAGCAGGGGTTTGAAGTGGGACCTTTCAGATCTCTGTTCCATTCCCAAACCACTACACCTATTACAGTGGTGTCATCTAAATGATTTAAGAACAGGTACTCACTTTTGATTGGCACGTGTCGGGACCTGCCCACCGGAAGTGACGTCATAAGCCAGAAGTGATGTCGTGGCAGGAAGTGACATGAAAAAAGCCCTTTTTGAGGCCTCAGATGATTTTAAACTGACCCAACAGTTGCAACAGTATTCCACAGCACCCCCAGAACATGTTAAGGAGGCCTGGCATCATGTTAAAACCCCAGAGCAACTCATTTTTCAGTGGCAAGGAAAGGAAAGGCTCTGCTCGCTGCCTGCCTGCCTGCCTGGCTCTGAGAACATGCAGGCAACTCAAACATGCAGGAAATTCAAACGTTGCAGAGGGCGGAGTCGACGAGTGGGCGGGCGAATGGGCGGGGCCAGCTGTAATCCTAGAAACAGGTACTGTCATGCAGGGGGGTACGCCCCCCTGCATGACATCACTGACCTATTACCAAAAAAGTGGGCATTCTTCTAATAGCTCTTGATTCCTTGTGTAATTCTCCCCTCTGACCACTAGGCTCATCCACTTGAAGTCCCCTGCAAGGGCCTCGGGGGTGGGACGGAACTCCTGTTTGTAGCCAGGGCCTAATGAAAGGACAGCATCAAGAGCCTATTGTCTGACTTGTGCCCTCGACAATGGAGGGTTCAGGAGGGCTTGGTCCTGCAGAGGGGCTCTCTGATGGTCACAGGGCCTCTGATGCCCAGCTTCTGATGCTGCCCCAGCAGTCTTTTCAGCAATCATTTCTACATTCATTCCACGCTTTTAAACAGGATGCTGCATTAAATGCTGCATTTTTTAATGTCCGCCAACTTGGCAACTCTCCTGCCGTTACTCACAGAGTTGCTGCGTTCTTCTTTTTATGAAGGAATCCCCCCCTCCTCTGAAATCATTGTTCCATTGCATGGGAGATTGATCTTGGTTTGTTTGTTTTGAAAGAAAAAAGAACAGCATTAAAATAACTGCTTGGGTTAACTGTTGGAAGGGCTGGTTTGGATGCTGTCATATGTTTTGTTTGGAATCTTCTCTCTTCCCTTTGTTACGGAAAATGACTGAAGCATCTCTTAGGTCAAGAATAAGGGGCCTGAGAGCTAGCCACCATCACTGGGCTTAATTGCAATGTGCGGTAAAACAATACTGGGGAAAAAAGAAAAAGAAATGCACTCTTTGTGTTTTAAAGAACTGTCAGATTAGGCTGCCAGAGTCGGTCAGCTCATGATCACGGCTATCCAGATTCCAAAGTCATTGTTTCAAAACTGACGTTCTGAAGCATTTTACCCAGCGGATAATTAAGCTATGGAACTCCTTGCCACTGGAGGTGGTGATGGCATCTGGCCTAGATGTGGGATTGGACAGATTTCTGGAGGAAAAGTCGATCGTGGGCTATAGGCCATGGTGGGTGGTGCAACCTCCTTACGTTAGTAGTAGGCTACTTCAGAATGCCAGATGTAAGGGAGTGGCAACAGGATGCAAGCATCTTGGTGTCTACTGAGCACCCTTAGTCACCTGGTGGGCCACTGTGAGATACAGAAAGCTGGACTAGATGGGCCTTTGGCCTGATCCAGCAGGGCTCTTCTTATGTTCTTATGTTCTGAAGCATTGGTGTAGAGATGCTCTAGCGTAGAGGCCTCCTGTTCTTAAACCACGTCTCTAGGGCCCTGAAACATGGGAAGAAAAGTCCAGTACTGGAGGGTTTTTTTTTAAATTTTTTTATTTAATTTTATGCGAAAAGAAACAAAATGTTCTTATTTACCTACCCCCAAAAAAGTGAATACAAGAGTCAGATATATTAAATACAAGAATCTGCATGTTTCCTGTAATTTTAAGTATTTTATCCAAGAATGGAGTCCAGATAGTTTCAAATACATCCATTTGCAACTGATATCGATAGGCCTCTTGCTCATAGATTGATAGGCATGAAAGGTCATCTGTTGGGCACAGGCTGGTGGGCTTCGTTCCTTCCAGTGGAAGTCCAGCACTGGAATTGAGTGTAGCGGTGATTCCAGAAGGGTCTACGGCAGTGCTTCCCAAACATTGAGCCTTGGCTCCATGGGGAGCCACTGAAACCAGCCAAGGGAGTAACAGAATCCTTGCAAACAACTCACCACCCTATATAATGTATAGGATTGTAGTCCAAATTCTGAGCCATGGCCAATGATCCAGTAGGTCAAGGGAGCCACCAGTGAAAAAGGTTGGGAACTACTAGCTTAGGAGTACCATTTTGTGCCTGTCTACCTGAGAAAAAAAGCAAAAACTGGAGAGACATCATCATTTGGGCAAACTGGCCACCATACTTGATTGATGGCTACTGAAGAAGCCATTCTTTAAGATGAAGAAGGCATCTTGTTGGGTGCTTCCTCAGGCATCTGGTGGGCCACTGTGAGATACAGGAAGCTGGATTAGATGGGCCTTTGGCCTGATGCAGCAGGGCTCTTCTTATGTTCTTATGTCCACTCTTTCTCATAGCTGGTGCACACGTAATAGTGCCCCAATTCCAGAGTTCCATATCTCTCTTGGGGGTCTTGCTCTGTGTTCCCAACTGACTGATGTATGGGAGTTGGTCTCTTGGGAGCGATAATAACCTTCTCAGCAGTTGCACCAAAAGCATAGCATTCTTTTCCTAGAGAAATTTGTTCCCCTGGATCATTGCTGATTTGCAGGCACCAAATGAGTACGTACAACTCTCCGCCCCCCCCAGAGGGTACTTTAGGGTGATTATTGACTTCCCATTGTTTTCTTAATAAGTTCATGTAGCTGGAACCCCTTGAACATTTGAAAAGTGCTACATAAATGCTAAGTGTTATTTCTGGGGGAGGAAATTCCCTCTGCTTTCCAAGCCCTAAACAATGAAACGGAGTCCAAACAGCTACAGTAAGGGATGCGTGAGTACTCCAGTTTTTGCTGCAGAATAGGGGCAAGCAAGGTGTGGTCTTCCCTTTCAGGACAAAGGATTTCTGGGGGTCAGGACAATGGAGCTGGCATCCATTCCAGCCTCCACCAGCACCATCCCCATTTAGCTCCCCGTTACACTGCTGCTGCTGAGGTCATCGTGCTTTCATCTCGAGCGCTGCAGGAAACAAAGAAAGCCCGGTGCCAAAGGAGAAGGAAGTTTCCAATTATCCACGATAGCTACTATGTTACAAGCCACTTGGCCAAGGAGGGCGGAATGAACATTGGAAATCCAAGCAAAACAAACTGTTTTTGGAAGATGACAATTGGCTCAGGGTGTCGGCAGGCTCGCTAGCCTGGAAACTCAATCCTTTCACAGCTCGGAGCCGCAACCAGTTTTGTGCTGTTTTCTGAAACTGACCAACGACTGGCTGCTCAACAGTCCTTGGCTTTGCTCACTGATTCGCTTTCCTTAGCAAAGGTTTGGACAAGGGGATCCAGGAGCAGCTCCAGCACACAGAGCAATGGAAGCCTGGACAACATTTCCCCCTTTCTCTGTCTCAGTGTTGTTGGGTTGCGGTCTGTTCCAGTGGGTCACGGAAAGCTGGGAGCAGCCATCTTGGAAGCTGCAGACCTTACTCTCAGGGCTCAATCCTAACCTGGAGTTAGGCCAGCAAAGTTTGGCCTGCACAGGGGACACCATAAAGTATGTTTGGACCACTCTTGGAGTCAGAGAGGCCAGCACACAGACGTATACCATCCTCCCTGTCTCTGAGAGTGGTCCAAACGTGCTTTACGATGGCCCTTGTGCTGGCCAAACTTTGCTGGCCTAACTCCAGGTTAGGATTGCACTCTCAGTGACATTCCTAGAGGGGGCAAAATTCTAAGTTTTGCAGGAGCCTGAGCTCCTGGGTGAAGTGGCCCCTCCCCTTCACTTTCACAGCCATTCATGGGAAGCTCTCCAAGAAAGTGGAATCAGCTGCCTCTTTCCTGTACTCCAGGTTTGGTTTCTTCAAACATGGAAGTGTGGGACTTCTGGTTTGATTTGCATTGCGTGAACAAAAGTGGTCCTTCATTAGTGTGGTGCCTTTAAATCAAACCTGATGTTTGCAATGGAAGAACTCATGTGAAGAATACAGTAAGATGTTGCTTTTTTTTTTTTTTTGGTAACTATGCAACTACTGTATGTAATTTAAAAAACAAACAAACACCCTTTTTTCCTAAGGGGCCAAAACTGCATTCTGGAACTGTTAGCTTTTGCAGACCATTAAGGAAATCCTAAAAGAAAATTATTTAAATGCACCCTTTAAAAATCACCCAAAACATTAAGCCCTCTGAGATTCAGAATGAGATGTCTTTCCAGGAAAAAAAAAAAAGAACCAGGTGCTTTCAAGCAAGTTTTCTCAGTGCTTCAGTTAATTCTAGTAAAGCTCCTGCTATCTTGGAACAGGAGGGTTGTGAAATACAATAATCCTTTAAAGGGAATTGATGGCTTCTCAATGCATTCTATTAAGACAGCTTTCCCCCCCCCCCCAAGGAGGATTCAAGTGTCCAGGAACTGAAATGGGAAGCTTTAGTTCTTAGGCATGGAGGCTTTTGCTGGCAAACAGAGTGAGGAAAGAGAATTATGTAAGTGGTTTGGTGGCATGTGTTCTAGACCCAAAGGCTCATCTGAACTTTCAGAATAGCGTTCATCTTCAGGGCAGACTTATTTGCCATTGTCTTGCTCTCTGTCGGATGAGGCCCGATCTGGCTACACTCAAGCAGGGGTGTCAAATGCTAAATTCAGCTACAAACTTTGAAGCAATGCACCAAAGCTCTTACCTCCACCATTTCTGTTGCCGACACCATCCTCCTCCACCTCTCGATCTCCTACCACATTCTGGATTTTTTTTTTTTTGAAAAGGAAACAAGGCAGAAGTGGAAGCGTGGAGGAAAAGCTTCCTCTTCACAACAGCCCTGCGAGGCAGGTTAGGCTGTGAGTTTAGAGATTAGCCGCCCTGCACGCCACAGATCTGAAGCCAGCAGGGCTTCAGATTAGAAATTGGAGTATTCCCTGGGCAATAAAAGGTTCTTGGGATCTGGGATGACTCTGCCCATTCAGCAGGTCTGGCCTATCCATGCAATGGTCACTTCTAGATTGGTGAGGGGCTCCTGTCTCTGTCCATCTACTTGCCTCCACAACACCATCTTGGCTTTCATAATCATTTAACCTGTTTTCCTGCACCTCCTGCTTTTTTGCTTCTTTCTTTGTTTTTTAAAGAGAGGCTTCTGAGATACATTCTGGCATTTTACTGAGCCACTGATCTACAGATCCACAGAACTACAGATCAGATATTTTCTGAAAATTTAGGGAACCTCAACCAGAACACATCTGTTTGCATGCATGTATCTTATAACTGCAGCAATTCGCAGGATCTGTAAGTTCAAACACTGCTACTAAAGGTAATACGGCTGGCTGTGATGAGATTCCAGGAAGCAGCTTGGTATCATATATATATGAGAGAGAGAGAGAGATGCAGATGCAGATGCAGATGCAGATGCAGATGCCCAAGCTTAACTCCCCCGAAGTAGCAATGATAAAGGGAGGGGGAAGAGGAACTCTTATCTTCTTTCTCTTGTTGGCTTCCTTCCACCCAATGCCTGTCTTTGAGATTATGATATTAATTATGTCTTCTTTCATATTTGCAGACCACCCTGTTCTTGCTCATGGCCTTTTCTTTTTTTTCTCTTTCAGTTAAGGGCAGTCAGAAATGTGAACTCAATTGCAGAGCGGTCGGCTACCGATTCTATGTGAGGCAAGCAGAGAAGGTCATTGATGGGACACCCTGTGATCAAAATGGAACGTCCATCTGTGTATCTGGGCAGTGCAAGGTAAGAGGAATGAAAAATGGCTCTCCAACCACAAGACTAAGGGTGCAATCCTAACCTGGAGTTAGGCTGGCACAGTTAGGCCAGTAAAGTTTGGCTGGCACAAGGGACATCGTAAAGTATGTTTGGACCACTCTCGGCCTCTGAAAGGCCAGCATACAGACGTGCACCATCCTCCCTGACTCAGAGAGTGGTCCAAACACACTTTACAGTGGCCTTTGGGCTGGCCAAACTTTGCTGGCCTAACTGTGCCAGCCTACCTCCAGGTTAGAATTGCACCCTTAGTGTTTTCTCATCTGTGTGGTTTGCTTTTACTGATGGGTTTGCAAAAAAAAAAAAAAGGGGGGGAAAGAACAGGGGGAAATGTGAATGTTTTGAGTTGCTTTTTTGATGATGATGATGATGATGATGATGATGATGATGATGTGAAAAAACAAGTATGCTGGTCTTCACGTCAAAACTGTTGTGATTCTAATTACATTTCTACTTTTGGGATCCCATTTAAGTAAATAATGATTTGGTTCTCTTGTTACATGTGCCTCTTCTTTTATGAATTCTCATGCATGATCTTCTCGGTTTGTGTGGCCTCCGTTTGACTGGAACAACTGTGCCTTCACCACTTTACCTCTGCCAACATGGTTGCTGTCCCTAGTTCTGGATGTGCATTTCAGTAGTCTTTGTGGTTAAATGTTAATTTTAATGGAGAGCTGGTCTGTGATTGGAAAATTGACAGGAAACCTGATGCCAGAACGTTGTGTGACTGAAACATTGGGCTTATGTGGTTGGGGAAAAAGCGATGAGCTAGGAAGGCAAATGTCCTTTTGATGTTACATCTGTTTTGATCTGTACCCTCCATAAAAATACATAGCATTTCTGCAGCTCTTAAAGTGTTCAAAGCATGTCACATACGTTATCCATTTTGCAATCCTTGCAACTCTTTAAGGGAGATTAGTATAATCCTCTGTTTGTGGGGAAGGGGGCTGATTGAATGGCAGGCCTACAGTCCCTTAGTGAGTAAATGACAGAGGTGAGATTTGAATTGGGGGCTTCTTGGTCTGTATCTCTTCTTCTTGGATGCTGTTCTGCAACAGCTGTTTCCAGTTTTGGAATTAGGCAGCGCAATTGTTGCGTATTGTTTTACATGGGCAAAGCCTGGAATTTTATGACCTAGACCAAGAATATGCAAATTGAGGCTTCAGTCCTATGCCCTGTTACTTGGGAGTGAGTTGCACTGAACACTGTGGGATTTACTTCAAAGTAGACCTAAGTACAGAAGGGCTGTGCAACTCTGATGACTGCAGGGAATATTCTGAAATATCTGGCTGCTTCTCAGAAGTTAGACACTCTCCACCAGCGGTGTCATGCAGCCGGAACGCTGGGCGGGAGGAACGGGTGAGTGGCAGCCCGTCTGCCCGCGGGGGCGGGGAAGACGGCGAAACAGACCGGAATGCAACGGGCGGGCTGCCGCTCACCTGTTCCTCCCCCCAGCTGGGAGGGGGGGGATCCACGACTTGTCCCAAATTTGCATATTGACACCTGATGGCAAGAAGATGACTTTTGGTATTGCTGTTGTTCGAAGTCTCCAAACTAAAATGATTTTTCCATGTGGCTGATGTGTACACTTCCGGGAAACACTGCTTCAAAAACTTGACCCTGATGCTTTCTTCTGAGCATCAGTAAGGGATCTGGGGCCAAAGTGGCTGAGGTTCCACCTTCCCAACACGAATCTGCCTATCCTATATGAAGGTCCTTCAGGAAGCCCTCTTTCCTCCTTCTCAGTAGGTGGCAACTCTAGAAATGGCCTTAGAGGCGATGGCCTCCAATATATGGTACCATGGGATGGTCTGACTGGATATTCTGCTGGTTGATCAAATGCATAGGGTTTGCTGTAAAATATTCATATTAATTTTTGGAATATAAATGCTTGCTATTTCCATGCTTTAACAGTTCTGATGGACAGGATACTTTAAAAAAGAAAAGAAAAAGAAACCTTGCTGAACTCCAAGATCTTAGTCATTTTCCCCTCTTCAGATTCATTAGTGGTGGGTTTTTTTTCCCCTGAAAAGATGTTGCATTTTTTTTTAAAGCCAGTGATGGACATGATGTTTTGCAGTTTAAAAATGGCTAAATAATTATGCATGGGTTGTCCCATTTTCTTCAAGGGTCCAAGATCCTCCAATTCATTTTCTTCCAAAAGAAATGCAATATGGATTTCCTAAAATGCCTTGGCATTTTGGGGATGGATATTTTTGCGAAAGGTTGATAATGAAGCAAAGCAGGGGCGCCGACGTGCTTTGAACATCGGGAGTGCCCATGGCCACGCCCCTGATGTTGACAGAGCCACGCCCCCAGACATGATCACGCCCCCTGTCATCGCTGCCCGGCTTTGGAAACGGCAGCTGCTCGCAACTGCCACTTGTGAAGCCAGGGGCGGCCCGGCCTTGGAAGCAGAGGGCCTCCTCTGAGGCCAGGGCATGCGATCGCCACTGTGATCGCATGCCCCGGCCTCGGGAAGGGGTGCTGCAGCCACTGATTGGGAAGGGTGCCGGGTGCCAGAGGGGGCTGGCTTGAACGTGGGTGCTCTGCCCCCACTGAAGAAAACCATGGGTGCCGGAAAATCCAAAGCCCCCCCTAATTGGCGCCTATGAACCAAAGTGTGCCTCTTTGTTATAGCTGATGCTTCCCATGACTGGAAAATCTCTCTCAAAGATCTTATTATCTTGTACGTCCATAGAAATTTGCCATCACCAAGTAGAATAATGGGACTTATTCAAGCATGTGCAAATTATTTTGGTTTTCACATTAGACAACTGGTCTAGGAGATAGAATAGAATAGAAATACCTTTATTGGCATACAAGTACAAACAGAACAATACGACATAGAATATTTACATAGAGTCTAACACAAAAGACTCTCCAGGACACAAAAGACTCTCTAGCGACATTATACTTCACAGTGGCGCAAAGGAATATAGCTAGTTGCTTCAAGAGTTTTGGATCAGACCACATAAAATAAGTTTTAAGTCGGACATCGTCCGAAGACCCAAAGTACTGAGGTGGGATAGAAGCAACTTTGGTTTTCACATTAGACAACTGGTCTGGGAGATGGGGCAGGACTGACTCAAGGCTTCCCTGCCCCTCCCCCATTGGAGACAACAGTGAGTAGCTGCTGCCCCCTTTTTTGCTGTTTTTGCCCCCTTGACTTTCACTCCTTCTCTTTACGCTCCAAATTTAAAAAAAGGAGAGCCTCCAGGGGAAGTGTGTCAAGAGGACAAGAGTGGTAGCCTAGAGTGACTCTCAGGAGACAGTCTAGGTCGTTGCTCTCTTCCATGCAGTTCCTCATCTCTTCCCCAGGTTCTGCCATTTGAAAGCGGGAATGATATGGAGAATAAGAGGTGGAGCAATGGCTAGTGGAGAAAGGCAGCTGAGGCAGTGGTCCGATCTGGGGCCTCTGCAGATTACCTGTTATCTCTTGCCCATCTGCTTCATCTCATGGCCTGCACATTCAGCTGTTGCTTTGCCATGCCAAAATACTTTCCTTTTGGATAGAGGCACAGTTTCCCTTTCATCCCAACTTTCTCCTCTGCCTCCCACTTGTCCACATCTGGACAATATCACACATGTTCTTCAGCTTTATTTTTAGCCATTCAAAGCATCATCAGAAGCTTTGAATTTTCTTTGTAGAAGATAGATCTGCGTGGAGCTTGGTTCTGGGGGTCTGTAGCTAAAGGCAGCAAATTGAAGAGCATCAGTACACCCTGTGGGTAGTTTGCTGAAAGGGGAGTTGTAGAAGTAATGCTAAGGAAGAGAAGTGGGGGAAAGAGACCTATCCTGCCCTTTGCCCGTTTTTGAAAATGAGGCCAACAGAAGCAGTCACTTTGAGTGCCGAGTTGGCGGGGGTGGGGGTGGTGAGCCGATAAGGGATACACCCCAGCCTTTGTTTGCCTGCCACTCACCTCCAGCCCACCACCCACCAAGCCAGTTGGCCAAGAACATGTCAGAAGAGCATTGGGGCAGCAGCATCCCACTTCTTCCTCTAAGGGCAGAATTCTAACCTTGGTGTTAGGCCAGCAAAGTTTGGCTGGCACAAAGGACACCGTAAAGTATTTTTGGACCACTTTTGGGGTCAGAGAGGCCAGCACACAGACGTGCGCCATCCTCCTTGACTCTAAGGGTCATACAAATGTGCTTTACGGTGTGCCGGCCAAACTGTGCTGGCCTAACTCCAGGTTAGGATTGTGCTCTAAGCGGTGTAAGAGGAAGAAAAAACAAAAGGTAGTCTCTGCTGCCAGCATCTTCTCTGCTCTCCTCTTCACCCATCCAGCTACCTGGGAAAGCTGTAGGGTTGGCCAGGAGAGGTATAGCACCAGTAGTGTGGCCAGAAGGGGAGGTGCAGGTGCTACAGTGCGCTGTGTAAGCGGTCCCTTCCACTCCTTACTGTTGCTGCCCAGAATGGCTCCAGTGGCAAGTGGGAGGGACAACTTACATGGAGCATTGTGGCACCGGCAGTATATACTGCCCTCTCTGGCTATGCTACTACCCACATGGCAATCTAGATTCCATCTCTTGGTCTTCAGCTCTGGTGCTGCCTCGTCCTTTCATGTAGTCCTGTCTGAAATATACACAACGAGCAGTGCCGGAGCTGAAGATAAGAGGGCAGGAGGTGGGCTCCGGGTCGCTGTGCCTAGGCTTGACTTTCCTCCCCGCCTCCTTGTCCAACCAGCTGCTTTCTTAATCAGCCAGGTGGTCTGAAGAAGAGGAGGAGCAGGCCAGTAGGGTAGAGAGAGGATGGCATTTTTAACCTTCCCTCACCATACTGTGATCTTAACCACAACCGTCCACCCGAAAACTGCCCTAAGAAAGAAGCAGCCACTGATGCCAATGACATGGTGTCAGTCCTTGGTAGCTGGAACCAAGTCTGGGGCCATGTCCTGCACTGGACTCCCTACGGTGCTCCCCTGTGCCCCCTAAGTGGTGCACTGAATGCTACCCCAGCCACCAGCATTGATGGGATAGGGGCTGGCTTGGTTAGGAGGGCCCTCGTCCAACCTCCCCATGGTTAATCCCTGCTGCTGCCCTTGATAATGGCCAATAATCCCCTGGAGGAAAGGGTTGTGGCTCACGTTGTGGCTCACGGGGAAAGGATTTAAATGCCCCCTTCCAAGGTGCTTTGGCCCCAGTCCTGATCAGTCCCTCTTGCGGTTGTTCTTTTCAAAAGAAAACCACACGTGCTGGACTAAGCTATGCCTTTAACGTAATGTACAGTTTGGCTCTAGGGTATTTTCTATTCCGTCGCTGTCAATTAATGGCCTAATCCACTGGATTTCTTTCAACCTGTTTGGCTTAGACTTTGACAGGAAAGGAATCTCTACGTTAAGACATTTTTCCCGGATTAAGCACGTCAACTTTTATTTAATGAGTTTAATGTTCTTCCAGAGAACAATGTATGCACAATTTTTATTCACTTCCTATCCTCATCCGTTCTCTAGCTATTTGTTTTTGGAAAAAATAACTTAGGGCGCAATTGTAGCTTGCGCTGGAACGGCAAGGCTGGCGGGCCTGTGCCATTCCCAGCACAAGGTAGGAGCTGGCTGGAGCCTCCCTGGGGCAAGGGCATGTTTGCGTCCTTGCCTTGGGGTAGGTGCCAACCGCTTGGATGGGTTTGCTGAGATCTGCTCCTGCTGGTTAGCAGGCGCAGCTCCAAGCAAGCTGTGTGGCCCAAATTGGGGCCACACAGCCTGGGGATGGGAGTTGGGTATGACCTAACCGCCATATCCCAACTGCGCCCCCCCTCCCTGGGCCAGCACGCCTCCCAGCCCAGCCAGGAACTAAATCCCTCCCACCCTCTCCACCCAGAACTGCAGGATTGGCACAGTGTGGGCTTTGGCTGGTGGGTTTGGGCCAATGCTGCCGCTAGTGTCTGCCCAACGGCAGCAGCCCTGCTGCAAGAGCACCAGTTGGCACCCTTGCACTAGTGTCAGCAGAACGGAGGGCGTAGGATTGTGCCCTAAGCCTCAGTGTCTCTCTCCACTGAATGTTCAACGGCGGAATTGTGACGGAATGGCGCTAACCATTTCAGCTATCATGTGACCAGCTATTAGGTGACCTGGGCCGTAGCTGGGACTGAACAAGCACTGGATACTTTCAACAGAGATTACATTTTCTGACTCCAAACAGAGGCTTATGGGCTTTTGGTTGGTGTAGGGAATGGAGTTGAAAGCGAAGGAGAGAGAGTGCCAGCAGAACAATGCTGCTAAGGACCATCTAAGAGTTTCCCCTGGAGGGTTGTAACTCTTCCTTTCCACTTGTTTTGTTGAGGCGGTGATGGGATGGGATGCAGCAGAATGTCGACAATAGGATGCAAGTCTCCCAAGATCAAAACTGAATTGCGCTTGTTGCTTTGGTGTGGGGTGTGTGGGAGGGATGGGGTGGAGAAAATCCCAAAGGAGCAATGAAACCAACTGTGGAAAAGAACAGCAACCACCAAAAATAAACTTTAGGCAGGCATTTAGAACATACCTACCCTGCATTTTTCCAAATGGTTTTAAGGCCAACATTTCACTGGCAGCATTCCCCAAAATGTTGATCCCTTGGGAAAAGAGTTGGAAACCTTGGATTCAAACCAGCAGCTTTCCCCTTAGAGTGGAGCAATAAACCAGTGGGCAGGCATCATGTACCCGCAAATGGGGTCATTCTGCATTATGTTTCTGTTAGGGCTGCATGAGAAATTGAGTCAAGCTTTTGCCCATGTCCCACGTTGATGTCAGCAAAAGCTCAAGAACGTCGTAAACCATTCATGTGTGGTCTTGCAAAGGCTCCAGTGTGCTCACAAAGGATCAAAAATGTTGGAACCGGAACCTCACTTTGCTTGTTGACTCCGATAAGGCAGATTGTTTGGGTTCAACCTATGGGGAAGTATATAAGCATTAGTTACTGACAGTGGTACCTGCTGCGCCACACTTCAAAAAGGACATAGTGGAGCTGGAAAAGGTGCAGAAGAGAGCAACAAAAATGATTACGGGGCTGGGGCACTTCCCTTATGAAGAAAGACTGCAGCGTTTGGGGCTCTTCAGCCTAGAAAAAAGTCGCCTGAGGGGGGACATGATTGAGACATACAAAATTATGCATGGGATGGATAGAGTCGATAGAGGGATGTTCTTTTCCCTCTCTCATAGCACCAGACCAGGGGACATCCGCTAAAACTGGGGTTTGGGAGAGTTAAAACAGATAAAAGGAAGTACTTCTTTACCCAGCGGGTAGTTAATCTGTGGAACTCTTTGCCACAGGAGGTAGTGATGACATCTGGTCTAGATGCCTTTAAGAGGGGATTGGATGCATTTCTGGAAGAAAAGTCAATTGTGGGCCATAGGCCATGATGGATTGTGCAACCTCCTTACATTAGTAGTAGGCTACTTCGGCCTAACTCCAGTTTAGGATTGCGCTTTTAGGCATTTTGATGAAACGATCTACTTCTTGACGCTTCTGTTAATTTAGAGGTAATGTTACGTGTAAGAATTTTTAATATTTTTAAATATTAGTATTGAGTTGGTATGTTGTGTGTTATGTGTTATTTGAAAAAACCCCACATAGATATTATAAAAATATCCTATAGCCAATGTTCATCTAGATCCTATTTCAAATGTGTTGATCCTATTTTGTATTGATCCTATATATACAGTGTGTGTGTGTGTGTGTGTGTGTGTGTGTGTGTGTGAATCTTGCATATGCATAAATCTTGTATATGCATATAAAACCTTGAATATGCAAGAATTCACCCTCAATCAGCCCAGAGTGTTAGTGTACAGGGACATCTAGCGTTGATCTGATGCATTGTATCAGAAATCAGTTTTCGGTATAATGGAATTCAATGAGATTTAATCAGCCTAGAGGCAACACAATATTATTTACAGTATTATTATTGCATCTATATATGCTACTGTATCCACCTTCATTCCTCTCAGGGCATTTGATGCCTTCCTGCAACCAACATTCCATGGTTTTATTTGTTTGTTTGTTTGTTTAAAGCAGTGGTTCCCAACCTGGGGGCCTTTAGCTGATTTTCAGGGGGTCGTGGAGACCCCATTTACTACCGTAGATGCATTTGTACAACATTTAAGAAGTTGCACGTTTGCAAAATTTTCAGGGAACTCTCAAACAGAGAAATTATTTATTTATTTATTTATTTATTTAATTTATATCCCGCCTTTCTGCCCCATGGGCACCCAAGGCAGCTTACAACAATAAAATGCAATAAAATCACAATTTACAGTTAAAAACAAGAATTAAAAAACATTAACATAATTAAAATTTAAAAACAACAAGCCCTGTGGATCTGAAAATATAAAGAGTCTAAAAAACCAGCCAGCCAGCCTGTCAACAATTAAAAGCTTGTTGAAATAAAAAGGTCTTCAGCCCCCACCGAAATATTACCAAAGAGGTAATATGTTTTTGAAAAAATTTCAAGGTGTTACCATATACCTGAAAGCAATGATTGCATTTGGTAACCTATGGAAGTCTACATACATGATTTTACAGGCGCAATGATGTCACTTCCTGCTTAATGACATCACTTCTGTTCTTAGGGTTGGGGGGGGGGTCCTGACAGATTGTCATACCTAAAAAGTGGGTCCCTGTGATAAAAAAGTTTGGGAACCATTGGTTTATAGCATGTACTGTATATCTCCCCTTTCTCCTGTTAAGGGCAATCAAAGTGGCCAACAGAATTAAAAACAATAATACATCATTCAAAATAAAACCATAAAAAGGGATAATAGAAAACAATTAATTATATTGAATTACATGCTGACAATCAATACCCCCTTCCTGGAAAGTTAGCCCCATGTGCACCCCTGTTGTAAACCCCACATTTAAACAAGTGTTGGTTGATTCTAGCTCTTCTCTCCTCCGCACTTCCTCTTCTGCTCCATCCCCCTCTTCCTTTCTGAAAACAGGGAAGGGGAGTGGCAGAAATGACTGCTTGTGTAGGCAGTGTGGCATTTGGCAGACCACCTCAACTGCCCAGCCAGCCCTGCTAAGCTTAGTGGTCCTACCACACTCTATTCCCAAATATCAATGGCATCACAAGCTAGGATGATAGGATGTTTCAAGGAAGGTATCTTTGAGCCAATGATGTTATTAGAGTAGAGCAGTGGACTTTCAAGAGGCACAGAACTCTTTTTCTGTCAGGCATGATTTAAAGGCATCTCCCTGCAACATCAGTCCTGATGTTTACAACCTGGAATGGCAGGAGTGTGTGGGCTCAATATGGTCAGAGCTGGAGCTTCAATGGCAACCTGAGAAACCCAAAGAGCCTGAATTGCATTCTAAATGACAATCAACAATGGTAAATCATAATGTTATTGCGGTCACAGACTCCCAGATTACAGGGCTGTTGCCTGCTGTGGAAATTGGTCAGTGGTGGCATCTGTCAGCGGAACTGTAAAGTTTGCCGTGTGACAGTTTGCAGTTTTCTGGATTTCCAGGAAAGTGGTTTTCAATTAGAAGGTCTGCTAATTGGCATTTGGTGCCATCTGGTGGATGATATGTCACCCTACTAGGTTAACAACAAACCCCAGGGCACCAGTTGATGTCTGCTGACATCACAACTATAGAACCCTGGCTTCTTAGTGAGACGAGCATGCCTTTTTGACTAGCATGCCTTTGAGACTAGCATGTCCTCGCTGTGTCATATATAATCTTTGTCAGTGAGTATCTTTGTGATTCTGTTTGATGCAATGCAGTTAGATTACAACGCTGTGGCCCTGGGTGTCCAGTGGCATTCGTGGTGAGTTAAATCCATGGAGCCGGACCTGTGGCTCCAGTGTAACTGTACCAGTGATGTCATGCAGGGGGGAACGCGGGTGAACTCAGTTCCACTAGTTAAAATTAGGGCTGACTCCGCCCACTTCACTCTCCCCCTCCCCCTCCCAATTCCTCTGCAAAGAGCTTTTCTTCTTGGTTGGCCGGCACTCAGAGGGTTAAAGGGAACGACTCCGGATTCCTAGGGGGGTGAAGGCAGTGATGTCATTCAGGGGGAACGGACCAGAACGGGCGTTCCGGATCCTAACCGGCTCCGTGGCTGGTTCCGGGTTCCCGACAAGTGCCAATCAAAAGTGAGTTCCTGTTCCTAAATCATTTGAATGACGCCACTGAACTGTACCCAAACTTGTCAGAAGGAAAACTTCCACATTGCATGGAAACTGAGACGTTGAGAAACTGCTTCGTAAAACATCTGGGTGATACTTTTTAGTCTGGGCTGGTCCACACAATTAAGGATACGTTTACCAGGGCAGGGGGTATGCAGGTCCTGTCTCTCTCCTTGTATCCCTGTGAATTTTGCTTGGGGGGGGGCACAGTTAAGACAAATCACCATGGAGGAATCTCTATGTGATGGAGGAAACTGAGAGACCAATCCTAAGGGTTTCGTAGCCCTGACACCGCTGCTTAGAAGCGGCTGCAGGTGTCAACGTGCCAGTCGTCATTACACCACAACACAGGTGGCACAGCTGGTCAGTGCTCCAGTAGTGGCAGCCAGCAGTAAGGCCTGCCAGGGTGGGGGAGGGGAGGGCATAATGGGGCAGAGGGAGGGCGGAGGAAGGGGAGGATTAGACCCGTGAGGGGGTGGGGGCGGCGGCGCTGAATCCTAACCCCGCTACGTGAGCCAGATGGCCTGAGGCAGGCCTCCTTGATTCTGCACCTGCTGAAACACGGGTGCATAGCCGAGGAGACCCGTTGGCCCTGCAGTGGCATTACGCTGCCTTACTCTGAGGAGACCTTGACAGTAGCTGCTGAGGCAGAGGTCGCCATTGTGGCATTGCTGGTTCTCCGGGAGCCCCCGAGGACAACCTGTGGCTGCAAACATGAGACATTCACGGCGCGTGAAGAAGTGCTTCCGCTTCTGTCCAAATGGGGGTGGTGCCATCCACAGACGGCAAAAAGGCAGCCTGTGTAAGCCTACCATGTGATAGCACCCTCAAGAAGGTACCTTTTCTGCATAGGTTTTTTTAAAAAAATGTGTTTCTGCCTGCCAGTTACTCATCACTCCCCATGTCATGCCAATGCATGACCACACAGTGGCGCACTGCACTAAAGAATGAAGTTAACATTGTGTGTGGAATTCCTGGAGTGTTTGGATCTTACTGACTCCCAGCAGTTTTAAAGACCTCTTGGAAGTTGGCCTGGCTTGGCCGAAAACATTTTTGGGATCAAGGAGGAAAAGTGGGTTGGTTGGTTTTATCTGTTCAATTTTTAGCCATCATTTCTGTATGCATTTTCTATCCAAAGTGGCTTTGTTGTTGTTGTTGTTGTTGTTCAGTCGTTAAGTCGTGTCTGACTCTTCGCGACCCCATGGACCACAGCACGCCAGGCCTCCCTGTCCTCTGTTAGCTTCCGGAGTTCACCCAATTTCATGTTCATCGCTTCGGTGACACTATCTCATCCTCTGCCGCCCCCTTCTCCTTTTACCTTCAATCTTTCCCTGCATGAGGGTCTTTTCTAAAGAGTCCTCTCTTCTCATTAGGTGGCCAAAGTCAAAATCTCAGAGTCAATACAAGAAATGGGTACAAAAATACACAATACCTACCTATTTTCATGTATTGACTATCCCCAAATTGAGACACGTGTATATGGCCGCTCGCTGTAATGCGCTACATACAGCACAGATGAAAGGCCGTTGCTTGAAAATACCACCCAGAACAACTCTACAAAATAGACAAGGTAGAATGGCAAGATAATAAATCAGTTTCCAAAAGCAGCAAGCCATTAAATGCCTGCTTTAATAACTGAGTTTTGAGTGGCTATAAGAACATAAGAAGAGCCCCATTGGATCAGGCCAAAGGCCCATCATGAACAGCTCCCTGTATCTCACAGCGGCCCACCAGATGCATCATGAAGCACACAAGACAACAAGATACATGCATCTCATTGCCACTCCCCTGCATCCATCACTCCAAGGTAGACTCTAAAATAAGGAGGTTGCACTACCCATCATGGCCTGTAGCCTACGATGGCATTTTTCTCCAGAAATCTGTCCAATCCCCTTTTAAAAGCACCTAGACCAGATGCCATCTCAGCCTCCTGTGGCAAGGAGTTCCACAGATTAATTACCCAATGGGTAAAAAAGTATTTTCCAACTCTCCCAATACTCAGTTTTAGTGGATGTCCTCTAGTCCTGGTGTTGTGAGCAGAGCTGTAACATCCTACCCTAGCACCCTGGGGCAGTGACGTCACGCTCTGCCAGTTTGCGCCCCCCCCATGTAATGGCTCCCTGAAGGAGGTGGCGCCACTAGTTGCAAACGCCCCTCCTCCAGAGAGACAACAGAGGAAACTGCCTTTGCACTCGTGGCACAGTTTCCTCTGTCATCTCCCTGGAGGAGGGCGCTTGCAACTGACAGCACTCCCTCCTCCAGGGAGAGCCTGGAGATGACTTCCTTTGCGCTGCTTGCAGTGCAAAGACAGTCACCTGCATAACTGGGGCAGAGCTGGGGGCAATCCTGCGCCCCCTTTTAGCACAGCGCCTGGAGCGGGTGCTTCTCAGGCTCCGCCCTAGTTACGGTTCTGAGAGAGGGAAAAGAGCATCCCTCTATCCACTCTATCCATCCCATGCATTATTTTGTACATCTCAATCACAGGATGATTATGATAACAGGATGGAAGACTCCTGTGGCTCTCCCCAGGGAGGAGATTCCAGCATAAAGGCCTTTCCTGCATATGTGCCCTTCATATCTCTAATGGCAATGGAAAATGCCAGCCCTTTCCTCTGTCAGGAAAAAAGATCCAGGGGGAAGCCCTCTTCTGTAAGCCTGATTGAAATGCACAAGAGCCACATGAGAGGGCTTGCACATCTTTGATTTGTTTCATCTTTGGTTTGTTTCCGTGAAGTTTGCACAAGTAAAATGTGTCCAGGGCTTAAATCAAGCTGTCTCCCACCTGGCTGCTTTTACTAGCACCCCCTAAAGGGGTCTCCTGGCTTAACAAGCTACCTAAACATATATGAAATGATTTTTTTTTCTGCATGAGATCCTGTTTGCCTCCGAATACCATTTCACGCTGAAGCTTTCAGTCAACGTTGTGTTCTTTCTGACTCGGCGTGTAACCGAGCTGGTCCACTTCCCTGCTGGCCTATAACTTAATTTTTGCTAAAGAAAGAGCCCTCAGTGAGAACGTAGCCATTTCAACTTTACTGCCGTTTGCAAAAACAAATCAAGACCCCTTAATGCCGAGGAAAACGTATATCAAACCCTGAAATCCGAACAGGAATTTATGGTGAAGGAAATTCAGTCAACCGTAGATACAGAGGCTGCTTGTATAAGGCACCCCACGCCCAATGTCATGTTAACGGAGCTGGGTAATACATCCTAAGTGTAAAACAGAGAGATTTGTTACATAAATAAATGGCAGCCAGGAAACATAACGGTGGGTTTCCATGACTTCAGAATAGACACCACTGATGCAGGACAATTGTTTTTATAAAGTAAGAAATGTTGGTCACCTAATGTAGTAGCTCTGTTGGGACTCAGCCACATGCTTGGACTCTGCCTGGAAGTGGCTGTTGTGCTCTGTTTTGGGGTGCAATCAGAGGCAGATCTAAGGGAGGGCAAAGCTCTAAGTTTTGCAAGAAGCCTTAACTTGCAGTAGAAATCATTCCTCTCCTGCACCATTTTAGCCAATCCTCACAGGGAACAGCAACATCTTGGCGTTGCTTACTGTCTACAGCAGCAAGGGAGAGGAGGGATTTACATGACAGGGTAAGGCTTCTTGCAACACTTAGAGCTTTGCCCTCCCTGTAGATCCGCCTCTGGGTGCAATAATAACCTGGACTTAGAGCACAATCCTAACCTGGATTTAGGTTGGCACAGTTTTAGGCCAGCAAAGTTTGGCCAGCACAAGGGCCACCATAAAGTGCATTTGGACCACTCTCGGAGTCAGGGAGGATGGCACACGTCTGTGTGTTGGCCTCTCTGACTCCAAGAATGGTCCAATCATATTTTAAGGTGGCCCTTGGGCCGGCCAAACTTTGCTGGCTTAACTGTGCCAGCCTAACACCAGGTTAGGATTGTGCCCTTAGGCCGGCACAGTTAGACCAGCAAAATTTGGTCAGCACAGGGCCACTGTAAAGTGCTTTTGGACCACTCTTGGAGTCAGGGAGGATGGCGCACATCTGTGTGCTGGTCTCTCTGACTCCGAGAGTGGTCCAAACATACTTGATGGTTTCCCTTTTGCCAGCCAAACATTGCAGACCTAACTGTGCTGGCCTAACTCCAGGTTAGGATTGCATCCACACAGTCCGTTCATTGGTCGCTGTGACTGGAGAATTCTTAAGGAGGTGGAAGGCACTTGGGCTCTCTCACTCTGTTTCTCTGGTTGAAAAGATTAGGCAGGTTGTTTATTCAAAAGAAGGAAAGGTTTATTGGAACAAAAAAGGGAAAAATGGAAGACAGAAGACAACCAGCCAAATTCTGTACTTGATATTGAGGGAAAGTTGAAAAGAAAAATAAACCCATTTCTAACTCAACATCCCTCGCTTACATGTTCACTTACGATCAAGAGGACTCAGCTTGTAGCCTTTGCCTGAAATTGGAGAGGTAAAATGTTTTGGGAATTAACCCCGTCCTTGTTGCATCACATCGGCCTTCTTCCTGACCTGGCAGAATTTTCTTGCGTCCCTCCAGGTGGGCAGCTACTTTTGTTCTTTTTTTTTTTTCTTCAGGGAAACATTGCACTTCTGAGTCCTGATTGGCTAGTTTAAACTTAATGGCATGCCAACGTGGACCAATGACCAGGTGTAAACTAAACTCACTGGGATCAGGAGGATTTAGTAAGGAGGCTTTGCTTCCCCTGTGGATAGCGAACAGGCTATGGCTCTCTTCACACATCTGACCAGCGCAACCCACGCTGCCCGTTGGGTTGATGCATGTCTGCTGCATCGGTCCAGTGCTGTTGCGAATGTGCTGTAAGGCACTTTTGCCCCAGAGCAAGTGGAGCTGGGCCAACGCTGGCAGCAGCGTGCACCAAAGATGCTCCAAAGATGGGCAATGTAAGCTGCCCTTGCGCTGGCCGTGTTTGGCTAGTGCAGGATCTTTTCTGGGTGGGGGAAGGTGGGAGGGGGCAGAAAGGGGCAGGGGAGGACATTCCCAGGGGCAGCATGGCCCAGGGTGGGGGGAGGAGCCCAGATCCACACCCCGTCTTGTCCATGTGCAGAGTAAATAGGCTACGGAATGACAGATCTTAGATGTGTCCCCACCGGCTCTCCTTTTCCCAAGGACAACCCAGCACAGAGGTCTGTTGGCTAATTCCTGGCCTGGAACCTTTGTCTATCCCTATTCTCCTGACGGCAGTAAACTAACCACCAGATTGTTAATTTGCACATTTGTATGTTTTTTAAGGGGACGTGGTGGCGCAGCGAGTTAATCCGCTGTTGCTGGGCTTTCAACCACAAGGTTGGGAGTTCGAGACTGCGTGACGGAGTGAGCTCCTGTTGCTTGTCCCAGCTCCTGCCAACCTAGCAGTTCAAAAGCACCTAAAATGCAAGTAGATAAACAGGGACCACTTCGGTGGGAAGGGAACGGCATTCCGTGCGCTACGGCGTAGAGTCATGCTGGCCACATGATCGGACAAAAACGCCGGCTCTGCAGGCTTTGAAACGGAGATGAGCACCGCCCCCTACAGTCGGTCACGACTAGACCATTCAGTCATGAGGAAACCTTTACCTTTACCTTTACCTTTATGTTTTTTAAAGGAGACTCCAGCAGTACAGAGGAAAGTCAGGTTCATGCCAGTGCACCCGATTTCCTCCCCCCCCC
>JAJKFI010000020.1:10256344-10270249 GCA_029204185.1 Lerista edwardsae | reverse complement strand
AGAGAGAGAGAGAGAGAGAGAGAGAGAGAGAGAGAGAGAGAGAGAGAATTAAGATGGGATATATTTCTTCTGTGAAGGAGGAGGACCAACGTTTTGGGTATTTTGCGAGCCTTGAAACTTTAGGATAATGTGAAACACATGAGAAGCTGTACTGACGATGGGTATTTTCCATAGCCCATTGGCGTCATTCAGCCGAATTCAGTGGGTTTGGATCCAGCCCTTAGAACGCTTTATGCGGTGCCCATAGAACAATAGATGCAATTGGGGAACTTTTAATTTTAAGTTCAGTGAGGCCATGCCGAGATCAGAGGAGCAAAGAGCCACTGCACTTCCCTAAGGAAACATTTTTGACACTTATTAAATAATGGGTATTTTTTAAAGCGGGGAATGCCCTCCAACTATTAGGATGAATAATGAACAATGAAAAGCCCAAGTTAATATCCAGCTTTGCAAAATAGAAAAAAAAATGACTCTGTTTTTTATCCTCTATTATCTGAAGGTGCTGTGTGCTTTGATTAGTGCTAGAAAGGGAATAAAGCAAGCCAGTGGTTCCCAAACTGTGGGTCAGGACCCACCAGTGGGTCACAAACAAATTTCAGGTGGGTTGCGAAGCACCTAGGGCAGTCATATTGAAAATATGGGATGCTGGAAAGGGGGAAGGCTGTACTGTTGTTTAGTTTGTGTCAAGGTTGTAAACAGGCTTTTTTCTTTCTGATTCCTTTACTATTGGAAAATGGCTGAGAAATAACCCAATGTATTGCTGCATTATCAGGAAAACAGCAGGCTCTGACATCACAGTGATGGCACTTCTGACCATGACATCACTTCCGATGGGTCCCAGACAGACTGTCATTCTAAAAAGTGGGTCCCGATGCTAAAATATTTGAGAACCACTGAAGTGAGCTGTTAGGTTTAATATGTCCTCAAAATGGTGGTACAGCCAGTAGCATAGCAAGCAGGGGTGGGACAGTTTGCCCTGGGTGTGTGTGAGGAGAATGTCACCCAGGCCCCACACGAATGGACGCCCGTGCCATATTTGGCAGCAAATGGACCCTCCCTTCTAGAAATGGCCACCCTGGAAGCAATTTGACCATGAATGGGATGATGCAATGACATACTTGCTGAACCACTTCCGGGTGCCTGCCCATCTCTTTGTGGGAGTATAAGGAGTGTTATGTAGCACTGTTATGTATAAGAAGTGTCATGTAGCATGGGGTTGGCACCCATCTTGGACTGCACCTTTGCTGGTAACTCAACTAGGTATAGTAATTACTGAGTCATCTTTGTTCCTCGCTTTCTTTTGCATCCCTCTTCTCTCTTGAATCCAGGGGGCAGAATCTTCAGGTGCCAGGTGACCTTGGGCCAGCCTTGAGATCAGCATCCTGAAATGACTGGTGCTATTTATGGGGGTGGACCCCATCAAGCACACCAGAGCCAATGATATGCTTGAATTATTGTGTAGTTTGGTCCTCAGCAAGGCGGATTCTGAGCAGCCTTTGCTAAAGATTAATCCCAGGTGTCCCGACTTTCTTGAACGTCAACTTTCACAAATGTATTTGAATCCATTACGCATACAAGTGGTTTCAAGTTCCAACCTGGCAGGATGGTCCGGAGATAAAACTTCTACGGTGGTGATGGCCAGATTTCCACAGACTGATTGCACCAGCCTATGCAGTTTGCAAACATTTTGCGGCTGACCCAGTCTGACTTGCTGATGTTGTCAGAGTGGGTTTGTTGTTGATTTGGTTCAAGCAGTTGTGCGCAAGACGGCGGTATCAAAAGCAAGGCCAGCTGTTTTCAGGGCTGCCTTTTGAGAACAGCAACTTGCGATGGCAGAAACTTGGCTTTTCCTTCACGAAAGACACGGATGTGGTTGTTGTGGGTCCTGTGCAGTTATTTTTAGAATGAAAAGCTACACATTCAGGGTGTGTTCCTATGATAGTCCGGAGAAAGCCAACTTGGAGGAAAGCTGCCATTTTGGAAAATGGTACATTTCTCTTGGTTGAGCTAAAATTACTCATGTCTCCTAAACTAACAAGACAAATCTGAAGTGAATCCACTGAATGGAAAGATTTCACACTTAAAATGGTCAGAAGATCTCAGAGAACACTTTAGGATAGGTGTGCTGATAGCTTTCCTGCTAAGCTGTGTGGCTATGCAGCTTAGCTCGGCTGAACTGGAAGTTGGTGATGACATAATGAGAAGATGCCACTACACTGCTGTACAACTATGGGAGGGCTCCACACAACAACATTAATTTTTAGAGAGAACGCTGGTTGCTGACTCTAACTGAAGCTATTACTAGTGTTTCTTATCCCCTGAAATTACATACAGCACCATCATTAAACTAGGGAGGTCCTGTTAAAAAATCTCCAAAACTGCTTCAGTACAGTAGTCACCTGGAGATTGTTGATGATTTCTGGAGACTCCAGACCAGTTCTGGAGCACTGGGAAACCCTAATTCTGGATAGAATTTTATAATCCGGGATTCAGTCGGAATACCATTTTCAGCTTTTTAGGGCGCAATCCTAACCTGGAGATAGGCTGGCACAGTTAGGCCTGCAAAGTTTGGCTGGCACAAGGAACACCATAAAGTGCGTTTGAACTCTTGGTGTCAGGGAAGATGAGCACGTCTATGTGCTGCCTCTCTGACTCCGAATGTGGTCCAAACACACTTTAGGATGGCCCTTGTGCAAGCCATACTTTGCTGGTCTAACTGTGCCGGCCTAAATCCAGGTTAGGATTTAGGATCCTATTCCTAACTAATATCCTAATTTAGTAGTATCCTAATTTAGTAATATTAGTGTCACTAGATTATATCTGATAGAAATAAGAAAAAAAAAGTGCAGTACCTGGGGAATGTGGCAGTGATTTCCAGCTGGTGGGGTAGATCTTGAAAAATTTAGGCAAAGACTAGTGTGGACATTGCTGAGCTCTCAAAAACAACTCATAATGGCTATCCATTAAAAAAAAATCCAAAAGTCTACTTTTCTAGAGTTTTCAATTTTTTGCATGGTTAGAGGAAAAAACATATATCAGTAAGGCTAGAATCCTATACATGCATTCATGGAAGTAATCCCCATAACAGGACTGACATCTGAGCACATAAACACACAACTGTCCTGTCAATGTATGTGCTCTATTATTGATGGGCCTTCTGGGCTTTTCACAATTGTCAACAACCAGTGTTGTGACACACAGCTAGTGCTGTCAGGGAGGCCATAACTCTCCCCCCATCCCACCCATAAGCACAATTTTTAGAACTGATCATCCTTCACTCTGAGACACTTCAGTGGTGATAAATGATTGATATATGAGAGGCTTTTCCTCTGCTCCCGCCACCCCTCCAGTATTCCAGCTGTGTTAGAGTATTTAAATCATGTGGACATTTATGGCAAGCTTGCCCTCTCTTTTTCTGGAGTAGGGTTCCCATCTGCTTAATTTCAGAGGTAATGCTCAGATTTTTTCAGAATGTGGTGGTCCACAGCAATCACTGGAAAAATTCCTCAGGGGAGAAGGAGAGGTGGCAGAAGCAGCCATTTGGCAGTGCCAGCCCCAGAAGTGGTAGGGCCCAATGCGGGGCAATGTCATGGGCCCCGCTCCTACTCCTATGGCCCCCCACTCACATACACCCATGCTGAGAGGAGCACTTGTAGTGCCACATGCATCACATTGGGGGTGCCTCGATGGTCAATGGTTGGCAGTGATGTCATTCCGGGCCGTTTGGAGACGAGGCCAGGTGGAATGGCCCAATGAGCAACTGCTCCACTCATCTCACTGGCTTACAGCCCATGAAAATCCTAGCAAACTATCCGCTCACTGCGCCAATGTGGGAATTTCCTCCCCAAAGTGTGGAGCCCAATGTGACAACAAAGGCCACACTCGCTAAAAGTTGGCCCTGTAGCTTGGTATGCATCAGGTAAGGAGGATACCATTTGGGGCAGTGTCTCAAGCACTAGGATATCTCTCTCTCTCTCTCTCTCTCTCTCTCTCTCTCTCTCTCTCTCTCTCCCTCCCCCCTCCCTCCCTCCCTCCCCCCTCTCTCTGTTTGTGTGTGTGTGTGTGTGTGTGTGTGTGAGTGAGTGTGTGCGCGCGCGCATAACTCTGTAAAGCTCCATGTATGTTGGTGAGGATACAAAAAAGAAAAACCTTTCTTGGAGCGTGTATGAATACTTGTAGGCACAGTAATCTGATACAACAGCCAATATAGCTACCCAGACCTGAGCATTCAGCACTCAAATTATTAAATTGTGGCAGAAATAAATTGTCCTGTTTTTCTTCTTCTTCTCCTTTATCCTCAAGGTGGGAGATTAATAGCCTATTCCTTAAATCGGATCTTTCCAGGCCAGCCATGGGGTAGTTCTCTGACTGTTTTCTTATAGCCTTCCTCTATTTTTCTTAAGTGCAAAAATCTCTCCCCTCCTTCAAATCCTTACCATGCTGGGAAAAATTTATAACCACCCTGCAATAAATTTAAGCTCTGTTTTGGTTGCTTGTTTCATCCCACTCTGTGCTCGAGAAGAACAGAGCTTAATTTGCTGCTTTTTGTTTTGCCAAGTTATTATGGGCACATGGTAGAGCTAAAAAGAGGAAATGACTCAGGATTTTTTTCTCCTCCTCCCTTTGCTTGTATGCTTTAGTGTGGGTAGATGTTGGAGCTGCAGTCTCCATTTACATGAGTTATTTATTAAGTGGTTATGAAATGCAAGGGCAAGAGTCCATGTCAACTCCAGTTGAAGAAAACATTAGATTTGGGAAGCAAGAATGACCTAATGGGAAGGACCCTAGGAATATAAGGATTGAATCAGCTACTCCATTCCCCAATCCCATGACATACAGGTGACCCCCTGCATCCGTGGATCCGGCTCTCCATGGTATTCCACAGGCCTCCCCCCCATGCCCATTACCTTTGTTTAGCTCTGGAGCCAAGGAATGTATGTGTCTTCCAAGCTTTATGCAGGGGAGTGGTAACAGGGTGCAGACATCTTGTTGTCTTGTGTGCTCCCTAAGGCATCTGGTGGGCCACTGTGAGGTACAGGAAGCTGGACAAGGTGTAGTGGGCCTTTGGCCTGATCCAGCAGGACTCTTATGTTCTTAAGGCCCAGATTGGGTTGCAAGTTATTTGCCTCAGAATTTTACCTCAGAAATTTACCTCAGAATGCCTGATACAAGGGAGTGGCAACAGGATGCAGGAATCTTGTTGCCTCATGTGCTCCGTAAGGCATCTGATAGGCCACGATGAGATACAGGAAGCTGGACTAGAAGGGCCTTTGGCCTGATCCAGCAGGGCTCTTCTTATGTTCTTTTGTAAGCTAGCAAGCTTATAGGAAGACAGGCAGGCAGCCTGCATGCTGGAGAATACTAAAGAAATCTTACTAGGAAGCAGGAAGCTGGGATGTCACTGGCACATGTTTGAGGAGAGAAAGGTGGCAGGGAAACAGCTGCAAGCAAGGATAGGACCTGGCCTGCACCATTACCAAATTCACCTCCTCCTGCAGCCTCCCCGATATTGCTGGTGCAAGTCGACTTTGACCCATGCAGGCAGATCAGGCACTGGAGGGGGGGTTGGATACAGTGTTTGCTGCTTCCTGTTCCAGGACTGATCCACCACCCCACTCCTTCTCTTCCCAGTCCTATTAACCCCGCTCTATTCCATCCCCTCTCCAACCTCCTCCTGCCACATTCCACCCCTGCTCCTGACTTACCTACAGGCCCCCTGATGTCCACTCTGGCCTTCCCACTGGCACACCAACTTCTTGTGCTGCCACAAAGCTCTTTACAGCTGCTTTCTGACAGCCTATGCCAATGCAACATGCATTCCACTGGTGCCCGTCATGAATAGGATTGGGCTGTAAGCAGTGATGTCATGCAGGTGGAACGCGGGGGAACTCAGTTCCACTAGTTAAAATTAGGGCTGACTCCGCCCACTTCACTCTCCTTCCTCCCCCCTCCCGATTCCTCTGCAAAGCGCTTTTCTTCTTGGTTGGCCGGCACTCAGAGGGTTAAAGGGAGTGACTCCGGATTCCTAGGGGGGCGAAGGCAGTGATGTCATTCAGGGGGAACGGACCAGAACGGGCGTTCAGGATCCTAACGGGCTCCGTGGCTGGTTCCGGGTTCCCGACAAGTGCCAGTCAAAAGTGAGTTCCTGTTCCTAAATCATTTGAATGACACCACTGGCTGTAAGGCTACAATCCTATACTCGCTTTCCTAGAAATAAGCCCCATTGAACACAGTGAATAATGAACATGGCTGCTCCTCATTCAAACCACCCCATTCTTGCCTCTTCCAACTTACTTACTGTACGTTGACTCATGGAGTTGGCATTATCTTTCAAGTAATAACTCAAAAGTGGAGCAAACATTACTCATCAGCTGAGAATCTGAGTAGGACGCCTGAGCCAGGGCTTTATCTGCTAAGCACCGTACTGTGAGGGCTTCCCTGGAGCGCAGTTCCCAGAATATTGTGGTTTCACTCTTGATGGGAAGATGGACAGGTCTCATTGGGTGCCAGGCTTTTAAGCTAAGAAGTCTTGAAGTCAGAGCAAAGTGGCACATTGTTGCTCAAGAGGGCAGCTTTCCAAGGCGCCTGGCTGAACGCCAGAGAATTTGGATCATTCGTTTTCTGAGTGGCAGTTGGGTCCACCTTAGACAGACAGAAACCCTTCTGCAATTGGGAGGTCGAATGGCATTATTACGGATCGCAAAATGCCAGCCCTCAGTACATAGAAAATCAGACAGTGGGAATGCTCCATGACATGTTCCCTAGCCCATTCACCGAGGACATGTATGGATATCTCAAAGGAAAGGAAAACATCCAGTATCAACATCAACAGCTCTGAAAGTTCTCAGTTACACTTGGGTGGGAAGTGATGAACCAGAGTTGATCTTGGGATTGGAGCATGGAAAATTCTGTAAAAGCTTTAGGAGTAGCTTAAGCTCACTGATCGTTGATGGTATCTTTTTTTTCTTTTAAATTTTATTTAAAAGCAGTAGGTACCAAAGAACTTTTCTGAGAGTGCAATCCTATACTAAGCCGGCCTAGTAAGGCTAACATAGCAGGGCTGTATCCTAAAGCCCATTAGGAGGCAGCAGCAGCAACGTCCAGGATAAGGGGAGGTTTTCCTCTTGCACCTGCATAAGCCCCAGTCACCCCTGTTGGCCTGCTCGGATCTGCGCCTGCTGCTTTGCAAGCGCAGAGGAACGTGTGTGGGAGCGGCCCGAATCGGGGCCGCCATGGCTGGGGACGGGCGTTAGGGTTTGGCACTATGGCTGTCCTGCATCACAACCGCGTCACAACCGCTGTCTCTGCCCATTGCGCCGCCCAGTTATGCCCCCGGAACGCCTCTGGAATGCCCTCACGGCGGCCCTGCGTTGACCGAACGACGCCAACGCTTGACTGGCACATGACTGGTGCTGCCGATGGTTGTGGTGGCGCTGGAGCGCTGGCACTGCTGCTTGCGCCGGTCCAGCGCCACAGCGCCATTGCAGGCATGCTTTATGGCACATTTGCAGCACTGTTTGGCTGGCACAACAGCTTAGCACCGGTGCAAGGGGGTATAGGATTGTGCTGCCTGAGTCAGAGACATGCTCATTCTCCCTGACTCTGAGAGTGGTCCAAATGCCCTTTACGGTGGCCCTTGTGCTGGCCTAACTTTGCCGGCTTAATTCCAGGTTAGGATTGCGCTCTGAGTTTTCCCAGTAGTTCATTATAGTTGAACCATTTGACCACGCTAACATTGCATGCATGGAGAGAAATAGCAACTGTTTAAGAAAGCCCCCTGATGCATATAGTGTTTATTGCACAGATATATTCCTGTAATGTTAGCTGCCATTACAAGATTCAACATCTGTCCTTTAAAATGTTTTATGGCTTGAAGGGCTTTCTCCCCGCCACCACTACCTTTGCCTTGAAAGGGAGCCAAGTGTTTTCTTTATAAAAGAGAACACTTGAATAAACAGAACTCTGATATAAATCAAGGTTAGGACCAGTTTATTGGCAGTGGCAAGATTTCCCACCTGACTTATGCTGGGATTGTGGGGAGGGGGTGTTGGGGTGGTTGAGGCACATTGAATATGCCCAGTTCATATCCTATCCAAATGTCTCATCATTGGGCTGTGAAGGTGCCCTGAATGGTCAACCAATAATGGTAGATGCCCATTATTTATACGGTGATGGCCGATGGCACCAGAAAAAAATGTATTGGGGAGAGCACAGAAAGGTCAAAATGCATTTTTTGTTTGAGGTGTGTGTGTGTTCTCAATTCTAGTTGCTAGATTTCTGAATGAAAAATAATGGTGTGTTTTAATGGTGCAAGGGTCAATCCTTGCACATTTAAACACAAATCGAAGTGAGATCTTAAAATAGGAGCAAGGCTTTGAGTCATCATGTCTGATGATGCTACGGAGGCTAGCATGGTATGTTAGTTGATGACTCATCACTAAGTTAGAAGAGGGGATTCTCTCTCTCTCTCTCTCTCTCTCTCTCTCTCTCTCTCTCTGTGTGTGTGTGTGTGTGTGTGTGTGTGTGTGTGTGTGTGTGTGTTGTGGGGAGGAACAGTGCATTTTGAAAGGCAGAGATAGGGCAGAAGGAGAACTGACAGTTAGTTGAAAGCACTTTAAGAGTGCAATCCTAACCTGGAGTTAGGCCGGCCCAGTTAGGCCAACAAACCTTGGCTGCCACAAGGGACACTGTAAAGTATGTTTGGACCACTCTCGGAGTCAGAGAGGCTAGAACACAGACGTGCGCCATCCTCCCTGACTCTGAGAGTGGTCCAAACGTGCTTTACGGTGTCAGGATAGCCCTCCTTATTTGCAGGTTCAGGACCTGCCAATTTGACCCAATGCAGGTCAGGCGGGCCTCACTGTACCTCCAGGTACAATGGGAAGAGTCTTCTGGTCACATTGCGAGGAAGATGTTCTGAGGCACAAGGCTCCTGGGTGCAGCGGCAGCATGCAGGGCTGGCCTTAAGCCAATGTGATCAATGTTGTCACATTGGGCTCTGCGCTTTGGGGGCCCCTGCCCCAGAGCAGTGAGCCCATTGCTTGTTACTGCAGCTAGAATCTCTATTGGCTATAAGTCAGTGGGGCGAGACGAGCAGCTTTACCTTTGGGCCCCTCTCACCTGCCTCTGCCTCCAAACAGCCCAAAATGGGGCTCCTAGAAGCCGTTGGCATTAATTACATCATGTCACCACCAACTATTTCCAGGTGCCATGCTTTGTGCCCTGGAAAAGGCACAAGCATCACAAGCACTGTGAGTGCCGCATGGTAAGGTTGGGCTGCCCCGCAGGAATGCCCCACATTGGGCCCTGCTACTCTCACTGGTGCTCCCAGTAGGGAGGGGGGTCAGGGCTCTACCTGGCTGGGTGGGTCCCATGTTTTGAGGCCTTGGCCAATTCCTGGCCTGATCCACTTCTGATGCCATCCTTGTGAACTGTAATTTTATAATATATCTTTTCTATAAATCTGGTTGAGCCCAGGGAATACACATATTTTAAAATAAACAACAAACCCTTCTAGATTTAAACCACACAGAGTTCATAGATAATAAAAGAAAGGAAAAAGGAAGGCCACACGAGATTGAAGTCACCCCACCCCTGCTCTACAATGCAATAATCCGAAGAAATAAACATTATGTTTTCATAATGCTAAGCTCTTAAGCCTTGAAACGATATATTAGAGAATTAAGGCTGAAGGAACCGGCAGAATGTCAAGAGATGTTCCCAATATGCATTGCTATGATTGTTTCATTGAAACCACAGCCCTTAAGTCCTGCCAGTGTTTACCGTAAATAGGAATCTCAATGCAGGACAAATTAAAAGATTAGACACACGCCATACTTATGAGATTACGGCTACTTCAGGCTGCTTTGGGTTTGCCGCGATAACTCAGTATAATTTTGAATGCTTTGCTTTATTTTCATTATCAAGCTCAAATTACAGCAGAAAAGCCATCTAGCAAGTCATTAAGTCTCTCTCGTAATCAACAAAACTTACAGGCCAACCCCGACACAAACAGAAAGAACCTCATATTGTTAGCAATTATATAAAGAGTGGAGAGATTGTTACTGGTAGCTTGAGACCACAGCATATTGTGGTTCTACCCTCTCCTTCTTCCATTGCTCCTTATTGGCCACCACTTCCATAGCTGGGTTGCTGGGAGTCAGTAAGTTCAGTACTCAGCCCCCTGCCCAAGGTGTACCCCATGTTCTCCCTGATGGCAATTTGGGTGCTACTAAGCCTCCTGAGAATTCAGGAGTTGGCCTGAAATCGTGGCCCTCCAATGCAGTGGTTCTCAAACATTTTAGCACCGGTCCGGGACCCAAATTTTTAGAATGACAATTTTGTCCAGGACCCACCAATATTGTGGCCAGAAGTGCCATCTACAGACATGGCCATCACCACATCTTATGGAGCCACTTTCCATAGATTAACCATGCACAGTGTAAAGCAGGACATCCTATTGTCCAGCCAAAATCTCCCGGCAATCACTTTCATTGGATGACTTCTAGAATTCCGAGGGATGGAGAGAAATTAATAGATGGAGCCAAGTGTGATTTGGCAGATGTGCACCTGATCATTTTGGGAAGTTCTGTTTTTGGGTTCTGCGTGGCTGCGGGATGGGTTTTTCAAGCTGAAACTAGACAAGATTATTTCAGTGGCAACTTACATTCATTTTAGATGTGCAACATTACCCATGGACTTGTTTTTGGGGGTCTGGCTGCTCACTTGTAGTACGATATATTCAATTAAGGGCACAGTCCTAACCAACTTTCCAGCACCGGGGAGGGCAATGCAGCTCCGTGGTAAGGGAAGAAATACTCCCTTACCTTGAGGACAACTCCATGACTACTACTCCTATGCAGGATGCAGCACATGCCCCCATTGGAACAGCTATGTCAGTGCTTGGTCAGGACTGCGCCCTACATTTCTGTGTGATCCTGAAGGTGATAACAGTGCTGTGCTAACAGTGCTAACAGTGCTTCTTCTACCCCTTAGCATGAGAAGTGTGCCCTCTCACTTCTCATGCTAAGGAGTAGATGAAGCCCAGGGGTTTATTCCTATTTCTTTTCAAGATATTTTTGCATAACCGAAGGATGGAAGGTCAGAAAAATGCGCTAACAAAATTAACATGACTGTAAGAATGGTGGCACTGCTAGTTAAACTGCTGCTGCTGGGCTTTCTGACTGGAAGGTTGGGAGTTTCAGACCACACAATGGACTGAGCTTCCATTGCTTGTCCCTGCTCCTACCAACCTAGCAGTTCGAAATCACATAAAAATGCCAGTAGATAAATAGGTACCACTTCGGTGGGGAGGTAACAGTGTTCCTTGTGCTACAGCATATAGTCATGCCGGCCACATGACCATGGAAGCTTGTCCTTGGACAAACGCTGGCTCTACAGGCTTAGAAACAGAGATGAGCACCGCCCCCTACAGTCAGTCAGGACTAGACCATTCGGTCGTGGGGAAACCTTTACCTTTTTAAGTAGGCTGAGCAGGCTTCTTCGAGGGGAGCACGTCTTGAAATTGGCATTCAAAATCCCGTACTTAAGCATCACTTAATTTTTGACAAGTACATCTGCAATGCCCTGCAGTGGTTTCTTATGGAATAATCCATTAAGGTCCCAAAGATACAGTGCATCATGTGTGGGATTAGTTTTAATGCCTAACGTTCCCCCTCCTTTGAGAAATCTTGACTAACAAGTTGCTACAGGTTGTTCTGCATACCTTCCTTCATCCATAATAGTGCTCCAGAGTGCTCCATTTCTAGTGTTCCTTTTGTGCCCCTGTGCACAAGGGTGAATGGGTGCATGTTTGTGGAAAGGATCATGCTTGGAACATGCCTTGCCTGGCACTAGTTAAGTTGGCAGCGTGTCTTACGCCTCTGATGAGCTCGTGCCAGGAACACAGCATTAATTAACGGGCATATTTTGCCATCACTGGCAAAAGAAGCCAGACATCAAGTTTCCAAGCCTAAAACAACCTTTTATTGTGCTCGGATTAAAAGGGGAGCAACTGTTTATCTAGCTGGAGGCAAGAGCAAAGCCTGGTGTCAACTGAAAAATGAGTGAGTGGAGTGTGGCCGAAAGGGGATAAAATACACAAGGAAGGTTGGAGCCGGACTGGGTCTTTCCTATTGGGTCGTATATTAACCACAAGTCTCTTGTAGGCCTTCAACCTATATAGGAAGGTTGTCACCCTTTCAGTTGTTTTAACCAGAGTCCATTAAGAAGTAATGTATTTTTGCCACAGCAGAAAGTCCCTGTCTTGTTTTCAGAACGGGGTCCAGGTATCTTTGACGGATCAATAAAGAAGAGAATGAGCGATCGTCTCAGTATGTCCCTGTCAGCAAAGGCAGCATCTCTCTGCATAGGGTAGCTTATGCTCTATTGAAGAGGAAGTGTGGGAGGAAGAGACTGGTGGATAAATGTTTCATAATGTGCAATTGTGCATCATGTGCGTACAGCATGCATTAGCGCTCATGCACAAAAAACATTTTACATTTCTGGGCACTGCAGATTAGATGTATGATCCGTGGAATGGGAGGCTGTCACTGCATGATGTTTCTGCATTGATATGCAAGGAGTCTTTACACAGATGTGTTGTACAGATTGGAGTTATACTTACAGTAACTTCTAGAGCCCTGTGGCATAAACTCAGCCCTGAACAATGATAGCACCAGGACTCTGTGCTAACAAAATGTTAGCAAGGCAAAGACAAGCATAGGGACATGATACAGTATGCATGGCAATTTTCTACAGACAGGTAAGTAGAAAATCTTCCTTAAAATAGGTCAAAGTAGGTCCTGGTAAAGATAACTGGTGCGCATGTAGTAATCAATCAATCAACTAATCAATCCAACCAACCAGCCAACCAATCAATAAATCAATCCAACCAACCAACAACAAAGGGATTTCAAAGCCACAATGTGACATTTTCTTGTGCATATACTCTTCTGGTATCAATAATATACATTCAAAACACTCCAAGTCAAGTGAAATATTTTTAACACCCTTCCCAAAAGAAAATGTTTGAATTGGTAATGCCAAGTGAAAATCCTTTGGGCTTCACATCACGAGGAGAAATGGAGGACTCCGAAACCGGATAGCATCCCAATTCATTCTTTGATGTTACTTTCTGATTTTACATGATGTTAATCTAAATATTTGCAACCAGAAAAAGAGCAGATGCCTACCCCTTTAAACATCCATCTGTGGGATTGTACTGGAATGACAACAAGGGGTTTCTTCAGCTTCAGCCTTCTCAACATTTTATTATTGTTGCCTGACATCTGCTCTCCAAATGTGTGCCTGCCATTTTTCATGTTGAATTTTCTTTCCTGGCTGGCTTAGAAAGACCAACCAACCATGCATGAGGATGGGAGGGAGGTGAGAGTGTTGCTAAGGTGGAGCCGGGGGGGGTACAGGTCCCCCCTGCGGCAAAGTGGTGATTTTCAGCTGTCTCCACAGAGAGGGGTGACAGTCACAAAATTGGCCATCCCATCCGCCCTCAACTCCATATGGCTTCAAATAAAGCCATTTTGAAGGCTGTACATGCACTGAGGAGAGCAGTGACAGTGCAAACACCCGGGGTGGGGGCATGCTGGTCCTTGATGTCACCCAGCCCCAGGAGCCAAGGGGCCTGGCAATGCAACTGGAGAGATTGAGATTGAGATTGAGATTGAGATTGAGAGAGAGAGAGAGAGAGAGAGAGAGAGAGAGAGAACAGCATCAGAATATGCAATGAAAATCTATCTCTTTCCCTTTCTTCATGCTTCACCATAAATAGCCTAACACAGTGTTATTCAAACTGTAGGTCTGGACCCAGTTGGTGGGTCACAACCAGCATTGTCATTCAGCCGGAACGCTGGGCGGGAGGAATGGGTGAGCAGCAGCCCGCCCGTTGCG
>JAJKFI010000020.1:10241867-10256244 GCA_029204185.1 Lerista edwardsae | reverse complement strand
CCCGGAACGCAACAGGTGGGGTGCCGCTCACCCGTTCATCCCGCCCGGCGTTCCGGCTGAATGACAACGCTGGTCATGACCCAATGTCAGGTGGGTCGCAGAAAGCTGAGAGCAGCCATCTTGGAAACTGCAGACCTTACTCTTGCTATATCCCTTTTGTGAGTGTCAACAGTTTGAATTTTCAAGTGAGGGTTGTTTTTTTTAAATTGTTTTTAGTTCAGTACTTTTACATCATATTTTGTCCTAATCTTGCTTTTTGTGAGGGATGTTTCATGGTTGTACAATTCCTACAGTCCAAGAATGCCAATTTGCATATTAGGGGTGTCATTTTACTATGTTACAGTGACAACACATCTTGCTACAACATCACTTCCAGGTTAATGACATCACTTCTGGTGGGTCTCGACATGAGTACCATTCTAAAAAGTGGGTCCCAATCTAAAAAGTTTGAATACTAGTGGCCTAACGAAATGTCTTCTCTATTTGCTGAAAAGATTTTTGAGATCATGGCTTCTTCAAGAAAATGCCTGGGATCTAACCATTAAAAAAATGGAAGAAGAGAAGTCAGCTAGAAGTTAAACAAGAAGGATTGTCAGAAAGGCAGGGAAAGCTGTCGCTACACCCAGTAAAGGGAGATGATACATAGGACCAGTTCATCAGATTCAACCTTATATCGAGCCAGACCAGTGGTCCATCCAGGATTGTCAATGTTGAGCGGCAGCAGCTTTCCAGGGTCATAGATAGGAATTTGCCTTAGAGCACAATCCTGGAGTTAGGCCAGCATAAACTAAGCCAGCAAAGTTTGTTTGGACCACTCTTGGAGTCAGGGAGGATGGTGCACTTCTGTGTGCTGGCCTCTCTGACTCCAAGAGTGGTCCAAACATATTTTAGGGTGTCCCTTGTGCTGGCCAAACTTTGCTGGCTTAGTTTATGCCGGCCTAACTCAGTTTAGGATTGTGCCCTGAGTTGGAGATGCCAGCATTTTAACCTGGGACCATTTGTGTGCAAAATCTGTGCTCGACCACTCAGAGGCAGCCTTAGTGCTAATCACTCCCAGGCAGAGGTGCTTACTTGGCTCTCACCATTCCGGGTGTTTGGAGGTGACAAGTTGACATAATCTCATTGCCCCTGACCTTCTGGGCTCTCACATTAATTTATTAAATAGAATGTAAAACACCCGCCTCCCTTGGGTGATCTTATGGCTGCTTTGGGACCAGTCGCTGTGTGCCCTCACTACTGAGTGGCAAAAAGATTATAGATGGTGAGAGCACATGTTGGCTAGGCCTGGAGTGGCCCACCTCCCTTCACTCCAGCCTAGTGATGCCACTGCTACTACCTTCATCGCAGCCCATGAGAATAATCCCTAATCCCTATGGGTCCCTAATCTGGCCCATATTCAACAGAACTCCCCATTCCCACATCTAGTGCACAATCCTAATCTGGAGTTAGGCTGGCACAGTTAGGCCAGCAAAGTTTGGCTGGCATAAGGGACACAGTAAAGTATGTTAGAGTCAGAGAGGCCAACACACAGACGTGTGCCATCCTCCCTGACTCTGAGAGTGGTCCAAACAAGCTTTATGGTGGCCCTTGTGCCGGCCAAACTTTGCTGGCCTAACTGTGCCAGCCCAATTCCAGGTTAGGATTGTGTCCATAATGTCTCCAGCCCACCTCAAGTGTCCACAGTCATACATGCCAGGATATGTATCATTTGAATACAGTCTCTAGACCCAGATCGCACAGTCACTTTCAAAAGCTATTCTGGATGATGTCAAGATTTAAGATTTCGCCCTGGAATTCTCTTGGTTTGTTGCTATTGTCTGCATATTGAATTTTGTTAGTAAACAAACTGCAGATGTTGATCTTTTCTACATGAGCCAAATGCTGAAAGTTGGATAAGTATCTCCAGCTCGCGCCTCCTTAGGAAGCTCTAAATAAAAGTCTGGGTAAAATTAGCGTACGCTGAACTTGGCTGGCAATAATTGCTGCACTGCTTTAAGCCAAAATCCATCTTGTCTATCTCCCTGTTTCCACTGGTGATCAAAAAGGTGACCCTCGGAGGTTCACCAAGTAGGCATGAAACCACAGCCTGTATGGTTCTCAGCATCAGTTGGTTCTCAGTTGGTCCTCAGCATCTGATAACTCAAAGGTTTACTCCCTCTCAACATAGAAGGTCAGACCCATGCCTCACTTGATTAAACACCACTACCTGTTGTATTCCTATGGGGAAAAGGAGATCAAAGTATATCACAGTTCTGTTGACAATGATCCTTCAAGGTAGCTTCAGCGTAGAGTTTCTGGCTTGGGGGTGCCAAGCTGCTGGAGGCGCTTGAGGCAGGGGTCTTCTTTGGCCCAGATTAAACTCCAAGCCAGAGATGAACGCATGTCGTCATCCCTCCAACCTCCCAAGCTTTTTGCACTTATTATTTTAGAAATCCCCTTCTTGTACAGCAAACCCAATATTTTTAAACAATGTGGACTAAAGTCACTTCTGGGCCACCTCCAGGATTAGGAGCCCTGAAGCTTGAGTTTCATTAGTTTCATAGTACCTTTTAAATATGGCGTGCCACTGCCAGTCAGCGTAACCCATACGGTTCTAGCTTTATCTGTGGTCAGACTCAGTACAAATCTGTGTTCCTCTCCTTGCATATTGTTACAGAATTGCAACTGCAAAGTCATTACAACAGTTAGGGCGCAATCCTAACCTGGAGTTAGGCCAGCACCGTTAGGCCAGCAAAATTTGCCTGGGACAAGGGACATTGTAAAGTATGTTTGGATCGCTCTCGGAGACAGAGAGGCCAGCACACAGATTTGTGCCATCCTCCCTGAGAGTGGTCCAAAGGAGCTTTACAGTGGCCCTTGTGCCAGCCAAACTTGGCTGGCCTAACTCTGCCGGCTTAACTCCAGGTTAGGATTGCACTCTGTATTTCAGTGAGGAAGGTGGGAGTGATCAAGCCTACCCAGATCTTCCAGCTGCTGGTTTAATCGACAGGCCCTCAAATCCCAGATGTCTGGGACAGGTGTGGTTCTTCTGCGCATGCCTAGGTGTGCTTCCTGTTTTGCTCTCAGTTTGTGGGTTACAGTGCAGAACCTTGACATTCAGCAGATGGTTCTGGAATAAATTAAGCCACCCACAATTATTGTTTGTGTACAGCAGAGCTGTTTTTTTCTGCTCTATCTTCCATCATTTGCTGCCACTGTTTCTTCCCCATCTGCTGAAGAGAGTAATAACCATGTTAGGTGAATTTCTCCGCTTTACGGCACCTATTAACCTGCTCACAAAAATGTCAAAGCTGGAAGTTAAGTTTGATGCTTGGTGACTGGATTTTTCTAGCCTGTGATTTTAGCACTTTTAAAACCTGTGGGAGTAAGAGCCTTTCCAGATGACAGGAGAGGGAGGGAGAAACCACCCTTTTTTATTTTTAACACTAGATTAGCATATGCTCCTGCTGCCCTTATTTTGGAAGTTCTCCCTGCCCTTATTTTGTCCCTGTCTTCTGCCTTTGGGAAATGCCTTGTAAACATGTTATATGTGAGTTATAAAGATGTTATTTTCTAGGGTTCAACTTCTCCCCAAAAGTTGCTACATAAAAAAATGTAAGGGTGGGGATTCAGAGTGCAGTGCTAACCTGGAGTTATGCCAGCACAGTTTGGACAGCACAAGGGACACTGTAAAGTATGTTTGGACCACTGTTGGAATCAGAGAGGCCATCCTCTCACAGACTTGCACCATCCTCCCTGATTCAGAGAGTGGTCCAAATGTGCTTTATGGTGGCCCTTGTGCAGGCCAAACCTTGTGGCCTACCTGTGCCAGCCTAACTCCAGGTTAGGATTGTGCCCTCAGAGGCATAATTCAATGTTCCTGTGCTTGGGACAGTGATGGGGGGGGGGAGAGAGAGAGAGAGAGAGAGAGAGAGAGAGAGAGAGAGAGAGAGTATGGTATCATGTGTTGCTCAGCCTACTGTTTCACACAGGACTGCAAAGCCACTGAGAGCGCAATCCTAAACTGGAGTTAGTCCGGCATAAACTAAGCCAGCAAAGTTTGGCCAGCACAAGGGACACCATAAAGTATATTTGGACCACTCTTGGAGTTAGAGAGGATGGTGCATGTCCGTGTGCTGGCCTCTCTGACTCCGAGAGTGGTCCAAACATACTTTGTGGTGGCCCTTGTGCTGGCCAAACTTTGCTGGTTTAGCTTATGCTGGCCTAACTCAGTTTAGGATTGCGCCCTGAGAGGAATATTATCAGGGGGTACCAAATTTCTTTTGAGTCCCTTCAAATGTGAATTTGGCACCTAGGCAATGGCTGGATCTGCTGACACTATAGCACCTATGTCACCTACCTTGTACACTATAAAGTGATAATAATTTATAATTGTAACACAAATTTTGAATAAAAACACGGAATCGCTGCTTTCTGCACTTCTAATGTTTGGAAAACACTGGAACCTGCAAAAAAATTAAAAATAAAACTGTTTTCTCCCAACTCTACTAATAGCTGTTGATAGATATGTCTGCCATAAATGAGACCCATCACTTTTCAGATTCCTCTAGGCTGGTGGCCATCATCACCACAGTACAGGTGCGTATCTTACCTGTAGCACCCCATGGCACAAGCCATTGGGCGCAGGGCAGTGGCGGGGCACCACTGCGGGCGGTCCGGGAGAGACTGCGCAGTTTCTGCCCCGCCCACGCCTCCCTTACGCTCTGAAATAGAGCGTTTCTGGGGTTTCCGCGCGGGGGCGGGGCGACATGGGGGGCGCATGGTCAGCGCCTGCCATGGGGCGCGCTCCCGGCCCGGCCCGCCACTGCCACAAGTGTATAATATGAAAGCTCCTGTCTCGGCCACACAGCAATGTGAGATATACTCCCCCAGAGCACATGTAGAGGAAAAAAATAACCCCAAATCACCCGATCTGTCACACCCTTCCTATGGTGCTCATATTGTATTTTGAGGCCAATGTCCAAGTTCCTGCTTTGTCAAATCATGAGGGATTTCAAGGGAAACAATCAGAGTAGTGAAATTTCTTCGAGGGTTTCTACACCTGCATAATGGGCTTAGGGGTAGTCCATTTTCAAACAATCGTGAAAAAAGAGAAAAGCAGCGGAACCACGGAGTGTCATTTATCCATGGAGAGTTTCCATCAGACATATTGGGGTGCCTAGCCATGCCACCTCTTGTCCTGCCCTTAGACACACTTGAAATACAACCGGATCTCTGCCTGCATCAATAACTCTGAAAGGGCCACTGCCGTGCCATTGTATGTTTCTGAGGAGGGAAGAATGTTAAGCCAATGAAGATTTAGCGGCCATTGTGCGGCTGTGGGGCGTGTGAGCTCATCTGAAGCTCATTGGAGGCCACCTGCCTTTCAGGGTGATGCCGAGGAAATAAGAGGGCAGGGCTCAAAGGTTCTGGGAAGAATGGCATCACGTTCTTAATGGCTAGTAATATTGGGGCATCTTTGAGAAAGGGGGTCTCTAATGAGAAATTCCTTTTGTGCTGGCATTGTCGTCGCCACTGAAAGGGGATCAAGAGCTTTTGAAAAGGAAAACAGTGGCTGTACTTTGGTTGCGGTAGGCTTTCAAAGGCTCAATGAGTACCCGATTCAGCTAAGCATCCTTGATAACTGACCCTTGTTGGTCACCTCCTTCCTCTTGTCTCTGTTGAATAGGTGGCCAAATCAAAAGGGTTTTCTTGTCATTCCGACAGAACGGAAAGTAAACCATCCCTTCGATGTGAGAGAGCTGAAATCGTTTCTCTGGGTTAGGCCACATGTGTTAATTTGGGAACTTGAGCAAGGTCCTATTTGCTTTTTCGGTGTGTGTCCACACATGTATCTCGTACAGATGGCCAACATCTGCCTGAAGCTGATCGGGGTTTGGCCACAGCTGCTGAGTGGGAGAATAGGGGAAATGCTATCATTTGTTAAACATTTGTTAGGTGACAAAGTGGGAATGGAGTTGACGAGGAATCATCAACTCCACTTTCTGCAGAAACGCGAACCTTCTTAAAGTTTTACGGCTGAAATGTACCATACTGAGAAACGTGGGCTAGCTTTGAAAGGGGCCTTCAGTGCAAATTTCTGCGCACAGCATGACATGGGGGTCTGGGGGTCTGTTTGCATTAAAAGAGACATTCTGGTTTTTTCCTCGGCGGTGAGTGTTACAATAAGCTGAGTGATCATTTGGAGCCAGAGGATTGGAACACAGCAGGAGATGGATGTCTGCAAGGGCTCTCTGAAAAGTTAGTTGTTTGTATGAAGGAGGCTGTGCCCAATTGGCAAGCCCATCAAGCTGAAATGCTCAGTTTAAACTGATTAATGACTCAGTGCTACAAACCCTTGTACTGAGTTCGTTGGGGGTGCCAATTCAGGCTTTAATATTCTGGGTGGTGGTAGAAAAGAGGTAGTAGTGGTAGAGGGAGGAGGGCAAGATTCTCAGGCTGTGTTAAGACCAAGCAGAACATATTTCAAAAGACCAAACAGTGCACCTTTGTGGTTCTTTTTGATACCTGGAAAGAAGCAGAGATGTAAGAGACAAATTACTTCTGGTATAAAACAGGGGTGGCAGAAGGGAATTCATGGACCACTGGACAAAACTCTAGTGGCTGATGTATTGATGGATGTGCCAGTGTCCTGCTGACAGGGTTGTAATGGTGCAGCATCCATGTCCTCCAAACGAACCATGGCTTGGGCAAAGCAAAGAAATCCATGGGAACAAACAACCAGAGAAGCCCCATGCTTTGCTGCAGGGACAACTGTAAGACACACCATCTACCGTGATACCACAGCTACAAGTAGATACCAACGCTACAAGTAGTGTCGCCATGGCCCGGCCCGGGGATGGGTGTGGAGATCTGGCCTCTGGGCCATATCCAAATCTCCATCCCCAGCCTGGGTGGCCCCAATTTGGCCGTTCAAAATTGTGCCACCAATTGCAGCAGTGCAGCTCTGCGTAGCCCCGTCTAGGCCACTGCACGGTTACCCAGGGGAAAGGGAATAAATTCCCTTTTCCCCCAAGTAGTGCGGCAGCACATCCATGCCCCCCAACTGGATGTGGCGCAGGCATGTTGGCCTGCCTATTCCAGCCTGGGGTTTGGATCTCAAGGTTCTAGCAATGAGAGAGAGAGAGAGAGAGAGAGAGAGAGAGAGAGAGAGAGAGAGAGAAGCACAACTTATCCCCTCACCCTCAAGAATTTTGTCTGATAGAAACTGATTTGGCTTCCCTTGAACCTGCTCAAATGTCCCTCATTAAAAGAAGGATGACATCTGCTTTGACTTTCTCATTTTTCAGAATGTTGGTACCAATCCTACTTTTGTGACGTCTCTATCGACCATTGCTGTCCTACTTATTGAGAGACTCGTAGGGCGCAGTCCTAACCTGGAGTTAGGCCAGCACAGTTAGGCAAGCAAAGTTTTGTTGGCAGAAGGGGCATTGTAAAGTATATTTGAACCGCTCTTGGAGTCAGAGAGGCCAACACACAGATATGCGCCATCCTTCCTGACTTTGAGAGTGGTCCAAACGCACTTTATGATGGCCCTTGTGCCAGCCAAGCTTTGCTGGCCTAATTGTGCCAACGTAACTCCAGGTTAGGATTGCACCCTTAATGTGCTTCTAAGGAACCCCAGAGTTTCCTTGAACACGTTGAAAACCTTTGTTCTGAGGAATACAAAAAAATATCTACCCCATCCTCTAGATTTGGACAGTATCATGTCATAATGTGTCTTTTGCCCAGATTAATGATAATTAGTGAACCCTTAGAAAATCTTCTGCATCAAGACACCCGTTTCCTTTTTATTTTGACCTCCCAAAGCACTTCTTTCAAAATATTAAGCAAACATGACCCAATATTTTTTTTTTTGCAAAGAAGAAAAGTTAAGCCATACTTAATTAAACATCTATAACATTCTGAAGTTCATTTGGAAGTTCAAGGATCTTGGTGGATGCAATACGTCCATTTGTTCGCCACATGTGTGATGGAAGCCAGACACATTGTTTTCAAGATTTAATTAGCAGTGGACTTTTATAAGTAGAGTCTGCCAACACGGCTGGATGTATTCCATCACCTGACCCAAATTAATTCTTATGCATTATGATAGTCTCCGTTTCATGTTGTTGTCATTATTGTAAATATTTATGTACTACTTTTCACCAAAAAGAAGTTCCCAGTCAGTATTGTAAACATTTACTGCCCAACTGCCAACTTTCTTGGTAATGCACATTTCATCATTGTATGTTTTATATTGGAGATGATCAGGTGGCATGCAGTTAGTTGTCCTGTGCCACTGGTAGCCATTACAGGGGAGGAAATGGTGTAATGGAAAATGTGGACGATTGCCCTGAGGAGATAGGGAATGGTATCAGCAGTCTCCCAGGAATTATAGAGTTAACCCCAGAGCCTTTGCTTGCAGCTAGTTCACAGCTGCATCCTAGTAGGATGATGAGGGCCTGGGGAATAAAGGTGGAAGCTTGATTGTCAGACAGGGGTGGGTGTAGGAAGTTTGGAGTGTGGAAAGAGAGGTGTAGTGAGGGAAGATTGTGGCGGAGAGAGATCACGAGTGTGTGGAGAGAAGGAGCAGCAGCAGTGTACCATCATGGGATGGATTGAATGAAGGACCCAGGTGATTTCTGGGACTATGATTGCTGTTGGTTGTTGGAGATGAGTGTGTGGCTGCCCCACCCTAGGGGCTGAGGCGGACTGAGGAGTGGCTGTCTGTGACCTTCACAGTGTGAACAGGCAAGCTTACTGTCAATTCATACAAGTGATGGGGTACAATGGTGTTTTGAGCTGTTTGTTTGGTGAGGAAAAGAAGGCCAGTTAGTTTACAGTGGGAAAGGCTTGCTTGAAAGTGTAGCAAGGGGCTTCTTCTGGGAGAACGGAGATTCACATTACATGATGACCACACCCCTTGTGGTAGGAGTGTTGCCTTTGTTAGAAAACCAAATGGGGTCATCAATGAACTGAACGTCCCATCTTCCATGTGGTTCAAATATAGGCATTCCATTCCATATAAATGAATTATTGAATAGAATGGGAAAACATAATGCACCCACCAGTACAACTCCCGAATCTCTGTTCCACTCACCTCTACAGCAAAGTGCTTACCTTTAAGGTGATTTCAAGGCAGTCCCAGTCCAAGAATATATGGTGCAAAACTAATGCTAATTCTTTTATTTCCACTCAGATGAAGGTCAGGGAGGGCTGCCTCCCGGGTGGAAACCATTCAGGTAGTATCAATTTCTACACTTGATTTTGGGACTGGTGTTACCAATCCCGGTCCCCATTGGAAAAGGATGCTGCTGGGGCCTTGGGGGCACCCGCCATCACTGTCCCCATTACAAAAGATAAGCATTTTGCTTTGAAGGAAGGAAAAGGACCAACAACAATGGCAGAGAGTGCTTTTAAATTTGAATATACAGACGCCCTCCCCCTTGTATCTGCAGATCCAGTATCTGCAGTTTTGCTTATCCATGAATCCCCCCATGCCGATCAACATTGTTAGGTACTTACCATGAAGAAAATGTTTTTTTCCCCCTTTTCAGGACACTATAAGAATGCAAGCTTATAGTGCAATGTGGAGGCAGGCTGCAGGTAGCCTGAATCCTTGAAATGACCAGATCCAACATTAACAGGAAGCAGCTAACACCCTTCCTGTTAGCATTCAATCAAGCATTCAGGCTGTCTGAACCCTACTTCCATGTTTCAACATAATAAAAGGTAAAGGTTTCCCCATGACCAGCGATGGGATCTACAAATGAACAAGGGGAATGCTGGGCGGGACTTACGCGGGGCTTCCGCGTGTTTGGCTGCCTGTCCGTAGCGTTCTGCAGCTGTCCTGGCCTGGGGGGGGGCTGCCCCCGGTTAACGCCCCCCTGCTGCTTGCCCAGGCACCCGGCGTGACCCTCACCTGTCCCCTGCAGCGAGCAGGAGCCCCCCCGAGGGCAGGGCAGCCGCGGAACGCTACGGACGGGCTGCCACTCAAGCGGAAGTCCTGCCTACGTCCCGCCCAGCGTTCCCCTTGTTCATTTGTAGATTCCCATCGCTGCCCGTGACCGAATGGTCTAGTTGTGATCGACTGTAGGGGGCAGTGCTCATCTCCATTTCTAAGCCTGTAGAGCCGGCATTTGTCTGAGGACAAGCTTCCGTGGTCATGTGGCCAACATGACTATATGCCGTAGTGCACAGAACGCCGTAACCTTCCCACCAAAGTGGTACCTATTTATCTACTTGCATTTTTTAGGTGTTTTTGAACTGCTAGGTTGGCAGGAACTGGGACAAGCAACAGGAGCTCACTCCATCACGTGGTCTTGAACTGCCAACCTTCTGGTCAGAAAGCCCAGCAACAGCAGTTTAACCCGCAACACCACCACGTCCCTTCGACATTAATACTCCAACATTAATGGCTGGGGGGTGTTTCCCATATCTGGGGGGGGGGCTGAAATACCGTTGCCATGGATAGGGGATGCTGTACATGCCTAAACATCAGTGAACATCAGTTATTTGAACTGGGATGTTTCTCTCCTATCTTTGTAATCTTTGGATTTTTTTTTTATTTTCAGTAAGAAAAAAATTCTTCCCAGATGCTTCCTTGTCGCAACCAGTGAATGTAAAGCTCAGCAACATTGATATTGCTGTCTCTATTTTTCTGTTTCCTATAGAGTTGGCTTGCAGAGTCTCTATTTCTTAATAGTTGGCTTAACGGTGACAGGGGTCTTGTAAGTGATATGATAGTTCTCCAAAGTGATCATGATCAAGTCAACCTGGAATTCATTTTGCTTTGACAAAGTGAGACTTCTTGGCCCCGCTTGCTGTGATGGTACAAAAGATGCTTCAAAATCAAACACATCCTCATTTTAGTGGTTTTGGCCCATCGAGACCCTCTTTCCTGCAAGTCTCCTTCATTGCCAAGGGTTCTGGACAAACTTTGAACTCTGCTTGAATCACTAACTAGATCTGCTCCTTCCTTTTAAAAACTAGGAGAGCAGAGCATAAATCCATTCCCCCCAGGACCTTATTACATAGAGGTTTTTAAATGATATTTTCTAGGTCTATATGGTTTAATAAATATTTAAGGCAGCTCAAATTCTCCCTTCCTCTCCAGCAAGTGACAGATAGAATTCGCAGCACTGTCCAAAGAAGCCTTGTAACTAAGCCAGTGCCATTTGTTATGCAAGTAGAAATGCAGTAAAATTAATCGAATGGGTCTCGATAAGTTTAGCAGGAGCTCTTGCTATGTTTTCACCAGCATCAAATGCCCGTTAATTGCAACTCTGCAGTATAGGTGAAGGAGGAGGTGGAGGCCTGAGAAACAGGTAGCACACTTACAGTGAAGAGCGGTGGCAGAAACTAAAATAAGACGCAAAAAACAGGAGCAAAGTTGGGCTTTCCTGCACTCCCCTGTCTCCATTTGGCTCTGAAATAGAGCCATTCTGGATGCTGCGGGGGGGGGGGGGGCAAGGTGACATAGGTTTGTGTGTGTGGTGACAAAGGGGGTGCATTGATGCAGGATGTGTTGCCCCACCCTGGGCACCATTAAATGCCACTACAGTGCCGTTGGTCTGTCTACAAGGCGCCACAAAACTCTCTTCCCCCCTTTTTATCTCCCCCTTCCTCAAAGTAAGGCTCTGTTTTTTGCTTGGAGGAAAGAATTGGCAGAGGAGAGCAATGTCACAACCAAAGCCAGGTACTTGTTGGGGGGGGGGCTGGACACTATTCTTAACAATGTCTAGTTTTGGGAGCAGGGAGAATTTGTGTCTCTAGCCCACCTCTGCCAATTTGAAATGCCTGCTGAGTGTTACAAGCTACAAAAGAGAAAAGAATGGCATATGCTTTTAAAATACCACTTTCGGAGTGTTTAATCTCCAATCTATTGGACTGAACTACATGAACTTGGACTGTCGTTTTCTATTACATCTTATTTCTCACCAACACCCTGCTTCGCCATAAAAGCACAAGATTCATGTGCATAGATTTTGAAAAGCAGCCAACTAGCAGTTGCACATGTGCTCCAGATGAAGGATGTTTGATAGAAGTGAGTCTGATATGACCTAAGAGAATGGAGTTTCTTGTGTTTATAATGTCAGATGAGGTGTGTGGTCCAAAGGCATATGCTGCAGCTGCTCTGCTGAAACTAACTATGTGCTGGTCCATATCTGGGTGGGAGTCTACACAAGTTCCATCATGGGAAGAAAGGCAGGTTATAAGTGCAAATAATTGAATTGCCAAGGACTCTCTGTATCCATGGGAGTTTGGTTCCAGAATTCTATACAGGTACCAAAATCTGGGATGTTAAAAGTCCTCAAAAGTCACGCTGACAAAATGGCAAAAATTTGCAAAAAAAAAGTGTTCAAAATTACATAATTTTTGCGAATGTAGCCAAATTGCTTACATTGCCAAAGGCAGTGGATCTCAAACATTTTAGGTCGGGATCCACTTTTTAGAATGGCACTCGTATCGGGACCCACCAGAAGTGATGTAACGGTTCACAACATTCAATACAACAAACAAATGCTTAAATTAAAAAAAAAACATTAAAACATCAAAAACATAAAAATTTGGATGGAGGTAGTTGATGTATCTGATGTATCTGATGGTCCTTCATATAGCATCAGATTGCGAGCCAGACTCAAATAAAGAGGGCAAACCCATTTGAAACAAGTTTCTTTCCTGTTCCATGTACATTTGTTTCGGTTTGCATTATTGATGGTTTCCGGCACAGCTATAGAAATGATGTAATCCCCCATAGGAAGTTGGAGGGTGGGTTCTTCCAATCCCCACTAGCTTCAGCCAGTTTTAATCAAGTTTACTACCTACTGACAACGCTCTCACCTCATAAAGCTGACAAAAGAGGGGATAAAGTGGAGCTGATGAGAAGTGACCACGATCGGAACATTCATGGAACCAAATGGATTGTCCAAGGATGAAACCCAGATTCCCCCTTTTTTTCCCCCAAGACATCTGATTGGAAACACTTGATGATCAGTGTGGTCAATATTGTTAAAAAAAATAATCCCATCTTTCTGTGATTTACTCATCTAAGTGTTATGAATGAGTGTAGAGACAGCAAATACATGGTTTCTTCCTTATGTCAGAGCTTAGACTAGTTCTGAAGGTTGCTTGGAGCACAGGGCTGGAAGCAGATTAGTGGTCTGTTCAGCTTGGGATGTGCTGAACCAAGTAGCCCACCAGTCACATCTTCTGACCTGCAAGGCCACTGACAACCCTCCTATGACTGCAACAATAATATTTTCCAGATTGTGATGAACCACCACATCTTTGACTCTCCAGGCATCTTTCAGCTTGATGGCAGGCAAGCCTGCTCTACCCTGTAATGGGAACAGAGTCCTAATTAATCCCTCTTGACAGGGAAGAGCTGGAGATTAGCCAGGTTGTGTAATGTCCGAGGGCTCATCAGAGGATCCATCCAGCTGGGCCAAAATCTCCTGGGGGCAGACGGTGCCAGGGCACCACCAGGGGACAAGGATGGGGGTGCCTCCAGGTCTCCAGCGACAGGCTCTGCTTCAGGACCCCCAGTGACTCTCTCAGCCTTAGGAACTGCAGGGCCCAACTGGAAACAGCTTTGAACTTACAAAAGCAATGTGAGCTAGTGGACCAAATGGACCATCTAAGCACATTTTGATATAAAATTGCATACACGTCAGCCTACGAGAAAACAAACCAGGTTTTCTTTTGAAAAGCGAATGATTATAACACCCACTTGTTTTAGTGACGTACGTGGGTGGTTGGGCTTTACCCCCCCCCCCCACACGAACTAGTGCTCGCTACCCCACTGGATCTGTGAGTTGATGCAGGCTTAGAGAGGCCACGTTCACACAACTATGATAGGGATTTCTTCCCCTTGGGCAGCGGTTCTCAAACGTTTTAGCGCTGGGGCCCACTTTTTAGAATGACAGTCTGTCCAGGACCCACCAGAAGGTGGGTCATGGCTTGAAGCACCATCATTGTGAGGAAAGCCTGCTGCTTTCCTAAGAGTGCAGCAATTAATGGGGTTATTTCCCGGTCATTTTCCAAAGCAAAATGAATCAGAAAGAAAAAAAAACCCGTGTACAACCTTGACATAAGCAAAACAACCAGCGATGGGATCTACAAATGACTTGGGGGAATGGAGGGCGGGACTTAGGTGGGACTACCACTTGATTGGCAGCCCATCTGTGCACTTCCGCTTTTGTTCCACTCGCCCCGCAGCAGGCGCCCCCCCCCCAGGCCAGGGACGGCTGCGGGGCGAGCGGAACAAAAGCGGAAGTGCACAGATGGGCTGCCAATCAAGTGGTAGTCCCACCTAAGTCCCGCCCTCCATTCCCCCAAGTCATTTGTAGATCCCATCGCTGGTTGTTTTGCTTATGTCAAGGTTGTACACGGG
>JAJKFI010000020.1:10225844-10236789 GCA_029204185.1 Lerista edwardsae | reverse complement strand
AGAGAGAGAGAGAGAGAGAGAGAGAGAGAGAGAGAGAGAGAGAGAGAGATTCATTAGTGCAAAACATACCATTCTTCAATTCTGAAACTGCAAAATCCAAACTGCACAGTGCATAAGACAGATGAGTTAAAGTCATATTTTGGAATATCTTTTTATCCAAGTAAGAGTGATCAGACTGCACCCTGGCATCTTTCCATTGCACATGAACTCATGAACGCCTCTCCCCCATCTCCCAACTGTCATAGCTAAGGCTGTCGAAGGGAAGGGAAGCAAATGCCAGCCAAACCTTCTGGCCTGGTCTTGGCCCCCCACCCCTTCAGCCCCCCCTCCAGCCCCTCCCTTGCTTAGCCAAAACTGTCACTCAGGCCATCAGATGGCAGAAGAGTAAATGGCAGACTCTCTTTCATTGTGCCGGGACCCAGTTGTAGTGGGGAAACCCCCAGCAGCTCTTGCATGGTATCATCTCTGATGGGCTTTGAATTGCTAAGAGAAGCTTCAGGTGGCAATAGTTGGCTAAACGCGAAATGGAGTGAATCAGTGGTGTCATCCAAATGATTTAAGAACAGGTACTCATTTTTGATTGGCACGTGTCAGGACCCGCCCACCAGAAGTGATGTCATAAGCCGGAAGTGATGTCGTGGCAGGAAGGGACATGAAAAAAGCCCTTTTTGAGGCCTCAGATGATTTTAAACTGACCCAACAGTTGCAACAGTATTCCACAGCACCCCCAGAACATGTTAAGGAGGCCTGGCATCATGTTAGAACCCCAGAGCAACTCATTTTTCAGTGGCAAGGAAAGGAAAGGCTCCGCTCGCTGCCTGCCTGCCTGCCTGGCTCTGAGAACATGCAGGCAACTCAAACATGCAGGAAATTCAAACGTTGCAGAGGGCGGAGTTGACGAGTGGGCGGGCGAATGGGCGGGGCCAGCTGTAATCCTAGAAACCAGTACTCGCGTACCCCCGCGTACCCCCTGCATGACATCACTGGAATGAATGCATCTGGCATTATGACTCATTCTATCTCAATATCTCTCTGCATGTGATATTTAAGAACCTAAGAACATGAGAAGAGCCCTGCTGGATCAGGCCAAAAGCCTATCTCGTTCAGCTTCCTGTATCTCACAGTGGCCCACCAGGTCCCTAAGGGAGCTCAGTGGACAACAAGTTTCCTGCATCCTATTGCCACTCCCCTGCACATGGCACTCTGACATAGCCTACTATTAATGTAAGGAGGTTGCACCACCCATCATGGCCTATAGCCCATGATGGACTTTCCCTCCAGAAATCTGTCCAGTCCCTTTTTAAAGGCACCTAGGCCAGATGCCATCACCACCTCCTGTGGCAAGGCGTTCCATACCTTAATTACTCACTGGGTAAAAAAAGTATTTCCTTTTATCTATTTTAACTCTCCCAACACTCAATTTCAATGGATGTCCCCTGGTTCTGGTATTGTAAGAGAGGGAAAAGAACATCCCTCTATTTATCCCTCCCATGCATTATTTTGTATGTCTCAATCATGTCCCCCCTCAGGTGCCTTTTTTCCAGACTGAAGAGCCCCAAACGCTGCAGTCTTTCTTCATAAGGGAGGTGCCCCAGCCCCGTAATCATTTTTGTCGCTTATTCTTTTGTCGTTTATTCTTCCTGCACCATTGTTCTTAGTCATTCAAAGGTCTTGCCACCACTTCAGTGACTCTGCTTATTCTCTCCTTGTCCCATATACATGTGGTCCCTCCTCCTTAAACACCTGTGATCCTTTCAGATTCCCTCCTCCCAAATACATCTTGCTCATTCACAACCAAAAAGAATCTGAAGACGTGTAGCTGTATTTAACTTACCTTCTAAACCCTCCATGGTGCCTTCATTGACCCACCTTTCTTGTGAAATCTTGTGAGATCACCCACAAAACACACCTTTCTTGTGAAAGCCTTGGCACAACTCTTTAGTTGTGGGTGTCATGGCTCCCAGGGTACTTTTTATTAAACCTTTAATTGGCATACAACAAACATCGGAACAAACAATACAGGTAAAATTTTCAATAACCATATCTTAAGTCCTTGCAGCTAAAACACCTGTTCAGTGGGACCATTGAAACGCTGGTTATTTGTTTTAATGATATGCACTAGAAAAAGAGCCAGTTGGTTAAGCACAGCAGGATCCTCAGAGTCAAGTAAGAAATTCAGGGTCACCTCTTTACTAGCCGCGCCCAACTTAGTCATAAGAGGTTGGAAATATTTCTCTCTGCTCTTGGAATGTAATGGGCAATAGAAGATTAAATGCTCTACAGTTTCAATACTGCCCAGCTGGCAGGGGCAGGACCTATCAGCGTAGGGTACACCTTTAAAACGACCCCACAGGACTTCTGAGGGTAATACATTGCAGCGAGCCAACGTTATAGCCCTGCGTCTTATAGGGATATCCAAGATGTACAAATAGGGTGGAACTTGCCCACCAATTGTTCGTAATTGAAAAGAAAGCGGTGAACAACGAGTGTTGGCCCTCTGCAGTAAGTTTCGGTCCTGCAATTCTAATAATTTCCCCTTGATGGATCTAAAGGCTTCTGCCTGGGATATCGAGCCTATCAGTTCAGTATCTATCCCCAGTTCAACAAGTTTGGCTGCCCAGGGCTCAGCTGAAAAGTAAGTATCCGCAAGCATACACTGAATCAGGTCATTATCTGTGTTTGAGTAAAACACAGAGAGCCACAGCTTTGTGACCCGTATCCAGGCAACAGTTTCAATTGTTCTTAGGCCAGATTCTAGGCACAGAACTGCATATGGAACGCAACTTGGCATACCAAAAATCTTCCTGAGGAAGGAAGCTTGCACATGTTCAACCGAATGGTTAAAGTCTCGGATCCATAACGGAATACCATACAGAATGAGAGCTAGACATTTGGCTGTGAATATTTTTATGGCCGCAGGTATATATAAGCCCCCTTTGGTGAAAAAAAAACTACAAATTGCCTGGGCAGATAAAGAGGCGGCCTTACACACATAATTGCGTTGTACCTTCCAGGACAAATTGTAAGTGAAATAGAAACCGAGGTACTTATATGATTTAACTTGCTCCAGCTCCATGTTGTTAAGCCTCCATTTCCTTGGCTTCCATGATTTAGTGAATACAAGGATTTTAGATTTCTCATAGTTTAGTTGTAACTTATTTCCTATGAGATACTCGAGACTTTTGTTGAGCAACCTTTTAAGGCCGATTTGGGTGCGGGATAAGATCACCGCATCATCAGCGTAAAGGAGGATCGAAACATGGCGATTACCTAATTTTGGGGGGTGTCCTTCAGGGATATCTAAACAGGGAGCCAGGTCGTTCAAGAAGATATTAAACAAGATCGGGGCCAACAAACAACCCTGTTTGACCCCCTTGTTGGAAATAAATTCCTCTGTTAGACTCCCCTGCGGAGAGGTACGCACTTGGCACAGGTTATTGGAATAGAGGCCTTTAATAAGATATAATAATCTATTATCTATCCCAAGATTTTGTAATTTGTGCCAGAGTAAATCTCTATCCACACTATCGAACGCGGACTTAAGATCAAGAAAGGCCACATACAGTTTGGAATTTAAATTGATGACATATTTGGTGGCCAAGTGTTTTAATATGAGTCCATGGTCGATTGTTGATTTGCCCCTCCTAAAACCTATCTGCTCCGGCCGAATGATCTTCCGTTGATGAATCCACAGGTTTACCTTGTTCAACAGGTATTTGGCATAGAGCTTACCAACAATCGACAGTAGACTGATCGGCCGATAGTTAGCTGGATTATGGGGGTCACCCTTCTTATAAATAGGTACAATTATGGACTTTAGCCATGCTTTGGGGAAAAGCCCAGTTGCATTAACAGCAGTAAACAAGTTGCTTAGACGTGGGGACCAAAAGGACATATCAGCTTTGATCCAGTCAGCTGGGATGGCATCTACGCCAGCTGCTTTACCCAGTTTCAGATCTTGAATGAGTGGTATAATTTCCTCCTCATTCACCGGTGGCCACTCCGGTAGGTTTACTGTATCTGTGGAGAAACCTCGAGCAGCCTCCTTGTCCATCGAGGAAAGCAGTTTTGAGAAGTGATCGATCCAGGATTGATTTGTTATGTTGCCTATAGGAGCAGGAGCATTGCGAAAGCTCCCCCGCGTTATGCTCCAAAAAGCTTTAGCGTCGTTATGAATTATAGCAGAATGCAATTTAAGCCATTGAGCTTTCGCAAAGAGCTTCTTTTTCTCCCTAGTCAAATTTTTGAATGCTTCGTTGATCTCAAAGAATTCTCTTAGTGACTCTTGAGAATTCTGAGCTCTAAATTTGGCAAAAGAAGCCCGTACTTGAATTTTCACCCGCCTACATTCCTGGTCAAACCAAGAAGGGCGTGCCATACCATTTCTGATGGTTTGAATGGGTTGATGCGGGCACAGACTGGTAATCATTTGATTTGACAATAATTCATATGATCGAACAACCTTCTCTGGATTCGTGTCAGTCAACATACTAGCACAATATGTCCTGTTCACTTCTAGATCAAGTAACGCATGAATCTGGGTGAGAGTTTTATCATCCCAACGAAGTTTGGATAACATAGGCCCCTTGGCAAGTTGCACAGGACAGGGCGTGCACACCTGCAAGTTGAAGTTAAACCAGATCCTTAAGGGAAAATGATCGCTCAAAATTAGGTCATCCACCGAAAACTCATCTACCAGTTGCAACAAGGGGAGCGAGACTAAGATATAGTCTATAATGCTACAACCGAGTGCTGAGATAAAGGTAAACTCGGATGACTTTGGGTAGTGCAGGATACCATTTAACCACATCATATTCAATTGAAGGCTGAAGTTAGCTAAACATAAACCTGCCTCATTCAGGTTTTTATCTTTAGATTGCCTTATCCAGGAATTAAGAGGAAGGCCAGTTAGAGCATAATCACAGGTTAGGATTTTTTGGAAAGTTTGGTATTCACTACCCACTCTGGCATTTAAATCGGCACCCAATATTAGAAGAGCCTGCGGGTGTCTTTCACTCAAGGAGACACAAAGTTGGGTGAAACTATTCCAAACCATCCTACACTGGTCCTTGGTGCCTTGAGGGGGGATATAGGCGTTTAAGATTAACAGATTTACTTCACCACATTGAACCTTGACAATCAACAAGCTAAAGGACGTGTGTGACAACACAAGTGGGCTTGCTTTCCAAGGCTCTTTAACTAGAGTAACCAACCCCGCCTGTGGCCGTCCATACTTGTTATTTTTTACAGCTGGCAGGTGAAAAGATTGGAACTCGGTGAGTGAGAAAGGTTCCTCCGACCACGTCTCCTGCAGACAAATAATGTCATTCTGTTTCAGATAGTTAAGGAAATCAGGATCTTGCACCTTTTTCTTTAAACCAGCCACATTCCACGAAATCAAGGAAAACTTATCACGCAACTGTTGTTTAGTATGGAAAGGCAGTTGTGGGACATGATTATACTTGGAATCCAAATTACTATTCTCTGTTTCTAGTCAAAAAGAGGCAAGCCTCAGCCCTTCTCTTGAAGTCACGATCTTATGTCTTTCTTCTACAGGATCATCCTTCTGTCTTGGACTTAACAGTTTACTGCATCTGTCCTTGTGTAACCGCGTTTCTAGGTAATCTGCAGTGTTAGGTGTCCACTTCTTGGGATTGCTTCCAGTTGAAGCGTCGTCAGCCTTCCCTAGTTTGTTTAAGTGGCTGGATCGGGTAAAGATTCTGGTTCTCCGTGAGGAGTGTCTGTGCCGAAATCTGTCCTCTGGGCCGTTTTTTTCTGACCGAAATCGAGGAGGGTTGCCTGGGGTGTATGTCGGCTTAATATACGAAGGCGGCTTTCTAGAGGGGGCACAATATCTCCTGGATATGTGCTGATCATAATTTTTATTTTGCCTTAGTGGTATATTATTGGGATACGACACAAATGGGGGATATAAGTTAGATTGGCCCACAGTCCTCGCCGTACTTGGGGCTGCGTTCTTAACATGCCTGGGCGCGTAAGGGATATGTGACTGAGCAGTCCTCGTATTCTTCCATCGTCGGCTCCCAGGGTAGTGTGGTGTCCTCCCAGACCAGGTGTATAGTTCAATCAAAGTTGTGATCTTCCTAGCTTCATCCATGGCCTCTTGTTGTTAGCCTGGCAAGTAGCCACGTTCCTGGCCTGACCCTTGCTCTCCAGGTAGACACCTGGCACTAACTACACAAGTTTCGATGCATGTTTCCTGCACACCTTGAATTAAAATGAACATGAAACATGAAACCCAGTGATTCCCAAACCTTTTTGACTGGTAGTATAGCTCCCTTGATCTAGTGGGCCATTGGCCCCAGCTCCCCATCAGGGCTTCAACCCTATATACTGTATAGGGTGGTGGATTTTTCACGATTCCGTGGCTCCCCTGGCTGGTTTACAGGTTCCTGGGGAGCCACAGCTCACAGTTTGGGAACCACTGGTGTAACCCAATGAAAACACAAGGGTGGGAGTTATCAAACCACAAGGAGGCAGGGAGTACCACAAGCTGCAGAACTAAAACAACACTTTCAGGTGTTACAAAGTCCTGGTCTCCATATGCAGCGGAACATGATGGTACACGCCTTATGGGCCATACCACTTTTCACTGTGGATGGGGAACCTTCTTATGTTAGAATACTCCCCTACACTGGCACAGCAGATGAAATTCAAGGCTAGAACTTCCACAAGTTGTGTCAATTTCTAGTTCCAGGAAGGGAGGAGTTTCCATGGGGTGCCATTCAGTAGCACGATGTCTCACCAACATTCTAGACCACCACAGTCGATTCTGTAAGATCTGTTGAGATTTGGTTAGTGTACTTCCAGACTTGCAGGCTCTGCCTGGCAACGCAAGAAGCCCGGGTCTGGCATCTATAACCAAAAGCAGCATAAGCAGCTTCTAGCAGTGACGACGGCTGTGCTTGCAGACACGAAGAAGCCACGACACACATTGTTGTGCTGAAGATAAAACTTGTATTTGTTACAGCTCACAGTCAAGGTCCAAGTAAAAGTAAACAGAGGTTGTTGTATATCAAGGCAGCAAAACAGGATACAGCAGTTGGTACAGAGCAGAATAATCAGGTAAATAAACAGACAGCATGTCCCCCTCCTCATGTTAAAGACCCACAGAAGACCTGGGACGCAGTCCTTCCTTAAGTACTTATCTGGCTGATCATGCTGCCCAATTAGGAGTCTGATGGCAGCTCCATAGGAGACATGCAGCATTGCACGTCCGCACCTCAACACAGGTGTCTTCTATCAGGACTTAATTATAGGCAAGACAGGTGCAATAGTTTGCTGGCCTGATGCCATCAGCCATCCACGAGGGAACAGAGACTCTAGGCCTGGGTCAGACCTTGACCAGTCCTGACAAGATCAGCTACACAGGTTAAGACCATTTTCTACCAATGCTGTGTTAGAGCTACATTGGTAGAAATGCAATCTCCAGCGCATCATTGGTAGAACATTTAACCCAGCATGAAATGGCGTACACGAGAGCATCTCAAAGCTCCCTATGCAAGGACTGTTCTTCTTCAGCCTCTTTCCATCTTGCCTTGACCAGCATCCTTTCTCCTGTTGTTTGTCTCTCGTGGTTCTCATCATCTGGTCACAATTTATCCAGAGTAAGCAAGGAACAGAACCAGCCTGGACTCAGACTCGCTCTGCCAGGGCTTCCATTAAGAGTAACTCACCTTCCTTGTTGAGCTGTAGACCCAACTTTCCTCCCTCCAAGTTGCTGAACATTCCAAAGCCCTGAGCAGTTTGAAGCAGCTGCCCTTAAAACAAACACACGCTGAAAAATCTGCCTGCCAGAAAAAAAAATGCTTTCTTCTTCACCCCTAAAATTATTTTGGCCCCAGGCCCAAGACCAGTAATATTGTGCTTTGGACCAATTACAGGTGTCTGGTCCAATATGCCATAACTCATCAGTGTTATGAATATGGGCTTCATGCTCTAGGAAGAGGGGGAGGTCACAGGAATCCCACAGAATACAGAGGTCTACTGTCTGGCTGTGTCTGGGAGCGCAGCAGTAGGTGCCCACTGGGATTCAGAAGCCACTTCTGCTGGAGATGGTGGCAACTCTCAATTAACTCTTGAGTTAATTCTCAAGATGGACAAGCTGCTGAAATCTTGTCCTGATTCCTGATTTGCTCGGAAATTTGTTTTTCTGTCTACAATGGAAAGAACAACAATCATTCCAATGACATGGTTATTTGAGTACACACAGAGATGATGCTACCCCGAACCTCGCTGCATCTCGCATAAGGTTCGACTTTGCCTGGACTCTCCATAACATGAGAGTGCCTAACCTGTGATTTCATTGGTGGCCATGAGTGGTGGGGCCTGGGCTTACCTGGCCAGTTGCACCTCCCAAGGAGGCCATTCTGTATGTGATGGAGCTGCATGCTGTTTCATCTTGGTGTGCAACCTCACCCATCTCTGACTCCTCAGTTCCCCCCTTCCAGTGCAAGGGTCTGGCTGGGTAATTCCTGGCTTTGGTTGCCTGTCCCTCCTCACCAGCTTGAGTCAGGCTCAGGCAGTTCGTCTTGGGCCAGGCTCGAACAGTGTGACTGCCTCTGTCCCACATTAAGCTGACTGTAATAAACTTGCTTGCCCCTGGCAAGAGATGTGACTTGGAATCAGGGTGGGGAATGTCCGCCTGGGGTTGAGCTACCATCTGATGCCCCTCCACCTGTTGCCTCCGCACCACACTTTATCTTATCTTAGCTGCTGCCTATCCCAAGCTTACCTTCTCTGTATATTACTGTTAACAAAAGTGGCCCTTTTGCCCACATATCCATCCTGTGTGGTCATTGGAGATGCCCAAGCAATTCTCTCGTTGACTGAGCCAAGACTAGAGATGGTTCTTTCTTGGAAGGCTTGAAAGAATCCAACATGGAATGGGTGGTACAACAAAGTGGATAGTACGTTGTGTGTGTTTTTTATAATCAGAAAAAAGGTACACACAAAATTTATCTTTCAAAAGGAAAGACTAAACCAGAGGCTTTTTATGAACAATGGAATTATTTTATTTCCTGTGGGAATCCAATTTCACGTATTTCATGTCCAAATGGGAGTCAACAAGACTTTCTGGAATTCTTTTCAGGGTTAACTCATGTCCAATATCTCTGCCAACTTTTGCATACTTTTTATTAAAGTTGTCTGTCATCACTGCAAGTGTGTACGTCTTGTGAACCACCCTCCGGTGAATGTGCTTCTTATCTTTTCGGGACCCACCAGTGGGTTGTGAGCCGATTTCAGACAGGTCGTGAAGCACCTAGGGCTGCTTATTTAAAATATGGGAAGATGGGATGCTGGAAAGGGGGACAGCTGTGTGGTTGCTGTTTTTTGCTTGTGTCAAGGTTGTTAACAGGCTTTTTTGCTTCTGATTCACTTTGCGACTGGAAAACGGCTGAGAAATAACCCAATTTATTGCTGCGTTATCAGGAAAGCAGCAGGCTCTGGCATCACAATGACATGGCATCACCAATGATGCCTCTTAGGCCATGGCATCACTTCTGGTGTGTCCTGGGCAGAGTGTCATTCTAAAAAATGGATCCCGGTGCTAAAACACTGTTGTATGTAGTTTTGTGTTGTCTCAATAACAGATATCGATCTATCGATCTATCGATCTATCTATCTATCTATCTATCTATCGACACTGCTACTCAGCCTTTCCCTTCCAAAAGAGATATCCATATTAGCAGCCTCAAATGTGCCATTGAAGGAAGGGTGGAAGGAAGCAAAGGATGGTGTGACTTCTGCCTCTCGCCATTGCCAAAGCCTCCCTCTGGCTGTGGCTCTGTGGGATCTCCCAGTCATCTCCCAGGGCTGAGAGCGCCAATAATGTTCTGAAAGCTCTTGAGACTCGCTCTTCATTTGCCTTTGGAATATCGATTTGGCTCACGGCATAGCTAAGAGGTGGTCTGTGACTAATCTGGAGGTTAAACTGGGATAGGCATTTCAGTAGAGGAAGCCTTTCTGGAAGAGAAGGGCCAAAACTACTTAGAATGTTCCAGGTCAATGCCAACACTCTGCCTTGTGCCAAGAACAAACTCCATAAATACAAGCGGCAATAAATTAGGAGAGAATTTTCTGTATTTCTGTAGTGTTTTTCTGTGCTCTCCGCCTCTCTCTCTGTTTATGTGTATGTGTGTGAGAAAGAGAGAGTGAGAGATTTTCTAGCAAATGACTTCGAACAAGAAATCAAATAATTTCTTTTTAGAACGACATAATGTTATAGGAATAGGATGAATGATAATTGATATAATGTGAAGTAAAAGGAAGATAATTTAAGGAAGAAGTGTTATATGATAAGAAATGAACTATGCTGTAACCAGTGGTGTCATCTAAATGATTTAAGAACAGGTACTCACTTTTGATTGGCACGTGTCGGGACCCGCCCACCGGAAGTGACGTCATAAGCCAGAAGTGATGTTGTGGCAGGAAGTGACATGAAAAAAGCCCTTTTTGAGGCCTCAGATGATTTTAAACTGACCCAACAGTTGCAACAGTATTCCACAGCACCCCCAGAACATGTTAAGGAGGCCTGGCATCATGTTAAAACCCCAGAGCAACTCATTTTTCAGTGGCAAGGAAAGGCTCCGCTCGCTGCCTGCCTGCCTGCCTGGCTCTGAGAACATGCAGGCAACTCAAACATGCAGGAAAGTCAAACGTTGCAGAGGGCGGAGTCGACGAGTGGGCAGGCGAATGGGCAGGGCCAGCTGTAATCCTAGAAACCGGTACTTGCGTACCCCGCGTACCCCCTGCATGACATCACTGGCTGTAACCCTAAAGCAACTTTCCTTTGTGTATGACTTATGTTGACCCTATCCAAAGTATCCTTTATCCAATACCCTTATCCTATTTCTTAAAAAAAATAAAAAAAATTTTGTGTGTGTGTGTGTGTGTGTGTGTGTGTGTGTGTGTGTGTGTGTGT
>JAJKFI010000020.1:10207189-10225834 GCA_029204185.1 Lerista edwardsae | reverse complement strand
TGTGTGTGTGTGTGTGTGTGTGTGTGTGTGTGTGTGTGTGTGTGTGTTCTTTATATATATACTAGCATTTTGGTACCTGGCGTTGCCCGGGTAGTTATTTATCCCAAGATTCTATTACACACGAAATTACCAAATTACCAATCAGCTCAGCCAATCATTCCAGATGTTCCAGCGGGGCATGGCGGACGTTTTGTTTTGCACCCTTTCTCGCCCCCCACGTTGAGGGGGCCCCCGAACCTGGACTCCAACAGCGTGGGGAGCATCACCCAGATCCCAACATCCCAGATATGTTCCACAGGACTTCTGTTCAGCAGCTGTTCAACACTTTACAGATTTCAGGTGCTGGAAAGGTTATACTCTGCATGTCATAATCAGAGTGACATCAGCAATGACATCATAATAGATTGCCTCAGGACAGCACATATCAGCTGAAGTATACACACACACACAAATACATACGTTCAGGCCCCCCTCGCGCCCCCTGCAAGGAGGGCCTGACCCCTGCAGTGTTTGTCGCCAGGCTGCAAGGTGTCTGCGTGCCGAGTTTGGTGTCGATCGGTCCAGGCGTTGCGGAGCCTATGCGGCACATACATGCACACACACACGTCCTTTTTTATATAGATAGATAAAGAATGACAGAATGTTGACACTTCGTTGACTAAACAGCAGGTGCAGATCTGAGCAGCCCCATAGGGACAGCTGGCACTTACCCCATGTTAAGAGGACAAATGTGCCATTACCCCATGGAAGCTCCAGTGGCCCTCTAACCTGCGCTGGATACAGCCCAGGCCAGTCAGCCTGCTGTGTGCAGCAAAGGTCCTGCCTCTGCTTCCTGTAATCTACCCATTCTCTGTTTGGAAAATCCTACAGATGCTGTTGCTTTTGGATTCAGACCATTGATCCAGCTCAGGCTTTTCCACAGTGGTTGACAGTGCCAATGGAGGTCTTTCCCAGCCTTACCTGAAAATGGCAAGGATTGAACCTGTGGCCTTCTGCGTAAAAGCCTTGCACTCTTATGCAGGACTTGTGGCTCTTTTGTTTGCCTCTCATTTGGTTGTAACATGGAGGTAGCATGGCTGGGGCTCAGCGTACTGTTGATCTTCAAAGCCCGTGTGACATATTGCCCTTCCATTTGGTTTTGTTGTTTTCTGGAGCAAAATTAAGACGTATTAAGGTGGTTGTTTTTTTTAAAGTAATGGCTTTTCTGTTGTGGTTTTTCTACACAGAGCATTGGCTGCGATGACTTTCTTGGTTCAGACAAGGTGGTGGACAAATGTGGAATATGTGGAGGGGACAACACCGCTTGCAAAGTCATCTCGGGAGTCTTCAAGCACACCCTGACCAATCTTGGCTACCACAAAATAGTCGAAATTCCGGAGGGCGCCACAAAGATCAACATTACAGAAATGTCAAAGAGCAACAACTACTTAGGTAAGCGTGTCTCCTTCCAAAGGAAACTTGCTGTGAAGAGTTCGACCAAAGTGTGTGTGTATGTGTGTGTGTGTGTGTGTGTGTGTGTGTGTGTGTGTGTGTGTGTGTGTGTGTGATTTTTCTATTTAAAAAATCTTCTGAGTGGCATTTGAAAAAAAAAAGTTATTTTGTGTTAGGCTATGTATCAGCCTTCGAGTTTCAGCTGCAATGGGCAGTTGTGCATCCTTCCACCAAAATGCACAGTTCAAGCAAATGAAAATTCACTCAGATAGTTGCGTTTAATTAAAGCAAACAAAAGTATTTTAAAAATCACTATTGATCCAAGACTGAAACCTTATACACACACTTTCCTGGGAATAAATCCCATTGAAAACAGTGGGACTTACTTCTGCGTAGACATGAATAGCATTGTGCTGGAAGACTTTTGAATGTTAAATTTGAATAGTGAATTGCCTCCCCTCCATTGTATTTTTGTATGATATCCTTGTGGGCCCTAAGCATTTGTGGGCTTCCATTCCCAGAACCCCTGCAGATGCCAAAATCCACAGATAATGAAATCCGCGGTGTTCTGAACCATGTGGAGGTCCTGTGTGGCTTCCCTGAAACTCAGAAGACCTCCCGGACACAACCTCCGATTGTGTCCAGGAGGTCCTTTGAGGTCCTCCAACATGGACTTGCTATCCATGTTAAGTCAAATTAAATCCTCAGATTGCAAACCTGAAGATAACGAGGACCCACTGGATGTGCCATAAGAGCCCCTACCTTTTGCGGGGCTCCTAATCACCTGAGGAGAGCCTGTGTTTGTCCAACTTGTAGAGGCTCCTTCACACCTGGTGATTGTGTGGAGGCTGGGAGCAGGGATGGTGGGCAGGACCAGCTTAGCACTTCCTTCTGCATTAGGCAAATGCTGCTGCCCTCCCAGAGGCAGATCTAAGGGAGGGCAAAGCTCTAAGTTTTGCAAGAAGCCTTACCTTGCAGTGGAAATCACTCCTCTCCTGCACCGTTTTAGCCAATCTTGGCGTTCCTTACTGGCTACAGCAGCAAGGGAGAGGAGGGATTTACATGACACGGTCAGGCTTCTTGCAAAACTTAGAGCTTTGCCATCCCTGTAGAAACGCCTCTGGCAACACCTTGGCGTTGCTTACTGGCTATAGCAGCAAGGGAGAGGAGGGATTTACATGACAGGGTAAGGCTTCTTGCAACACTTAGAGCTCTGCCCTCCCTGTAGATCCACCTCTGTGCCCTCCACACATGGTGCCTTGCTATGCCAAGTGTCACCTTGGTGGTTCTTCAGCCACTGCCTGTAGCACGCCTCCCCGTTCCTAGATGCAAAAAAGAAAGAGGGGAACGAAGAATGATGTGGAAGAAGAAGTGCAGAAGTATGTCATCTCCACCACATTTCCTCTTCCCTCTGTTCCCTTTACAAATCCAGGGAAGGGGGAGGAGGTGCAGCAACCGAGGTGGGTGGATAAGACAGGTAGTAGGTGCAACTCAGATGGCTTCATGGATGAGGAAGCCCTGACAGTGTGCATGATCCCCATCACTTGGCCATGCATGGGAATCTCTTTGGGGTCTTGCCTGCAGTGGTTCACCCCTCCCCCCCTCAAAAAAAAATCTGGCTTCTTGGCCATCTCGTAAACCTGGCCCTGTATCAGTCAACAATGGGACCAACGTGCAGATGTGGCCAATCTGAAACGTGACACTCATCAGCTGATCGCCCCTTGGGAAAACAGGAAATACGCTCCCGCCTTGATGAGAAACGCAAAGTGTTTGTCGGCTGGACAAAGCAGCAGCCCTGAGAACGTTCCGGAGCAGGGAGGAGATTAATTCAGTTAAATGAGAGTCCTGACAGCCAGACCCTCCGCCTTAAAGTGAACCAGATGTGTGACAGGTTTTTAAAACATCCACCTTGGGGTTGGCACAGGCCGAGCCGTGAGAACTCTAGGGATTGGGTCAGGCCTGGGAAACTGGAGGCCGGTGCTTTTCCCATAACATGCCAGTGGGCATGCTTTTTCGAACAGAAACACTCCTATTTTGATGCAACATTCCTTCTCTGAATGCCAGGGCAGATTCCCGTCAAGGCTAATCTCGTTAAGAAAACAACGTCAAAATACCCAAACAAGCCACAACCGCTCTTCTGCAATTTACGCTTGCTTGTGCAGTGGCCTCTTCCATTAGTTCGTCTGGAAATCTGAGGGGCCGTCCAGAAAAATGTACACTTTCTGAGGGTTGCTGAATGGCCTGTGCCAGGCCAGAAGGAAGACAGGTTGCATCAAATCAGGCCCCTCAAAGCCAGCAGCATAGCAGTGGTTCTCAATCTTTACCTGAAGGTAAGGGAGCCACTGAGTTGTTGTGGGACCATTATGTGGGGGTGGGGTGGGGGTGGCAACTCTGCAGTGTGGGTGGGTTTGTGCTTCCAGGTTGTGTAAAAAAGGGGATTTTGGGAAATACCTGTCTCCGGCAGTGGTGGGAACCCAGGTTTTGCAGTGTCTCCAACCGCCACCATAGATAGGTAAGTTCCCAACCCCCTTGTATATTGTCAGCAGCATTGCAAACTGACAAGTGTCGTCACTGTTGTAACTTCTGACTCCACAGAAGCACCATTCCCCTTAAAGGGGAAAACGTTTCCCACAACCCTGGGAGGGAGGGTTGCACCCCCAAATTCAGAAGCACTGAGCTGTAGCCTTTAGGACCTTTGTGGGAACCCTCTCTTGCCTTTGGTCAGCAAGCCTTTATATATGCTGCCATTCTTGTGCATCAGCTCTGAACTCTCCCTCTTCCATCTGCTTTGGTCGACTACCTCGGACTTCTGGCCAGACTGACTACTGGATAGCCATGACCTGGCAAACCTAGGAAGCTCCTTTTACTTGGCTAGGACATTAGTTTATCTAATTCAGGGCACAATCCAATGCATGGCCTAGGACCATGCACCGCTGGCACGAGGGCACCATTCAGGACCCCCGTGCTGGTGCTGCATCCGCAGGGCCAACGTTGGAAGCAGCGTCGGACCCGTGGCGCTGGCAGAAGCTGGCACTGTGCTACTCCTGGCCAGCCAAGTTTGGCTGATGCAGGAGCGGTTCTGGGCAGCTCAAAGGAGGGCGGGAGGGTGTACCTGGGTGCAGGGGGCAGGCCCAGGAGGAGTGCTGGCCCAGGAAGGGGGTGGAGATCCTGTCCCCAGGCCGCATGGCCCTGATTCCAGCCACACAGCAACCTCAGCTCTGCACCTGCTAAATAGCAGGTGCGGATCCTAGGAGCCCATTGGGGCTGTTGGCGCCTGCCCTGCGGTAAGGGCACAAACGTGCCCTTGCCCCAGGTTCCAGCCTGCTCTCAACTTGCTCTGGGTATAGCGCAGGCCCATCAGCCTGCCAGTTCCAGCGCAAGTTAGGATTGCACCCTCAGTATAAAAATCCAGGGATTTTTCTTGCCATACCTGGAGATGCTGCCATGGATTGAATTTATCTTTCACATTTGTACTGCTTTCACATGCTATAGATTGGCCACCCCTGATGTACACCATCCTGAGCTCCTTGGAGGAAGGGGGCTCAGGATGGTGTACATGGTTCCTCTCCTCCTCACAACTACCTGGTGAGGCTGAGAGAGAGAGAGAGAGAGAGAGAGAGCGAGAGAGAGAGAGAGAGAGACTGGTCATCCAGGAAGCTTTACGGCTGAGCGGGGATTTGAACCTGGCTCTCCCAGGTCTAAATCCAACTCCCAAACCACTACACCATCGTGGCTCCCATGTGGGATCTTCTGCATGCAAGGTAGTGACTTTGCCACCAAGCCTCAGCCCCTTCCCCACTCACACAGTCTTGTACTAGTTTGTTCTTTTGAAACTGGAAAGGTCGTTCGGATTCGGCAGTGGCGACTCCAAATGCAATATTAACTTTGGTTTCGGTGTTTAGAAAGTCTCCTGCCTTATTAACGTGGGAGGGGATTGGATGGGATACTTTAATCCCATTGGGATTTTGTGGTTTGTTTGATCTCAGGGTATGTGTCGGTTCTATTTTTCATTGGCAGCTGGTTTATAAAATGCCCTAACTTGCCTAATAAAGGGTGGAGGGGGATAAATATAAAAAGAGCTCAATAAGACTTGCCTCTTGCCCATGGCAACTTGTCTGACACATATTGTGCATGACTCTCCACGCCTAACAGCAAAGGTTGATTGGACGCCTGAGACAACACCATGGAGCTCATCCAATTAATGCTTCATCAGTTGTTAATAGACCATAACATTAAGATACAGGAACATATTTTTCTCCAAATGTTAAATCCATCTCCTGGTCTGACCTAATGAAAGTTATTTTAAATCAAAGCGTATTTTCCATCATTGAAATTAGTTTAAAAAAAACAAAACACCTTTCACTTTGAGCTTTTTAAAAAAAAACACAAAAAAAACCTGATACTGGAAAATACACTTTTAAACAATACACTGTGGATAACAGCTTACAAGTTGAGCTGCAATAGGTTATGTATATAACAGGGCTGTATATTGTTTCATTTATGTACAGACGATGCATTTTGGGGCAACACTGAGGGCGCAATCCTAACTTGTCATTAGGCCAGCACCAGTGGTGTTATGCTGCCGGAACGCTGGGCGGGACATCCTGGTGATCGACAACCCGCCCGTCGCATTCCGGAGTGTTACGCCGTTTGCGTAACCAATTACGCCACTTGCATACGTTACGCAAACGGCGTACCGCTGCGGAACGCGACGGGCGGGCTGTCGATCACCCGGATGTCCTGCCCAGCGTTCCGGCAGCATAACACCACTGGCCAGCACTGTTAGGCCAGCAAAGTTTGGCTGACACAAGAAACGTCGTAAAGTATGTTCGGACAACTCTTGGAATCAGAGAGGCCAGCACACAGAGGTACGCCTCCTCTCTGACTCTGAGAGTGGTCCAAACACACTTTACGGTGGCCCTTGAGGCAGCCAAACTTTGCTGGCCTAACTATGCCAGCCTAAATCTGGGTTAAGATTGCACCCTGGGTGAAAGAAGAAGGAGATCACAGTACAGTGCTATTTCTGATGACTCAACACATAGGGCAAACAGAGCATGCAACTATGAATTTCTGGTTGTAGTTCTGGCAGCCACTGCTACAAAAGTACTGAGCATACCAACTTCGAAAGCTTTGAGCATCATCTTGTGCTCGTACAATGGTTTATGTATGATTTGCACTTAACAAAGTGATATAGCCCTTTGTCATCATTGCCTTCCTATTTCTTTACCCAGCTTGCCATTCATCTGTGGAGCTCCTTGCCGCAGGATATGGTGATGGCGTCTGACCTAAATAGGTTTTAAAGGGACTTGGACAGATTTATGGATGAAAAAAAGTTCATAACAGGTTATAAGCCATGAAAAGTAGCTACCTCTGAATGCCAGGTGCAAGGGAGTGGCAACAGGATACAAATACCTTGTAGTCTTGTGTGCTCCCTGAGGCATCTGCTGGGCCACTGTGGCAGGAAACTGGACTAGATAGGCCTTTGGCCTGATCCAGCATGGCTCTTCTTATGTTCTTATTATCTTCTTTGTATTGCAAAGACATTGCTACCTGGAAAAGGGACGTGTATGGGGGAGAAGTAAACTCTTCCATTGTTCCCTAGACTAGAGCAAGAAGAACAAAGCAAGCATATGTGGGTAGGGTGTGTTGAAGTAGAGTCTTGCATTTTTCCCTGGTGAGAGGAGGAACCTTGGTTAACTGATTAGTTGGAAAACATGAGCGAGCTTCAGAGATCTTTCACTGCTTTTTGGCAGCATCTAATCTGCTACTCACAGCTCTTATGCACACTGCTCAGCCAACTCATTATTTATATTGCAGCTCTGTGAGGTAGTCGTCCATGCCTTCCCCCCTCCTTCTCTTTTAATGCATTAAGCGCAGAGGAGAGGCTTTTGTTGCAGATGTGTGCTATGATTTCGTTGACTTGCCTGTGAAAGTGATTATTGTTGCATCAGCTGGTTATGGTTTCTTGGGCTGAGCTGGGTAGGGGACTGACGGCGTTTGGAATTTGGGGGTGCTTACCAGTATCAAATGGCAAAAAGTTGGAGAAAAAAATGGACAGAGACCAGTGGGATGATGGGAAAACATACTAGATTGTGTCTCGTCTATTGGGGGAAAACTATTAAGGTACACACAGCTGCCAGAAACTGAGGGCGCAATCCTAAACTAAATTAGGCTGGCATAAGTTAAGCCAGCAAAGTTTGGCTATCACTAGGGACACCGTAAAGTATGTTTGGACCACTCTTGGAGTCAGAGAGGCCAGCACAGGGACATACACCACCCTCCCTGACTCCGAGTGGTCCAAATGTGCTTTATGGTGGCCCTTGTGCTGGCCAAAGTTTGCTGGCTTAGCTTATGCCGGCCTAACTCCAGTTTAGAATTGCGCTCACAGTTAGACCACTAGCAAAAGGCTGCAAGCTTATATGCATTTACATGGGAATAAGTCCCATTGAAATCAGTGGAACTTACCTCTGAGCAGCCTTGCCTAAGATTGCTCTGGAAGTTTATTGCACCCATTGTAAGAGTTTTCACAAAACACTTTGGGGTGGGGTTTTTTTTTTTTTTTAGTAAAAAGTGGGAAACACATCTGGAAATAAATAACACTTTCTTCACATTTATAGGGTGCTTTCTTAGTACAGAGAAATCTTTGCATATCTTGATATGGTCCCAATGCTAATGGTATTGATAAGGTTAGCTGTATTCTCATCATGGGGTAGAGGAGTGATATGCATGCCCAAGGCCAGACAGTTTGTGGCAGAGATGAGATGCAAACAAGAGACGTCCTCATTGGCAGCTCAGTCTTATCCCTTCCAGCAGGAGTCCCCAGACTTTTCAGTATGAGGGTCACATAGTACATTTTCGCAGGCCGAAAAAAAATATTAGTTTTATAAACAAATGAATGAAATTTAAATGAACGAATGAGTTTTACTTGGATCTTTTTTGTAATCAGCGTGATATGATTCACGACAAAGGAGAAATGTGACATTTATAAAGAAACTGTGCCATGCTTCAATTGAGAAATGATATATAATGATATATATAGTAAAATGATATATATAGTAAAAATGTCAAATATCTTAAGTTGCTGAGGACTGGATAAAATCTTGTGGCAGGCTGAATGTGGCCCCTGGGCTGTAGTTTAGAGGCCCCTGCTTTCCACTACACCCATCTCCAATCAGTGCGTGTCTGTGTCCAGAGTGGGGAGAGCAAGCAGGCCAGTGAGTGTGCAGAGGCGGATCTAGGGGGGGGGCAAATCTGTAAGTTTTGCAAGAAGCCTTACCTTGCAGTGGAAAACACTCCTCTCCTGCACTGTTCTAGCCAATCCTCACAGGGAACAGCAACATCTTGGTGTTGCTTACTGGCTACAGCAGCAAGGGAGAGGAGGGATTTACATGACAGGGTAAGGCTCCTTGCAACACTTACAGATCCCCCCCCCTTAGATCCACCTCTGTGAGTGTGATCTTGTTCCTTCCTTCCTCAGGTTGGTTTTGAAATGCCTGCACTGGGCTATTGGCAACCTCTTTTCCTGTGACATGGCTTCCTCTAAGACCCTGAAAGCTTCCTGAGGAAATTGTCCAGTTCCTCCCTTCTGTGCTGCACTTGTTTTCACTGGTCCCTTTCCAAAAACTGAGCCATTTCTGTCATTTGCTCGCTCAGTAAAAATAAGTAAGTTGGATGGGTGTATCATATGCTTCCAATTTAGTGGTTGAAATTAAGCAGGTAGGAGTCAGAAATAGCAGGGCTGGTGGAACGGGAGGCGGGAGACGCTCGTAAAAATGGCAGAATGTAAGAAAGACTGTTCCAGTTTATTTTATCATCTCTATCCAGGTTTTGACAGATTTGGGGTCTAGTTTGGACTATTATGCAGTTCAGGAGAGCAGATGAACCTTCAGACTGGAGCTCTTGTGAGGCTGGAACATTCAGAATCAATACAAGAAACTGGTCATTGTTGAATTCCACTGTCAGCGCTGCCAGGGAAGAGGCAGCCAACATTGGGGCATTGCAAGAGTTAACAGCTGGGGCTGGAGAAGGTTGGGGCCGGGTTCCCTCTAGCCTTCTGTAGGGAATCCAAGCAGCCCAGAGATAGGCAGGGAGAAGGCATAATTGAGACATACAAAATGATGCACAGAAGGGATAGAGTCGATAGAGGGATGTTCTTTTCCCTCTCTCACAACACCAGAACCAGGGGACATCCGCTAAAACTGAGGGTTGGGAGAGTTAAAACAGATAAAAGGAAATACTTTTTTATCCAGCGGGTAATTAATCTGTGGAACTCTTTGCCACAGGAGGTGGTGATGGCATCTGGCCTAGATGCCTTTAAAAGGGGATTGGACAGATTTCTGGAGGAAAAGTCCATCATGGGCCATGATGGATTGTGAAACCTCCTTACATTAGTAGTAGGCTACTTCAGAGTGCCGGGTGCAAGGGAGTGGCAATAGGATGCAGGCATCTTGTTGTCTCGTGCCTCCCTGGGGCACCTGGTGGGCCGCCGTGAGATACAGGAAGCTGGACTAGATGGGCCTTTGGCCTGATCCAGCAGGGCTCTTCTTATGTTCTTAAGGGGTTCCTTCACCCACTGGCCTGCCCCCTGCCAGCAGCCTTGCTTGGGTTCACTGGCTGGCCAGCCTCCTCCAGTTTGCCTCCATCACCAACTAGCCTGGTGTTATATGAAGCCTTCCTACCTCCTAGCTCCACCCCTTCCTCGCAGCTGGGATACTAAGCCCAGCCCAACAGACCTCCAGATCCCCAATCCTGTGAGCACTCACTATCTTTGCTTCTCTGGTGCCGCCAAGGAGGTTTAATAACAAGGAGGTGGCATGACGTCATTTTCTTGAAGCCACATCAGGGCACCTGCGGCCATATTTGTTCACTTAGTCAGATCATCGCCGCCAAGGAGGATTGCGGCGAATTCATGAATGAAAATCTCCCTGCACATGTGTAAAAGTTAATATCAACCTCTTTAATCATGCCTGTGTGTTCTGCATACGGGTGTGCGAATCGCTGTCAGAAAAATGGGATTTAATTTCCACGGAAAGATTCATGTATTCACATTACATCGGTTCAATAAAACTACAATTCACTGAAATAGTGAGTGCATTATTTTTGAAGCTGTGTAATTTCTTGTTCCTAGCAATCTTATTCACCATTTTCTGACACCCACTGTTAATGGTCTAGAAGGTAAAAAAAATATTCCCCCCCTCCTTTTTTCTCCCTTCCCGTTTACACTTTTTTTCCCCCACCTTCCATTTTCTACTGTAATATTTTCGAAATTCTGAACATTAACAGAATTTGTTTTAGGGGGGGTGAGTGTAGAAGTTTAAAAAAAATACTCTTAATAGTCTAGAAGTAAAAAAGAATTACTCTCATATTGACAACTACTTATGTTATGAAGAGATTTTAATGTAATTTTCCTATATATTTACCTAATTTTTGCCCACCCTCCCCTTTTTTTTTCTTTCCTTCCCGTTCACACTTTATTTTTCCGCCTTTCATTTTCTACTGTAATATTTATGAACTTCTGAACATTTACAGAATTTTTTTTTATGGGGCATGACCATTTTATTTTTGCCAAAATAGTGCAATCTGAGTTTAAATAGACAGCAAGTAGCATTTGTCAGGTATGTTCAGTAATATTATTATGAGGAATTTAAGCTTGTAATTGCATATAAATCATAATAAAATTACCAATAATGTGTCTACATGATCACATTTTTATTTTCGTAAGTACTTATTTAAGGAATAAACTATTAAATCCTAAACAGTACGAGCAAAGCAATCTGAAATGCTTGGAATGAGGATTGTTTTGAGTTAAGTAACATGGCGGCTAAGCCCGCCCACTGGCTTCACCTCGGGAGCATTAGCGCTTAAGGGAGGGCGCCTCCTTGTTATTAAACCTCCTTCGGTGCCGCTGACAGTGGCTTCACTCCTCTTGCTCCAGGCATCAGTCGCCCAGCAGGGCTTCTCCCTTGATCGCAGTGGGGCCAGCCTGCCTATGACCAAGAGGGAAGGGGTGGGACGCCTGCTCCTGTTGCTGGCAGATGTAGCGATGCCTGATGCTCCGCTGCTGGGTCAGCCGCCACAGCCTCCATCCCTTCAGCCATCAAACTGCAGGGGCAAGTCCCTGCCAGGATTGGCATGCCCTTCTCATAGCCTGTCCCATCAGCATGGCAGGGGGGAAGGGGTGGGTCTGCTGCTCCTGTCACCGTGGGAAAGCCAGCTGGCCAGGCCAGGAAACCTGGGTGAGCGGGGCCCCGGGTCAGACCCACTTTGGGAGCAATCCAAACAACGAGTGGAGCTGGCCCAGACCCCATGTGCTGGCATTCAAGTGTAGCAAACGTGCTGTAAGTTACCTGGGCTGGCATGGAGGTCTGTGCCAGCTCAAGAAGGCCAGATCCAGCCCCTGCACTGACCGATGGGGTACGTTTGTGCCAGACAGCACAGGGGGTGGGAGAGGGTGGTGGGACAGCATTCCAGGCATGGGTAAGGATGTTTTGGGGCAGGAGCAGTGATGTCATGCAGGGGGAACGCGGGGGAACTCAGTTCCACTAGTTAAAATTAGGGCTGACTCCGCCTACTTCACTCTCCCTCCTCCCCCCTCCCAATTCCTCTGCAAAGAGCTTTTCTTCTTGGTTGGCTGGCACTCAGAGGGTTAAAGGCAGTGATGTCATTCAGGGGGAACGGACCAGAACGGGCGTTCCGGATCCTAACGGGCTCCGTGGCTGGTTCCGGGTTCCCGACAAGTGCCAATCAAAGGTGAGTTCCTGTTCCTAAATCATTTGAATGACACCACTGGGCAGGAGGGTGGATTGGGAGGCAGATCAGGTCCAGGCGGGGGTGAGATTGGCAGTGGCAGTGCACACAAAACCCTAACCCCACCCCCGGCTGGGACAGCCTTATCCTGGCTGCTTGGATTAGTGCTGGCTAAATAGCTGGTGCAGATCCAAGTAGCCCCATAGGGCAGGCTGGGGCTTGACACAGGGTAAGGGGGAAAATATCCCCTTACCCTAAAATCACCTCCAACCAGCACCTAACTTGCACCGGATACAGGAATTGGCCTAACTTTTAAGATAGCAAAATGTGCGTAGGCCTCTGTATTGCTAGGCTACTTGATGCTAGCTCATCTCCAGCTTTTGTTTCTAATGACAACCTTATTTTCTCTGTCTGAGAGCGCAATCCTAAACTGGAGTTAGGTCGGCATAACCTAAGCCAACATAGTTTGGCCAGCACAAAGGCCACCATAAAGCGTGTTTGGACTACTCTTGGAGTCAGAGAGGATGGCTCATGTCTGCGTGCTGGCCTCTCTGACTCCGAGAGTGGTCCAAACATACTGTACTTTACGGTGTCCCTTCTGCTGGCCAAACTTTGCTGGCTTAATTTATGCCGGCCTAACTCAGTTTAGGATTGTGCCCTGAGAGAGAGAAAACATTCAATAGGGGTTACATTTTGTGTGTAGAGAACCGTCACTCATTTAGTGCCGACATGATTGCGTTTCAGCCGTTTATACACAATACAAGACAAGGAAGATAATCGTGAAGTTCCAGCTCTCCAAATGAAATCTGAACCGTACAACTAATATTGACTCAAACTATGACAAAGGATTACCCCACATTTGTTTTGATTTAAAGAGGCCCCGTGCCTGCAGCTAATCCATCTTGATATTTATGGATAAATAGTGGCATGAGAGAAATGCCATTAAAGTGGAAGCAGACTATGTCTGTCAGACTTTAATACCACTTCTGTGATGCTAGATCTATGCTCTGTGCTGGCAGTCAGGTGCTGGAAATGTGGTCCAGTTCAGGTGCTCAGTGACCACCCCTCCCATTCCATCACATGTGGGAATGAACAAATGTAGCTGCCTTCCACTGCATCAGCCAGTTGGTCCATCTCACTCTCCCCTACAATGTCTAGAAGAAGCTTTCCAGAGTTTCAAGGTCTTTCTCAGGCCTGTCAAAGGACCTTCTGCATGTGATGTCCTTATGGTTCTTCTCCAGGACCCTGTCTCTGAATGCCAGGTGCATCAGAATTCAGGTACTATTCACTCTTTTAATCAGTTGGGGATTCATTCTAGGACACCCTACAGATGTGCGAATTCATGCCACTTTTGGTTTGATGAGCACTGGAAGTGGCTTTCGGAGGCCTGTGGGACACTTTCTGAGGCCTGCAGAAGCTACCATGGGCCTCAGAAGACCTGCTAGAGGCCTCAGAATTTCCTGTCAAACAGGAAGTGGCTAACTGAAGTGCTATCTGTGGGATATGTGGTGAGTTAAATCCACAGCTGCTGTATCAGGAAGCTAATCTAAATGGGCCTGATAAAGCAAGGCTCAAACTCCTATGTACAGGATAGTCAGCAGATTCATGTCGGGTCAGAAATTTCTGGACCAGTGGTTCCCAAACCGTGGGTTGGGACCCACCAGTGGGTTGCGAGCCAATTTCAGTTGGGTCACTAAGCACCTAGAGCAGCCATATTGAAATATGGAAAGATGGGATGCTGGAAAAGGGGAGGGCTGTATGGTTGTTTTTCTTGTGTCAAGGTTGCAAATAGGCTTTTTTCCCCTTTCTGATTCACTTTGCTATTGGAAAATGGCTGAGAAACAAACCAACTTATTGCTGCATTCTCAGGAAAGCAGCAGGCTCTGGCATCACAACAATGGCACTTCCGGACATGACATCACTTCCACTGTCACTTCCATTGAAAGATGGACTGACTTTCTAAAAAGTGGGTCCCAGTGCTAAAAAATTTGGGAACCACCACTCTGGGCTATCCCTGCAGTCACCGACATTTCCGTTGTGTCATGGAGGACTTTGTTTTCAAGCTGTTGAAATGGCAGTATAGTGTCCACTGACCACCAGTCTTCTCTCTTATTGTTCCAGCAGGGAACTCTCAATCTTGTCCTGCAATCCTGAAGGTCAAAAACCCACCTCTAGAATAACAAGGCCTGATGCCAGCAGCTTTCTTGGCCTGACACTTCCACACCACGTCTGTGCAAAGGAGGACAAGAAACATTTGCTGCAATGGAGAAATGACGGAGGTCAACTCAACTGACCTCTGTCATCTGTAATTTCAGAGGGAGACGGAATGAGCTCTGGAGAGAACATTAATGGCGTGACTGGGTTAATTTGTATGCTAAATCCCTCTTTGAGCATGTCCACTATTACGATTGAACTTCCCATTCTCCAGAGAAACGCTTTAATCCTCTTGAATTTTGTTAAGCTCTTCACCTGAGTTGTGTAATAAAGCAAGGAGGCTGATTTCAGATCAAGGGAGGCTTTTTTTAAAAAAAAAGCATGCTGCAGGAAAAAAAAGGGCCACATTTTATGGATGAAGGCTTCAATTAAATAAATCCCTCGGTTAGCTAATTAATGGCTTGATTACAGATTAAAAATAGAGCTCCATTTAATTGGATTTGGCCACTTGGCTTGGCCAACTGCTGCCACTGGGACCTGACTCACATCTGTTCTGCTTGGCTCATTTTCCTACCTGGACAGTAACCATTTGTCTGCCTTGCCTTGCCTCTGACTGATGGTGCATCCTATGACATGTAGCCAGCATGTCACCAGCCCCCACCAGCAGCCCCCACCAGCAGCACAATTGGGAGGGCAAGCGTGTATCAAACTGGCTGTCCCCAAAGGAAAAGTGTAAAAACAATCACCTGCTAGAGATGCTGCAAACTTTCAACCAGATGAGCTCCAAAGATTGAACCCCTCTGCTTGAGTGATGCGGAGCAAGCTCAAGACAAGGATGAATGTCCCTGCCAATTCTGATGTTTTTCCCAAGTAGCTTGACGGACCACAAAGGATCTTTTTTTTTTTTTCAGATATATGCAAAGCTTTGTACAGGATTAAGGCTTGCAAAGGTTTGAACCAGCAATTGTCAACCAGTGTGCCATAGCACTTGGGTGTGCTGCATATGGCCCACAGGGAAACCCATGGGAGTTTGGGGATCGGTCCTTTATAGTGCCAATTATCAGAAAACGGATGACAGTTTTAGTGGCTTGTCAACGTGCTGTCAGAAAAAAGATTGAAAATTGCTGGGTTTGATTGTTCGTGGGAACATGCAAACCTCTGCAAGACACAGGGTGGGTGGCTTGCAAAGGCTTCAGCTTTTGCAAATGCAGTCGCGGACCTTCCATTATGTGGGAGGGGCCAAAAGCCTTGGGTGCTGCTCTCCGGGAGCAGGAGGAGGGTGGCGATGAGGCAGCTCACCTCTCAGAGAGGCAAGTGGCTTTGGCCCTCCCACCCTCCCTGGCCATCATATAGCTCTGAAATAGAGCCTGGTGTGGCATGGGGGCCAAACAGAGCAGCACACAGGGGCGAGGAAACAGCAGAGGCTCTGTCCCTGTGCGGCCCATTGGCTGGATCTTCAACTGTGCAACAGTTCATGTGAACTATGCAAAAAAAGCTTGAGTTGATGTTACACTGGGATTTGGGGGGCATCCCTAGTACCTGAATTTACATGTCTGACTGTGTATGACAGGCCACAGCTGGGAGCACAGGAAGTGGTCATCAGAAGGTGCCCGATGTACTTCCTGTGTAGGAGCTGTTGTTCTTTTGACACTTTTTCCTGAGCTCCAATTCATGATGTGCTCTTGCTGCAGAGCTCACCTGCATCGCACAGATCAGCTCAGAAGACATTTTTCTTGCTCCGCTTGTGTGATGTGTTTCCAGCCCTTTCATCTCTTATAAGATCAGGACTTCAGTTATTCTCTTCCCTGCGGCTGAGCTGTAGCATTAGGAGGAGAAATCTATCTTCTCAGCTGTCGGGGCCCATTCCCCTTCAAACGTCTGTCCTAGGAGACCAACAAGACTCTGAAGCTGGAGGATAGGCTCAGTGGTAGAGTAACTGATTTGCATGCAGAAAGTTCCATTTTGGTCCTCAGTATTTTCAGGTTGTGGGACGTGATGGCACAGTGGGTTAAACCGCTGCTGCTGGCTTTCTGACGGGAAGTTTGGGAGTTCAAGATGGAGTGAGCTCCTGTTGCTTGTCCCAGCTCCTGCCAACCTAGCAGTTCAAAAGCACATAAAAATGCAAGTAGATAAATAGGTACCACTTTGGTGGGAAGGTAACGGCAATCTGTGAGCTACGGCGTATAATGACCACGGAAGCTTGTCCTCAGGCAAACGCCGACTCTATAGGCTTAGAAACGGAGATGAGCACTCCCCCCTACAGTCGGTCATGACTAGACCATTCGGTTGTGGGGAACCTTTACCTTTACCTGTTTTCAGGTTGGGCTGGGAAAGACCCCAATCTGACACCCTGAGAAGCTATTGACAGTTAGTGTCAAAAACACTGAGTTGGGAGCAGTGGCTTCCTTATGGGGGACGGAGCTCTAAGTTTTGCAAGGAGCCTTACCTTGATGTGGAAATCGCGCCTTTCCCGCACCATTTTAGCCAGTCCTCACGGGGAAAAGCAATGTCTTGGCGCTGCTTACTGGCTACAGCGGCAAGGGAGAGGAAGGATTTACATGGAAGGGTAAGGCTCCTTGCAAAACCTAGAGCTCCGCCCCCCTGTAGGGATGCCACTGGTTAGGAGGACCTATGGAGTATGGACTAACTCAGTATAGTGCAACAACATATGTTCATTTAATGGTAAGATCGGGGCTGACTGGTGGACTTCCCTTAGGGAGAAGTACGTGCCTGGCTGTATGGAGCTGCTGAAGCTAAGATGCTGTGAATATGTGTGCTGCTACAAATGATGCTACAGGTCAGAATGTTTCCCACAAAGGAAAGACTCTGGGTTGACTTCAGACAGTCAGGCTCCCCCCCCCCAAAAAAAAACCTTGGAAGTACAAAGGCATGCAAGACCCTGAAGCCAACTATTGCTCAGCACACCCTCCTACTGGGTGGTTGGGTTTGTGTATCCTTAGCTGACATCATATCTTTCTTCTCCTTGCCCTCCACCATTCACATTCTGAACATCAAATTCTCTGTGTGTGCATATACGTGTGTGTGCATGTGCATTCGTGTGCGTGCATGTGCGTGCATGTGTGTGTGCCTGTATATTTTAGTGCAGTGTTATTCAAAGTGTGCTGTCATTTTACATCATATTTTGCCCTCATCTTGCTTTCTGTCAGGGATGCTTCATGGTTGTACAACTGCTGCCGTCCAAGAATGCCAGTTTGCATTTCAGGAGTGTCATTTGATTGTGTTAGAATGATAGCACTTCCTGCTTGATGATGTCACTTCCTGCCACGTCACTTCCAGATTAATGACATCACTTCTGGTGGGTCCCAACATGAGTGCCATTCTAAAAAGTGGATCTTGGTCTCAAAGTTTGAATACCACTGTTTTAGTGTATCTTGTAATTGCAATTCTTGAGAGCCATAAAAGCCCCCAAACAGCGCTGTTTATTTTTCCCTCAAGCAATGTGAGTGAGCAATCGTGGACCCGTTACTCCTCGGCGCTAATACAAATGGCCCATGCTGTGGTCAGATTAGGAAGCCATGTGGCTGTGTTGATCCAGCGTTCAGGGATGGTGCCAAGTGCATGCTGATTTCCATTGCTGAGCTTATGAATGTGTCATTGCACAGTGCTGGTAGGAGCGACCAACGTGCTAAGCTGGATTACTAAGCATCTTGATCAAACTTGGGACGGAACAACCTACATGCCATGAGCAGGTTCAGTGCAATTCCCTGCTCCAACGTTGCATTAAAAATGTGCAGGCATCGTGCCACAGATCCCCCACCTGATGCTGACCCTACCACTAGGTCCTGGGCTCCCTTGGACCTGTTGGCCCTAACCAGGAAAGGCATGTTATTTGAGGTGATGCCAGAGTTTTCCAAATGTACCTGGGTCATGAAGCACCCACACCCACAGCCTCTTCTTCCTGGCTCAGCCAGGTGCCGCCATCTTGGATCTCACAAAATCTTGTGAGCCCCAAGACGGCAGTGCCCAAATCTCACAAGGTTTCATGAGATCCAAGATGGCGGTGTCTGGGGGAACAGTTGGGCCACTAACAGTTGAAGCCCTAAAGCGGTGGGGGGGGGCAAACATGTTTCATATAGCCAAGTAGCATTCATGTCACCTGCTGAGGGCCGGAGGTGACACTATTAAGCAGAAAGTATTTCTGGCCGTTAAGCAGATGATGGCCAGAAATAAGGACTTTGTTCTCACGTGGAAACACATTAGTTGCAAATGACAGACGAGAAAATGTGCAAATTTATTCATAATTTCCAGAGAGAGAGAGAGAGAGAGAGAGAGAGAGAGAGAGAGAGAGAGAGA
>JAJKFI010000020.1:10164032-10207179 GCA_029204185.1 Lerista edwardsae | reverse complement strand
AGAGAGAGAGAGAGAGAGAGAGAGAGAGAGAGAGAGAGAGAGAGAGAGAGAGAGAGAGAGAGAGAGAGAGAGAGAGAGAGCACCCAGTTTTCATGTTGGAACAGACTAATTATAATGGGGGCTGAATAAACTGTTTCCAGGGGCCGCATCCAGACCATGGGCCTTTGGTCTGACACCACTGCCCTAAAACATTGTGACACACATGATGGGAACCCCTGTTGTAGACCGAACCTTGCCATGCAAAGGAAGGTAATTAATAAGCCCATGAATGAGCATATAGAGCAATAGGAAAAGATGCTAATGCTGATGAATACTGATATACCGCTTTTCTCCAGTAGTTGCAGCTTAGCTGAATGGCCCTGAATGAGTTCTCAGGGCTGACTTGATCCTCAGCCCGTTTATTTTGAGCCCATCAGTTCTGTATCTCAACAGAGAAGGGAGTATAAATCCTGTCGCAGCCGATCTTTCTGAATAAGACAGCAGGAGAAAATTGCCTCTTCTCTCTGAATGTATACAATACTCCCATTCAGCATGACAGATGTGCGGGCCTTGCGAAGTTTTATGGGCTGTAGGACAAACCACAAAAATGTTGCACGGTTACCGGCACACCTGCCCAATCTCTCAATCTCAGCACAACACCCACTTTCTGTGTGGGAATATGTGGCCAGCTGATAAATCTCTTTTTTTCCCTACCTCAAATCATTTGTCAGCTTCTGCATCCAGGGGTGATCACACTTGCCCCCACATCTCGGCCTTGATGCTGTCAGAGGCCTCTCTGTATGCTTCCTCACACTCAGAAACTTCTTCAGTCTCTACTGACAGGACTAAAGATTGTATAAAGATCAGGAAAGGAAAGACTGGAGCTCACTAAAGGCTGCAGGTCTACATAGGGGCATGACATCATAAATCAGACTGCCCTCCCTCTTAGAATGAATGAGACACAGCGAATTGCATGAAGTGGGTTGTGAATGGTGATGGATAGTGTACCAGTGAAGCAAGGGCCACGGATGTCTTCAGCAATGGTACTTTCTTATCCTGTCCATGATACACCCTCGATGTCAGCTTACTTGCACTGGAGCAGGTTGTTGGCCATGGTGGCAGCAAAACATGGCTGCACGCAGTGGTGTCATTCAAATGATTTAGGAACAGGAACTCACTTTTGATTGGCACTTGTCGGGAACCCGGAACCAGCCACGGAGCCTGTTAGGATCCGGAATGCCCATTCTGGTCCGTTCTCCCTGAATGACATCACTGCCTTCGCCCCCCTAGGAATCCAGAGTCGCTCCCTTTAACCCGCTGAGTGCCGGCCAACCAAGAAGAAAAGCTCTTTGCAGAGGAATTGGGAGGGGGGAGGAGGGAGAGTGAAGTGGGCGGAGTCAGCCCTAATTTTAACTAGTGGAACTGAGTTCCCCCGCATTCCCCCTGCATGACATCACTGGCTGCACGCCACGCATCAGTGGTGGCCAATTTACAGGGGCAAAACACTGTTCAGCTGCCATAAATTAAACCATAGGAATGGACCACAAGTTTATCAAGGCACAGTTTGGGACCATGCTCTAAGGGCACAATCCTAACCTGGAGTTAGACCAGCACAGTTAGGCCAGCAAAGTTTGGCTGGCACAAGGCACACTGTAAAGTATGGACCACTCTCAGAGTCAGAGGCCAGCACACGGACTGCGCCATCCTCCCTGACTCCGAGAGTAGTCCAAACATGCTTTACGGTGGCCCTTGTGCCGGCCAAACTTTGCTGACCTCTGTGCCAGCCCAGGTTATAATTGCGCTCAAAATCTCGATTTTTAACCTTTTTCATCTCGTGGCACACTGACAAGGCACTAAAATTGTCAAGGCACATCATCAGTTGATAAAGCACACCTCAACTGCTGCCAGTAGGAGGAATACATCCCCCCGTGGCCCTGCTAATAAATGTCCCTTCCCCCAAACTCCCATGGCATGCCTGCAGGCCATTTGTGGAATACCCATGTGCCATGGCACACTGGTTGAGAATCGCTGCTATAAATGATTGGTTTCGCAAACTCAATAATTGTTCACTTTGATCGAGGTATCGATAGTGCCGAATCATTCCTGAACCATACCGTTGATGCTAACCACAAATCTTGTGTCTTGTCTCTCTCAGTTGCTTAAGCAGCGGGAAAAAAATGAACTTGGCAGACTCTGAAGGAAGGCTTGGAATAATCAATTTCATGCAATTTGGTGTGTCTCATACATTCTAAGAGGGAGGGCAGCCTGATTTATGATGTCATGTTCCTATGCAGACCTGCCGCCTGTCTCTGTAGGGAGACATCTTTATAGAGGCACACCTTATACCAAAAACACATTCTTCGAGCCAAGGAAATCACTAATCAGATCACCTAATGACAGAAGCTGCCAAGGCCGGGCTTAATGACAAAGGCAGGCCAGCCTCCAGCCATCTTCTCTCATCATCTGAAAAGATCACAGCCATTTCTCCATCACAGATCCTTTTCTGGCCCTAGTTAGCAGGCACACTTCATAAAAGTGAAAAATGAACATTCCCAGCGATGTGATTTTATGGTTTTAAACATTTTCTAAGAAGCCTCCCTGGCAAAGTGTCTCCACATGAATGAATGAATGAATGAATGAATGAATGAATGAATGAATGAATGAATGCAAGTGAACACATTAAAAAGAATCAATGCACACAGAGATTCATTGTGCTGACAAAATGGTTAATTTCTTCAAATGGGCACCAATAGCTCCTTCGTACCCCGAAATACAAGGCTATTGCTTGAGTTTGCGGCAGCGGAAATCTACAGCAAAGGATTAAGAAAAAGGTTAACAGCATCTAAGAGCACAAATTTACCTGGAGTTAGGCTGGCACAGAAGCCAATATAGTTTGCCCTGGACAAGGGACACCGTAAAGTATGTTTGGACCACTCTCTGAGTCAGAGAGGCCAGCACACGGACATGCACCATCCTCCCTGACTCCGGGAGTGGTCCAAACGCACTTTACGGTGGCTCTTGCGCTGACCAAACATTGCTGACCAAATTGTGTCGGCCTAACTCCATGTTAGGATTGAACCCTAAATCCTATTGATTTCATTAGGATTTAGATGCAGGTAACTTTTTTCTGCAGTACGGGCTATTGGGGCTGGGAATTTAACTAATAATCAAATAATGGTCAAATGCTCATTAGTCTTACTAGAACAAAGCCAAAAGACACTTCTACCTCAGTAGTTTTCATCCTTATGTGAAGCGCAAACATGACTGTTTTGAGACATACGATTAACTTTTAAAAAGCATAATTAATGACTATGACTCTTATCCATGTTAGGTAAGGTTTCCATCAGTGCGAATTATTCACCGTACAGTTCCTCTCATTGGTTTCTATTTTGGTTGTTTTGTCGTATTCGCTGAATGGGAATGGAGCAGGCAGGCCTGTTGGGTTTGCACAACCCTGTAGACCAGTGTTCTCAAACGTTTTAGCACTGGGACCCACTTTTTAGAATGACCGTCTGTCCGGGATCCACCAGAACTGCTGTCATGGCCAGAAGTGCCGTCATTGTGATGCCTGAGCCTGCTGCTTTCCTGAGACTGCAGCAATAAGTTGAGTTAGTTCTTAGCCATTTTCCAATAGCAAAGTGAATCAGAAAGAAAAATAAAAGCCTACTTACAACCTTGACACAAGCAAAACAAACTACACAATCAGTGGTGGAATTCAAATAAATTAACAACCGGTTCTATGACATCATAGCCGGAGCAAAAAAAAACCCCGAAGCCAGCCAAGGTAAGCGAGTGGGCGGGGCCCGGCCATTTAACAACCGGTTCTATAGAACCTGGGCGAACCCCCTGAATCCCACCACTGCACACAATCCTCCCCCTGTCCAGCATCCCATCTTCCCGTATTTTCAATACGGCTGCTCTTGGTTCTTCGCGATCCACCTGAAATTGATTTGCAACCCACTGGTGGGTCCCAACCCACAGTTTGGGAACTACTTCTGCAGACCATGATCTGTCAAGGGCCAAAAGTGGAGCAAGGACTTAAATACGTCCAGGCCCAGACTATCCTTCCCAGAGTCCACTGTGCTGCCTGGATAGCAGAGAGACCTTCTGGTGCAAAGTCTTGGAACTCCTCAAGTCAAGCCATTGCATTCCTCCAGGCCTGTTTCCAGCATTGATGAGTAGACACAGGGTGGTATCCTAACCTGGAGTTAGGCTGGCACAGTTAGGCCGGGAAAGTTTGTTTGGACACAAAGCATGTTTGGACCACTCTTGGAGTCAGGGAGGAGGGCACATGTCTGTGTGCTGGCCTTTCTGCCACTGAGAGTGGTCCAAACACACTTTACAGTGTCCCTTGAGCTGGCCAAACTTCGCTGACCTAACTGTGCCAGCCTAACTCCAGGTTAGGGTTGTGCTCACCGAGTCCAACCCTAGGCATGTCTCCTCAGAAGTCCCATTATAATCAATGGGGCTTACTCCCAGGAAAGTGTGGATAGGGTTGCAGCCATAGGGAGAGTGTTTGTTTTCCACACATTTGACAAACTGGTTCCTGAAAGGATTCCGTGAGTGCTGGTCATACCTGTTGTTGTTTTTTAAAAAAAATCTCTGCATCATCAGATTCCTCTAGCACAGGGGTGGTCAACACACGGCATGTGTGCTATTTTTTGAGTGGCATGCACAAAGTTGGGATATATTTTTGAAAAAAAAACCTGTAAATAATAACAAAGAAAACTGCACAGCAATTTATGGTTTACTTGATTTCTTTGCTACTCCTAACACTCTTTGCAAGTTCTGCAACAACACTACAGTGGGCGCATACAGGGTTGGAAGATGAGGAGAAAGGAGTGAAAAGAATGATGGACAGGAAAGAAAGCCAATAGGGCAGATGCTAGTGAGCTGCATTCGGCTAACTGGGGGGTCACTCACTTGTCCAAGAAGGCCTGGGGCAGGCTGTGGAAAGTGGCAAGGGCTGAGAGGGGCAGCGCATAGATGGCCAATTTGGTCAGGTGGCCCAGCCAGCCAGAGATTGGGGAAATCATCTGCAAAGAGATAAGAACATAAGAACATAAGAAGAGCCCTGCTGGATCAGGCCAAAGGCCCATCTAGTCCAGCTTCCTGTATCTCACAGCGGCCCACCATGTGCCCCAGGGAGGCATGAGACAACAAGATGCTTGCATCCTGTTGCCACTCCCTTGCACCCGGTACTCTGAAGTAGCCTACTACTAATGTAAGGAGGCTACAACCCATCATTGCCTAGCGCCCACAATGGACTTTTCTTCCAGAAATCTGTCCAATCCCCTCTTAAAGGCATCAAGACCAGATGCCATCACCACCTCCTGTGGCAAAGAGTTCCACAGATTAACTACCTGCTGGGTAAAAAAGTACTTCCTTTTATCTGTTTTAACTCTCCGAACCCTCAGTTTTAGCGGATGCCCCCTGGTTCTGGTGTTTTGAGAGAGGGAAAAGAACATCCCTTTATCGACTCTATCCCTTCCGTGCATAATTTTGTATGTCTCAATCTTGGCTAAGATCTTTGAAGACGATAAGATGGGCAGCCAGAGGCAGGCTGTACTTTACCGATGGATGTACTTTATGAGGATTTCAGAATGCCTGCAGGGCTGGCCTAAAGGGTCAATGCAAACCATCTTTCTGGCTTCATCAGCAGTCAGCCAGATATCTTTGGAAAGCCACAGGCAACAGCACTCCCTTGTTCCTTGCTCTTTACCTTCTGGCACTCAGGGCACAATCCTAACCTGGAGTTAGGCCAGCGCAGTTTGGCCGGCACAAGGGCCAAACTGTAAATCAGTGGCCTCTCTGACTATGAGAGCGCAATCCTATACTAAGCCGGCCTAGGAAGGCCGACATAGCAGAGCTGTATCCTAAAGCCTATTAGGAGGCAGCAGCAGCAATGTCCAGGACAAGGGGAGGTTTTCCCCTTGCACTCGCGTAAGCCCCAGTCTCCCCTATGGGCCTGCTTGGATCTGCGCCTGCTGCTTTGCAGGCACAGAGGAATGTGCGCGGGAGCGGCCCGAATTGGGGCCACCATGGCCAGGGACGGGCATTAGGATTTGGCTCTATGGTAGTCCAGCGTCCCAACCGCATCACAACCGCTGTCTCCGCCCACTGTGCCGCCCAGTTACGCCCCCAGCACGCCTCTGGAACGCCCTCGTGGAGGCCCTGCGCCGACCGAGCGCCTCTGCCACTTGACCGGCACAAGGCTGGCGCTGCTGACAGTCGTGGTGGCGCCCGAGCGCCGGCACTGCTGCTTGCGCTGGTCCAGTGCCGTAGTGCCGACGCGGATGCACTTCACGGCCCGTTTGTGACAGCATTCGGCCGGCGCAAGAGCATAGTGCCGGTGCAACAGAGGTATAGGATTGCGCAGTCAGAGTGATCCAAACTTACTTTACGGTGTTCCTTGTGTCAGCCAAACTTTGCTGGCCTAACTGTGCCGGCCTAACTCCAGGTTAGGATTGCGCTCTCAGAGATGTACTCAGATATACTGCCCATGAAGTTGGAGGCTCTATTTAGCTATTGCAGTAATCACTAAATGCGCCATTAAGGAGAAAATGGTTCATTCAAGATTTTCTACAAAAGAAGTGGCACACAGCGTGCTGCAGGTTGGCCACCTCTGCTCTAGCATGTGGTGGGGCTAGGGAGCAAGCATCCCTTACTCCTGTCCTTATTAATAAATGACACCATAATAAAATAACAAACAAGTTGTCAACATTATTTCATGTTGAAAGGACAGTTAACTACTTTTTCCAGTCACATTTGCAATTTGCAAACCTGCTGCGTGGTCAGGACATTGATCTGCAGCCACAAACAGGTGATTTTCACTTTAGAAGATACCAATATCTGCAGCATCCACCACTTTTAAGGATAGGAAATGCCCCAGCATTTAAACACTCTTTTCTGTTTTTCCATGTTTTAAACACTCTTTTCCATTTTATATGCCGCATTTTCCATCCTCCAGAAGTTATGGAGTAACTCATGGCTTTAGAAGATACCTGCGCAATTTGTGGTATGGATCCTGGCCAACGTATGAGCTGTTAATCTAGCAGCCAAATAGATACACACTAAATTGGGCTTGGAGAGCCTCTCTTAATCCAAATCAAGCAACTCACCCTTAAATTTTTCTTTTTTTCTCCCCAGTGCCAATTTATGTGCAACACTGAAGATTAGTGTGGCTTTGTTCTCTAGCAGGAGATTCCATGACAACAAATACGCTTTTGAAAGCTTTATTTCAGTCATGAATATGAGAATCCCCAGAGGCTGGCTTCTCTACTAAAGAATTGTTTTCAGCTGCAAACGTGAATGGAAAAAAAACACTGGGACTGGGACGCCGGCTTTCACCCTTTCTAGCATGAGAGCCTCTCTTTGCTCACTGTTTCGGATGGCCAAATCTCAGATCTTTCCGGTTGTGAGAAGAGAACGTGGTGGTGTCCATTCTAGGGTGGATCTGAAACGCACCCCACCACACAACTATTTCTAATTGATTTTCTGTGCCTTTGACTCCTCTTCAGTTTCTCAACTATGTTCTCCGCCTCCAATTTTGGAGTTCCCCCCCCACCTCCAATTTTGGAATTATTTCAGTGTCTTCTAAAATGTGTTCACTTTTTATGCCCCCCCCTCTCTCTCTCTCTGTGTGTGTGTGTGTGTGTGTGTGAACGCAATCCTAAGGTGTGCTGGAATGGCGAGGCCGGCAGGCCTGAGCCATATCCAGCGCAATGTATGTGCACTGGGGAACCTTCAGTAGTGGGATCTGGGGATTGACTACCGGAACGCTGGGTGGGGCTTGGATGGGACTTACGCGTCATTGGCTGCCCGTCCGTTCGGTCCACCGCCCGTCCTGGCCTGGGGGGGGTGCTGGCTTGCCGGGGAGATGGGTGGGGGGCGCGCCAGATGATCGGACATGCAGCAGTGGGGCGCGCTCCCCCGGAGAAGCCCGTGCGGCCGGCAGGCAGCCCAAGGAACGAAACGGGCGGGCTGCCAATCACGCGTAAGTCCCGCCCAGTGTTCCGCTAGTCAATCCCCAGATCCCATTACTGGGAACCTTCCCGGGGCAACGGCATCATCCTTGTGATATATGCAAACACATCCAATGGAATCTTGATTTAAACAGATGTGTGAGATCTTAGGTCAAAAGCATACATGGTGAGATATTCTAAGTTTCCATAGATACAAACAAAAACTTCAGCTCTGACTTCTTTGGGCCTGATTCTACCTGTTGGGTTTTATTTTATTTTATTTTGCTAATTTTAGATCTGGTTTACAGTGTGGAAATCCAGCCAAGTTTTTGTCCAATATGTAGTTCTTATTGCAATGTGGAAAGCAAATAAGTAATTGGACATTACCACTTCTCCACAATGTGAAACCCATCATGATTTTAATTTTAAACGTATGAGATGGGAATCCTTTCACCCTGCTGGATTTATTAGCTCCACTATTAAATGTTCCAGACATGTAATTGGTTGCAGCTTGGCACCTGAAGAAGGTACGGTGCTTTTGCACTGCAAGTTACTGTCTAAGTGTGGGTGAAAGAAAAAAAGTTTATGCTTTAAATTTGTATAAAGAAACTAACAACAACAAAAACCCCAGTTCTTCATTTCACTGTCCAACTGCAAACTACATGCATATGTTACATTCCAGAAGGGCTTCCCTGTGGAGAATCCAACATACAGACTTGCCTCTCCCAAGAAATCAATTTGGCATTCTCAGTTTTGGCTGGAAAAAAAACTTACAAGGTATTCTTCAGCTCATTTGCTCTTCTGAAGGCCAATGCTGAAGCAGGAGAAAAGAGAGAGTTGAACCTGCTATCAGACAGAATCTGCAAATATAGGATCCTAAAAATAGGGATCCTATCTCTCTGCCCAGGGAGATAGCCACAGGGCCAGCTCATCCATGAAGCTAAAGATGCAAGCCTAACCTACTTTCCAGCACCAGGGTAAGGGCAATGCAGCTCCAAGGTAAGGGAACAAACATTCCCTTACCTTGAACAGGACTCTGTGACTTTGACTCCACTGCAGGATGCAGAACGTGCCCCACTGGCACAGCTATGTCAGTGCTGGAGAGTTGGTTAGGATTGCCTCCTCATCTGTCCCTCCTCCTTCCATTCTCTGGATCGGAAAAGGAAGAGGGGATGGAACTGAGCAGGAAGTGTGGAGGCGAGTCATAATGTAGCAGGGATGGTTGGGTTGCTTGGAAACAAGTGATGGGAGGATTAGGTTTCCGCTACCACTATGTGACTAAAAACAGTCACCCACCCCTGCGGCTTTGCAGAAAAGTTTCTTCAGCTTCTACAAAGAAGCGACGTGGGGTTTCCATCAGCCCCCTGGCCTCGTTGTAGTTACTTTTTGTAACCATTGCTGCATTCTTTCAAAATGATTTTCATGATTCTGTGTCAGGTGTGCTGAGAAGGGGTGTGTTGGGTTCCTGCCCATCGCCTGGGTCTCCCTACCCCTGTAGGAGCATCAGACTATGTAGGGCCCACAGGGTCACCTTGCTTGCCAGCCTCACAGGATTCTGGAGCCTCCCTTCCAACTAGTCTCCAGTTCACCCACCTATCCCGGCCTCCTTCTGGGTCCTAAGCCTTCTGTCCCGGATGGCAGGAAGGCTCCTGCAGACATTTGCCATGCTACTCCACATCTTCTCTAGCATGTGCAGTCATGCTCCACCCAATAGCCCATGCACTGCCCAGCTGAAGTCTTTGCTGTGCCCCTCGGGCAGGCAATTCCCTGGGTTAGGTAAATCCAGTCTCAGAGATTATGCATTGTGTGAAGCAGTCCTTCCTTTTGGGTCTGCATTAATTGAGGCCTATTGTAATCTAGACCAGTGGTTCCCAAACTGTGGTCGGGACCCACCAGTGGGTTGCAAACCAATTTCAGGTGGCTCATGAAACATCTAGGGCAGCCATACTGGAAATATGGGAAGATGGGATGCCGGAAAGGGGGAGGGCTGTGTGGTTGTTTTGCTTGTGTCAAGATTCGAAATAGGCTTTTTCCTTTCTGATTCACTTTGCTGTTGAAAAATGACTGAGAAATAACCCAATTTATTGCTGCATTCTCAGGAAAGCAGCAGGCTCTGGCATCACAATGACAGCACTTCAGGCAGACTCTCCTTCTGTGGGTTCCTGAAAAGTTTGAGAACCACTGACCTAGACTTGTTCTGTCTGTAGAAAAAATATTAATACCATAAAATCCTTGAGGAAGACCTGGTGGAACCCAAGGCAAGATGAAGCCACCACTTAAACAGGCACATTTTCCCATGATGTTCGTTTAATTAAAAGGGTTGAAAGCCCTGGCAATCTTCATTTAAACGAGTATTTGGTAGTTTTGCCAGCTTCCAAGTGCAGACCTTGAACAATAACGATTAACGATTTAATCTTTCCCAGTATTTTTTCCGTGTATCTATATCCATGATCACTTTAAATAAGGAATTGTATTAGGGGCTATTACAGAAAAAAAAGTTAAATACGTCATGTTAAAATTATCTTAAATCCATGCCAAGCGGGGAAAAAAAAAAAACCACGCACAGGAGAACTGTGCGCCAGGTGTTCAAATGGAATGGGGCTAAGTAGAAGCAGCAACATCCTGACTGTGATTATCTCAGACCATCTCATATTGTCTTTTTCTTTTTTAATAACTTGTGGAGCGTGAAGCAAGGAGTGTAGTGGATGTTCTCATCCCACCTTATTGCCCTACTTCAATTCCCATGTGCCGATGCAGCAGTGCTGGCACAGGCTACACTATATCCCGCTGGGGATTTTTAGCTCCTGGGGGCCCAATCCTCTCCAACATTGCAGTGCCAATGCAGTGGCAATGCAGTCCTGTGGCAAGGGAACAAACACTCCCTTATCTTGAGGAGGCCCATTGGCATAGCTACATCAGCGCTGAAAAGTTGGATAGGATTGGGTCTTTAAAGTCTTTTCAGAGTAAGGGGTTCAGGCCCGGGAAGGGGAAGGGGATGCAGTGCATGCCAGAAGACAGACGTAATAGACAAATAAACCTCCTGGCATGTTCACAGTGTTGTTCACTGTTGGGGTCAAATCTAGTAGTGGGATTTGCAAATGAAGAAGTGGAACGCTGGGCGGGATACGCGGGACTTACGCGCGATTGGCTGCCCGTCTGCTCCGTTCCGACGCCCCCCCGCCTGCCGCACGGGCTACCCTGGCCTCAGACGGGGCACCTGCTTACCCCCCCCCCCGGGTGAGCAGGCGCCCCCTCCGAGGCCAGGGCAGCCCGCACAGCGGGCGGGGGGCGTCGGAATGGAGCGGACGGGCTGCCAATCAAACAGTAGTCCCGCCTAAGTCCCGCCCAGTGTTCCATTTCTTCATTTGCAGATCCCACTACTGGTCAAATCCCATTGGTAGCAGAAATGATAGATTGTGCAAGGCAAAGGACTGGAAGGTAGAGGATCCTGGCTTTTAGCAGGGGATGGCCTGTTCGGTTCCCATGCCTGTGGAGTTGCTGTTGCCTAGGAGTGAAGTAGGACCATGAAGCATATTCTCAGTGTAGAGAGTAGGTGAATTCAGATATCTGCAGGCAGGAAGCACGTCTACGGCTTAAAGATAAGGAGAGAGAGAAATGGCTGGGAAGGTGTCAGGACCATGGACAGATCACAGAAGAACTGGATGCCTTACTAAGGACAACAGGCAGATACCTTTAGGGGTTGCTCCAGCTCTGGTCAACAGCCCATACAATCTGTAATATTGTTACAGGATGGTGTGTGGCTCAAGATCCACCTTCCTGGAAAAAGTTAAATTTAGAATTAAAATAGTATCACTCGAACTTCGGGTACATCTATTTCTCTGCATTCAGCGTGGCAGTGTAAGCAAGATGCTAGAAGAGGATCAGATGTTCATCAGAGGATGCCAAAAAAGAAACAATCTCACTGGTTGGTGGTGGGTTATGTGTTACTGTGAGTAAGATCTTATTTCAGGTAATGGAATTTGCCAAAATACGTTTTTCAATCCTAAGAAGGAGGTAGCAACATGTTCCATACAATTCTTGGGCCCCACAGCTTGGGCCTCTGGCTACTCCTATGAACTGGAGCTTCTCAAACTCCCAATTGGCCCTAAATCACCTCTTGTGATTTTGCTTATCAAAATGTGATCAGAACAGCAACAGCTTTTTCCTTGCGTTCAAGTTTCCCAAAACAGAGATAGCATTGAGCATTAAAAAAAAGTCACATTCATGTTTTCTTTGTTTCCTGTAGCACTGCGGAGTAGATCAGGGCGATCCATTATCAATGGAAATTGGGCAATCGATCGGCCTGGGAGATACGAGGGAGGAGGAACCATGTTCACCTACAAGCGTCCCAATGAAATTTCGAGTACTGCTGGAGAATCCTTCTTAGCTGATGGCCCAACCAACGAAGCCTTGGATGTCTATGTAAGATAGAAATATTCAACATACACTCCATTCCACTGAGTTACCATAAGTTCATTCCCTCTAGAACCGAAAGTTCACATTCTACAGGATGTGTAATTTTCCAGGCTATTTTCATATAACGGTCTAACACCAGGCACAATTCATGAAATTGAATTGCCTTTGAGATCAATGAGCTTTAAGCAGTTAAATATGCAGAAAAGGTCACCTGCATCCAAATCCTAATGAAATCAATAGAATTTAGATGCAGTTAACCTTTTTCTTAATCCTTTGCTGTAAACCTGGAAAAGAACCAACTCCCCTACCTGCTACATACTGTAGGTATTCCCATTCATTTCTTTGCTGTGGGAAGGCTGGATTCGGAACCTTCAAACCCAACTCAGATGCTTATTGAGCTGTTTTCTGTCCTAGATGATTCATCAGCAGCCCAACCCAGGAATACATTACGAGTACATCATTCCAGGGCCCAACGTCATTAGTCCTCAGGTGCCTCTTCATCGGCGGCCAGGTAACTCGACGTGTTTTGTAATGAGCATTTTTTTTTTTAGAATTGTCTGCCCTCTTCTTATGAAGACATGCTTCCTGCAAGCACTGAATGAGGGGAGAGGGGATGGGACTATGCACTTGGTGCTCTGGAGCAAAGAGGCAGTGACCCGGACACCAGAGTTCCCATTAGCATGCAGGATTGCTTCCTGCTCATGCATGCTAATTGCACAGTTGTATGTGTCAGAGGTGGGGCCAGGAATTACGGCCCACCTCCGCACATTCAGTGAACAAGAGGTTAAATAAGTAAGAAGGGAGATGGTATTAACATACAGCCCAATCTGTGATGCGCCAGCGTGGATGAGCCAGGCACATGTACTGTCACAGACATACTGTAAAGCACATTGCAGCACCGTGGATGCTTGTGGTGTGGGCAGGAAGTCTTCCGCTGGCCTGCTGGCATCCATGGAAGACCAGCACATGCAAGTTCCGCGCAGGCTGGCAGGGGGAGGGCGGAGTGAGGGCAGGGAGTGGATGTAACAGGGCAGGGGGAGGATGGGGAGGATGGAGCACAGGAGGGGACGGGATCAGCAGGGCCAGCTCCCAGTATCCTCCTTCCCAGGCCTTATTTCTTGAAACAAGGCTGCTTAGACTTCGGACAGTGATTTTGCTGGCATGAGTCTGAGTAGCCCCATTACAGCTGCTGGGGGTGACCATGGGGCAAGGGTACAAGTGTTCCCTTACTTTGAGGAGACCTGAAGCAGCCTCTTTCCCTGGATGCAGTGGAGGCCATTCTGGTCCTGCTGCATGACGGCATGGGCAGTTAGGATTGCGCTGTTAGTTGATTCCAGAATAGCAGAAACCTTGCAGTCTCAAGCCTTGGGTATCCACTACCCCAGTGCACTATGTTTCTATGACACGGCCTCCTGCCTATTAGACTCAGGTTGCTTGTGTTTTCATTTCTCAGGTTATCTAACAGCACAATTCTAAGCTGTGCTGCAGCAGGCAGGCCAGAGGGCCTGCACTGCATCCAACACAGCTTGGGAGGTCTGAGGATCCTCCCTTGTGCAAGGGCATGTTCCCCTGTGGGTTCCTCAGGTCTGCACCCGCGAAATTCTGGGTGCTGAACCGAAGAAGCCACGCAGCCTGAATTGGGGCCACGCAGCCAGGGGACGAGGCCTAGGATGCGGCCTAGCGACCATATCCCAAACCCACCCTCTGCCTGGGCCGGCATGCCTGCCCACCCCCACCCAGTTTCACCCACCTCCCGCCCAGTTCTGCCCTCCCATCCTCCCAGAACCACCCCTGCGCCAACCGGGTTTGGCCGGCACAGTGGCAGCTCGGCGCCCACTCTCCCAGACCACTACAAGTAGCATCGGCCTGGGAGCTCTAGTGCTGAACGGGGTTGCCAGATGGCACCCCTGTGTCGGTGGTACGTCAGAGCCGGAACTGGGCCTTAGATGATCCCATCGCCTTAGACAGTTGACCAAATGCCAATACCTTCCCTTACAGCATCAAATGCCAGCCATTCACCAAGGGCATACCAGCCACAGCCCCTTCTGCTCCTTCTCCTGTTTCCATTGCCTAGACTTGAAAAGGAAGAGGGGACCAGAGAGGGAGGAAAAAGGCATGGTGGACCACTCCTCTCTCCTCTGCATTTCCTTCCCCTCTTCCCTTTTGAATCTAGGAAGCAGGAGGGAGAACCAAAGGGTCAGGTCGGCTTTGTCCCCTGTCCTACGTCACCATCCTGAATCCAGCCTCACATACCCTGCTTCCAATGGCCCCACAGCCCGGCTGTTCCAGTTGGATCCCATTAACGTCTAAAACAGGGGTTGTTGGATTTGCAAAACGTTTGCTTCAGCACTTTTTATAGGATCAAGTTAACTTCTCTAACCAAACTTGGGCTTGTTTGATTTGCAAATTATTGCCTTAAGGTTTGTTTATATCAGCGGAAGGGGGAAAGTCTTCCATCACCTTGATAGGTTTTATTCAATGCCTATGGTATGCTCGTGTATGGATACTGTATTAAAAAGAGTGGGTTAGATTACAGTCCTGTGTACTATCAGATCAACCCACAGTGAGCAGCACTGTTTGGAAACATTACCGCAAAAGCACACGCCATGCACTTTAGAACATAAATACACAGCACACCCACTGTGTGTGTTTACATTCAGCTTCATTTTTACAACTGCACGTGTGACATAAGAAATCACGCCAAGCAGGCAGAGCAGCTTATGGAGAAGTACAGAAGTGTGAGTACACATCGAGGGGAAGTTTAACCCCCTCAAGACTAGTACTCCTTCTTAGATTTGTTGCTTGATTTGATTTGTTGCTAAAAGGGCTCTCCTTTAAGTGCCCCCTCTGTCCCAAGTTAAGACATAAGACATAAGAAATTTATTTGTCATTACACTCACAACTGGGTGCAACGAAATGAGGTGCTCTTCCCCAAGGTAAAACTGGACAACACCAAAACTAAAATATGCACAATCAACCATACAACAATCACTTATACAAATATTAAAGGGGTGGCAGCTCGGGGACGAGCCTTCTCAGTCGCGGCTCCACAACTATGGAATTCCCTACCAGAAGAACTAAGAACTAAACACTCCCTCATGGCCTTTTGGAGAGGGCTCAAATCATACCTATTTAGTCTGGCCTTTGGATGACTGTGTGGCTGGCTGCCCTCTGCCCCCCTGGTATATTGTCATTGTCTGTTTCACTCCCCTGGTCAATTGTTTTTCCCACCCTCCAATATGTCCTGATATCGAGAATTGGGTCTAGCTTTCACTCCAGTTCACTCTCGGTGTTAATGTTTAATTTGTTGTTGTTTTAATGTTGTTTTACTTATTATTACTTATTATGGTTACATTGTATTTTGTTTGTTCTCTGTAAGCCGCTTTGGGCATTTGCTTTGGCATAGGAAAAGCGGGGTATAAATTCTTCAAATAAATACATTGGTAAGGTCCATGCTGCATTTTGAGGAAAAGAGGCCAATCGCTTTTCCAGCATTGTGCATTGCTATGTACACATATTTCCAAACATGTATAACTTCCTAGAGCAGTAGTCCTCAAACTTATTAGACTGGGACCCACTTTTTAGAGTGGCACTCATGTCAGGACCCACCATAAGTTATGTCATTAATCTGGAAGTGATGTCATAGCTAGAAGTAACATAATTAAGCAGGAAGTGCTGTCACTGTGACATGATCAAATGGCACTCCTGGAATGCAAACAGGCACTCTTGAACTGCAGCAATTGCACAACCAGGAAGCATCCCTGACAGAAAGCAAGACTAGGACAAAATAGTATGTAAAAGCACTCAACTCAAAGCAACTTTAAAAACAAACATACTTGAAAATTGAAACTGTTAACACTCACAAATCAAATAAAATAACAGTAAGGTCTGCAGCTTTCTAGATGGCTACTCCCAGATTTCTGCGACCCACCTGACATCAGGTCGTGACCCACCAAGTGGGTCCTGACCCACAGTTTGAGAAACACTCAAACTGGTGTGCAACTGTGAGATATAGGACTAGTCGGGCCCTTGGCCTGATCCAGCAAGGCTTTTCTCATGTTCTTCTGTTCTTACAGTCTTTGGTCATTGTGGGGCTTTTACGATCCTCACATTTGCTTGGCTCATCACTGAGAGAAACACTCATTGTGTGAGTTTGGTTTTGTTTCCATCTTCCCAGGGGAGCCCTTTAACGGCCAGCTGGATGTGGCGGAGACAGTGAATTATGAAGAGGAGGATTTGCGCAGGGAGACAGGTACTCACATGGGGCAACCTGTGGGGACCTTCCCAGTGATCCAGCCAGGACGATTCCCTTCTCACCAGCCCGACAACCAGGTGCCTGCGGGCCAGCTGCCCAGGCGCCCCCGGGAGCACAACTGGAAACAGCTTGGGATGACTGAGTGCAGCACCACATGTGGGAAAGGTGAGTCGCTGCTCATGTGGGCGCTGGCACCGTGTGAGCCGGTTACACGTTTGTTTCACCCTGGGGAATCCCAGCCTGCCAAGCCCACAAAATATGCGATCAGGAAGGGCTTAGCCCAGCCTTACCCTCAAGCCAAGCAAAAAACAAACCCAGGCAAAAACAGGCAAAAAATTAGGGATTACAAGAGCTATAAAACATGGTGTGCATCTGTCAGGGGCTGGTGGAGCACATATTCTTGAGAGGGGGGAAATGTTATTTGTGTCTGTGATGGAGAGACACAAGCTAGAATCTTTCCTGACGGCTACCTATGAAATGTAGGGGCCCTAACTCTGTGGTAGAGCACATGTTTTGCATGCATAAAGTCAGTGCTGGCGCTGGGCCAAGTGTCTTCGCAGGCCTTCTTAGCTGTTGTAGGGGACATGGTAGCCGCCATCTTTTTTTTATTATTATTACCCACAGTGCAATGTTGTTGCTGGTAAGAGCTGCTATCGCACAGTGGTGATTCAGAACTTTTCTACTTCAAATCTCACCTCTACCGTGAGCTCACTAAATGGCCTTAGGCAAGCTGCTCCTTCTTGACCTCACCTTTCTCAGCTGCAGCACGGGAATTGCATGTGCATGTGCGTCTGCCTTATGGGGCTGGTGCGAGGATTACATCAAGAGAGTGCATGTGAAGCATTGCATCTTCAGGAAATGGATCTGCCGTGGGTCCTCCTTATCCATGGATTTGGAAGCTGCGGATTTGACCCAACACAGATTTTGAACCCGCATCTGGAGGGCCTGCCTGGATGGCCCAAAGTGCCTTCCAGTTGCATATGGAGGCATTCTGAGGCATGGGGAGGCCACATGTGGCATGCCTCAGAAAGCCCCTGGGAGGCACTTAAGTTTTACTGAGAATCCAGGAGTGTCTCGCAGAGGCCTTTTGAGGCATGGGGAAACCCTCCCTGCACATCAGAACATCTCTGGATGGAACCAGAAGGCACTTTCGGAGGTCCTCTGTGGACCACCCTGGATCTCAGTTTGCAGGTTTGGTATCCATGGGAAACTGGGAACAGATCGCCCGCAAATACCAAGGTCCTGCCCATTGGTCTCAGTAGGATTTACGTTGAATAGACCTGCACAGCAGGATGCAGTTAATCATTACAGAGCTTTCCCCCTCTCTCAATGTTTTGATTGCATTATTATCCATTGCATTTGTACCCTGATCTTCCATCGAGGAGTTGAAGGCATTATGCATGCCGTCCTCTCCATCCTCATGACACCTGTATGAGGCAGGCGAGGCTAAGAGATAAAGACTGTTCCGTTACTCAGGGCACAATCCCAACCTGGAGTTAGGCTGGCACAGTTAGGCCAGCAAAGTGTGCCCGGCACAAGAGCCACTGTAAAGTATGTTTGGACTACTCAGAGCCAGAGAGGCCAGCACACAGATGAGTTCAAACACACTTTATGGTGCCCCTTGTGCCGTCCAAACTTTGCTGGCCTAACTCTGCTGGCCCAACTCCAGGTTAGGATTGTGCTCTCAGTTAACTTCATGATTGGCAGAGATTTGAACTTGGATCTCCCCCATCTTTGTCCCACAGCATCTCTTCTGCTGTCTCTTCCGCCGGGCAAGTGGCACATACAGCTCTATCACCTGATCTAGTTGACAAATCAACCATCATTCAATAACTGTCTTGACAAGTTTCGTTTCCACTTAAATTGCTCCTTATCATCCTAGGGTCACAATATCCCATCTTCCGCTGCGTGAACCGAAATACGCATGAGGAGGTGTCTGAGGGTTACTGCGACGCCAGCACCAGGCCCACCCCGGAGGAAGAACCCTGCAACATCTTCCCTTGCCCAGCCTTGTAAGATACTGTTGAAAGCTGAAACTCATTTCCTTGTGAGATAACAACAGTGGGAAGCAGAGCTGTAACAGTTGATTGGTTGACTTAGGTTCAAATCCTATCCAGCTTCCCAACGCTAATGTAGCCTTGCCAATGGGGCACACAAAGCATCCTGCAGTTGGGGTGCAGGCATAGAGGCCTCTTCAAGGTAAGGGAACGTGTGTTTCCTTATCTCAGGGCTGCATTACAGTTGCATCAGTGCTGGAACGTTGGATAGGTTTGGGCCCTTAATTGATTAACAATCAACTGGAAAAGTGTTCCCAATTCATCAGGGAACTGAGGGCGCAATCCTAACCTGGCGTTAGGCCATCTCATTTAGGCCAGCAAAGTTTGGCTGGCACAAGGGCCACCATAAAGCGTGTTTGGACCATTGAGAGTCAGGGAGAATGGCGCACGTCTGTCTGCTGGCCTCTCTGACTCCGAGAGTGGTCCAAACATACTTTAGGGTGTCCCTTGTGCTGGCCAAACTTTGCTGGCCTAACTGTGTCGGCCTAACTCTAGGTTAGGATTGCGCTCTCAGATACAGTCAGTCCTCTTTATATGCAAACTATCTGTGAATTTGCTTGTCTGTGATGGGGCAGAATTACTACTTACCTCGTTCTCTGCACCTGTGCACCTCTGCAGAGATCTTCTGAATGATGCAGGGACCTTCAGAATGGCACATGTGACAAGCACTGTCCTCTTTGAAATGGCTGGCTGAAGCATCCACTGGCCACCTTTAAGGGGACTATGCTGGTCACAGGTGCCATTCTGAAGAGCCCAGCCACCTCTCCAGCCTTCAGAGATCTTTTGGCACTTCCTGCTGCACTCTGCTGGCTTCCTGAGAGTCTCTGCCTTTGGCCTGATCCAGCAGGGCTCTTCTTATGTTCTTAAGGCTCAGATCGGGTTGCAAGTTATTATTTACCTCAGAATTTTACTTCAGAAATTTACCTCAGAATGCCTGATAGTGGCAACAGGATGCAGACATCTTGCTGTCTTGTGTGCTTTCCCTGAGGCATCTGGTGGGCCACTGTGAGATACAGGAAGCTGGACTAGATTGGCCTGATCCAGCAAGGCTCTTCTTATGTCCTTATGTCCTTATTTCTTCTCCCCTGTTCCTTTCTCTCTTAGCTGGGATATAGGGGAGTGGTCCGAGTGTAGCAAGACCTGTGGCCTCGGCATGCAGCACCGTCAAGTCCTGTGTCGCCAGATCTATGCCAATCGGACCCTGACGGTCCAGCCACATCGCTGCCATCACCTGGAGAAACCAGAGACAACAAGTACGTGCCAGCTGAAGATCTGCAGCGAATGGCAAATTCGGACAGAATGGACATCGGTAAACAGGAACAATTTGCAGCACAAACCCGACAGCATTCTTTTTTTTTTTTTCCAGTAGCAATGGGCACTGGCTTGTCAGAAGGGCTACCATTGCACAGGCCCAGTCCTGCAGCCATAGGGTGGCAGGTGGCCAGGATTCTGCAGAGGAGTCTGGCTGCAGAGGTCTAACTTGTCTGAGGAACATAGGAGGCTTCCTTCTATTGAGCCAAACTATTGGTCCATCTGGATTACTGTTGTTAACTCTGACCAATAGCAGCTCTGCTCTATTTGGAGACAGAGATAAGTGAAATTTAACGCTTCATGCATTAGAGTGAACTTATAAGAATGCAGGGCCGACCCCTCCATGAGGCTGACTGAGGCAGTTGCTTCAGAAAGCAGATTAGTGAGGGTTACCCACATCTGCCTGCTCCTCCTCGTCCCATTTCCTGGATTGGAAAAGGAAGAGGAAGATGGAGCAGGAGAGGAGAGTGGTGGGCTAGAGTGTCCCACTCTCCTCTCCATTTCCTTTTCCATTCCATCCCCACCTTCCTTTTTCCAGTCTAGAGTGTGGAAGGAGCAGAGGTTGGCACATCACCTGGCAAGGTGGGGGCAGCATTTTTGACATACTGACCCTGGCAGCAGAAAGTCTTGGGCCAGCCCTGTAATACTGTTTTACTCTTACAAGGTGGAAGCAAAACAGCACAATGCAAATCAATAAAACAATAGACTGCATTGTAGAGTTGAACTTTCTAGAATAGTTCGGCACCAAATAAAAGCTGAGTTTTAAAAGAGCAACGCTGTCTTTAGTCAGTGCTGAAAAGATATGCAATTCAGTGTCAGGCAAACCTGACACATGGAGAAAGCATCCTGATGTTTGTTTTTTCCTGGATACTAGGGGGTGGGCATGATATCGTTTAGGTTCCCCCAGCCCTGTGATTCACAGCGATTAAAATATAATTCCCAAGAAAAACAGAAAAATGAAAGCCTTTCATTTGGAAAAGGAATGGGGTTTTTTTTTAAAAAACTACAGGAAAATGGAGAGGGCATTGCATTGGGACATTCCTCTTATTGAAGAGAACATTGATTTGTGAGTTCTTTGTGGAATTCAAGGAGGTCCCCAATTTGGAAGTATTTTCCTTCCCTAACAGCAAACACATGGGTTAAAAATGTATGTGGTTGGGGGGGGGGACACTTTCTCCAGCATTAAAAGCCATACATGGAATTCCCTTTGATCTTGGATTCCAAAGAAGGAAGATGGCGGTTTTAATTTTAGACGGCTCACAATGATACTGCTGTATCAATCAGCTCTTTAAAAGAAAATATAAGCAGAGGAACTTCAGGTAAGCAGAATGTCTCCAATGCGGCCAGCCATTCTTAAAAGAGGCCAGATGGTTCCCTGGGGAGCCCTGGCACATTTGAAGGGGGCCACAGATTGAAAAAGAACTGTACTGTGAAAAGGGAGGGGATTTGATATTTCTCTGTTTGTGTTGTGTCTTGTTGGGGGGGGGGCAGGGGCTGAAACCTGAGATGACTTATTAAGGAATTGTTGGGGGGGGGGAGGAAAGGACAAAAAATGAAGAAGGTTGAGAATGGCCCATCACGGTTCCTTTTCCTCCCTGCTTCCTCTTTCTCCTTTTCAAATCCAGGGAGCAGAAGGAGAAAGTGGAAGGGAGCAGAGAAGAAAGCGAAAGTGGAAAGGGACATAAGTAATCTCTCTCCCCCACCCTCCCCCAATCCACCACCTCAGATGACTATCTCAGCTGCCTTGTGGACTGTTTGATCATTTGCTGGCTTGATTTATTTTAATTCCTGTAACCCTTTAATTGAAGAAACGGTTTAATGTGTGACCTAACGTGCTTGCCTAAAACACTAAAGATGCGATTAGGGCAGGGGTCTCCATTGGACTGGAATAGCCCTCACCTATCATTCTTTGTCGCTCTTTGGTTTAGTGTTCTGTGCCATGCGGTGTGGGCCAGAGGACCCGAGACGTGAAGTGTGTCAGCAACCTTGGCGATGTCGTTGATGACGAGGAATGCAACATGAAGTTACGGCCAAACGATATTGAGAACTGTGATATGGGACCTTGTGCCAAAAGCTGGTTTCTCACAGAATGGAGTGATCGGGTAAGGTACCCTCTGTCTTCCTGTTCACACTGAGGAATTCTGGGCCAGGCCCCATTCAGATTGCTAGCTGACCAGCTCTTGCTGGGATGCTGAGTGACTGTTCATCCTTTCCCAATCCAATAGTTGGCCATTTTGCTATCTGACCCAGGGTGCAATCCTAACCTGGAGTTAGGCAGGGCCAGCAAAGTTTGACCGGCACAAGGGACGCCATAAAGTATGTTTGGACCATGCTTGGAGTCAGAGAGGCCAGCATACAGACGTGCGCCATCCTCCCTGACTCCGAGAGTGGTCCAAATGTGCTTTACCGGTGGCCATTGTGCTGGCCAAACTTTGCTGGCCTAACTGTGCCAGCCTAACTCCAGGTTAGGATTGAGTCCCCATTTTTTTGTGCATGTTTCTCCATTCTATGCAATTGGCCTTTTCTCCATCTCTGTCCCCTTTCCTAGTTCTTTGGCAATTGTTTGGAAACTCATTCCTATACTTGAGTATAAAGGTAAAGGTTTCCCCACGACTGAATGGTCTAGTCGTGACCGACTGTAGGGGGCGGTGTTCATCTCTGTTTTTAAGCCTGTAGAGCCAGCATTTGTCTGAGGACAAGCTTCCGTGGTCATGTGGCATGACTGTACGCCGTACCGCACGGAACACCTTTTACCTTCCCATTCTTGCAGCGGTTTAACCCGCAGCGCCACCACGTCCCGTTCTATACGCAGGTATACTTATCCACAATTGAGAAGATGCACTCCCAACTTTGAAATGGCACTGCTTTTGAAACGTGAAATGACACAGCTGTGCACATGTGGATCATTTCCTCTCTGTATTACAGGATTTGTCATTTTTTTATAATTCCATAATCCTGGTAGAAAAGGATGTTCCTGATCATTCTCAGGAGCATCATTGTAGACAGTGGAGTTAATGGAGCTATCCTGCCTGTGGGTGAGTTTCCCCTTCTGTTGGCCTCCATTTCTCCAAAGAAAGGGGGGTTATTGCAAAAGGAGGAATTGGCAACATAGAGGAAGAATGGAGAGCAAGTCACATTTTAACATCCAATTCAGGGTTAAATCCAGGGTTAAATGCACCCTTACCCTGAGGTAGGTGCCAGCCACCCCAATGGACTCCTCAGTTCTGCTATTTAGGAGGCACAGAGCTGAGGAAGGCATGTGGCCTGAATCAGGGCTGCGCAGCCTGGGGACGCGAGTTTGGATGTGGCCTAATGGTCGCCTCCCAGCTCCACCCCCTAACCCTGCCCACCCTCCACCCAGATACGTCAGTCTCGCCCTCCCTCATGCCGCCTGAAAATGCTCTTGCACCAGCCAAACTCAGCTGGTGCAGGAATGGCGTGGCGCCAGCTTCAGCTGGCATTTCTTGGCCAACACTGCTGCCAGCATCGGCTCGGTGGACGCAGTGCGGGTGTGGGCATTCAAAACAGTGCTCTTGCGCCAAGCAGCTTGCATCGGCCAAAGGGCGCACGTTGGCTTGCGCCCTGAATCATCAAGAGATGTAGATTGTGGGGTGTTAAAAATTTATTTGCCCCAGGTCCCAGATGCTCTAGCTACGCCACTGATTGCTCATGGGATTGTGGGGGGATGGGGGATACATGCCCATGGGGAGGGGAGATACATGGTCCTGCCTACGGGGTGGAAAGAGCTGCTCCCTGTTGTTTTCCAACTCAATAATATTATTCCTACATCTCACCACTCAACTTGCGATGCGATGCCAGAATCTTCTGCTCCGCAAAGCTTGTTTGCCGAGGCAGAGCCTCAAAGAATCCGCTTGTAATCGCATCTCATTTCTAATTTATACTTGCAACGTATTTTTGTGTTTATTTATTTTCTTTTACATAGGAATGAATGTCTTTTTAGAAATTTATTGGAGTGATATTTTATGTGTCGGGAGCAAGAAAAAATTATCCTCCAAGACAGTGAAATATAAATAAACCTACCAAAGCTTTCTGGATGGGATCCAAGACTGGTGTAAATCCACCCACTTGAACACTGAGATTAGCTGTGCGTTGATCCTTCTTTCTCCCTCCGAGTGTGCCCACCCTGGTTTAAAAATATAGCTTCATTTTTTCCCTACACTAGAGAAATAGCTTTTAAGGCATTTTTGCTGTATGCCCAAGGGATCGGCTGTGAATTTTGAATATTATTTTGGAATGCCGTTGTATTTTTCTTCCTTTCTTAGTGATAAATCAGAAGAAGCAACTGCCTTTATGGTTGGGGAACGGGAGCAGAGAACTCACAGGCTTTGTGTTGTGCATCCTTTAACCTAAAAAAAAAATAATAGCAGAGTTATCATGCCTTCAAATTGACAGTGTTCAGATATTTGCTACTGTATTAGGTGCAGGTCATTTTTACAACGGCAACCATGACCTGTGTCGGAACAAGCAGGCAGGCTGGCCTGTGCGGTATCCAGTGCAGGTTAGGAGGCAGCTGGAGGTCATCTCAGCATCAGTAGGGGTACCAGATGCAAACTGGGACAGAGTGCCTATATCTTCAACCATTGTATAGAAGAGGGAATTTTGGCAGGTGTGATTTTTGAAATCCTTCCATGATGAGCTGCACTTGCCCAAATTCACTCTTCTATACAATGGTTATAAGGGACGTGGTGTCACTGCGGGTTAAACCGCTGCTGCTGAGCTTGCTGACTGGAAGGTTGGCAGTTCAAGACCATGCGACGGCGTGAGCTCCTGTCGTTTGTCCCAGCTCCTGCCAACCTAGCGGTTTGAAAGCACATAAAAATGCGAGTGGATAAGCAGGTACCACTTCAGTGGGAAGGTAACGGCGTCCCGTGCGCCTCGGCGTATAGTCATGCCGGCCACATGACCACGGAAACTTGTCCTCGGACAAATGCTGGCTTAGAAACAAATGCCGGAGATGGGCACTGCCCCCTACAGGCGGTTATGACTAGACCATTCGGTTGTGGGGAAACCTTTACCTTTTTATACAATGGTTAAAGGTATAGGCACTCTGTCCCACTTTGTAACCCTAAGCACCAGGGAGTATTTTCCCCTTACCCTAAAGCCCCAGCCACTTCTATGGGGTACTTGGATCTGTGCCACCGAAATTGCTGGTGCAAATCTGAGCAGCCCATTTAGAGCTGACCGGGCCTGGGTCAGGGGTTAGGATCCAGCCTAAGTGCTGGATCCTGGGGCCACCCTCTCCCTTGACAGGCCCACCTCCTCCCACTCAGTTTTGCCTGCTCAGGCAAGACTTTCCTTCTCCTGGCCACGGCACAGGGAGGATAGCGCATGTCCGTACACCAACCTCCCCATGTGCTGGTCTCCCTTTCTCCGAAAGCAATGCAAACATGCTTTACAGCGTTCTTGCAACTCTTGTAGGCCGGCACGAGGGACTACTTTAAAGGACTAAGAGGCTATGAGGACTACTCTTTAGTAGGCTATTTAAGAAGACATTTTAAAAAATATCAGCAGTCTGGCCCATGGGAAGAAGAACCAGGCAACTTAAGATGGAACCCTAAATTTGTATAATTATCTAAGCTTCATCTGTGATTGGATTCCCACTGATTTTTTCTTTAATTAAGAACAGCTGGGTTAACCCTCCAGCACACCGTTTTGGAGTTAATCACCCCTCCAATCAGAAGACTGGAGCTAGATGAATGCTGCAGTTAGTTAGGCCTGTTGCCTGTGTTCAGTTTCTTGTTGCTGTTACAATAAAATGCTGAAACTGCACCTGCCTTGTCTGAGTTGAATCTGCAAGGAACCCAGTATATTACCATACCCAGAGCAGGGCCATGCAATAATGTACGGCAGGTGCTGCAATCAATCAATCAATCAATCAATCAATCAATCAATCAATCAATCAATCAATCAATCAATCAATCAATCACTAGTATTTATATACCGCTTTTCAACACCAAGTTCACAAAGCGGTTTACAGGCAAATTAATAACATTAAAGTTAACTGGCTCCCTGTCCCAAAAGGGCTCACAATCTAAAAATCTTCCCCTTTACTGTCAGGGCCATTTAGGGCAGCAGTGGCAATGTGCAGGGCAGCTCCAACAGCGAGGGGGAGGGGCTGCTTACACGGTACGTCGCAGTGCCTGCCATACTTACCATGCTACCACCCCTCCAGCTATGCTTTACAGCGTTCCGAAGCATCAGATAGGTAGAGGCACCCATCTGCTACATTGCCTCTTCTAATTCTGCATTAGGAAGAGAGTGGAAGAGGAAGTGTTGAGTAGAGTGGTGGGCTAGAGTGTCTTTGAGTGCCACTCTCCCCCTGCTCCGTACTTCTCTATTCCTCTCTTCCTTGTCAAAAGAGTGAGAGGGGGGATGAGAGGAGGAGAAACAGTAAAGGCAAGCAAATGGAGACAGTTACTTCTTCAATCTGTTCCCTGAGGCAAGTGCCTCAGCTGACCTCATGGATACACCAGCCCGGCTAGATTGATGATTACCAGGATCTTGTCCCAGAAGGGAGGTCTAGCAGGGCAGCTCCACATTCTTTGAGAGAGCCAACGGGAGACTCAAATTTCCACCCAGATTGTATTTAAACGTTGGCACGTGTTCTTGGTGGCCTGGCTTTCCAAACATCTTCCTTTTAATTTGAAAACATTGGGGAAAGTAATCCTTAAAAATTCTGTTTTGAAGTCCATCACTAAAGCCATTTAAAATCCTTTTGTAAGTGGCAAATCTATCGTGAAATCTAACAGTGCAGGGTGAGGCAGGCCTGTATCTTCATATTTGGCACTTGATTTGAAATTTGATATGTCGGTTCAGCTCACATGCAGCCATTTAAAACATAACACAGTTGAATTTCTGGCGAACTCCATTTAAAAAAGTCCTCTTACTCCCAATCTTTTTTTTCTTTGTTTCTTTGTTTGAGAAGAGCAAAAAGGAAAAAGAAAAAGAAAAAGAAAAAAAAGCCAATTGGCTCTTCAAATGGAAATTACCTGGAAAGCAGAAAATTATTTGCAAGATCAAAATCCTAAAATAATGTATTGCTGTTACACTCTCCCCATCCCCCAGGGGATATAATCAGCTGAATGGCCATATGAAATATTATCTTTGTCAGGTTGTGAAGTATAATTAATTTGGGAGTTCAGTTAAGCATTTAATGTTTTCAGAACTTGGCAGGTAATCATGTTGAGCGAGAGCATATAGATTGTGAAATGTCAAAGGATAGCTTACCTTAAAAATGGGGAAGGATTTAGTCCCATGCTTGCAGTTGGAAGGATGCAGGCAAATAAATATGCCCCCAAATTTTCTGTGTGAAATCCCACAGGTCATGCGATGAATCTGTGTGCAGAAAGTCCTCGCTCAGGGTGCAATCCTAACTTGGAGTTAGGCTGGCACAGTTAGGCTAGCAAAGTTTGACTGGGAGAAGGGCCACCATAAAATGTGTTTGGACCACTCTCAGAGGCAGAGAGGCCAACACACAGACATGCACAATCCTCCCTGACTGGCAGCCCAATCCTAAACTGCTCTGGAATATCATCATCATCATCATCATCATCATCATCATCATCATCATCATCATTTATTTAATTATTTAATTATTTAATTTATACCCCGCCTTTCTGCCCATAGGCACGCAAGGCGGCTTACAACAAAAAACAGTAATACAATAAAAATCACAACATTAAAAGCAGTAATTTAAAAACAATATTAAAACAATTAAAATTTAAAACAAGCCCCGTGGATCATAAAATATAAGCAAGAGTATAAAAACCAGCCAGCCTGTGAACAATTAAATGCTTTTTGAAATAAAAAGGTCTTCAGCCCCTGCCGGAATGTTGCCAAAGAGGGAGCAGTTCTCAGTTCTAAGGGGAGGGTATTCCAAAGTTGGGGGGCCACCACCGAGAAGGCCCTATTGCTGGCCGCCATCCCTCTCTCCTCTCCTGGTGGCGAGGTGCCAGGCGAGGTGCCAGAATAGCCAGGTCAGCTCAGCTGGTCTGCTTCCTGAGCATGTTAGGAGGCAGCAGCAGCTCAGCGTGGGGCAAGGGGAGGTTTTCCCCTTGCCCCGAGGTAAGCCCCAGCCAGCCCTATGGGGCTGCTCGGATCTGCGCCTGCAGATTTGCAGGCGCAGGTCCACATGGCCAGTAGCGGCCCGAATCAGGACTGCCCATCCTGGGGACAGGGGTTAGGATATGGCCCAATGGCCGTACCCGGTCTCTGCTCCCATTTCCGCCCACAATGCCACCTCGTTACACCCCTGGCGCACCCTCGGCACAGTCCGGCGTTGGCCGAGCACTGCTGGTGCTCGAGCGGCGTAGCTGGCAGGGGCGGCAGTGCCTGTTCATCAGCGCTGCTGCTTGCACCGATTCGGTGACCTATTCTGCGGCACAGACGCGCCTTACGGCACGTTCGCAAAGCACTGGTCCAGCGCAAGAGCGCTGCGCCGGCGCAATGCCAGTTTAGGGTTGCGCTCTCAGAGAGTGGTCCAAACATGTTTTACGGTGGCCCTTGTGACCGCCAAACTTTGCTGGGCTAACTGTGCCGGCCTAAGTCCAGGTTAGGATTGCGCTTCTAATGTCGTTTCGTCAAGAGTGTTGATGAGAAATAAAAATAATGATTCCTGGTTGGGGCTACTGCCTGCGTGGAGTTTGCTCATTCTCCCAAAGATGTTAATGGATACCAAACCCATGGATAAAGTGGAATCACTGTGCATGTTTTTTATGACCTGTCTAAATATTGTTATTTTTATTATATGATCATGTTAGTAGTCTTGTCTGCTTTCAAGTATTTGTTGTTAGCTGCCCTGGTGGCCTCTGTGGGGGTGAAAGGATGAGATAGACATTTTTAATAAATAGGCAAATAAGTAAAGTTGTCTCCTCTGTCCACCCTTAATCGCAGATATCCAAATTAGCTGGATGAGTCCTGAAACAGTCCTGGCCCCCAGCGAGTTTTAGACCCTGCGTTGGTTCTATATCACCTCTCTGGATCACTGCTAACCCCTCCCCCCAACCCCCGCCAAAGGAAATAGTACTTAGCACAGAGCCATCCATTCATCTCTAAGGAATGTTCCATAATATATATTTTTGCAGCACTACGCAGCTACTAATAAAATTACATATTAAAAAAAATCATGTAATTGCAAAATGCCAATCTGGCACATGTTTCATACCATGTAACAAATGCTTATTTGTGGTTTTCTTTCCATGTGAAATATAATATAACCACTTGTAACTGTTTAAATTCAATTATGCACACATCTTTCAGCAGTCAGCACATGGTTTTTCTTTATTTTTAATAATCACCCCAAAATCAATTGCAGCTTTTTTTTTTTCCCTCCCAAGAAGGCGGGGGAGTGAGCGGCTCAATAAGGCAGGAAAGAAAGAAAACAAAGCGTAGGGACCGGGATACATGAAATGCCAAATCGAACCATTCTTCAGTGTGTTGTTTTGTTTCAAAGAATTGGCAGTCGGTGGAAGCACATTTGGGGTTTTGGACTGGGAAGCACAGATACAAAAGTGACTTTTCTTCCATGCTGTCTGAGAACAGTTCAAATTGTACTCATATGACCACTTTCCCCCACCACACAGGGCGAGATCAATGCGGAAGTTAGTCCAGTTCTTCACATCCATCACGTCTTTGGCAACTCTGCTTTTTGGGAAGCCTACCAAACTCATGTGCCCTGAGGCTCAAGTGCATATTTGTGGGTGATGGCGCAGAGAGATCTGCGTGAGCCGGAGCGGCTTCAGAATAGGGCGTGTAACACACAAGGAACTAGTGGCATAGTTTGGCCTTCTGGCACCTTGGGCCCATAAACACCCTATATACAACACCCTATATACAACAACAACCCCGCCAAGTCTCTGAATGGCACTTCTGATTTTCGGCTTCCCTTTGCCTTAGAACATCTCTCAGATGTGACTGGAAGACAGTTCCGGTCACATCCAAGAGTCTCTTGACGTGGTACATGGGACAATTGACCCCCCCCAGCCCCACCTTAGCTATGTCACTGCAAGAAAAATTCCTAAACCCTGAGAAAATGGTGGGTCACAACCCACCATTTGGAAGCAAAACTGGGCCATTCCCCTCTAGGTAAGTGGCCCAGTTTTGAGTGTCCTGACGGCAGCAATCGTGAATCCAGGAAGTGCGCTTTTGTGTGCAAAATGGGGCTTTTCTTTGCCTCAGGGAGACCCACAGAGGGGGCTGCGGGCCTCCCCAACCCTTCTGACAGGTTTGTAAAAAATGTACAAGAGTGCCTGGAGGGCCACAATAGCTGCAGCACCGTCAGGACACCGTCCCCAGTCCCCGCCTCCGCAGGTACTTACAGCATTCCTAACCTAAGTAGGACTTTGGGGACTGCTGGTATAGATTGGTGCTGTGCAAGCCTGTATACCTCTCCTCTAAAGTAAGTCCCACTATGTTCAGTGGGGCTTACTCCCAGGAAAATGTGCATAGACTTGCAGCCCCAGATATGGAGCTGCTTATAGCTTGGGATTGTGGCCATAGTAGCCATTGAGTTGAATGCACATCAGATTATTTCACACATTGCGTGTGAGGTAGTTGGAGGGAAAAGAACAACAGGAACGTCCGAAGGGCGCAGTAAAGATGCAACCGCTGAAATAGCAAATGCAATCATGGACCTTTCAGCATTTGTTTTTATGCAGCTTTATGAGAGTTAGTATCCAATAACTCTCAGCATGAGCTTAAGCATATTTATACTCGGAAGAAGACCACGCTGAGTTCTAGGAAATCAACACAGGGTTGCAACCAGTGGTGGGATTCAAATAAATTAACAACCGGTTCTATGATGTCATAGGCGGAGCAAAAAACCCCCAAAGCCAGCCCAGGTAAGCGAGTGGGCGGGGCCCGGCCATTTAACAACTGGTTCTATAGAACCTGGGCAAACCCCCTGAATCCCACCACTGGTTGCAACCAGATTTCACCAAATGGAAATATTGCATATAGAGGTAGATTCCTGAATAGGCAACATGCACAAGAAATTGAAAGCAATGCAAAAGTGGTTTTGGCAAAGGCTACAATGTCTGTCAGTGGGCTCCACATCTCCCTTTATGGAATAGCAGTGGGCAGGATGCCCTTGTGTTCTGCATGCAGAAGACCCCAGTTTCAATCCCTGGCTTCAACAGTTCCAGCAGGAAAAGATTCCTGTCTGAAACCCCAAAGATCTGCTGCTATTCAGTATCGTCAATACCAAGTCAGCTGGACCAGTGATGTGGCTTTCTGCGTCTCGTAATAACATTGCACTTGATTTGCAATGATTTTCAGACATTGCAATTGTCTTAAAATCTCATTTCTTTTTGTCTGGTTTTGGTCCATGTGCAGGATACTAATCTCAGCTCAAAGCAGAGCTCATCAAACACCCCAAAGGGGGATTTGAAAGACTCGGGAGACCAGAAAACAAGTCCAGGGGTGTTTTTGTGTCTCTGAATGGTGGGGGAGATAATTTCTGTGGTCCCTCTGTGGTTAACTAGAAAATGCTTTTTCCTCAAGCAATAACAGAAACAAAAGCATCTATTACAGACTTTTTGGTCTAGCCCTTTGTCCCATGGTTTTCAAACCTTTTAGCACCAGGACCCACTTTTTAAGTGACAATCTATCGAGACAAACCTAGCTTCCGAACAAGCCGTGTGGCCCAAAGTGGGCTGGGGATGGGGGCTTGGGTGTGCCGTATTCTGAACCAGATAATTGTGAGGTTGGTGGAGCATGTGAGCATCTTTTAGTTCAGTCTCCTTAAGGTGAGTTTAGCCAGGGTGGCCATGACTAGCAGGAGTAGAAGTAGTGCCTGTCCTCAAGTAAGCAAGAGACTAGACTGGTTGGATACCTTGGACTTGAAATACAAGGTCTAACTGTGGTAGATGGAACAATATGGGTTCCTTCACCTCCTCTTATCAGGAGCTGGCTTTGAGAAGCTGTAGTGATTGAGAAGGTTAGAGGCAGGATGGTTTCCCCCAAGAGGGCTTGGAGTGGTTTGGTGTCACCTCAAGGATAGGGGCCTGCACTTAAAGGGGTGGAGTGTCATTGATTGGATCTGATGCCGTTCTTAATTAATTGGTTGTTTTAATCAATAAATGTAGCCCAATTTTATTCCAGGTCATGTGATTTGTGGTAGGGTACCGAGCCAATGCAGACTTTCTAGATGAAGAATCTGAATGTTTCTGTCTTTCTCTTTATGCCATGAGTATATAGTCCTACCTTCTTCCCAGTTGTTTTTTCTTAGGGTGCAATCCTAACCTGGAGTTAGGCTGGCACAGTTAGGCCAGCAAAGTTTGGCTGGCACCAGGGACACCGTAAAGCACGTCTGGACCACCCTTGGAGTCAGGGAGGATGACATACGTCTGTGTGCTGGCCTCTCTGACTCTGAGAGTGGTCCAAACACACTTTACGGTGTCCCTGGTGCTGGCCAAACCTTGCTGGCCTAACTGTACCAGCCTAGCTCCAAGTTAGGATTGCGCTTTCAGTCCATTTCACTAAGAAGCCATAGCACTAATGGATACCTCTTCTCTTGTCTTCACAGTGTTCTGCAGAATGTGGCTCTGGTGTCCGGACACGCTCTGTCGTATGCATGACCAACCACATCAGTAGCTTGCCACTGGAGGGCTGTGGGCATAACAGGCCTTCCGAAACCACCCCCTGTGACAATGGGCCATGTTTGGGGAAAGCGGAATGGTTTGCAGGGAGCTGGAGCCAGGTATGTTTCCTCTTGAGAATGTTTGGGCATGATCTAGCTGAAATTAAGACTCATGAGTCTCATTGACTTCAACAGGAGAGCTGGACTTGTCTTCCATTAGAGCAAGGGGACATAAACATGCTTAACTTTGACTGGAACTGGAGCATGCTGATTGTCCTCATGTCCTTGGAATGAAGACACCATAAACAGCAGTTGGGCCGAACTGTGAACCGTGACTTTATCATTTTACACGTTTGTCCTGAAGCACGACAGCTAGTTAACCCATCTCCTATCTTGTACAAGTAGTTTGCTAGAAAACCATAACCCAGGAAACCACATCTCCTGCTTTGTTGCTGTGGATCCATCAGCATGAGTATGGATGCAGGCAACTCCATCCACACGCTAAGCATGGGGATCAGTTGTGTATTTGGTACATGCTCACATACCTCAAAGATGTGTGGAGTGTCAAAGATGTGTGCAGTGTCGTCACTTTTCCCTAGCATCACTGAGGCCATGAGAACACAAGCAGCAGCAGCATTGGCACAGAGCCCTTTAGCTGGACAGTCATGAGACTAGCCATGAGTCCCTTGGGTGGTCACCAGTAGTGCTATCCAGCCAGTACGCTGGGCGGGATTTACGCTTGATCGGCAGTCCGCCCGTTGCGTCACACCGCGTTCCGCCGCTTTCCCGCACGCCAGGGCGTGCGGGAAAGCGGCGGAACGCGGTGTGACGCAACGGGCGGACTGCCGATCAAACGAAAGTCCCGCCCAGCATACCGGCTGGATAGCACTACTGGTGGTCACCATTATTTCCTGTGACTCTCTGCCCCTACCCTATAAGGCAGTGGGTCTCACTGTTTCGACCAGGACACACCTTTTAGAATGGCACTTGTGTTGGAACTGGCCAGAAGTGATGTCATAGCCAGAAATGATATCATCAGGCAGAAAGTGCTGTCATTGTGACATAATAAAATGACACTCCTGGAATATAAACTGGGATACTTGGACTGCAGCAATTGCACAATCATTTCACAATCATGAAACATCCCTGACAGAAAGCAAGGTTAGGTCAAAATAACTAAAAAAAAAATTAAAGAAAAACACTCACTTGAAAATGCAAACTGCTATGGCACATTGGTTGAAAATCACTGCTCTAAGGCAGGAGTCTCCAAACGCTTCAGTTCGAGGGCCACACTGTGTATTTTATACATTTCTGTGCCCCCCCCAAATGATCAATTTTATAAATGAATGAATGAATGAATGAATGAAATTGAAATGAATGAATAAGTTTTACTTGGATCTTTTTTGTAATCATCATGACATGGGTCAGAAGTGAAATGTGACATTTACAAAGAAACAATGCCATGCTCAAACTGAGAAACAATATATAATGAGTAAAAATTATAAAAATGTTGACTATTCTAAGTTGCTGCGGGCCAGATAACATCTTGTGGTGGGTTGGATTTGGCCCTTGGGTCATAGTTTGGAGACACCTTCTCTAAAGTGTTGGTCTCAGGGCGCAATCCTGACCTGGAGTTAGGCCGGCACAGTTAGGTCAGCAACGTTTGAGCAGCACAAGGGCCACCGTAAAGCACGTTTGGACCACTCTCGGAGTCAGGGAGGATGGCGCATGTCTGGGTTCTGGCCTCTCTGACTCTGAGAGTGATCCAAACATACTTTGCGTTGTCCCTTGTGCCAGCCAAACTTTACTGGCCTAACTGTGCCAACTAGGTTAGGATTGCACCCTTAGGGCGCAATCCTAAACAGCGCCAGACTGGTGAGGCTGATGGGCCAGCACCATATCCAGCTTAGGTTGGGCTGGAGCCTCCCCGCGGCAAGGGAGCATGTGCTCCTCGATGTGCTCCTCGATGTGCTCCGCTAAAGAGCAGGCACAGATCCAAGGAGACCACCTGGCCTGAATTGGGGCTGCGTGGCTGCCCAAGCCCGCCCAAGTCCCGCCTCCCCCCTCTCACCAATCCCTGTCCCGATACGGGACAGAGAATATCTCTGTTGGTGCTCTGAAACTGACGCGAGGGTGCTGCTTGGTGCCCGCACACCGGCGCTCCACCCCTCGCATTGACCCGATGATGTCACGTCGACGCAAGGGGCACGCTAGGATTGCGCTGCCCATCACTTACACAGTGCATGAGGTTATTGGGGAACACCATTGTATCTATCACAAACCCCTCTTTTCCAATAAAGTATTGGGGGTAACTGTCATGTTCAAGAACATTTGGGTTTATTTATTTTTTCCTGACTTTGGATGACTTTGTTTACACCATCTGTTTTCAATGTCTCTTGTACTTATATGTTTCATTACTAAGAAAAAGTGCACGACAACTGGAAGAATATTGTTTTGTCCCTCTACCCCTAGAGTTGTATTTCTTCCAATGCAGAGAGAGCAGCTTCTATAGATAATCACGTTTTGCTTGAACAGTTGATTGGATTCAGTAGCTGTAACTGCTAATATAAAGTGCCTGGAGGCATTGCTAGGAAAGAATGAAAGAATGAAGCTAGGACCAAGAAGGAACCTTGCGGGAGGGGGGAGAGATGACAAGTGATGCCAAACCATGTCGCAACAGTACAACTATGCTTCAAATGAGTGTGAAGTGGGAGGTGCTGTTTACTATTCACCAGTCTGAGGCTCTGTCGTAGTCTGAAGTGATAATAGCTGGCAAGCATTGTCGTGTTTGCTGAACACTCATTCTGGCAATGTAAACTGCCCATAGGATTGGGCCGTCACGGTTCTATTTTTTTTCCCACCAAGCTGATCTCTCGCAAAGGTTTTTTCCACGCAAACTTTTGTAAGTGTTTGATGCTTGGAAAGATTCTGTTTCTTGTGGAGCATGCTCACATCTCTGTGGAGAGATCAAACCGATGGATTGTGAAGATTCGAGCTTTTGAAATATGTGCGATGATTATATACGTCTTGTTGATAGACCCTTTTCACCATACTTCATAGGACTTGGTTTCCAGATCTCCTGCCATCTTTGCAGTCCTCCTCTGAACCTGTCCCACAGCACAATCCTAACCTGGGGTTAGACTGGCAAAATTAGGCCAGCAAAGTTTGGCTGGCACAAGGGACACCGTAAAGCATGTTTGGACCACTCTCTGAGTCAAAAAGGATGGCGCACGTATGTCTCTGACTCCAAGAGTGATTCTTGTGCCAGCCAAACTTTGCTGGCCTAACTGTGCCAGCCTAGCTCCAGGTTAGGATTGTGCCCCCAGTTTCTCAGTGTCCTGCTTAAAATGTGCTTCCCAGAACTGGATGCTGAGTTTAGAAGTAGCTGGCAAATGGAGCATATAACATTGGGCCAGTAGCTGGTTTTTCTGGTTCTTCTGCTGAGTTGACCTCTGTCTTTTCTCTAATCCCGAGATCTTCAACCTTTTTCATCTCACAGCACACTGACAAGGTGTTAAAATTGTCAAGGCACACCATCAACTTTTTGACAATTGACAACACCGTGCTGCCAGGGAGAGGGGTGGGTGGGCTCACCCTGTTACTAATAAATGATGACCAAATTCTCATGGCACACCTGTAGACCATTTGTGGCACACTGTAGACCATTCGTGGCACACTGTGCCACGACCCAGCAGTTGAAAATGACTGCTCGAATGTTTCAACACCTGTTTTAATTCCAATTACAACAAGAAGTTCCCTTCAGTGCAAGGATTTCAGATGCTGTCATTTAGAGTCCAAACAATTACCTCCCATTTTGTGCAGATTCTTTAGCAGCCTCTCGAGGCTGGGAGGGTTTGCTTGACCCAACATAATGTTCAGTTAATAGAGATGAACCTGTTGGCCGGCCGTGGAGTTCCATCACATCACAAACCACAGGGGTGAAAGCAATTTGCAGTCTACCCAGATACAATATTTGAAAGAAAGGACCTTGGAAGATGGTCCAGAACAGTTTACGTGAGATTATTCCTATGTCTCTTTACGTTGGTATGTGTGAACTGATCCCAAGTCAAAGAATTCGAGCAAAATGTATCTCATGCAAGTGAAAACTTTTGAATTGCCTTCAAAACATCTCAGATGTTTCACAAGGAGAAATTATCTCCAAATGCTCTTGGAATTTTGCTGTAGATAGCCATTTTCAACCTTTTTCACCTTCACGGCACAGTGACACCATGAAAAAAAATTGTCGAGCCACACCATCAGTGTTTGGAAATGGACAAGGCACACCACACTGCCAAAGGGGGGGGGAGGTCTCTATTCCCCAATGGCCCTACTAATAAATGACCCTACCCCAAACTCCCATTGCACACCTGATGACCGTTTGAAGCACGCTGGTTGAACATAGCTGCTTTAGGTGACAATGGAATAACAAGGGACTTCGATCTCATCAAGGGTAATTTACATCCCGATCCTATGTGTCGTGCCCCCGTAGGTGCAGCAGTAGCAAAACAGATACCACTGCATACTACAGATGCCACTGCAGCTGTAGGAGACACCTCAGGCATCCCAATAACAGAACTGGGCCGCCAACGGGCCTCCTCAAGTCACCACAGGCTACTTTGCTGGCACAGACTTGAGGCATCTGTGTTGTGCCACATGTCCTGACATGGAGGATAGAATCCAAAGGCAGAGGCCACCACTGATCCCATCCCCTGCTCTGCCCCCACCCAGTTCCACCCTACTCAATCCCTACCCCTACCCCCAAGAGAGCTCACCCCCAGCAGTGGTGTTACTTACCATCCGGTGGCTCTGCATTGGCTTCTCCAGGCCCTGGGCCATGGCGCTGGGTCGGTTGTAGCTGTAACCCTTTACCGCCAATGGTAGAAGTGCCTTACTGCACTTTTACAACACTGGCGCCAGTGGTAAGGGCTTACCACCAGTGCTACCATTAGGATTGAGCCCTTAGTATCACTCTCAAGTCTTCAGATATTTTACCTGAGGTAGAACCTCCACAGTCACCTTGAGCTTTGCTTTAGCCAAAGTCCTTTGCCAAGATGAACTGAACCTTTCAGAGATGTTTTGTTAGGCTAGAAAGTAATCTGGTTTCCTTTGAAATTGCTCAAAAGCCTCACCAAAGTAGAAATCACTCCAATGTCCTTGAGACAATGGTTTGATGGCCACTCTTGCAGAAAGATAGGTAGTCAAGGTTGCTGCCAGGCTTGCGGGAGGGGTGGCTGAGGCCACTGGTTCTTCCCATCACTTGGGAAGCCACATGATGTGTATCAAATGACTGAAGGGAGCAGAGTCTTTGGCAGATAGATGGAACAAGTTAGATGCAGATGTGGGTTCTATGCAGGTCATAGGCCAGTGGTTCCCAAACCTACCAAGGTAATAGTGCCCATACAGCCTGAGCACCACCATATTCAATGGCACAAAATCTCATGCAATCGAAGGTGATGGCACCCAATCTTTGCAAGACCTTGTATGATCCAAGATGGTGGCACTCAAATCCAGTGAGATTTTGCCATTGCCATCTTGGATTGTGTGAAATTCTGCTTGATCCAAAATGGTGGTACCTGTGACAGCCAGTAGGAGGAGCCACTGGAAACATCCTGCCGCACTGCCGTTTCATACGTAGGCCCCTTGGCTTGTGCCTGACCAAACCACAGCTGTGAAAGCAGCCTTGTATATACTGTGGAAATGGTGAAATAACTATTTTTTTTTCCAGGAATGGCTAGAATCAGTATGAGCTTTTACTAAAACCTATGCATAAAGACAGTGACAATCTGCTTTAAACATAATTACAAAGCAGAATGCTTGAACTGCAGTGTTGCTGTTTTCAGTACAGACCAACGTTGTGCATGTCTTTGTTTTTACACATTTGCATCATATGAATAACAAAGTAGAACTCCTTAAAGCTGTTCCAATAATTTGGCTCTGCTGGTCAGCTACAACGTGCCTCTACATAGATATATGGTAGCTGACCAGTGGAGAATTAAAGTATTATGGGTTTGAAAATGTCTGTGGGTGCGTATTCTTGGAAGAAGAAAAAAAATTATTACTTTAGAGAAATAAATTAGAAGCCTGAAGCGATATGATAGATTTATGGATAAACTCTGTGTGGGTGCCTGGGAGTTCAAGACATAATTCCTGTTAACAGCATTGTAAATTGCCAGCCCTGGAGGAGATTAACTGTTGGGATGCTGGTTAACAAAGCAAAACTATTGAGCTGCTCCACCATTCACAGCCCATTGTTGCCATTTAGAACGCATTGCTAGAAAGGATATTCATGCCAGGAGAACAAGGTTGGGTGCCTTGTGTAGCCTAGGGATTCCAAGATGTGGTGACAGCAGCCTGCCTGCATCTAGAAATGAATGACTTCAGCCCTACTGCCTGCATCTAGAAATGAATGTCTTCAGCCCTACTGCCCGCCCATGCAGTTTCAGTGTAATTGACAGTGTGATCCTATGAGGGTCTTGGCTTCATTCGCTAGTATTTATTTTCACATTTTTATACCACCCGTTCCTCCAAGGAGCTCAGGGTGGGGTACGTAGTTCCTTTCCCCCTTTCATCCTCACAACAACCCTGTGAGGTGGATGAGGCTGAGCGATAGAGACTGGCCCAAGGTCACCCAGGAAGCTTCACGGAGGAGTGGGGATTTGAACCTGGCTCTTTCAGGTCTAAGTCTAGACTCTTGAGCCATTCCAAATTTCAAATATGGTGGTGCAATCCCACAAGATCAGACGTGGCAATACCTTTGAGGGCACAATCCTAACCTGGAGTTAGGCTGGCACAGTTAGGCCAGCAAAGTTTGGCAGGCAGAAAGGACAACATAAAGTATGTTAGGGCCACTCTAGTTAGAGAGGCCAGCAGAGACGTGCGCCATCCTCCCTGACTCCAAGGGTGGTCCAAACCAGTGATGTCATGTGGCCAGGAAACTCCGGAACACCGTCCCGGTTGTTCCATGTAAGGGCTTGCCCCGCCCACTGCAGTCATCGCTGCCGCGCGCCTCTGCAATATACAAATGGGGCTGGCAGCTACAAGATGCTGCGTTCTGTTTCGCCCGCCCACCCTCCCCTGCGCTCGATTTGCTCCGAAATGGAGCTATTCCGGGCGCAGGGAGATGTGGCCGGGCTCCGTATGGGGGCGGGGAACTGCCAATCAACTGTGCGTCCTGGTGGCTACTTCCTGCGTTCCGGATGTTAGCGCAGGTAGATCCCACCACTGGTCCAAACATACTTTATGGTGGCCCTTGTGCCAGCCTAACTTCAGGTTAAGATTGTGACCTCAATGGCTTTCATTTGATGCAAAGGATTTCCTCATAGTAGCAATTGTAAGATAGCAAGCATGGTCGAATCCCAAAAGTGACATCTAAACATATTTCTTTGGAAGTATCTACATCAGGATCATTTGAGCTGAGATTCTTTAATGCAAATATAATCTCAAGATCGAACAGAGCTGTAAGATCATAAGGATTTTGTGCAGAGGAGGGAACCTTAAAATTGAGGCTGCTTTTCTTCCTAGTTCGAGATCTGATGAAAGCATGCTGCATTTCATTATTGTTTCATAGCTTGGATTTCTGTGAAATTCCCGGCTGGCGTTTTTATTGTCTTGGACTGTTTTTGTTTGCATAACTCATTGCTAATCTAATTTAGATCTCTTTCCCAACCATCTCTGTTGGGCGGGGGGAAAAAATGACATAAAATTCCATTGCGTGAGGCTCAGCACTCCTAAAAGTTTATCGTTCATTTTGTTGGACTAATAAGTTAATTGGCACAATCAGTCACATGTATTGGTTGATTATAAAGTAAGTGTGTCTCAGTTCATCAAAGCCAACGGTCCGGGTTCCTCCACCACTGAGATCCATTCGGATTGCACTGACAGCTTCTTCCTTCTCATCTTTTCATCCCTCCTTTGAAAGTCCATCGCAGAGTCGGTCCATTTGTCACCAGAGAAGGTGCATTCTCTGAAATCATTGCACAAGGCAAAAGCTCTGGAAGAGCAATGTTCCGGAAACCTTTCTGGTTCAGAGAAGGAAAAAGCCCCAGATACTTTGAAGTCTCTAGAGTGGTGGTTCTCAAACTTTTTTAGGACCAGGACCCACTTTTTAGAATGGCAATCTGTTCGGGACCCACCAGAAGTGATGTCATGGCCAGAAGTGCCATCATTATGATGCCAGAGCCTGCTGTTTTCCTGAGAATGCAGCAATAAGCTGGGTTATTTCTCAGCCATTTTCCAATAGCAAAACGAACCAGAAAGGCTAAAAAAGCCTATTTACAACCTTGACACAAGCAAAACAACCACACAGCCCTCCCCCTTTCCAGCACCCCATCTTCCCATATTTTGAATATGGCTGCTCTAGGTGCTACACGACCCACCTGAAACTGGCTCCCAACCCACAGTTTGGGAACCACAGCTCTAGAGACTTTCCCAGGTTATTTCATGGACCTCAGAATCTAGAAATGGTTCTTCAATGTGTCGTGGCTTGATTCCACAAATGTAGTTTATTTTATTTTTTTAAGTGGTCTCAGAAATGAATTGTGTCCTTAAAGCCAAGATCGTCTTAAATTGGAAACACCTTCCCCCTTTTTCCTTTATAAAGGATACCTAACCTGAAGCAAGAACCACAGGATGATATAAGAACAAAAGCCATCAGGTAGAATTAACTGTGTTGGTTGTGATCTGCCATCGGTGCTGAGCGGAGCCAAAACGACTCACTACATTCAGTGAACATATTTGACATTGCCAAAAAACGCCTCCCCCTTCCAGTTATTTTTAGCACTCTTTGAGAAAATGATCACTTTGCTCTGGTTAAGAGGTTGGCTGTGGTGCACACACTCCAACCCTGAAACTGTTCAGAAGTGTCCTTGGAAAAGATACACTGGCAAGATCCCCATTTCGAAAGGCTTTGTGAGATCCCAAACATGACCAAGGTGTCTAGGCTGGTTTAAGACCATTGTACCACTCCATTAGGACTCACTGGGCAGACCATGGGGCAGGTTCTGGAATCTGTTGTATTAAAGAATGCAGAAGGAGAAGCTCTTCAATGGTGTGCAGTTTCATTGGCTCACTGAAAATGAATGTTTCCGAGATTTGTATCTGAATTTCTCCTTGGATTTTTGAGTTCTGAAATACTGGGTCTAGTTTCCAGAGTGACTTTAGGAATTCTCCATTGTTCTGGGTTTTTTTCCCCCAAATTGAACTTGGTTAAAAAAAAAATACTGGGGACACATGGCTCATCTTCATTTTTAGTTCCTTCATTCCACTTGCATCTTCCTCCCTTACCCCACCCCCATCAATGCACCAGTACACATGGATAAAACACTATGGAAAACAACAATAGCAATCTTGGTAGGATTTCTGCAGGATTTCTTACGCAGTGATTTGCCAATGCAAAAAAGAAAAAAGAAATCCACTTATTGCATTGATAACTCACAATAACCAGCAAAATGATTGGCGGAGACTGAAGTATTATTTATTTGTTCTATTTAGAAACCACCTTTGTCCCCATTGCGGAAGATGCAGCAATAAGCCATTGTAGTACCGCTGGTCCTCCAGGAACTGGGCAGCTCAGGATTGGGCTGTGAGTCTGTCAACCATTGGGTCAGTCACTTGCACAGGCCTGAACATGCCAACCAAACATCAAACCTTTGTGAACTTCACCGCTTACAAGAATTCATATGAACTTCTGCTGGCGATTAATTTGCTTGCAGTGGTTTGATCTTTTGCAGCACGTTTGTCCTGATTCTGCTTACAAAAAGGGGAGTGCAAGATTTTTAGCACTATAGCAGTGTTATGCAAACTGTGGGCCAGGACCCACTTGGCGGGTCATGACTTGATGTCAGGTGGAAAGCTAGGAGCAGCCATCTTGGAAGCTACAGAGCTTGCTCTTGCCACAGTCCTGTTGTGAGTGTTCAGTTTGAATTTTCAAGTGAGGATTTTTTAAAATTGTTTTTACTTCAGTGCTTTTACATAATCTTGCTTTCTGTCAGAGATGTTTCCTGGTTCTGCAGTTGCTGCAGTCCAAGAGTGCCAGTTTGCATCCTAGGAGTGTCATTTGATTATGCCTTGATTATGTCACTTTCTGGCTATGACATTACTTCCAGGTTAATAGCATCACTTCCGGCGGGTCCTGACAGTAGCGCCATTCTAAAAAGCGGGTCCCGGTCTAAAAGGTTTGAGAACCACTGCTCTATATCGTAGTTCCTTTATGTTTTGCCTTGTGGGTCAAATGGTTTCTTCAGACAGGCCCATGATAGGCAGATGCAGGGAGCTCATCGGACTAGAAATTTCCTGTGATCTCAGAAAATGTTTATTGTGTGAAGATTAGCATTCCCATTTTGTGCAAGCCCATATCGTTTATATAAAATGTATAGAAAGTATGATCTAATGATCATATGAAGTTATGATCCAATGAAGAAGGGAAGGGGCACAAAAGAAACAGGGAAATGGTTCAGGATAAAAAGCTTAAAAATCTTCCTCATACTGTGGTTCTGATCAGAATTTCCCTTTCCATACAGCTGTAATAATAATAATAATAATAATAATAATAATAATAATAATAATAATA
>JAJKFI010000020.1:10144554-10164022 GCA_029204185.1 Lerista edwardsae | reverse complement strand
TAATAATAATAATAATAATAATAATAATAATAATAATAATAATAATAATAATAAACCATGAGTGCGCCAATTGTACGTCCTGCTGTGTCATTTAGTTGCACCCAAAGATATTCTAGGTAAACTGTGCATTGCTATGTCTTAGTATATTCTGCACTTGTCTTAGGGTGCTCAGTATTGATTCAGGATATTACAAAATTCTACCCCAAGTCTAAGCATCACCTTTCCTCCTTTTTAAATTCCAGCCAATTGTGTGGGGCATTCAAAACTCCTTTGGGGAGCCCATCCTTTTAACTGACATAGAAACCAATATATTGTTGGATTCGTCTTCTAAAGACCCTTTTTACAAAAGTGCCAGGAACAGTATAGAGTGTGTGTATTTAACCTTCTAAGGAAGCTGTCCAGGGCGCTGTGAGCCAAAATTAGCATTTCAGAAATGGAACCAACACCCTTGTTCAGGGTTGCACATGATGGAGATGAAAAGAACACCCTGTTGGATTGCAAACCCTTCCCAAACATCACACAGAATGAGGATTTTGGACGCATACGAAGCTGAAGTCTCACCTCAAATGCTGGAGGCGATGAAAAAATGTGAACCCAAACAGGGATGGTTTCATTTAAAAACTGAGAATTCTACCTGGATGATTACGCTTGAAAACAGCTGCTGCAGCTGTGGTTCCTGGCCCCAAGCAGCTGCTGAGACTATAGCCTTATTCACACATCATGTTCAAAATGCATACCTTACGTTTATGAGATACACGTGGTGGTTGATCTGTACATACATACAGTTATCCACACATTGTATGTTCAATTTGCCTACAGCGGTACATGCACTCTGTACACCACTGAGGGGATCTTTACCTGAGCTGACTTCTTAGAATGCACACATGTATAGTCATTCACACAGAAAAGTAGGGATTCGTACAGGCACCCACGGAATTGGTGGGGGTTTGATTCCATCCCCACCCCCCTGCGGTTATGGAAACAGGGGAACCCTAAATAAAGTACAATGCTCCACACGCACATACCACACCTACTGCCTTCATTTTTCTTTGCTAACAGTGGAAGCATGCATTTTCTTGCAGTTTATTGCCTAACTGAGAAACATGGCATGTAGGCAGGCAGCCTGCATGCTAGAAGGAGGAGACTAACCAAACATTAACAGGAAGACAATTCTGGCTTCCTGTTAATGTTCGGATTCTGTCCCTGTAGCATTTCTGCCTGCATATTGTGTTCCTCAGTTTGGCCAGACACTGTTCCTCTGGCAAGCAAGTAAATGTGTGCTTCTACTACTAGTAAAGAAAACTGAACATAATGGGTATGGGGGGTATGTGCTATCCCACAGAGAACCATGTTTAAGTGAAACTGCGGATACTGAGAGCAGAATCCTACCCCAGAGTCAGGTTGACACAGCTAGCCCAGCAACGTTTGGCCACCACAAGGGCCACCGTAAAGCACATTTGGACCACTCTCGGAGTCAGGGAGGATGGTGCACATCTGTGTGCTGATCTCTCCGACCCCAAGAGTGGTCCAAACATACTTAACGGTGTCCCTTGTGCCAGCCAAACCTTTCTGGCCTAACTGTGCCGGCCTAACTCCAGGTTAGGATTGTGCTCTGAACACCCAGATATGGGGGGATGCCTGCTCAGTGTAACACATGAAGCGTTCTTATGCATGCTTGATCCAAGATAGGAATTAGCAACATCCTCAATTATCCCTTGAGGGAAGTATCCAGAGTATGTGTGTGTACAGTTAAGAGCACAATACTAAACTGGGGTTAGGGTGGCATAAGTTAAGGCAGCAAAGTTTGGCTGGCAAAAGGGCCACCATAAAGTGCGTTTGGACCACTCTTAGAGTTAAGGAGGATGGCGCATGTCTGTGTGCTGGCCTCTCTGACTCCGAGAGTGGTCCAAACACACTTTACCGTGTCCCTTGTGCTGGCCAAACTTTGCTGGCTTAGCTTATGCCAGCCTAACTCAGTTTAGGATTGCGCCCTAAATCAGGGCCCATCCTAATAAGAACTTCCACATAGCAGGATTCAACTATTCTGATAAAGGGTACCACGTATTCAGTTGACTGTATTTCTCTGCATTGGGGGAAAGTCCACATATTACAGGACTTTTATGCAACCTACCGATGTTACATATCCGTCTTTGCTTTCTTTCCTCGAAAATAGTGTTCAATTGAATGTGGCAGTGGAGCCCAGCAAAGAGAAGTCCTTTGTATTAGAAAGACGGAGAACAGCTTTGACATGTTGAATCCCTATGAGTGTTCCTTTTTGGAGAGACCACCCAGCCAGCAGACCTGCTACCTCAAGCCTTGTGGTGCTAAGTGGTTTAGTACTGAATGGAGCACGGTAAGTCTCCTTTTACTTCTGCCCCACTCTTTACAGGAAACACGCACCTTTCCGCTGAAATGATACTGTGCCATCTTTGTGGTTGGTGCAGACGGAACTCCAAAACATGAAATCTGATGCTGATAGCGTCAACTAAGGGCGCAATCCTAGGCGCTACACACAGAGCTACACTATGATGCTATACACAGAGCAACTGATGCAGGATGGTGCCCCCGTGTCCCCGCTCTGACTCAGGCAGGCAGTGCTGCAGGCAGTGCTGACTCGGTGCTGCAGGCAGTGATGGCCTCAGAGTGCCCGTGCTCGTCTCCCTCTGCGCCAGCCAAGCCTGGCTTGACAAGCCAGGCCGAGGGAGGGAGGAGTGGGCAGGGGGAGGATGTTTCTGGGAGGGGGGAGGGCAGGCTGTGGGCGGGCTCACAGGTGTGCCACTTGGGACAGGGGCGGGCCCTGGATTTGGCCATAAGGTCAAATCCAAGGTCTCATTCCAAGGCTGTGCTGCCCTGATTCAGCTGTTTAGCAGGCGCAGATCTGAGGAGTCCATAGGGGAGGTGCCAGCCTTACCTAAGCAGCACTGGGTATGGCACTGGCCGGCCAGCCTCGCCATTCCAGCGCTGCTTAGGATTGCGCTGCCAGAGCATCAGCTGAGACTTACAGCCCAGTCCTATCTCCCACCCCACTGCAGCATGCAGGCCCACTGTGGAGGAGTGTGCCTTCCAATGCCCATCAGTGTACCTCCTCCGGCGGCGGCGGGGAAGACAGCGAAACGGAGCGGTACGCAACGGGCGGGCTCCTGCTCACCCGTTCCTCCCGCCCAGCGTTCCGGCTGCATGACGCCGCTGCTTGGTTGGAAATGTCTTTTGGCCCTTACGAAACCATTTTGGCCCTTACAAAACCCATCCTCCCCCCCCGAAAAAAAGAAAAGTAATGGCCCTTATTCATATTCGTACGTATTCTGATTAGGAGAAAAGGGAAAGTACTGGTTGGACAGAAAACGGTGGCACCTGAGAGCTAAATTTTTCAATTAAAGTGTCTCAGAAATTTTACAAGGCAGCCGGCCCAACGGAGTCCACAGTCAGGAACTATGAAAATAATATTTGGTCTTTAAGGCACATCTGGGAAAAATAACTCCTCGTAAGTTCAGGAGAAAAGGGCGAAGTAATAAAAGGGGACTCGTGATTTACTTTATACTGTCACTTACTGTGGTCCAAAAACTACCCTGGAAAGGACCTTGTTTAACAAATGATAAATCAATCGGGATTTCTGGGTGTTTTTTTTCTTTTCTTCAAAATGCTGGATAAGAGTTCCTACCCACAACTTCCTCACCTGGTAGCGCTCAGTGGCAACAATGTATTTCTATGATGATTGTGGTCTCAGCTGCCACAGCAAAAGACCAACCTTCCTACAGCCATCAAGAAACCAAGCAATTTCTCTGTGCTTCCCAAAACAGCATTTTTACAGAGCAATTTCCACAAGAAAACACGTTTGGGGTTGAAGATGTGTTCAAGTGTTACTCAGATCTATTTACCTACGTCAAACAGGGGCGATCCATCTATGGCGCTAACTGAGGGTGGGTCCCCTCATATGATGGTTTGGCAGGATGGGGGTACCCAGCTCCACCTGCTTGCCTTGTCTCTTCCTGTTCCCTGGATTCTAAAAGGAAGGGAGGAACAAAAGAGGAAGATTGGAGGCAGGGATGGCTTTAAGCAGTGGTGTCATCCTGGCGGAACGGCCCAGTACGCCGTTCCTCTAGTTCCACGGACCGGACCGGGCCGCGCCTCCTCTCCCGAGGACGGGCGAGCTGCTCCTGGGCCTGCCCTCCCTCCCGTGCATCTGAATCGCTCTGAAATGGAGCGATTTGAGGCGCAGGGAGGCGCAGGGAGGCGTGGCTGCCCTCCGCCATAGGGGCGGAGGGCTGCCAATCATCCGGGTGTTCTGGTTTCTGGCGCGCCCAGATTACGTCTCTGGCTTTAAGCCAACTGGACTAATAGCTCCCAATTGGGCCCTTTTACCCACATTAGGGAAATCCACTCTAGTCTTGTCAAATATACACAACATCACATTGCAATGGACACCTAACGCCACATTGCAGGCTTCATAGGGAACAGCAATGATTTTAATTCTCTGCAGAACTTTTTACGGGCGCAATCCTAATGGTGCCCTTGGGCCGATGCTAACCGCTTGGGTCGACCCAACATCACTAGCACACACATGTTTCGGTTCACATCAGGGCTCCTCTTGGAACCTCCAGGAGGGTTGCCAAGGCAATGATAACATCTAGCAACCCATTCATGGAAAAGCACTGCTGAGAAGAGGTCCCTGAGCAAACAGGGTGCTCAAGATGTGGCCAGATGGATTCCTTGCCTGAATAGGTTCACAGTCGCTTCTGGGAAGTAAGCGAACCAGACAGTTCCTGACTTGCCTTCCTGCAGTGTTAAATGTCACTGCACAGATTATAGCGTTGGGTCAGGTCCTGCACAATTTTTTGCTGCACGTTGAAAAACTTGTCAGGTCTAGAGGCCTGGAGGCAGGCAGGCAATGGCTCAGCAAAGAGAGCAGCAAGCAGTTCCACTAGGAATCCAGCAGGAAGTCCCTCTATTAACTGTGCAGGAAGTATCTAAGGGTGCAATCCTAACCTGAAGTTATGCTGGCACAGTTAGGCCATCAAAGTTGACCTTTGCAACTAGTCGTGATGATAGTTCCATACAGTGATGTCATGCAGGGGGAACGCGGGGGAACTCAGTTCCACTAGTTAAAATTAGGGCTGACTCCGCCCACTTCACTCTCCCTCCTCCCCTCTCCCAATTCCTCTGCAAAGAGCTTTTCTTCTTGGTTGGCCGGCACTCAGAGGGTTAAAGGGAGCAACTCTGGATTCCTGGGGGGGGGGCGAAGGCAGTGATGTCATTCAGGAGGAATGGACCAGAACAGGCATTTTGGATCCTAAAGGGCTCCTTGGCTGGTTCCGGGTTCCCGACAAGTGCCAATCAAAAGTGAGTTCCTGTTCCTAAATCATTTGAATGACACCACTGGTTCCATACCACACGGACTATGTCTCTGAATGTCAGTTTCAGGGAAGCATTGATGGGAGCGGATCTTGGCTTCATGGTCGTATTGTGGACTTCCCAAAAAACATCTAGCTGGCCATTGTGGGAAGCAGGATGCTGGGGTACACGGTCCTTTGGACTCATCCAGCAGGGCAATCCTTATGTTCTCAACACTAGTAATACAGACTATTCTTCAACTGGTTCGTCTCTGCATTCGCCGGCATCATTCAGCTTAACAGGGGGGAAAATGTATCTGTACTGTTGAGAAATTCAGAGTGACAAGGTTGTACGTGGTGAACCCCCTCATTCCTTTCTGATTTTCTCTTTCCAACTTCCACCTCCCCTGCTGAGCCATGAGCGATTCAAAACAATATGACCCCAAATCCCTTCTGAGATTCTTCACCCACAGCCTGCTACGTATGGAAATTGTTTTGGCTTCCCCTCGACTCACCCTCTTTGATTACTTTGCTTCCTGGATGGCTTTTGGAGAAAACCTAGGGGAAAGGCTAATAACTTTGGCCACCCTTGTTTTTAGAAAGGGAATGAAATTATGTGAACCTGGCAGAGGGTATAACTAATTTTCTGCAGTGTCTGTAAGCTCAATTCAATTTTTTTTATCACAACAAAAGCATAGATCTAGGGCAAAATAGCTGCTGTCCGTAGATATTTTTTTTTGGCCCTTGTAAAACCTGTTGATCTGTGGTAAGATGATTAGCTCGAATCCCACTTCTTTATGAATCTGGTGGTGTAGCTAAGATGGGGCAGGGGGTGCATTGCCCCTGTGGTGGAGTTGCAGATTTCCACCATTTCCACTTGGGGGTGGGGTGGCAGCACATACCTGTTGCACGTGGCAAGGGGTAAGAAATTGGCCCTCCTGCTTGCCCTGGGTACAGCTCCAAATGGAGCTCACACATGCGAGGAGGACGTGACTCTGCAGGTGCAGGGGGTGATGGGTCGACACAGGGGTGTAATCATTCCGGAGGGCGGGGTGGCCCAGAGAGGGTGGTCCCATTAGGCCGCATCCAAACCCCCTTCCCCGGCCTATGTGGCTCCGATTCAGGCTGCTTGATGCAGGGGCGTTTCTACAGGGATGGCAAAGCTCTAAGTTTTGCAAGAAGCCTTACCCTGTCATGGAAATCCCTCCTCTCCTGCACCGTTTTAGCCAATCCTCACAGGGAACAGCAACATCTTGGCGTTGCTTACTGGCTACAGCAGCAAAGGAGAGGAGGGATTTCCATGACAGGGTAAGGCTTCTTGCAAAACTTAGAGCTTTGCCATCCCTGTAAAAACGCCCCTGGCTTGATGTGCTTGGACTTGCACCTGCTATAAAGCAGGCACAGATCCAAGCAGTCTCATAGGCTTGGATAGTGCCTACCCTGTGGTAAGGGAACAAATGTTCCCTTACCCTGTGGAGGCTCCAACCTGCTCCCAATCTGCACTGGTTCATAGCAGAAGATCGTGATCTGTTCTGGCCTTAGCATATCTAGGAGGAAAAATACCTTCCTTGGAAAATGTGCAAGTACGTGAGTGAAATATCTGCTGCCATCCCAGGAAGACTAGTCAATATTGGTGCAGATGACTCAGCCTACTCAACTTGGGAAGTTTGCTGATATGTTTAGTGCAGCAGTTCCCAAACTTATCTGGGACACCGCAACTCTGCAGGCTCTTCTTTCCAGTTTAGCCAGGAGCCACCATCTTGAATCTCACAATATTCTGTAAATTCCAAGATGGAGGCATCCAAATCTCATGAAATGAGATCCAAGATGGTGGCACCCAAATCTCATGAGATTTCACAAGATCCAAGATGACTATGCCTGGGAGAAACTGCTAGGAGGGGCCACTGGGGACACCCCTCAACTCCTACGTGGGTGGTCAGCAACAACCTAATGCAGCAGTTTCCAAAGTCCAACTCAGACATTGGGACCACTGTAAGTTGCTGCGGGAGCAGGGAAAGATGGCAGTGCCACAGGCACCCAAGCACATTTTAATGTACCGGGGGAGTCGGGGGGGCCTTTGACAAGGTTGGCAAGACCTGGAGCCTCCTCCGCAGGTCTCCCTGCAGCCAAGAAAAGCTCCATTTAGAGCTCAAATGTGCACTTCTGCTTTTTTGCCTTGAAGGGGGAATGGCCCAGTTTTGCTTCCCAATGGTGGGTTGGGACCCACACTTTGGGAAGCACTGCCCTAGCGCATCATGACACACAGTTTGGAAACCCCTGCTTTTGGGACTCAAAGGGTATCACTACAGCACAGAGCATAAAGCTTCAGTAACCTCCCCGGGAACTCTTCAGCTGCACTGTCCCACCGCCCTGTGGTACATACTCAAAAATAATAAATGCAAGATTATATTAATTTCCAATGCTTCACTGCGGTCATGCTTTCTTTATGCCTGATCTTGCTGTTGCGAATCGCAATTTATTTATTTTTTGTATTGCAGTGTTCAAAATCCTGCGAAGGTGGCTTCCGAGTCAGAGAGGTGCGATGTCTGTCTGACGACATGATGCCCAGTTCCCAATGTGACCCACAACTTAAACCTGAGGAAAAGGAACAATGCAACACCCAGGACTGCATACCCGAAATCGGTAGGAAAATCTTTAGTTATTCTAACCATGGAACTCCATCTAGTGGAGAAAAAAGGCATTGTGTGTATCACAAAGGTACTCAAAGGTCAGATTTGTGGGGTGGGTGTATGTGTGTAATTTGTCTAATGGTTGCTTGAAACAAAAGATAGCGAAACAACCAATTCTCTTGGTACACTGGGACTTATAGCACAATCCTAACGAATTTTCCAGCACTGACATAGCTGTGCCAATCGGGCATGTTCTGCATTCTGCAGTGGAGTGGTAAAGTTGTCACGGAGGCCTCCTCAAAGTAAGGGAATGTTTGTTCCCTTACCTGGTGGAACACTGGTTAGGATTGCACCCTCAGAGCACAATCTTAACATGGAGTTAGGCCAGCACAGTTAGACCAGCAAAGTTTGGCCGGCACAAGAGACACCGTAAAGCGTGTTTGGACCACTCTTGGAGTCAGGGAGGATGGTGCATGTCTATGTGCTGGCCTTCCTGACTCCAAGAGTGGTCCAAACACGCTTTACGGTGTCTCTTGTGCTGGCCAAACTTTTCTGGCCTAACTCCAGGTTAGGATTGCACCCTTAAAGTATTTCTATTGAGCTACATAAAAATGAAGTTTGCTTTGGCGTGCCAGAAAATGTGTGGAATCCTTCGCATCTGCAACAATGGCAGTGCCTGAGCATGTTTTGGCGTCCCTTTCGTGAGAACATTCTGCCTTCTTGAATGTTTACTTTGGTGGAGTCTGCTCCGAAACAAAAACCTGGGATTCTCGCGGATGCGATGGGTCTTACAGGTTCCACAAGAAACCGTAGACCTCAGCTTTAAGAGGAGTAGTTCTCAGTATGGCTCATTCACCCATCTATTAAAAGACTTGAGAACTGAGAAGGCAAGGGTCAAAGAGGAATTTGAGCGCCTTCTTTTTTTTTCCCCTGACCCCGTCCATCAGGTTTAGTGTAAGCACACAAATCCAATGCCATGTAAGAGGTTCCCCAGAGATGATGTGGAACAAAACACACATTTACACAATTTCAGGACTGTGCCTTTTCATGCGGGATTTGTCAGACCTTGTGTTTGCAAAACCGCGGCCGAGCATGAATCATAAATAGAGTTGTTGAGGATGGCTTTGCGGGTTTGGCTTTTTGCGGTGTGCAATTTCTCTTCCCCTTTGAACAGCTGGGTTTCACCAAGCAATTCACATTTGGCTACAGTGCCTGCCAGTCAAACACAGCTGCATACTACCTTGTGTTTGGGAATTGGGGGAAAATGAAATTGATTTGTACTTGACTTCGTACCGAAGTGATTGGACATATGTATTATTCAAGCCGTGTGGTTTGGGTGGATGTATTATTTAAACAAAGCGAGGCGCAGAAATGAAAAAAAAAAATGAAAAAAAAAAAGCCAACACTGTGAATGTTAAAAACTCAACCAGGCTTTAGACATTTCCCTCCCCATCCCTTCAAAAACTCCTGTAACATAATCTATTTAGGGGTATAAAATAGCATAATCTTATAGATCTACTGAAACCTGCAGATTTGGGGCTCAACAAAACGAGAAAGTATGAAATACCTGGTTCACTCTCCCGTGGTTGTTCTTTTTAATGGCGGGTGTCGTTGGGACAAGTGGGAGGGATTTAGGGCACAATCCAAACCAACTTTCCAGCACTGGGATAACGGCAATGCAGCTCTGAAGGGAACAAACATTCCCTTACATTGAAGAAGCCTCTGTGACTGCCCCCCCACACTGCAGGATGCAGCACATGCCCCATTGGCATAGCTATGCCAATGCTGGAAAATTGGTTAGGATTGTGCCCTTAGATGTGGACTGTAGCACTGGGGTAGGTAAAATTAACCCATTCTTCCCTGCATCGTTGCTTCCCTGAAACCAAAAGTTGCCTCCACAGCTATTTTCCCCGTAAGGACACAGGGTTTAAGCCTCCATTCCCCCAGAATCATAGTCTGACCCTGAATCCACTTATAGTTGCATCAGGAGGCACCAGATCTATGCCCATCAGACAGTCCACCTTACTGGATTGTCCCCAAAGCCCTGAACACTGCACAAACACTCCAGATTCCCACACTTGCTGATGGGGAGGGTGGGAGGAGCCACCACTCTCTGCCACCACCCTCTATTTCCCTTGCCATTCCTATTTCCTAGAGGATTTGAACAGTCCAGACCTTTGCTCCAAAGCCAACCTGGTGTCAGTGCAAAGCAGCGTGTTGGCTGTGTTAAAAGAAATGCCTAAGATGTGATCACCATCTCCCACTGTCCCATCTACTGAGTATAGCTCAGTGCTGGGAAGCCTGGAATAATTCGGTGGCTCTGTGTCCCAGCAGGCTTCATATCTTGTACTAACTACGGCACAACTTTGAGCAGATCCAGTGGCATCACTAGGGTTTGCGTCACCCGGTGTGGAGGTCAGTGCGCCGCCACCATGTTGGACCTCTTTCCGTACCAGACCACACAACTTACAATACCATATGTACAACCTAAATGCAGTGGCATCACTAGGGTTTATTTATTTTTTAATATATAACAGTAAACATCGCAAAACAAATCAGTAACCAACAAAAATCAATGGCCAACTTGATGACCCACACACAACTACTGTAAATAAGAGGTCTAGTATTAGGTCTGATACATGGGAAGGAGAGCCGAATCATACCAACGCCTTCTTGGTTCCCTGCTGTGTCTTAACACCACTTCATTGGCTCTTAGAAGAATCAGTTTCATCGGTCAGTTTTGAGTTGAGGAAACCCAGAACGCAATCCTAAACTGGAGCTAGGTCAGCATAAACTAAGCCAGCAAAGTTTGGCCAGCACAAGGGCCACCATAAACAATTTTTGGACTACCCATGGAGTCAGGGAGGGTGGCTCAGGTCACATCTGTGTGCTGGCCTCTCTGACTCTGAGAGTGGTCCAAACATACTTTACGGTGGCCCTTGTGCTGGCCAAATTTTGCTGGCTTAGCTTATGCCGGCCTAACTCCAGTTTCGGATTGCGCCCTCACTTGTTACAGGAGGCAGTTGTTTTTTTCAGCTTTTTTCACTATACATTTTGATAGAATTCAGTTTGTCTCATTGCGTTTTTCTGTAAATTTGTCATTGCGTGTTTGCCTGTGTCTTTCTTCCCAGACGAAAACTGCAAGGACAAGTATTACAACTGCAACGTGGTGGTGCAAGCTCGGCTCTGTGTCTACACCTATTACAAGACGGCCTGCTGCGCATCCTGCTTAAGAGTGGCCAACAGGCAGTCAGGGTTTCTGGGGCGCAGATAACAGTGGCCCCATTGCCAGCACCGGGCTCCTGCACAGTTGGACTGCAACAGATTCTACCTTTGTAAGGAGAGGCGTTCTGTACTGGGGAGTGCCTTGAGGGTGTGATGGCTGCACACCAGTGTACTATCACACAACACACACACTGTATAGGAACTCTCTGCCTTCTTGAAATGCACACTGTAATACCGTGACCTTTTAGACAGCCTTGCGCTCAGCTCACGGAGACACCAGGAATATGTCTTGTGAGATCTGGGGAGCCAACCCACGATCATTTCATATTGGGACAATGACAAATCATCTTTCATCGTGCCAACAAAAAATCCTAAAGCAATCCGCTAGGTTTTGGGGGATTCACTGAGTTCTTGCTCAGGCTCAGGACTGGCCTTAGGAGCTGCAGGGCCCAATGGTTTTTTTTACTGCCCCCCCCCATTTCTAAGACCCTCCACTCACCAGGTTGAGAGGCACCCAGTGTCCTTACCACCACTAACTTTGCTTTACTTGCCACTCCATTGCGGAGCCCCATTTGCCCAAACTGGACAAAGTGCCCTAAGGCCAGCCCAGCTCAGGCTCATTCCGATCTCTGCCTTACAAGGGATCCAGCCAACTTCAGTTCATACTAGAGAAAAATGTGAATGATGGCCTGGGAGAAGCAATCGCTGCAGAAACTGCCTCATTCCAAGTCATTCCCTGAGCGCCTCTAACTTAGTACTGTTGGCACCAGCTGGCATCAACAGATGAGGGTCTTTCCCAGCCTACTTTCCCAGCTCTTCAGCCTAGAAAAAAGGCGCCTGAGAGGGGACATGATTGAGACATACAAAATTATGCACAGAAGGGATAGAGTCGATAGAGGGATGTTCTTTTCCCTCTCTCAAAACACCAGAAACAGGGGGCATCCGCTAAAACTGAGGGTTGGGAGAGTTAAAACAGATAAAAGGAAGTACTTTTTTTACCCAGCAGGTAGTTAATCTGTGGAACTCTTTGCCACAGGAGGTGGTGATGGCATCTGGTCTTGATGCCTTTAAAAGGGGATTGGACGGATTTCTGGAGGAAAGGTCCATCATGGGCTATAGGCAATGATGGATTGTGCAACCTCCTTACAAAGGTGGTGGGCTACTGGTACCGGGTGCAAGGGAGTGGCAACAGGATGCAAGCATCTTGTAGTCTCATGCCTCCCTGGGGCACCTGGTGGGCCGCTGAGAGATACAGGAAGCTGAACTAGATGGGCCTTTGGCCTGATCCAGCAGGGCTCTTCTTATGTTCTTATGTACTTGGAGATGCCACAGTTTGAGGGCGCAATCCTAACCTGGAGTTAGGCCGGCACAGTTAGGCCAGCAAAGTTTGGCTGGCACAAGGGCCACCGTAAAGCACATTCGGACCACTCTCAGAGTCAGGGAGGATGGTGCACATCTGTGTGCTGGTCTATCTCAGCCCGAGAGTGGTCCAAACATACTTTATGGTATCCCTTGTGCCGGCCAAACTTTGCTGGCCTAACTGTAACTCCAGGTTAGGATTGTGTTTACAATCTGGGATTTTCTGAATGCGCAGCAGGTTCTCTTCCTGCAGGCCATAGCCCTTCCCTCAATACTTTGCTGGAACCTGTGATCTTTTGCACTGGCCCACAAACCGACATTGCCATCGTTCACACATCTCATCAGCAGTAAGTGCCACTGAGTTCCATGAGGCTTATTCCCAAATCAGAATGAATGGAATTGCCACGTTAAATAATAATTATTACGAATATGTTTCATGACTACCTTGGACTGTATTATATTGCAGACGGGCTGCCTCCCAAATCCTACATCTACAATATACCTTTGTCTTCACCCACTTTTGTACGTAATACTGATCTTGAGGAATGGTTCTGAGAACACTTGCAGACTAGCTCATTGCTTTGTAGGTTGAAGTGGGTCCTATTCAAAGTTATTCGTTACAGTCCCTGTTTTGGACTAAACCACCAATTTTCAACCACTGTGTCACAGCACATTGGTGTGCTGTGGATGCTCTGCAGGTGTGCCCTGGGATGTGTTTTTTTTTGGGGGGGGGAGGAGGTGTCATTTATTAGTAGGGCCATTGGGGGCTGTGAGCTCCCCACAAGCAGCATGGTGTGCATTTTCAATTGTTACAAAACTGATGGTGTGCCTTGACAATTTTAGTGCCTTGTCAGTGTGCTGTGAGATGAAAAAGGTTGACAATCACTGGAGTAGACCAACAGAGCTACCTGATGTTTTGTGTCTGCTTCAGAGAATACCAATCACCCCTGTGGCTGAGCACCATCTATTCTGACTTAACAACTGTTAACTCACCCGTGGGAGCACAGCTGCATTCGTGATAGCATCATTCATTAACCTCCAGAGATGGAGATGCTGTATGTGCGACCACAAAAGATAACGCTGATTATTTGGGCATGAACATCTAATCATTTTGCGAAAATAATCATTTCTCTTCCATTCTCTGTAAATCGCAACATGACAAGCAGGGCACGTTCAGATGGCAAGGAAGCATAACTGAGCTCCGGTTGTTCCCACCCCTTTTAATCTACCTTTGACCACACAATCTAGCTCCCAATACAGTAATTGATGTATCATTCTTTTTATCTTAAGACAATAGGCTGCATCCTAAATTTAGTTAGGCTACGCTTACCTAGGAGTTTGCGCGCAATCCTAACCTGGAGTTAGGCCCGCACAGTTAGGCTAGCAAAGTTTGACCAGCACACCATAAAGCACATTTGGACCCTTCTCAGTCAGGGAGGATGGTGCAGGTCTGTATGCTGGCCTCTCTGACTCCGAGAGTGGTCCAAACATACTTTAGAGTGTCCCTTGTGCCGGCCAAACTATGCTGGCCTAACTGTGCCGACCTGACTCCAGGTTAGGATTGCACCCTTAGTCTCATTAAACCCATGGTGGCTTACTTCTGAGTACATCCCTAGAATTGCACAGATGTGCACCATCCTCCCTGAATCTCAGAGTGGTCCAAACATACTTTACGGTGTCCCTTGTACCGGCCAAACCTTCCTGGCCTAACTCCAGGTTTGGATTGCGCCCTCAGTATCACTGGGACCATACAGCAGAGGAATATTTCATGGAAAGGAACCAGAATGCTCTGCAGAATTCTATTTTACCTCAGAGTGCAATCCTAACCTGGAGTTAGGCCAGCACAGTTAGGCCAGCAAAGTTCGGCTGGCACAAGGGCCACCGTAAAGTGCATTTGGGCCACTCTTGTAGTCAGGGGGGATGACGCATGTCTGTGTCCCGCCCTTTCTGAATCCAAGAGTGGTCCAAACATACGTTATGATGTCCCTTGTGTAAGCCAAACTCTGCTGGCCTAACTGTGCCAGCCTAACTCCAGGTTAGGATTGCGCTCTCAATCCATTTCTAGTCAATGAAGAAGTAGGTTAAGTGCTCCAATTCTGAATCACTGCATTCCTTTCTTCAGCCATGTGGCCAAATGAAGCGGTCACGCTTTAATGGCCTCCGTATTTCCATTCACAGCCTCCTGTGTGAAACAGCCACCCTATCATTTTTCCATCTGTGCCCAGCCGACTTGCTTGTTCAGTCACTTCGGCTTCCTTCTATTAGAGGAGTCTGGAAATTGTGAGTTAGAGCCTAAGTTGCAATTTCCTGCATCCTCTAATAACAGGGACAAAAAAATGTTCAGATATCACCATGTTTATATTTATGACAATACCTAATCAGGGCTGGCCCATCCTGTTCCAGGGGACGGATTGATAGGGGTGCATGCCTCCATGCTCAAACATACCTGTCTCTACTGCTACTTGTCCTTGGGGCTCCTGAATTTGGAAAGGAAGAGGAGAACCAAGCAGAAAAGGACGAGAGGAGAAAGATCAGCCTGGAGCCCAATCCTATAGTTACCTCCGGCTGGCAGTGGTCTTCTTCCACTGGTGTTGACTGCTAAGTGTTCCACACAGTGTGCTGCCAAGACTGCTGGGAGGAAGACCCGCACTTTGCCATCCGTATCATTGCTTTCCCCACTGCTCTCCAGAGCAGGTAAGTCAACTGGAGAGATGGGATGGGGTGGGTGTTCCCTTCTTCAGAGGAGACCCTTGCAGCAGCCCTCCCACCATATTTGGCACCACTGCATCTGTGGGAGAGGAAAGGATAAGACTGGGCCGTAAGCCCATTCACGAGAGTTGGCACTACGGTTGATGTAGCCCTCCGTCCTTTTCTCCTTCGCACTTCCTCTCTCGTTTGTTTTGTCACTTCCTTTTTAAATTTAGGGTCTGGGAGGATGAAAGGGGAGTAGCAGATGGGGTAGAGCAGAAAAGGGGAGGTGCCCTGCCAGGTAACTGGAATAGGAATTTGATGCACTGCCTCAGGCCCCACATGGTCTTGGCTTAGCCCTGCGCCCAATCAATTTGGCATTTGATACATGCACCAAAACAAGTGTGTCTTAGTGGGTGGTAAGTCTCCACGTCTTATGTTACCTGACTCAGAGAGATGTGTGTCAAATTGCTCCCCTCAGCAGCAAATTATGACACCCGTGAATTCTTCTGGCTCAGATTCTTTTTTCAAGCCAAAAAACGAATTCCACTCCTCTTCCCTCCCACCCACCCGGCTCTGTCATCGATTCACATTGGCTTGGAAATATCCAGAACTAGCTCCCAGTTTTCAGGGCAATTGCTTGGTTTATTCTGAGCCAATCCGAATGGAGCCTGGAGGAACTTTAGGGCACTGTCCTAACCTGGAAGTTGGTCAGGCACAGTTAGGCCAGCAAACTTTGGCCAGCACAAGGGACACCGTAAAGGCGTTTGGACCACTCTGAAGGCACAATCCTACCCAGCGCTGGGGTAGGAGTGCCAGCCAGCCAGCACCCTATCCAGTGCTGGGTAGGTGGAGGCTGCAGCCTCCCTGCGGCAAGGGAGCATGTCCCTAAAGAGCGGGCACAGACCCGAGGAGACCGTGCAGCCCAAAGCGGGGCCGCGGGGCCAGTGATGTCATTCAAGGGGAACGGACCTTAACACACTTTCCCAAGAGTAAATTCACTGGGTGCAATGGGAATTACTTCTGAGTAAACCTGTAGTGTATAGGATTGTGCTGTAAGCGGGACTTGCTCTCAGGCAAGTGCGCCTAGCGCTGCAGTCCCAAAAGCTGTGACTGCACTGAAGTCACAAAAGCTGAAGTTAGAGTTTGGTGTTTTTCCTACTGAGGAACCTCAAACGAGGCAGAACAACGCGGGCGGGGGTAGAGGGAGGGCGGTCCCGTGGGTGGTGCCGCCCAGGGAGGGGGGAGGAATCCAGATCTGGCAGTTATGCCAAATCCAAACCCCTTCCCCAGGCCACGCAGCCCCAATCCTAAACTGCACTGGCACTGCAGCTCAGGTGGTGACTGCAGGTCTCCTCGGGATAAGGGGATATATCCCCCCTTACTCCGTGTAGAGTCCCAACCACCCCTATGGGGCTCCTCTGATCTACACCAGTGCAAACCCCCTCCCCCCGCCCCGTGTAGGGCTGCCTCGGCTGGGAGGGGGGTTTGGATGCAGCGTGTCCCGCCACGCAGTGATGTCATTCAGGGGGAACGGACCAGAACGGGCGTTCCGGATCCTAACGGGCTCCATGGCTGGTTCCGGGTTCCCGACAAGTGCCAATCAAAAGTGAGTTCCTGTTCCTAAATCATTTGAATGACACCACTGCGCGGGGCCTCCCTGATGGGTTTAGGAAGTGGCCTTATGGCCACCTCCCAAGTCCGCCCACACTTGGCACTCCCGCGTCACTCCCGCGTCAGCGCTAAGGGTGCAGCGTCAGTGCAACCCCATTGCACTGACGCTGCGCGAGATTTAGGATTGTGCTGCCCAAGTCAGGAGGGATGGCGCATGTCTGTGTGCTGGCCTCTCTGACTCCGAGAGTGGTCCAAACATACTTTATGGTGTCCCTTGTGCTGGCCTAACTGTGCCGGCCTAACTCCAGGTTAGGATTGCCCCCTTAGTCAATGGACACACAAAACACTAAGCCCAACTTACCCGTGTCATAGAACAACCCACTGATTCCAGATACCAGAAATGAACCCAGTTCACTCATTACAAGGAAGGATATACTTTGTTATAACTTATTTTTTTATATTTGTAAATACAAGATGTTTATAGGAAAAAATATGTATTCTGAGCTATGTCTATATGGAACAAGCCACTGCATCAAAATAGTTCTATTATTTAGAATACGAGATGTTTGCTGTTTTTACAAAAAGGGACTTTAAAATGTATTTATTTATATATATATATATATATGCCATTTACATTACTGTCCAGTTCTTTTGGCAATGCTAACCAGCCTTTGGCCTGGCATTTTATACCACCTTGACTTATATAAGTATCATACTGTAAATCCATAGTTAATGGTTTCTTTATTTCATGGTTAATAATCCACTTCTGCCAATGGATTTTTTTAATTTGGGACATGCATAACTTAAAGTACTTATGGACTAGTTCAGGAATATATATGCTTGGCAATGCACCTGAACCAGATCTGTACAGCATCCTTTTTTCGTATTGTATACATATTCTCTAATGGGGGAAAAAAAGTTTGCTATTTTTGTTTATGACTAATTTATTTTTTATTATTGTGAAAGAAATAAAGAAATTAAAGAAACGCCTTTTTTCTGTGTGCCTTTGGCGTATTTTGTGGCGAAATGTGTGAATCATGAAGTCGCCGCGTCAAATTTGGCTTCAGAAAGTCATAGTGTCATTTACTAGCCATAGATCAGTCACTACCTTGAGGTCTCATGGCCCAATCCTACTCAGCACATGCTGTTGTAAAAGCAGTTTAGGGTGCAATCCTAACCTGGAGTTAGGTCCATGTTTGGATTGAGCCCTAAAAGAAATAGCTCAGTATGTTCCAAAGCAGAAATAAATAGTAGAAGAAGAAAACACTCTAACAAAGGCATTGAAAGGTGATTCTATTGTTGTTGCCTTATGGTCCTAGTGTAGTGTGACCAGGTGGGGGCATTACCACTACATCTCATCTGTGCTGCAACTGGAATCCCCCTATCCCGCAACCAGGTTAAGGCCTTGGAGGTTGGTGGAGATTAACCTTTCCAAAGGAAAGCAGGTGATCACTTTTCCAAAGGTGATCATTGGCATGGCACGAGGACTTCCATTTTCATTCATGGACCACTGATGGAGATGGCGCTGTGCATCGTGTGAACTGCTGGCACATTGTCACTGTCATTAGGTAGGTTCAGTTTCATCCTTGCTAAGCTGGGAGCCTGGGAGCCCAGCACACTGCAGTAATCCCTGTGTTTCATGGCAGCTGTATTCTTAAGGTCACACCTTGTTAAACATGCAAATTGCAAAGAAAATTAATAAGCATCTCTCTCTTTCCTTTAGCCTTTCCCAAACTTATTAAGGTCCTGGGCTCAGTACCATTATCAGACTAACTAGCTATTTACAAAATAGTTTTAGCGGTGTGTTCGTGCGTGCATATATCTCACAGAGTTGGAAGGCACCCACAAGGTCATCTAGTCCAACCCCCTGCCTGTAGCAAGGAGTCTTCCTAGTGCATCTCCAGCAGGTGCCTGCTGAGCCTCTCTTTGAAGATCTCCAGTGAGGAAGAATCCACCACCTCCCTCAGCTGAACCGCCATGATCATCACACACACACAAAACACACACACACACCCAACTTCCAAAGTTGATTTAGTTTGGACTTTCTACTTGAGTATTCCACTCCTGAACCACCATGATCATCACACACACACAATAATAATGATAATGATAATGATAATAATGATGATAATGATGATAATAATGATAATAATAATGCTAGTTTTTATATACCGCCTTTCTTTGGCCATTAGATTCTCCTCTGGCTTCACTTCAAGGCGGTTTACATAGGCAGGCTTTATTTCTCTAAACCCGCAAGGGGTTTTTACAAATTACAAAGAAGTTCTATCTTTCAAGAACTACAACAACATACAGATGGAACTTTTGTGGTTTAGTCCTTCTTTCTGGCCACACGATTGCCTTCCTGCTGGCTGATAAACAGCTTCTCTGCTCCCACCAAAGAAACAGCTGGCCCAGCACAACTCCTCTCTCACAGGCAGCTGGAGGCAGCTCTTATCAGTCGCACTTCTCAAGGTCTGCCACTCACGGAGACTTCCGGTGTTGTCAAACTAGCGACCTTCAGATCTTATCTTCGGGCAAACAGAGGCTTTAACCTTCTCAACTAAACCTCCTGCCCAAAACACACACACACACACACACACACACACACACACACACACACACACA
>JAJKFI010000020.1:10095277-10124633 GCA_029204185.1 Lerista edwardsae | reverse complement strand
CCTTCCTTCCTTCCTTCCTTCCTTCCTTCCTTCCTTCCTTCCTTCCTCACTAGAGATCTTCAAGAAGAGGCTCAACAGGCACCTGCTAGAGATGCTCTAGGAAGATTTCCTGCTACAGGCAGCGGGTTGCACTATATGACCTTGTGGGTACCGATGATCACATCATTCTTCCTTTCACTTTCAGTTCTGCCAGTTCTACTGGAAGTTATTTCCCTCTCCCAGCCTCTGTCCCCAGCGGGAGGCATGACACTTCTTTATGACCCCTCCTGATACTCTCTTCCTTTAATCCTACAACTCCACGGGTAGCAAAGATATTGGAGCTTTTTGTCCCCTTTAACTGTCTCTTTAAAAGCCTTTTTTAATTTAAAGTTTCCAATTTCTGCCAACCTCTGGAGTGTGATGAGCACCTGGAAGACTCCAACTTCTTTGTGGGCGATCCCATTTTGGCTACCATTTGATTGGCTTGCAGGAGCTGAATTTGCTATTATCCCAGGACCCTGCAATAAAGTCACGGGCAAGTTTCCATATAATAGAAAGGGCCACTTTATTAACTATTGTAGCATCACATTTCTGTTGCTACGCGTTGCTATGCAAGAACCGTCACTTCGGACGAAAGAGCACACTCTTCCCCCCCTTCTTCTGAGCACACTCGGAGGAGAGAAAGGGGGGGTCTCCTTGAGCTGACAGGCAAGTTGCATTCCAACCCAGTGAGAGAAAGCTAGAAAGCTAAAAGCTAATAAGGAAACAGCTCTTGCACAAAGCAGCAACGAATGGGTGGCCTTCAGGTGTAAAGTAAGACCACCAGCCAATTAGATGCTCTTTAGATCTGCTCATGCATATGCTAATGATGTGAAATATGATATTCAATAAAAAGGAGGAGACTGGCAGAGAGAAAAGAGAGAGTCAGTCCGTCCGTCAGTGAGAATTCACTTCAGACCAAGCTTGTGTCCTTCGATTTCTTTCATTCTCTTCGGAGAATCCCTACAAACTATTTAACAACTAAGCACAGCAGGGTCTAGCTATTAATCGTGGGGAACTATTAGGGGAAATGGAGCTGCCTGTCTACCTCCCCCGACCTTTATGGGCAAATCATCTGACTAAAGGCAGCAGCAGGCATGGACCGCCTTGCAGGAGCTGAATTTGCTATTATCCCAGGACCAGCAGCGTCATACTGCCAGAACGCTGGGCGGGAGGAACGGGTGAGTGGCAGCCCGCCCGTTGCGTACCACTCCGTTTCGCTGGGGAAGACGGTGAAACGGAGCGGTATGCAACAGGCGGGCTGCCACTCACCCGTTCCTCCCGCCCAGCATTCCGGCAGCATGATGCCGCTGCCCAGGACCCTTCATAGTCACACCTAAAGGGTTGGGGTGGCTGGGTCGCCATGCTGCCCAGGACGAGCCCAAAGCACGCCTGGCATCACCCAGGCAAGGGGTGTGCCCGCCCACCTCACCGAGCCTGCTAAGCAAGCATGACCGGGCATTGTTTCTCCCCTGCCCTTGCTGAACACCAAACCCCCCTGCCTTTGATGGACACAGAAAGAGAAACCATTCCCCACCCCGCACGATAACTGCCAAAAGGGACCAAAAAGGGACCCTGCCCCACTAACTCCAGTCTGGGGTAGGCGGGGGGGAAAAAACCCACCTGCCCATCAATCCCATTTGGGTGATGGTAAAAAATTGCTACCCGGCCCCCTTAATGGTGACCAGCTCATCTCAGACTGCAGAGGGTGGGAGGTGGGGTGTGTTGCGGCCCCTGCCTGAATGAACAGGCTTGCCTTGTGGAGTAGTGTGGCCAGGCTACGTGCCAAGCCCAGCCAATCCAGCAGCTGGAGCTCTCGCCCGTGCCCGGGGCTGGGGCCAGGACAAATCTGGGTGGCGCATCTAACGTGTGCCACCAGCGTTCTAGAAAAAAAGACAGCAGGGAGATCCTGTAGCATTTTTGTACGGTTTGAAAACTTTCCCTCTCTCCTTTTTTAAAAGTTACGGGTGCAGCCAGTGGTGGGATTCATGGGATTCGCCCAGGTTCTATAGAATTGGTTGTTAAATGGCCGGGCCCTGCCCACTCGCTTACCTTGGGTGGCTTCGGGCTTTTTTTGGCTCTGGCTATGACATCATAGAACCGGTTGTTAATTCATTTGAATCCCACCCCTGGTTGCAGCTGATGTTCCCTTTGGTGACTGACCATGGCCTCTCCTGTAAAATCCCCAAACGAGCCCATCTTTTTACTGCAGCCAGAGACAACTAGTCCTCCAGCCGGCTGTGCAGGGCAGAAATAAAGTTTCAAAAACACAAACCATCACATTTTAGCCAAAGTGAGACAGACACCAGGCGATCAATAAAGCCATTCTCGGTGATTAGAATGAAGAGTCTGCAAATGCCCATTATCATTTTTTTTCGGCTTTTTCGGCCGTTTCTCTAAAATCCTGCATTTTCACTCAGTGACTGTCATCCGTTACTGTAGTAACCTGCCTGATGACAATCTTCTAATTTTTGAAAACAATCCACTTTTCTCTCGGCTGGAGTGCCACTAATCATGGTGCTGGCTAAATGGATCTTATTTATGACAATGGGACCCTCTTGTTTTTTTCGATTATCCGGGATTGCATTGTCCAAATGCTGATAAAGGAGCATTTGACACATCTCTGATCAAATTCTTATTTACGTCTACCCAGTCAGCCCATGAAGGGGTTTTTTTTTTAAATGAAGTCACTGCTGATATACTAAGGGCTATATCAGCCATATATCTGCGTGGTGGCGCAGCGGGTTAATCCGCTGTTGCTGGGCTTTCTGACCGGAAGGTTGGGAGTTCAAGACTGCATGACGGAGTGAGCTCCCGTTGCTTGTCCCAGCTCCTGCCAACCTAGCATTTCGAAAGCACCTAAATGCAAGTAGAGAAATAGGGACCACTTCGGTGGGAAGGTAACGGCATTCCGTGCGCTACGGAGGAGAGTCATGCCGGCCACATGACCCCAGAAGCTTGTCCTCGGACAAAACGCTGGCTCTACAGGCTTTGAAACGAAGATGAGCACTGCCCCCTACAGTCGGTCACGACTAGACCATTTGGTTGTGGGGAAACCTTTACCTTTTATACTGCTTCTAGCTGTTATGTACCCGGCGTTGCCCGGGTGTTTATATCTCCCATCCCTGACCCATCTCCCAATTTTGGGCGTTTTTGACCGTTTTCACCTGGGGGCCCCTGCGTACCCCCACCCCTGGGGGCACTGGGGGGGCCTGACCCCCACAGTGTTTGTCGCCAGGCCGCACGGCATACGCATGCCGGGTCTGGCGCCAATTGCTCCAGGCGTCACAGTGGGGCATGGTGGACATCTCGTATCGCACCCCTTCCCGTCCCCCACATTGGGGGGTCCGGACCCGAACTCCCACAGCGTTGCTGTTCGCCTCGGTGAACCCAGAAACTACAGAACCGAGGACGATTTCGTCCATTTTCGGCCATTTCCACATGGGGGCCCTGCCCCCCCCGGGGCGCTAGGGAGGCCTGACCCCCAGAGTGTCTGTTGCCAGGCTGGAAGGCATGCGCATGGCGAGTTTGGTGCACATCGCTCCAGGCGTTCCAGCAGGGCATGGCAGATATTGTGTCTTGCACCCCTTCCCGCACCCCATGCCGAGGGGGGGTGAACCCAGACTCCGACGGTGTCAGGAGCATCGCCGCTCGCTCCGGCAACCCCGGAAACCATGGAGTCGATGCCGATTGTGGCCGTTTTTGACCATTTTCAACCCCACGTACCCCCACCCCCGGGGGCGCTAGGGGGGTCTAGCCCCCGCAGTGTTTGTCGTCAGGCCATAAGGTTTATGCGTGCCGAGTTGCGTGTCGCTTGGTCCAGGTGTTCCAGAAGGGCATGGCGGATGTTGTGTCTCACACCCCCTCCTGCCCCCCATGGCGAGGGGGGGGGGGTGAACCTGAACTTGCACAGCGTCGGGAGTGTCGCCACTCGTCCCGGTGACCCCGGAAACTATGGATCTGACACTGAGATTGGCCATTTTCGACCATTTGCACGTGGGGACCCCCAAGTACCCCCACCCCTGGGGGAGGTAGGGGGCCCCGCCCCCCACAGTGTTTGTGGCCAGGCTGCTAGGCTCCCGCATGCCGAGTCTGGTGCCAATCGGTCCAGGCGTTCCAGCAGGGCATGGCGGACGCTGTGTTTCGCACCCCTTCTTGCCCCCCACGTGGTGGGGGCAAACCCAGACTTCAACTGCGTCGGGAGCGGCGCCACTCATCTCGGCGACCCTGAAAACTGTGGATTTGACTCCAAGTTTGGCCGTTTTTGACCGTTTTCACGTCGGGACCCCCCCCGTACCCCCACCCCCAGGGGCGGTAGGGGGGCCCGACCCCTGCAGTATTTGTGGCCAGGCTTCCAGGCTTCCGCATGCCAGGTTTGGTGGCAATCGGTCCAGGCGTTCCAGCAGGGCACGGCGGACGCTGTGTTTCTCACCCCTTTTTGCCCCCCACGTTGGGGGGGCTGAACCCGGACTCCAACGGCATCGGGAGGGTCGCCACTCATCTCAGCGACCCTGAAAACTGTGGATTTGACTCCAGGTTCGGCCGTTTGTCACCATTTTCACGTGGGGACCCCCCTGTACCCCCACCCCCGGGGGCGCTAGGGGGGTCTGACCCCCGCAGTGTTTGTCGCCAGGCCGCAAGGTACGTGTGTGCCAAGTTTCGTGCGGATCGGTCCAAGCGTTGAGAAGCCTATTCAGAACATACACACATACCCGGCCACGTTCGTTTTTATATATATAGATAATACTGCTGCTGTACTTAGGCTGAATCCTAAGCCAGTCTGGGAGGCCACGCAGCCCCTGTTCAGCAGGCGTAGATCCAAGTAGCACATTGGGGAGGCTGGAGCTGCCGTGGGGAGGCTCCAGCCTCCCGGACCCAGCTTAGGATATGGCACTGGCCGGACGGACGGCCTCACCATTCAAATGCGGGGTAGACTTGTGTTGCCCGGATTGACGGGGGCCTCCACCTCCTCTTCCACACTTCCTCCTTCCCTCTACTCTCTACTTCCTTTTCAAATCCAAGAAGTGGAAGGAAGTCCAGTTATGTGCATGCCACCAGGAAGGGACAGCATTTGTGGACATGCTTCTCAAGCATGTTTGTGGGCAAGCCCCAAGTTTTCACTTTTTATCCTGGGTGAGAGAGCAGCTTTTGGAGCCCAGTCTGGTTCAGGACTTCAGCATGGGTGAAAGGAGTTAACCCCCTTTCCCATATTATGAACTAGGCCCCTGCAGAGCAGCAATTAAAAGGGGAGAAAAAGGCAAAATTGAAATTCAGTTATATTTTCATGGACATTGACCCTCCATGTCTCCTCATAGGAGAATAGCATTTGTCTCACAGAAGCACCCATCCACAAGACCTGTGTATGGTACAGATGTGCAGGCGCAACATACAAGTTGCTGGATTTTTTGCATATTCACCATGATAACACTTATAGTGAAAAGTTTTCATCCCTATAAAACCACCCAAGGCAGTCAGTTTTGCTGAGTCATGGAATCCCAGAGCTTTCTGAGTTACATCAAGCAAGCCCTTTCAATGATGGCATTTTGCGTATTTAATATCCTAATGATATAAATCCTTGTCCACACTCCTTACCCCCTAAATGCCAAACTGCATGATTATTTCTGAGATAACTAGTTGGAAAAATTTTCTGTAGGGCTCGGCAAAATTCAATAGGTGTTTAAAATGAAGGAAAATGGTCTGGAATACTAAAATCACCATTTCATGAAGTCTTAATGAGCCCATTACTTATGGAAGCATTGAGCAGAAAGCAAACCAGAAAAGAGGAGGGACAAAAAGGATTTCTTTTTTCCTTGGAGCCATATGTGCTTTGCCCTCTAGGGAAAATCTGAAGTCGTGAAAAAGTTTCAGGCAAGCTGAGAGAGAGAGGGGGGGGGAGTAGAGAGAAAGAAGTTTGTTTAGAAGTTTGTTTTAGGAAAGAGCTGAAGAATTCTCTCTCTCTCTCTCTCTCTCTCTCTCTCTCTCTCTCTGTGTGTGTGTGTGTGTGTGTGTGTGTGTGTGTGTGTGTGTGTGTGTGTTCTGGGAGGCACTCATCTGATCACCTCTGTTTTCAGGGCTGGAATAAGCTAGTGCAGAAACTGCAGCATATGTTCAAAGTGGCCTTAATTTTGGTTTAAAGAAAAAATACACATAAATATTAAAACCTGCTCCAGCACACGCTGGACTTATTCTGCTGTGGCAAAGTGTTTCCTGGCACATTTGCAACAGGCAGCGCCGGCCGAACATGTGGTGCTGAAGCCATTGTGCCTGCAATGAAGTTAAATTTGAAAGAATTTTTGCATTTGTATCACGCTATTAGTGAGGTGATACAATACTAGCTATGATAATGATCATGTGCCAAACAGCATGCAGCTCTCCCGACATGTAAACCACAGAGATGCCAGATCTTGAGGTGCCAATTTCAAGTGCAATCCCAAGCACCCCGTAGCACCTACGCAATGTGGTTGTGTCGTTGCTGCATAATTAGCACTGACGCGGGGGTGGCAAGCGGCGCTACAGCGCCCCACGTTGCCCCACATTGGTGCTACAGTGCTCAGGCCAACGCACTCGTAGCATCGGCCTGAGAGTACCGATGGGGAGCCTCCCGTGTGCCAGCCGGACTTGGCTGGCGCAGGGGAGGTTCTGGGAGGAGGGAGGGCAGGGAGGAGGCGGAACTAGGTGGGTGGTGAGTAGGGAGTGGGTGGGCCAGCAGTCAGGCTGGCCCTCGGAGAGGGTGGGGCTGGAAGGGGGCTGTTATGCCCCATCCAAGGCCCCATTGGGAGGCTGCGTGGCCCCAATTCGGGCTGCATGGTGCAGATCTGAGAAATCCCATGGGGCGGCTGGAGCCTTCCCTGGGGCAAGGGGGCAAATGTAGAGGTCTTGCTAATCCAGCGCAATTTAGGATTGTGCTGCCCATCAGAGAGAATCAATCAATCAATAGTATTTATAAACTGTTTTTCAGCACAAAGCGGTTTACAGGCTAATATAATAATAAAGTTCACATAGTGGTTTACAGGCTAATAATAATAATAATAATAATAATAATAATAATAATAATAATAATAATGTTGCATGGTTCCCTGTCCCCAAAGGGCTCACAATCTTAAAAAAATGCAGACCACCATCAGCAATAACCACTAGAAAAGACCCTGCGCAGGGGTGAAGAGGGACAATTGCTCTCCCCTTGCTAAATATAAAAGGAACACCACTTGGAATAGTGCCGCTTGCCCAGTTAGCAGGGGTTGTCCAGTTGCAAGAGAAGCTTGCAAGAATTTAGAGCGGGGCCCTCAAAAATGCAGAGCCCGTCACAGATGCTCCTTTTGCTGTTAGGTTAATCCAGCACTGTCTGTTTTGTAACGCTTTGAAACAGAACAATATCTACTCATTTCACGGCAGTGGCTTTTGTGCTCTGCGGTATCTGTTGCGGTGACTCCTGGCTCTTCCTTCCTTGTTTTGTTTCATACGCTGAAATGGGGCCTGATCAAATTTGTGCAAAAGGAAAGGGAGGCTGGGGGGGTGAGGTGGGAAGCAAGGATTCTTTAAAAATAAAATCTGTCTGGTTTAGAGTGATACCCAGGCCAACGTGTTGGCGCTCTGACTATTCTTAAATAATCCCTCTTTCTTTTAATAGTGTGTCCAGAAAAGCCTGAAGGCTAAGACTCAAATCCCCTGTGATGGGACCTGGGAAACGATGCATATTTATCAGCAGGACGGATCAATGCTATCCCGAAGTATATATTGCTGCTCAACTATGCAGCCCAAGAAAGGCTGGTGTCTATAAATCTCAGACCTCATTTTTGCAGTGACTGCTTCGAAAGTCAAAAGTTGGTCGTCCATTGACTGATGCTCCCTGGGGAACAGACGAAGGAACAATGGCTTGCTTTTCAGCAGCAAAAAGTGGCTTGATTCTCAGCACATTATGGACAGTTGGCCTGTTCTGGATGGGGTTACATTCCCCTTGGAGGACCAGATTCATTGTTTGTGGGTGATCTTGGACCCAGCATTGTTCCTGGATGCCAAGGGATTGGCTGTGGCTCATGGTTTAAGCTGCTGTGTTAAGTACATCATTTCCTATCTCAGTCAGACTTACGGCTTGATCCAAACCTGAGCTCTGGGGCCGTGATGACACTGCTGGTGGTGAATGTCGCAAACATGCCCTAAGGTAGGGGTGTCAAACTCATTTCATACAGTGGGCCGAGAAGCATTCGTGATGCTTGCTGAGAGCTGGAAGTGATATCATAAAGCAAGAAGAGATTATCATTAAGCCGGAAGTGATATCATAAAGCAGGAAGAGATTATCATTAAACAGGAAGTGATATCATTAAGCAGATGTCGGCCCACAAAGAAGCACATTCTTCTCACTTAGGAACTCAACTACAGATATGAGAAACACTAAATTCGCCAGCTGCGACCATACCTGAGCTGCGCAGACCTGGCCACAGTGACCCACACCCTAGTGACATCCAGATTAGACTACTGCAATGTGCTCTACGTGGGGCTGCCTTTGAAGACAGTCTGGAAATTACAACTAGTACAGAACGCGGCTGCTTGTGTAGTTGCTGGGGCACATCGGTTTGACTCTGTTGGGCCATTGCTTTGGTGACTACACTGGCTGCCGGTTCCTTTCCGGGCCCAATTCAAAGTGCTAGTTATGACCTTTAAAGCCCTTTATGGCTCGGGTCCAGGGTATTTGAGGGACCACCTCCTTCCATATAATCTTGCCCGGACTCTTAGGTCATCGGGGGGGGGGCTTTTGACTGTGTCGCCACCAGGAGCGGTGAGAGGGATGGCGGCCACGAAAAGGGCCTTCTCGGTGGTGGCCCCCCAGCTCAGCCCAGCTCAGCAGCTGAGAGCAGCTAGTGGTGGTGCTGGGGGAGCCCAAGGGCCAGATTAGAAATTAGAAAACCAGCCTAGAGTTTAAGGGTGGAAATACTATGCAGAAAGTATATTTCTGTTTAAAACGTAGCTGTTTTATGGCCCACAATTTAGTCACTCGAAGCCTAAGGGGGGAAAATGCTGTTGTAATCATAAGGAGGAAAGTACAGTATTTAAACTTAGGATGATTTTTTTTTCTTATTGTTACTTCAATTAGGTTTTAATTAGCTTGTGGCGTGCGATGTGTAGTGCTGTTAATGAAAACACATTATCCTCCACTTGCCTGTAACAAGTGTTCTAAAATTCTTTTAACTATTGCATTCTCGGTGTAATTACTGTCAGGAATACGAGAGGGCTGTCTGCAAGGAGCTGGGCGGAGGATGCGGTGGAACCCATCTCGTGTGCAAATTAGCCTGTACTAATGAACTCATTAGTGAATTAGCACGGCGTAATTCATGCCAAGCTTAATTGAAGTTTTTGAGACAGACAAATATCATTAAGAAACAGCACACTGTACAGGTCCTTGTGGAAGTTCAGCTCGGTTGTTATCCTTGGGGATGTGATGTTGTTGAAATCGTGGCGCCGTAATGCACAACTCATTTGGGCTAAGTTGTGACTTCTTATTGAATGGTTTGTTGCAATCATTCACACTGGCAGTTTACTGCTGTGGGCAGCTGGAGAGGATTTGCATAGTGGGATTTGGATTGGCTAGTGCTCATAACAGCAAACTTGCCATTCCACAAAAAGTTATTGTTGGAAAACATATTTGTACTCCGTTCTCACTCCGTTCCCATTTGTACTCCGGGCTGCAAACACTGGATTTAGAGTGAATCCTAACCTGGCGTTAGGCCGGCACAGTTAGGCCAGCAAAGTTTGGCCAGCACAAAGGACACCGTAAAGTATGTTTGGACAACTCTTGGAGTCAGAGAGGCCAGCACACAGACGGGGTCCATCCTCCCTGACTCCAAGAGTGGTCCAAACATGCTTTATGGTATCCCTTGTGCCGGCCAAACTTTGCTGGCCTAACTGTGCCGGCCTAATGCCAGGTTAGGATTGCACCCTTCATCTGTATTAAAGGCTAATTGTCAAAGATCGATTGTGGTAACTGTAGTGGAAAATGCGGAAGATCACCCAGAGGAGGCAGTGGATGGTGCCGGCAGTGGCCCTTGGTTCACGTAATGCAGGACTAACACCAGGGAGGTAGCAGAGGCTGGGCTGCATAGCCGGAGCCACTTAGGAGCTTGTAGCAGGGATATAAGGAGCATCTGGAGGAAGGAGAAGCTGTGGAGAGAGTCTTGGAAGGAGTGGAGGTTTTGCTGACATATCGGACTGAACTACTGGCTTGACTAACTCACTAAAGGACTGGACAACGGACTGGCTTACTGGACAACCGACTGGTGTGGTGAACTGATATATGGACTGATACATGGACTGACTTACTGGCTTGACTGATTGACGAACGACTGAGGACTGGCCATTATTGAAGGACACCTGCTCTGAAGCTCCAGGAGGAGACCTGTGGCCTACAGGCAAGCCACTGGGTGGGGTGAGCTCTCTGTTGGTGCTGGGGTCCGGTAGTTTGTAGCTATTGTCAGGACTGTCTGTATCTGGGTGACTAAGTAGCCTAAGCGGGCATAGCATTTGGGAGGAAAGTGTGGAGCAGAGGCTTTGGCAAGACAGTAACTCTGAATGGACTTCAGTGCCAACAATGGTTGCATTGGTTGTAATGCTACATTAATGTCTGTATTCCAAGCTTGCTTCAGTTTACGTTGTCTTGCGTTGGCTTGATGTGGGCATACACAGCCATAAGTGTATGGGAGATGCATTGCAGAGCATTGAATAATGAATATAGGCACCAAGTATATCGGAGCTAAAACATGATTGAAGAGAACATCCGAGTAGGATGTAGCTGTAGCCGCAGAAATGCTTCCACTGCAAGAAAATAGTCTTGCTTCCTCGCTAAGCTTTTAAAACTATCATCCTTGTTGTAAATTGGTTCAGTGGATTGAGTGTTTGCCTCCACAGCATCATTCTGACAACAATTTAAACTTGCAGGTTTGTCCACATTGTGGGTGCTGCTTGGAGAATGAATGATGGGCTTTTGGTTGGCTGTGTGGTTGTGGTTAGGGTTGGGCTAAGGACATAGACTGCGGATAGGATCCCAGGGTTATCCAACAATTTAGACCAGTGTTGCTCAAACTGTGGGTCCCGAGCCAATTTCAAGTGGGTTGCATAGCACCTAGGGCACAATCATTGAAAATATGGGAAGATTGGACATTGGAAGGGGGGAGGGCTGTGTGGCTATTTTGCTTGTGTCAAGGTTTTTTCCTTCCTGATTCACTTTGCTGTTGGAACAAGTCTGAAAAATAACTCAACATATTGCTGCATTCTCAGGAAAACAGCAGGCTCTGGCATCATAATTACAGCACTTCCAGTGGACCCCAGACAGACTGTCATTCTAAAAATGTGGGTCCCAGTGCTACAAAGTTTGAGAACCACTGATTTGTTGACTGATGGTTGAGCTACTGGCACTGCCTGATGATAAGCAGGAGAATCTGTGGACGTGTTTTTGGATGGGAGACAGATACCAGGCTGTGACAAGCTGCAGTATTTGTTGCGGCAGGATGGAAGCACTGCTGAATCGATTAGCCACACAATGAGAGAAACATGGAAGTGTGTAAGAAGACTAGCTTGCAAACAGAGTATGACCTTGTGAACCTGTCCAGGCTTTTGACTGCTTGCTGAAGCTTGGAGGCATGCAGCCAGAGGAGAGAACCACACAGCAAAGGCGACATCTGGGACTGAGGATTCAGTGAATCACCAAATACTGTACATTGGTAAAAATCCCATTTTAAAAAATGGTGGTTTACATTAACCTGCTCCTGTTAGCCGCCTTGGGCATTTGCTTTGGCATGGGAAAGGTGGGATATAAATTCGTCAAACAAACAAATAAATAAAATGATAAGCTCGCTAATTTATTTATTTAAATAATGTATATCCTGCCTTTCCCACTAATTTCTATGTAAAGAATTTTATATCCTATGCCGAAGTAAATGCCCAATAATCTAATCTTAGCACAAGACCTTAGCACAAGACTCTAAACTTAGCACAAGACGGTCGGCCCAATCCTATGCATGTCTACTCAGAAATAAGTCCCACTGAATTAAATGGGTCTTACTCCCAGGAAAGTCTGTTTAGGATTGCAGCCAGAATGAAAACACAGGAGCAGTGATGGAGGTTAGGCAAACGGAATTGTCTCTTCTTCTCTTTGAAGCTGTAACTTTTTATAAGCTACTCTGGGTCACATTTTTAGTACCTTGAGACATTTCCTGAACATACTATCAATTTTATTGCTTTGTGGTATATACATGAAGGCCTTTAAGAAGATAAATCAGCCATTATATTATTGAGCGTGTGCGCACACACAGTTCATTTTGAGAATATTTATTTCCTCCCGTGCCTTTAAGGTGAAGGTAGCCTATTTGTCCAGATCAGCGCCAATGTTGTTTAACAAGGCTTTTGTATTGAGATTTACCATAGTTCTAGCTTTACCGACAGACCAGATTACAGCTCCTCTGCTTCCAGTACAGAGTCCCAGATGTGCACACACAGGAGCCCTCCAATGTTGTAAAAGCCAGGACCTTCCTTGAAAAATGTCTTTTTAGCCTGGAGAGGAGTCCAAAGAACAGACTTCCTGCTCGGCTTGTTACAACCCATTTTGGAGATGTATGGGTTTCATTTTCACTCTCCCATGACGGTTTTCTGAAAACCATCTTGTTCACCATATAAGCTATCTGGCCAGTGTGTGCTTGAGTGGGCCTCAGAGAACTTTTCAACTTTTTTCTAGAAGGTGCCATAGAGAAGACGATGAGCTCATTGGAGTTCTTAAAATGACAGATATGTGTGTGTATGTATGGGGGGGGGTTTACAACACACATGGCAAACAGCAGTAACCTGATAAGTAAGCATTAGTAGTCATCCTTCACCATCCTAACAACACAGGAGACTGACTGTAGTTGCCTAGTTAACTGTAACCCTGAGGTGGTTTTCCTGTAATTGTTCAAAACACAGACACATTCTGTGTGGGCATGAGACTATTTAAGAAAGATCCCCCTTCGGTTAAAAAAAATCTAGTACAGTGGTTCTAAAACTTTTTAGCACTGGGACCATGGAGTTATAATACACAGGAGGGAGCATGACGTCACAAACTTGAAGCTTCCGGGTGTAAACTGAAGGAGGGGGGTAGCGAAGGAGCGGGGAGGCGGAGTCACGAATCAAAAGCTCCCTGCCCGTGTGGTAAAGTTAATCTCAACGTCTGTAACCGTGCCTGCGTGTTCTGCGTACGGGTGCACGAATCGCTGTCAGAAAAATGGGATTTAATTTCCACAGGTACTTAAAATCATTGTGATTCGTTGCTACAGAAAAATATCAGCCCTTCACAAACTGAAGCAGACATGAAGAATAAAAATAATAATAAAAAAAATTACTTCATAAAATAAGCTGCCCTCACAAACTGAAGTAGATATGAAGAGATAAAGTAAAAATAAAAAAAATCACTTCATAAAAAAATATTCCCCCCTCCTTTTTTCCCCCTTCCTGTTTACATTTTTTTTCCCGCCTTCCATTTTCTACTGTAATATTTTCGAAATTCTGAAGATTAACAGAATTTGTTTTAGGAGGGGGGGAGAGTAGAAGTTTAAAAAAATACTCTTCGTAGTCTAGAAGTGAAAAAGAATTACTCTCATATTGACAACTACTTGTGTTATGAAGAGATTTTAATGTAATTTCCCTACATATTTATCCGATTTTTGCCCACCCTCCCCTTTTTTTTCTTTCCTTCCCGTTCACACTTTATTCCTGCTTGTGTAGATTTCAAAAAATAAGCCTGTCAAAGCAGTGCAATCCGGGTTTACATAGGCACCAATGGGCATTTCGTGCGGTATGTTCAGTAATATAATTCTCCGGAATTAAACCTTGGAATTGCATATTGAATCATAATTAGGTTACCAATGATGCTTCTCCACGATCCCACGTTATTTTGGTAAGTTTTTACTTCTGGAGTAAACGATTCAGCCCAAAACATCATGCGAAATCCCATTGGAAATCATTGGAATGAGGATTGTTTTGGGTCAATTTGACGTCACCGCTAATCCCGCCCACTAGCTTCAGCCTCTGTCCATGGAAATAACCAGGAGGGCCGGGCCGTGACTGGGACCCACTTTTTAGAATGGCAACCTGTCCAGGACCCGCCAGAAGTGATGTCATGGCCAGAAGTGCTGTCATTGTGATGCCAGAACCTGCTCCTTCCCTCAAAATACAGGAAATAAGCTGGGTTATTTCTCAGTCATTTTCCACTAGCAAAGTGAATCAGAAAGAAAGAAACAAAGCCTATTTACAACCTTGACACAAGCAAAATAACCACACAGCCCTCCCCCTTTCCAGCATCCCATTTTCTCAATATGGTTGCTCTAGGTCAGTGATGGCGAACCTATGGCACATTTGTCAAAGGTGACACTCTACAACCTTTGTGGTGATACACCAGCATTCTCCAATTCGCAAAAACTGAGTTTAAATAATTACACAAAAATTATTTATTTCTTTATATTAAGACAAAGCATTACACATGATTAGACTTTTTAATTAGTATTTTTTGTTTAAATAAATGAATATAAAGAATTGTTTCTCTCTTGTAGGGAGGGGGTTCATATGCCAGCAAGTCAAGTTACATATCTTCCTAAGTTTTGACACGCCGAGACCAAAACGTTTTCCATCACTCTAGGTGCTTCGTGACCCATCTGAAATTGGCTCATGACCCACTGGTGGGTCCTGACCCACAATTTGGGAACCACTGATCTAGTACATTTGGGTAGGACATTTACAGAATTGGGAGATTTTATCACCAACACTTGTGTAAGTCTTAAGACACTGTCTCAACAAAAATAGGATTTCTCACTCTCTCCCTGGAAAGTTGCCAGAATGGCAGGGAAAACATTGATAAACAATGGGCAGGCTAAGTCCCCACACAATCTAGATTCTTTCTTGCAGAGAGTGAAAGGACACATTAAACCGAATTAATGAACAGTTTCTTCGTCTCCAGCGGATGTGTGTACCTACTTAACTTCACTGCTCACAGATGGGCAGCATTACTATTTCATGCTTTGTCTGAAACGCTGCAATTATTATATTGCACACTCTTCATGTTGTTCAGAAATCAACTTTTCTACCGTTGCCGCGGGGGGAAAGTGGCCGCGCTACGATTGGAACAGAAGAAACAGTGGCTAAGCCAACTGTCGGATACATGTAAACACACTATCCAGAATCACAGTACGTTTTAAAATGGAACAGAAAATTCTGTTTGAAATGTAGCCGGCAAAACGGGGAAGGCTTCTGTAAACTACACAATGCATGTATTTTGCAGAAAATGATTAGAGAAGTACAAGCTCTCCCCTGTTCAACTGAGGGAGCAATCATGTATAGGACGTAGCGCCAACGCAACATCTTTGCGTCGGCGCTACATCATTAGCGCCGATGCGGGGGGCCTTAGGAGAACCCATAGCGGAGGCTGGAGCCTCCTCTGGTGCAAGGGCACAAATGTGCTCTTGTCCCGGGAAGGCTCTTGTGCTGGATGCAGAGCAGGCCCACAGGCCTGCCTATCCTGGTGCAAGTTAGGATTGCGCCCTGAATTTGTTTCAAATAAATCCAACTCATCTCCAAAACTTGGGAGAAAAACTGGCCCATTTGACAAGCCAAACTAAACCTTGGCACCCATGTAGCTTAGACAGAGAAAAGCACAATACAAAGAGGAAGACATTTCAAAGGTTTCAGGAGTCCCTGAACAAGCCAGGAGAAGCTTGCTAACCCTCTGGAGAGAACAAACCTACTGTCCCATTCAAGGGCTCCATCTAAGGGGCGCTCTGGGTTTTTCAGCAACCATGGTTTTTTTGCAGAGCCCCCATGTTAACGCCAGCCCCCTCCAGCATCCAGCACCCACACCCAATCCAGACCGCAGCACCCACAGCTAACCTGCATGGTCTTTGGGAGACTGACTAGTGAAGCGCGCGACGCCATTTTGACTCCTGGCACATGCGCACGATGTCTGCTCTCCTTTGCAGATTGGCAAAGCGAAGTGCGCAACACCATTTTTAGTCCTGCCATCCCACTTTTCCTGCCTCCCTCATCAAATTTGACCTCTTCGGGAGCTCCGAGGGAGCTCCGGAGCTCAGGTCTACTGGCTATACTTATAATATACAGTACATATAAGTATATATACTTATATTATACTTATATACAAATAATATACTTATACCCATTATAAGTACAGCGGGTAGACCTGGGCTCCGGAGCCCAGGTCTCCCCGCTATAATGTAATTTAATTTAAAGGTAGGTGTGGCTACGTCACGTCAGGGGGTGTGGTACATTACATCAGGGGCCATGGCCAGTGGTGTCATCTACTCACCAGTAGACAGTACGCTGGGCGGGACTTAGCGTGATCGACAGCCTGTCCACTCACTTCCGCTTTCTTCGCGCTTGCTGCGCGGCTTTCCCACACCTCGCAGGGGGCGCCTGCTCGCCCAGGCACCCAGCACGCCCCTTACCCATCCCCCCTGGTGAGCAGGCACCCCCTCCGAGGCGAGGGAAAGCTGCACGGCGAGCGCGAAGAAAGCGGAAGTGAGTGGACGGGCTGTCGATCACACTAAGTCCCGCCCAGCGTACCGTCTACTGGTGAGTAGATGACACCACTGGCCATGGCCATGTCAACATTGGGGGCATGGCCATGGGCACCCCTGATGATAAAAGCAAGTCGGCGCCACCGGTCCCATCCTAAGTTTCCCAGCACCCAAAGGAACAGTGATGGTATTATTCATACTTAGCAAGGTTTTCACAATTTTGGCCACTAGCTGTCCCCTAAAGCTTGTTGCCTGGTGCAATTGCCTCCCTACACCTCCTTAGCTATGCCATTGCACCTGTATTATCCTGATAGAAGTCTTACTACTACAACAAAGGAAGCATTGATATGCCCATATTGCAGCTGGGGAGGAAAGGGAATGGCTTGCCTGAGGGTACCTACTGTAGTGAACTCCTGGCAGAAACTTAAACCAGGGAACTCCTGGAAGAACTACCATACTACACCTGCTCTCTTGTTCTGTCAATGGCCATTAGTCATGGTGGTTATATATTTTATCTTGCACAACACCAGAACCAGTGGACACCCACTAGAATTGAGTGGCAGGAGAGTAAGAACAGGTAAAAAAAGAAAGTGTTTTTGGACCCAGCATGTAATTAATTGGTGGAACTCCTTGCCACAGGATGGGGCGAGGGCACCTAAATGCCTTTACAGGGTGATTGGAAAGGTTTAGAGAGGAAAAGTCCATCACAGTTACAAGTCATGATGAGTATATGCAACCTCTGTGTTTTTAGAGGAAGGCTCTCTCTGAAGCCAGATGCAAGGGAGTGGCAACAAGATAGTGTGTCCCTGACGCATCTAGTGGGCCATACAGGAAGCTTGACTTGATCAGCCTTTGGCGCTTATGTTCTTATGCTATGTCCCATTTTGGAGGCGGTCATCTTCTGCATATCAGTTGAAGGAGCAACTGTAGGACAGCCAGTACATCTCTATCTCCTTCAAGTGGAACATCTGGTTAATCACTGTGGGACAGAAGATGCTGGACTCGAGAAGTCTGATCCAGCAGGCCCTTCCTATGTTCTTATTGATCTTCTAATTACCATAATTAGAGGCCCACTAATGAAGGAGCACACCCTTTACTGTCTCATCCTGCGTCCACCGGGAAGATCTTAAAAGGGTTTCTCCTCTTTAAATGAAAATCTAGAATTGACTTAGAAAGTGTTAAGGGAAGCAGCTATTAAGGCTCCTTTGATGAAAAAAATAATCTTCCAAGGACGGGAATGAGAAACCAGCTGTCAGTATCGTCTTAGCCTGTGAAAGATGCTAATTAAAGGCTGATTTGATATGGAGAGTGTGCTTAGCTAAATTTTGATAAAACCCCATTTCAAGGAGACGAAGAAAAGTCTATGAAAATGAATGATTTGCACATATACCCAAATGGGTTATGTGTTATCAGATTGTTCCATATTGCTTTCCAGGCAGTTTGAGCTTAGGGTTGGCCTTAGGAGATGTGGGGCCCAATGCAAAACACTTCTGTGGGGCACTGCTACTCATCAGAATGAGCAGCAGTGGCAGGTCCAGGGCTTATGGTGCCCCGTCCTTGGAGTCAGAGAGGGTGGCGCATGTCTGTGTGCTGGACTCTGACTCCGAGAGTGGTCCAAACATACTTTACGGTGTCCCTTGTGCTGCCAAAACTTTGCTGGCCTAACTGTGCCGGCCTAACTCCAGGTTAGGATTGTTCTTACAAGTTATGTGTTTGGGATAGTCATACTGTTTTGTCTTAGTATGAGCATTTATATTAGTGTTTTAAAATGGGGATAGGAAATTCGTAATATACGTTCAATGTTAACCCCTGCTAACTGGGCAAGAGGCACTTTTTCAAGTGGTGTCCTCTTATATTTAGCAGGGGGAGAGCAATTGTCCCTCTTCACCCCAGCACAGTGTCTTTCTCACGGCTGTTGCTGGTGGTGTTCTCCATTCTTTTAGATTGTGAGCCCTTTGGGGACAGGAAGCCATTTAACTTTAATGTTATTATTTGCGTGTAAACCGCTTTGTGAACTTTATGTTGAAAAGCGGTATATAAATACTAGTGATTGATTGATTGAATGTATGTTAACATCTTTATGGCAATAAACGTTCAGAATCCATCAAGCAGTTTGCAAGCCCGTCGTGGCACCAACACTTGCACCCAGACCTCCTGCGATCTGAAGGCAACCTTCTGCAGATGGTCAAAGTGTGACATTTCTGAGAACCCGATGCATGAACCTGTTCCTAACTCCAGGTTAGGATTGCGTCCTGAGCCTAATGAGTCAGCTGGGACTGTGTGTATGCTCAGCCCTCAGAGCTGCCCTTCAGGCACAGAAAGGAACAAGGGTGTTGAATATGTGAGAAGAGCAGCACAGACTGAGCTCTTTTTAACAGCTGCATTATTTATTGCTTACAATGTGCTAGAAGGGCCCGAGATGGGGAGAAAAGAGTTAGACCAAAAGTAGGACAGTAAAAGAACGAGTACAAATGTCTCCTTTTGGTACTCAGCCGGTCTACCTGGACCTAGAACTGTTGGTGGCAGCCCGGTTACAGCTAAGGGTGGTCCAGATGTCTGGCCAGGCTGGGATCAAACACCAAACTGAACCATCAGAAGGGCCAGAGGCAGAAAGAGGAGTCAGGCTGACTATCAAAGGAGCTAAGGCAAGGCAGCACCTGCATTGCCACTATGATGAGATGCCCAGTCTGAGGCAGGGCTGGCCCATCCATGAGGCCAATTGAAGCAGCCGCTTCAGGCAGCAATCTTAAACATAGCTCCGTCAATCTCTTTTCATGGAACCATAGAATCTTAGCGGTGGAAGCAGTGGTGAAATTCAGCCAGTTCTCACCTAGTCTGCAGAACCGGTTGCTAATTTTAGGTTGGGAGAGGGAAGAAAGGCAGCGGATGGCCCTGAAGGCCGCCCTGAAGGACATAGAACCGGTTGTTAATTTATTTGAATCCCACCACTGGTTGGAAGGGTCCCACAGGGTCATCTAGTCCAGCCCCCTGCCTCTAGAAGGAAATCTTCTGCTTTCACTCTTCTATAATTAAAGGCGCAATCCTAACCTGGAGTTAGGCTGGCACAGTTAGGCCAGCAAAGTTTGGCTGGCACAAGCAACACTTTAAACAGTGTTCGGACCACTCACGTCTATGGGCTGGCTTCTCTGACTCCAAGAGTGGTCCAAACATACTTTATGGTGTCCCTTGTGCTGGCCAAACTTTGCCAGCCTAACTCCAGGTTAGGATTGCACTCTAAAGCTGGTTGGTCCCTAGGAGAGAAATATACATCCCCTAGATCCTGTATTAGCAAGAACAATTTTGCCCACATAGTACCCATTTCTGCATAGAATTTGGCTGCTTGCAACACTTTTCTCTGTAGTCTCAGGCCAGCTCAATGGCTTGGCACCTGGGCCTGACAAATATAAGGGCATTTCCTTCCACCGGCGTCCATCACAGAAAATTCATAGCCCTGCCATTGACATCATTGTTCAAATCCTCAGCTGTTTATCTAGACCATAACTCAGGCCAAAGCATCCTTTGTCTGATGAGGCCCCTTCAGCTGATTGGTTCTGCACCGATGAGCTTACTGCATTAACTTATCCTCTCATTTAATGGGACTCCTTCGAACAGTTAAAGCCGCCACTTCTAGCACATGTAATTAAAATTAGACAAGACTTAAACTGTCTGTGGTCACAGTTGGACTCACCTCTGCCAACTTGGCCAATTCAGCACCATAAGCTGCTCAGCGCCTTTGCAGTCCAACTCCAAGCATGCCTGAGATAAGAAGTGCAGATGGAGAGAGGAAGCTTTCATGGAAATTGCTGGGACACAGAGGCATAAGTAGGGTAGGACCTTAGGGGCATCTACCCTGCGTGCTACACTAAGGGGGGTGCATGACTGTCCCTCAGGCTCTCCTCTAGTTATGGAGAAGACACTTGTGACTTCGTGCCCCTGTGCCTTCTCCTTCAAAGGGAACACTGTATTGGAAAACACAGAAGGTTACCCGAGGAGGCAGTGGATGGTGCCGACAGTGGCCCTTGGTTCAGGAAAGCGCAGGGTTAACACCAGGGAAGTAGCAGTGGCTGGGCTGCACAGCTGCAGTCAAGAGCTTGTAGCAGGAATATAAGGAGCACCTGTAGTTGTGGAGAGAGTGGTGGAAGGAGTGGAGGTTTGCTGACTTATTGGATTCAATTATTGGCTTGACTAGCAGACTGGCTTATTGGTCTGGCGTGGTGAACTGATATATGGACTGAATTACTGGCTTGACTGACTGACAAACAAATGACTGAGGAGTATTGGACTGAGCACTGGCGATTATTGGAGGACAACTGCTCTGAAGCTGGAGGAGGAGACCTGTTGCCTACAGGCAAGCCACTAAGGGGGGCTACCTCTCTGTTGGTGCTGGGGTCCGGTAGTTGGCATATATTGCCAGGGCTATCTGTATCTGGGCTACTAATTAGCTTAAGCGGGAATAGGGGGAACGTTTGGAGCAGGGGTGTTGGCAAGACAAAGACTCCAAAGAGAAGGAACAGGGGGAGCGAAGCTACTGAAGCAAGCACCCCCTTCTTCAGGGAGAACCTGGAAGTGATATCTCGTAATGTCATAACATCACTACCCCCAGTGTCAGGGCAGTGAGTTGTACCTCTGCTGAGCCTCAGCCAGAGCAGTTTGCAAGCTTAACATGTTGCAGTGCTTTCCTCTCTAATGTTTTCAGGGATAGATCCAAAGGTCAGCCAAAGGAAGAGCAGAGTTGTAGTTGTTCACTGGGGGAAATAAATTCTCTACCCCATATACTGCAATACTGTGCAAAGAAATGGAAACTTTGCTTAAACTTTCTTAAATCTCTTTTACCTAATAATTTGGGCCAGAAGGAAGACATGATATTATAGTATTTGTTAGCAGGATGAGTCTCATACAAGACCAGTAGCTATGCTTCTTAGGGTGCAATCAGTGATGTCATGCAGGGGGTACGCGGGGGTACGCGAGTACCGGTTTCTAGGATTACAGCTGGCCCCGCCCATTCACCCACCCACTCGTCGACTCCGCCCTCTGCAACGTTTGAATTTCCTGCATGTTTGAGTTGCCTGCATGTTCTCAGAGCCAGGCAGGCAGGCAGCGAGTGGAGCCTTTCCTTTCCTTGCCACTGAAAAATGAGTTGCTCTGGGGTTTTAACATGATGCCAGGCCTCCTTAACATGTTCTGGGGGTGCTGTGGAATACTGTTGCAACTGTTGGGTCAGTTTAAAATCATCTGAGGCCTCAAAAAGGGCTTTTTTCATGTCCCTTCCTGCCACGACCTCACTTCCGGCTTATGACGTCACTTCCGGTGGGCGGGTCCCGACACGTGCCAATCCAAAGTGAGTACCTGTTCTTAAATCATTTAGATGACACCACTGGGTGCAATCCTAACCTGGAGTTAGGCCGGCAAAGTTTGGCCAGCACAAGGGCCATCGTGAAGCACATTTGGACCACTCTTGGAGTCAGGGAGGATGGCAACAAACTCTGACTCCGAAAGTGGCCCAAACATAGTTTACGGTGTCCCTTGTGCTGGCCAAAGTTTGCTGGCCTAACTTATGCCTGCCTAACTCCAGGTTTGGACTGTGCCCTCAATATCTTTATGCCAATAATTGTTCAGAATCAATCAAGCAGTTTGCAAGCCCTTCATGGCACCAACAGTTGCACCCAGACCTCCTGTGCCCCCTGCAATCTGAAGACAACCTTCTCCAGATGGTCAAAGAGTGACATTTCTGAGAACCTGACGCGTGAACCTATTCTGAACTAAAGAAAAGGTTTTCATGCACGCAGACATGGGAGCTATCTCTTCTGGTTGGGTAGGTTCTGCAGGAATTTGACCCTCTAATTCAAATACTGTTAGATCTGTTTGATTCATAATCAGCCTGAACTTTAAATGACCACGTGCCAAGCATCTTTGGGATTTATTGGCTCAGGATGGAACTGTTGGAAGATGGATTTCCTCACTTCTGTGTGTTTACTCTTTGATAGTCGGGTCCGGCATTAACCTTTCCATCTCGGTTCATTGCAGGATGTACAGCAAAGCTGTGTTTACAATCCAGTGGATGCCAAACATATGTTTTGCCAATGACCTGTTGCTCTTTCAAGTTCTTTCTCCTCTGAAATGCTTTCCAGAAAACTAAAAGATGGGGATAAACCACTCAGAATAATCAGTGTCATCATTAAAGGGTATTGTCTGGGAACAAAAGATGAGATATGGACCAACAGATGGTTTTGAAATGATTTTTCTAACACAACAACTTCTTTGGGGAGGAAAAGCACAACTTGTATTGATAAGAACGGAGGCATATTTGCTCATTTTGGTACATCACTTCTTGATAATGAGCACCATGATCGGAGGATAATACCCCTGGGAATGAATGCAAGAAAGCTCTGATTGCAGGAGTACGCGTGCTGCAAATCAATGAAAGGGATACATGAAATGCAGTTGTAAAGAGTTTGGAGAAGGTCCTTGGGTTGAACTGGATTTAATTGTTCATACATCACTAAGGGTGCAATCCTAACCTGGAGTTAGGCCAGCACAGTTTGGCTGGCCCAAAGGCCACCGTAAACCACGTTTGGACCACTCCTAGTGTCAGGGAGGGTGGTGCACATCTGTGTGCTGGCTTCTCTGACTCCGAGAATGGTCCAAACATACTTTAGGGTGGGCCGGCCAAACTTTGCTGGTCTACCTGTGCCGGTTTAACTCCAGGTTAAGATTGTGCTTTTAATGGATTAGTATAGCAGGGTCCGCCTTATGTGTGTTCTTGTAATATTTCAGTGTCAAAACATGTACAGTGTATCCTACCAGCAGCAGAAAAAGCCACACGGTGGATACCCATCTTCAAAGGGCTGGGGCAGTCTCAGGGCTCTCGTGGGCGCAGTTTGCTCCCATACCCACTTGCTCCCCTTATCGTGACGGACCCTCGGTTTTCACCTTGTGCAAATGTAATGTCAACACATCCATTTCCATCTGGCAAATGTGGAACGAAATGCTCCCGGTAGGTCATTAGTTGGCACAGCTCCCTTGGAGCTCTGTGTGGCCTTCGGAGGAGGTCAGAGTGTTGACAATTTGGACAGTTTTCTGATTCTTTCATCAAGCCGTCACTGACTGCACGGGGAGGAAATGAATAAATAGTGACAGACATCTGTAAAATGAGAAATGTTTCAGCCTTGGCTTTGGAACTGAAAGGACTTTTTTACTTTTTTTTCAAGTGGCCATGGCACATAGAATAGAGGTATATATGATGCATAGGAAGTTGGTGACAATGTTCTCTCTCTGTCCAATAAAACTCTACAGTGCAAAGTCATCTGGGCAAATTGACGGGCAGTAGATTTGAGATGGACCAATGGAAGTACATCACCCATTGCTTAATTAACCTAACTCCATAATGATCTCCTTTGCTGTGGCCCAGCTGACATACACATAGGGTAGGGTCTTCTCTATGATAGCCCCTAGACTCTGGAATTCCTTTCTACAGAGGATTCAGAATGGTCCTCTGTCTCGTTCAGCTTTTAAAGGGAGTTTTACAAGTTTTCCACCCATTGCTGGAGAACAACTACTCTTTTTTCTAGCTAGTCTTATGTCTGTGAGGGCACAATCCTAACCTGGAGTTAGCCTGGCCCAGTTAGGCCAGTAAAGTTTGGCTTTCACAAGGGCCACCGTAAAGTGTGTTTGGACCACTCTCGGAGTCAGGGAGGATGGTGCATGTCTGTGTGCTGGCCTCTCTGACTCAGGGAGTGGTCCAAACATATTGGCCCTTGTACCGGCCAAATGTTTCTGGCTTAACTGTGCCAGCCTAATTCCAGGTAAGTATTGAGCCCTGAATAGTTAACCCCTGCACTCACCAAAATAATGACACCAGACTGCAGCTTGTATTTAACAGGGTCACTTAATGAGTTGTTCAACAATTGCAGCAGGCAAAATTAAACTTTAACACTAAGAATCATGCATGGGGTACTAACTGGAAAAGCGGATCTAGCTGCCTAATATCCCCCCATCTCATAGGGCAAACCCCCTGATTCTAGGCTACCCACAGTCAAATATTGTGCTGGCCTAACTCCAGGTAAGGATTGCGTCTTTAGAAACATTAAGGGGTGGAGATGGTGAAATGAAGGGAGAGGAAGGGAGTGACTACCAGATTACCCTGGTTCCCCATTCATCTTCCTTCGCGGCCTTCACAAGTGCTCTTCGGTGATCCCTGATTGGGATTGAAGCAGTATGGCATAAGGTAGGAGGAGGTGAAGGAGGACGCACGACACTCCCTTCCTCCTATGGAGGTCAGAATTTTTGCTTCTCTCCTTTCAGCATGCCGGCTTTTGAATTTGGCCAGTAGCACTTTATGCCTTCCCCCTCCCAAAGCATTTGAGAAGAAGTCAGACTGACAAATTCTCCAGCCGCATGGAGCATTTACATTGGCACATATGGGTAGATCAATATTTGCAATTGTGAGCTGTAGAGGCTAGCTAATTAGTAATGTTTATTGCTCAAGCAATACTATGATTCTTCGCAGCCTCAACCACACAGCCCAGTTAAGTGCAGGAAATCATCATGGGCAGAGGTGCCACCTACTCCCCAGTAGACGGTTCGCTGGGCGGGAGTAGGGAGTGATTGACAGTCCGTCGATTCACTTCCGGTTTCTTCGCGCGCCCCGCATGGCTTTCCCTCGCCTCGGAGGGGGTGCCTGCTCATCTTGGGGGATGGGGGGGGCGCCGGGTGCCTGGGCGAGCAGGCGCCCCCTCCGAGGCGAGGGAAAGCCGCACAGGGCGCGCGAAGAAACCGGAAGTGAATCGACGGACTGTCAATCACTCCCTACTCCCGCCCAGCGAACCGTCTACTGGGGAGTAGGTGACACCTCTGATCATGGGGTGTTTTCTCATAGGACTAATATAGGACGTGGGGTGGGGCAAATCCTTTACGAGGAAAGATATAATTCAGGGCTGTAACCACCACTTCTGGTCACATAAGAACAACCATTAGTGCTGATCAGAGATAGCCGCGAATTGGCCCTACCCTGCCTCATAGTGCTAGGACTGGGACTTGCCTCCTATTGGCTGGATTAAATTGGGGAGGCGGGACCTGAGATGGGATTGAGAGCTCATGCTCCCAATCCAGCTCAGTTTGCTCCCAGCATGCAGCCCGACCCTCTTGCCCTGTAGGCAGTCTGAGAATTAACTGGTCACCTTCACAGGGGCCAGACAGGAATGTTTTGCTTCCAACCCAATTGGCCAGGGAAGGATTTTTTTCACCTACCCCAGACTGGCAGCAGGTGAGAGTTTCAGTAGGGTACCAACTGTTCACTTGGCAGGAAGTGCTCTGGGTAGGAAAGGCAAGATCTAGATATCTCAGAGCACAATCCTAACCTGGAGTTAGGTCAGCAAAGTTTGGCCACCATAAGGGCCCCCATAAAGCATGTTTGGACCATTGTCTGAGTCGGGGAGGATGGTGCAGATCAGTATGCTGACCTCTCTGACTCCAAGAGTGGTCCAAACATAATTTATAGTGTCCCTTGCGCTCTCAGTGAGGCCTAACTCAGTGAGGCCCATCCTAACTCCAGGTTAGGATTGTGCCCTAAGTGATCACTGATTGGGATTGAAACATTGAGAGATGGTGGCAACTATCTTGACTGGGCCTCATGTGCACCCCCTCATGTGACACTCCGTCATCGAACCCGGGGCGTACAACCCCCCCGCCCCCCACTAGCTACAACACTGTCTACACCACACTTAGCATTGTCCTCTTTGGTTTTGAACCAGATACCTTTTCAAGCCATTTAAGCTAGAGGCCACCCCCACATCTAGTGGCAGAGGGTTCCATCAGTGAACCACGTGTTGGGCAATGAAGTTCCTTTGGCTTATCCTGAACCATGTCTAATGAATTAACAGGCTTCTGGAACCTGGGGGATGTACCGTGCTGTTGTGAGTTTGGAAGAAAATGCCAAGCTATTCTGTAGCAGCAGGCTCTTTTAGACTGGTTAGTGCTCACATCTCTTCTTTGAAAGCAGAGAAGCCGAGCATCTAAAGTGAAGAGTTATTCCAGTCAGCACTTTTCAACTCAAATAAAAGTGATTGTGAGTGGATTCTGGGTGAAGGTATCCCATTCTCCGGTGCTATCTTCAAGCTCTCCCTCTTTTATAGATTGCCAAGTTGCACATCGGATGACTTGCTTGAACTGCAGAATTTAAACAAAGCGGCTTGATGTATGAGACTTATGTACAAAGGATTGAGATCTCCTTTCTTCTTTCCCCGAGTCTGGATGGCTCACTGCTTCGAGGTGTCCTTTGGATACTTTGTTCTTCCGCAGTCTCTCAAATATTAGTTATAATTTGCTGTGAACCATAGCCGGGGCCTTGCATGCTAAATGAAATGACCTGTCATTTTCAGAATGGATCTTGTAAACAAAAACTCTCCATGGTTCAATTTATATCCAGAGAAAAACGTTTTCAGATTGGATTACCAGCTCAAGTAATTTATCTTCCCGGGAGCTGAGAAACTGTGTGAGCTCCTAAATTTAAATGTTCATGGTCTGTGATTTCCAGTTTACTTGAGTTGCTGACTGCAAGCGTTCACAGTCTGCAAGTGAATTTCTTGCTGATCTTTTCCATGGGTTGTCTCCAATGGGAGAGCGAGAGGCCCACCTTAGCAGAAGGGGCCAAAAGTTTTCAGACATGGCTACAGCAGTGGTTCTCAAATATTTTAGCACCGGGACCCACTTTTTAGAATGACAATCTGTCTGGAACCTACCGGAAGTGATGCTATGGCCAGAAGTGTGATCATTGTGATGCCAGAGCCTGCTGCTTTCCTGAGAATGCTTTCCTAAGGGTACAATCCTCACCTGGAGTGAGTAACCTCAGAGTTAGGCCAGCAAAGTTTGGCTGGCACAAGGGACACCCTAAAGTATGTTTGGACCACTCTCGGAGTCAGGGAGAATGGTGCATGTCTGTGTGCTGGCCTCTCTGACTCCAAGAGTGGTCCATACTTTACATTGTCCCCAAACTGTGCCGGCCTAACTAGGCCAGCCTAACTTCAGGTTAGGATCGCGCCCCTAGTGATGCAAATATCATGCATTTTAAAAGTACTTTAAATAATCACAGATACCTTGAGATAGATTTCTGAGCTGAACTGCCAGGGCAACTACATAGAATAACTGATTGCTGAAATAAAAAAAATCACATGAATGGTTAAATTGCTACAAGGTGAGTGTGGGTGCAGATTTGCTTCTTCAGTTAGTACCCCATGCACGATTCTTAGTGTTAAAGTTTAATTTTGCCTGCTGCAATTGTTGAATAAAAGCTGCAGTCTGTTGCCGTTATTTTGGTGAGTGCAGGGGTTAACTATACAAGGCACAATCCTAACCTGGAGTTAGGCCAGCACAGTTAGGCCAGCAAAGTTTGGCCGGCACAAGGGATACCATAAAGTATGGTTGGACCACTCTTGAAATCAGAGAGGTCAGCACACAGACATGCACTATCCTCCCTGACTCTGAGAGTGGTCAAACATACTTTACGGTGTCCCTTGTGCCTGCCAAACTTTGCTGACCTCACTGTGCCAGCCTAACTCCAGGTTAGGATTGCGCTCTCAGTATCTGTTCCCATCACATGATATGGAATTTGAGAGTCCCCTGGTTTCTTCTAAGGGGAAGAAAAAGTCGTTTGTAGTCAATGGCAGAAAACAATTTCCACCTACCACTGACTGACCTGTATAATGTTTTCCCTTTTTTTCCAACCTTTTACAACTCTTGAAATTACCTCCTTCAATCCCTCAGTTTGGCCTCACCCTGCATTTTGAGCAGAATGTTCTCAAGTGAGCGCAAATCTGTTCATTGATGCAGGGCAGATGTGCAAATTAATAAGATTGGGACACACCATTTAACTCAATTTCTATATCTGTACTAGCTTTTATGTACCCGGCTTCGCCCGGGTGTTTATATGTCCCATCACTGACACACACACCCCGCCACTCACCAGGCATACAGATGGCCCTGTATATGTTTACCTGCAGGAAACCTATTTGCGCCCGGGTCCTTATATGCAGTAGAAGGATCTGGGAATTAACTAACGGAATGCTGGGCGGGGCTTCAGCGGGACTTACGTGTCATTGGCTGCCCGTCCGATCGTTCCGCCGCCTGCCCTGGCCTCGGAGGGGTGCCGGCTCGCCGGGGGGGCGGCTGGGGGGGCGCGCCGGTTGATCAGACACGCAGCGGTGGGGGCGCTCCCCAGAAGAAGCCCGCGCAGCTGGCGGGCAGCCGAAGGAACGAAACAGGCGGGCTGCAAATCACGCGTAAGTCCCGCCCAGCGTTCCGTTAGTCAATTCCCAGATCCCATTACTGCTTATATGTCCCATCACTGACCACCCCCCACTCACCAGCCATACAGATGGCCCATTTATATGTCCCATCCCTGCCCCCCCACTTACATGTGTGCCCGGGTGTTTATATGTCCCATCACTGACCCCCCACTCACATGTGTGCCCGGGTGTTTATATGTCCCATCACTGACCCCCCCACTCACATGTGTGCCCGGGTGTTTATATGTCCCATCACTGACACCACCACCACCACCACCACCACCCCCCGCTCAGCAGCCATACAGATGGCCCTGTATTAGTTTCCCTGCGGGAAACTTATTTGCGCCCAGGTGTTTATATGTCCCATCCCTGCCCCCCCCCACTCAGCAGCCATACAGATGGCCCTGTATAAGATTCCCTGCGGGAAACGTATTTGCTGCTGTTTGTCTTCAACTGTAAAGAGTTCAGTTGCTGAACATACATACATACATACATACATACATACATACATACATACATACA
>JAJKFI010000020.1:10055977-10095267 GCA_029204185.1 Lerista edwardsae | reverse complement strand
ACATACATACATACATACATACATACATACATACATACATACATACATACATACATACGCTCTTCTTTATATATATAGATTCTAGGAATGTGGAGCAAAATCCCAGAAGGTGGGGTAATCAATAGCCAGAGGAGAAAGCAGCACTGCAGGAGCAGTCAAGGGAACCAAGAGCTTGATATATTTGGTGTAGAGCAGTGTTTCTCAAACTGTGGGCCAAGACCCACTAGTTGGGTGGCAAGACATGCCATGTCAGGTGGGTCATGGGCACCTAGTACGGCCATCATGGAAAATATGGGAAGCAGAACAGAGTGAGAGCACAATCCTAACCTGGAGTGAGGCCGGCACAGTTAGGCCAGCAAAGTTTGGCTGGCACAAGGGACACCGTAAAGTGTGTTTGGACCACTCCCGGAGTCAGAAAGTTCAGCACATAGATGTGCACCATCCTCCCTGATTCCGAGAGTGGTCCAAGCATGCTTTATGGTGGCCCTTGTCCGGCCAAACTTTTCTGGCCTAACTCCAGGCTAGGATTGCACCCCGTATCATGTAGACTAAATAGAGACCAGATTGGGACTGTAGAGGAGGAAGGGGATGTCACCCTTTATTAGTCAGAAACAACACAGTACCTTGGGCCTGGAAGCAAATAAGGAGTCAATGACATTAGTCTAGTATCTGTGTTCTCTGATTTGAAATATGGGCTCCCCTTGCCATTTTAACAGCTGTATTTTGCATCATTTGGGATTTCTGTACATTTTTCTGCACAAGAGAGCATTGCATATCCCAGGCTGGATATTCCCAACACATGTTTGACTGTAGCAAGATTGGGGAAGACGTTTCCAACTGCAGGGCAAATTATTTGAATTCTTGCCGTCAAAATTGTGGCTCTTTTTCTAAGGAATACCTTTTTGGGGGATGAAGAGCGTTATATGGGGGGAAGGCAAGTGCATTCAGCAAAAGCAGAGAATTCTGAAGGAGCATCCAAGGAAACGCCCTGGCAGGGGGGATGTATTGGGCTATGCAATCCTCTCCCGTGAAACAGCCAAACGTTTGCCATGTGCACTGTTTTTCAAAGACAACTGGAAGCTCAGTAATCCTAAATAGCTAGGGGAGGCAGAAAGAAAAATATGAACGCTTTTTTTGGGCTTAGCATTTTTTCCCCAAAGAGGATTGAGCAAAATGAAAGCCATCTACAATTCTGTCGAGTTTCGGCACCTCTCGCAATCTTCACCCAATGACAGGCTCTCCAATTGCGCACTTCCATCCCTGCTAGAAGTATATGAGAGTTCAAGGTTGTAACATTGCAGACAGGGAAGTGGTCATTGTTATGCAGAAATCACCATTTGGGGTGATCCCTGCTGCCTGACTCCTACAGAGCCTTTCTGCCTAATGAAGTGTATTCAGGAGAGTGCTTGAACAGAACTCTCTTAAGGAGTGAATAGCTAAACAAGGCACCTAACTGTTTATGGAATATGAAAGGGGAAAAGGGAACCTAGAGGTCACATTCCCCTATTTAATTAGTGCTGGTTGTACAGGTCTGTATTGAAAGAGAGCTGCAATTGAGGCAGGCTCTTAAGCAAGGGATGATAGCAGCATGTTTTTATCCAATGTCTACAATGACATAGAGGAAATAACCCCATTCATCGGAGACAAGCAGGGCCTTCTGGTGACAGGTGATGTGCCAAATGTGGCAAGTATCTGGTGGTGCCTCCACTGCCTCATTTCCTAGATCTGAAAGGGAGAAAGGGATCAGAGCAGAAGGTCATTGTGGAGGAAAGGAGAGTGGTGGGCTAGAGTGTCAGCATCTCACTACTCTCTTCCACACTTCTATTCTCTGGTTCCTTCGTTTTCTCTGATTCAAGGGTTACTGCTTCCTTTTCTTGTTCCTTCTCTTCTTTCTACCATCAGGGTGACCACACGCCTAGGACAGAGTGCCTATATCTTTAATCTTTGTATAGAAGAGTACTTCTACATCTGGCCACATCTGGAGTACTGTGTACAGTTCTGGTTGCCACATCTCAAAAAGGATAGTGTTGGATTTGGGGAGGCAACCTCATCTAGGAATCCACATTCCAGAATTAGGCTCCGTTTACTGAGTTTAGAGTAATTGAGCCTAGAGCAGTGGTTCCCAAACTGGTGGATGGTGACCCACCAGGGGAACAGGAAGCATGACATTCCCCTTCAGGGTAGTGGTCCGGCTCCGAGTAGCAACAACAGTACCACAGAGATTGCATCCCTCACAGCTACTCTCCTCCACAGCTACTGCAAAAAGTCCTTTTCTCCTATCTAAAGCTACATCCGGTTTTTGGGCTATGGTTTACATAGGAGAGCAGAGAAGAGAAGAGCTCCCCCCCCGCCTTGCTCCCGCAAACACTTATCAGGGTCCCAACCAGCGGTGTTATGCTGCTGGAACGCTGGGCTGGACATCCGGGTGATCGACAGCCCGCCCGTCGCGTTCCACAGTGTTACGCTATTTGCATAACGTATGCAAGCGGCGTAATTGGTTATGCAAACGGCGTAATGCTCCGGAACGCGACGGGTGGGCTGTCGATCACCCGGATGTCCTGCCCAGCGTTCCGGCAGCATAACACCGCTGGTCCCAACTCCCCTGTAGGAGTTTGGGAACCACTGGCTTAGAGAGTTTGCCTATTGCTAATTTCAGGCCAGTTTGGGTTTTATGGGTTAAGGGCGCAGTCCTAACCGGGAGTTTGGCTGGCACAAGGGCCACCGTATAGTATGTTTGGACCACTCTCGGAGTCAGAGAGGCCGGCACACAAGCATGCACTATCCTCCCTGACTCCAAGCGTGGTCCAAACATATTTTACGGCATCCCTTGTGCCAGCTAAACTTTGCTGACCTCACTGTGCTGGCCTAACTCCAGGTTAGGATTGCTGTAAAACACCTTCACTTAGGACTGTGCCCTGCAAGCTAACTGGAAGCCAGTGCAGTTCTTTGAGCATCAATGTACCCTTTGCTGATGTTAACATCAACAGCTGCATTTGAGGAAGCATCTGGGAAGTTCTTGGTAAATATTTTATTTTGATCTGTGCCATTTGCTGAGGTACACAAATCACATCTATTCCTTATCACAGGGATGTGTTCTGTGATTTATACAGAACCATAGTACAGATTTTTTTTTTAAAAAAAAAAATTGAGCAGTGTTTTGGGTCAAAAAGTGCTGCAATTTTATATGGTTAATGGCTTGTTCATTCCAAAGCTGATTGATGCCGATGAAATGGTGCCGAACGGATTTGGATCCCTAGCAATGTTTTTACATGCAATTCTTTTATGACAGATTGCTTGTTAAAGGGCCTTGGCAAACCCATGTAACGATGAATTTCTATTGTCAGCCAATGTGTCAGCCAATGTGGTTGTGAAAGGAAATGCAAAATGTGCATATATTGTCAGAGATGATTGTGAGATATCTAATCTAATCTAATCTATTCTAATCTAAAGAGCTACATATATTCAGTGGCATTCCCAGAGGAGAGCTATTTTATTTATTTATTTATTTTAAGGATTTTTACCCCTCCTTTCTGCCTAAAAAGGCATTCAAGGTGGCATTACAAAAAACAATTAAAAACAGAATAAATACATCATAATTTAAAAACAGTGATTAAAAACAATATAAAAATACAATATACAAGTACAACTGTTATCCCCAGGATCAGGTGCAAAAAAAATAAAAGAATATAAAGAATACAAGACCAGCCAGCCTGTCAGCAACTAAAAGCCTGTTTAAACAAGAAGGTCTTCAGTCCCCGCCAAAATACCGCCAACGAGGGAGCAGTTCTTAACTCTAAGGGGAGGGTATTCCAGAGTTGGGGTGCCACCGCCGAGAAGGCTCTCCTGCTGGCCGCCACCCCTCTCACCTCTCCTGGTGGCGGCACAGTCAAAAGGGCCCCCCCAGATGACCTCAGAGTACGGGTAGGGTTATATGGAAGGAGGCGGTCCCTCAAATACCCTGGGCCCAAGCCGTAAAGGGCTTTAAAGGTCAAAACCAGCACTTTGAATTTGGCCCGGAACAGAACCGGCAGCCAGTGTAGTCGCCGAAGCAACGGCTCGACAGAGTCAAACCGCTGTGCCCCAGCAACCACCCGAGCAGCCGCGTTCTGTACTAGTTGTAATTTCCGAACCGTCTTCAAAGGCAGCCCCACGTAGAGCGCATTGCAATAGTCTAATCTAGATGTCACTAGGGCATGGGTCACTGTGGCCAGGTCCGCACAGCTCAGGTATGGTCGCAGCTGGCGGATCAGCCGAGGCTGAGCAAAGGCTCCCCTGGCCACCACTGACACCTGAGACTCCAGGTGCAGTTGTGAATCCAGGAGAACCCCCAAGCTGCGAACCTGCTGCTTCAGAGGGAGTGCAACCCCATTCAGAGCAGGGCGATAATCCAATACCCGAGCTGTGGATTTCCGGACCAAGAGCACCTCTGTCTTATCCGGATTTAATTTCAGCTTGTTCGCCCACATCCAGCCCCCAACTGCCTCCAGACAACGATTCAGGACCTCAACCGCCTCCTCAGAATCAGGGGGAAAGGAGAGATAAAGTTGGGTGTCATCAGCATATTGATGACACCCCACCCCAAACCCCCGGATGACCTCTCCCAGCGGCTTCATGTAGATGTTAAATAGCATGGGGGATAAGATAGACCCTTGTGGCACCCCAAACTTAAGAGGTCGGGGTGCTAAACAAGCATCCCCCAGCACCACCTTCTGGGATCTGTCAGCCAGGAAGGAGCGGAACCACTGCAAAACAGTGCCTCCAAGCCCCAACCCAGCCAGCCGACCCAGAAGGACACCATGGTCGATGGTGTCGAAGGCCGCTGAGAGGTCCAGCAGGACTAACAGAGACGCACTCCCCCTGTCCATTCCTCAGCGTAGGTCATCCACCAAGGCGACCAAGGCAGTCTCCGTCCCGAACCCTGGCCTGAAGCCAGATTGGAATGGGTCCAGATAATCCGTTTCCTCCAGTACCCTCTGCAGTTGGGACGCCACCACCCGCTCAATTACCTTGCCCAGAAATGGGATATTTGAGACTGGCCGAAAGTTATTTAGATTAGTGGGATCCAGGGAGGGTTTCTTCAGGAGAGGGCGAACTATCGCCTGCTTCAAAGCAGGCGGCAGCACCCCCTCCCTCAGAGATGAATTCACCACCCTCCCCGTCCACTCGGCCAGCCCTTCCCGGGCAGCTCTAATTAGCCATGCTGGGCAAGGGTCAAGCGGGCAAGCAGCAGGTCTCACACTGCAGAGAATCCTGTCCACATCCTCAGGTTCTACAAGCTGAAAAGAATCCCAAATAATAGGACAGGAGAGCTAAGCACTGAGTTTTTCAGGGATCTGAAGTGCCAGGTAAAAAGCAGCCCCTCCCCCATGCAGAGGTGGATCTACAGGGAGGGCAAAGCTCTAAGTGTTGCAAGAAGCCTTACCCTGTCATGTTAATCCCTCCTCTCCCTTGCTGCTGTAGCCAGTAAGCAACGCCAAGATGTTGCTGTTCCCTGTGAGGATTGGCTAAAACGGTGCAGGAGAGGAGTGATTTCCACTGCAAGGTAAGGCTTCTTGCAAAACTTAGAGCTTTGCCCTCCCTTAGATCTGCCTCTGCCCCCATGGCTTCTGAGCCACTTATGGCTACAAGAGCAAAGTGGAGGAGATGCCTCCACGTAGCTCTTGTAGCTGCAAATGGCTCTGAAGGCGAGGGAGGGAACTGCAAACCCTAAGTGGTTTCTAGTCACATCTGGGAGACCCTCTGTGGCCTTTTGAGCTACAGACGTGGCATCTGGGGGTGCTCAAATCCAGGCTGCAGAGGCCACAAATGAAGAGGAGGACCCACTGTTCTTGAGTTGGGCTTCTCTGAATAACATCTGTTGGCATAACTATATCTGGGTACTGTCATTGGTTAACACTGTTGATCACAAAGTAGACCGTTAAGAAAGAGCTTTATAGATGAGATATTAGACCTGAAGTGGGAGTCTTCTGGGAGTTCATCATTTTCTTCCATGACGGGTTGCAAATACATTGTCTGTACATGATTTCTCTTTTTCGTACTGCATGAACGTCTATTGAACCGCAAATAAAAAGGCATATTTGTATTGAACAATCATCTGTAATTATCGCAGTTATGCAGTAAACACTCTCTCCTTGCCAGTAATTACAGCTGTTCGTGACTATCTTTGATTCTGCCTTTGCAGTACAGAGGAAATTCTGTGGATCACAAAGGAACTGTGAGCTTTGTTCTGACCGCTTAACTTGGCCTTCTTGTTTTGATCTTGTTTTCCATCTAAGATACTTTTTTACATTTATTGTTCTGTGTGCACAGAAGAGATGTTCAATTTTGGATAGGAATACATCATTGTTTTCTTATTGGGAAAGCTGGTTCAACCATGGATGGCAGCTCCACTATAAAAATAGATTGAACCTGGCTACAGCTCAGGACGCAATCCTAACCTGGAGTTAGGCCAGCCTAGTTAGGCCAGCAAAGTTTCCTGGCAGAAAGGACGCTGTAAAATATGTTTGGACATACTTTACTGACTTGGACTGACTTAGAGTCAGAGAGGTCAGTACACAGACATGTGCCATCCTCCCTGACTGCAAGAGTGGTCCAAACGCGCTTTATGGTGATCCTTGTGCCGGCCAAACTTTGCTGGCCTAACTAAGCCAGCCTAACTTCAGGTTAGGATTGTGCTCTCAGTGGCTTCCACTCAGTGTGAAGACCAACCACTTGCAGCTGAGTGGGGAATTGTACTCTAATGATTCTCTCTGAACCCAGGCTCTCACCTGCCTTAAAACTTCAAAATAGTGGTTATAGGGCAGGAGGTGTGGTCTGGTAGTTGAGTCGTCACCTTGCCTGAGAAAGCTAAGCTTGGGTTGCGCCTTGGATGGATGACCAGAAGCCATTGCCTAGAGATGAAGGAATGTGGGCTGGTAAGAAATGAATTACATCCTGAGAAGCAGCCTGTGTGTTTTGCAGCTGCCTGTGGAAGCTTGGAAAACACAGGAGCTATGCAACAAGTGGAATGGCACTGTGGAAACATCTGGAGAAATGGAGGCTCTTACAAATTTCTCTCATAGAATAATGCTTGTAAAATCCCCATTTCAATAAATGAGGTTTGTGGTCAGCCTACCTTTGAAAACCGCTTTTAGTCTACGTGATCCAGGGCATAATCCTAAAGTGCCCTAGGGCTGACACAATCTGCTTACTGTAAAGTGCCATAAAGCACTTTCGAGCCAGTGCAAGGCGCATAGTACTGACATCATCATCATCATCATCATCATCATCATCATCATCCTTGTATTTATATACCGCCTTTCTTAGGTCACCAGATTTCTCTAATGACTGTAACTCAAGGCGGTTTACATAGGCAGACTTTATTCGTAAACCCAATTTTACAGAAACGTTCTATCTTACAAGAACTACAACACATACAGATGGATCTTTCTGGATTTGGTCTTCTTTCTGGCCACCCGTTTGTCTTCTGCTGGCTGATACGCGGCTTCTCTACTCCCACCAGAGAAGCAGCTGACTCGGCACAACTCCCCCTCTCACAAGGCAGCCGAAGATAGCTCAGCCGTTAATCAGTCGCAATTTACAGGTCTGCCGCTCACAGAGACTTCCGGTTGTCTCGAACCGGCGACCTTCAGATCTTCAGCTCTTATCTTCAGGCAAACTGAGGCATTAACATAAGCAGTTGTGTCAGCCCTGCAGCGCTGGAGCATGCCCGAGGTAAGCAATTCCTGCACCAGCCGAGTTTGGATGGTGCAGGGGCTATTCTTGGCAGGGGCAGAATGGGGCGGGGAAGGGTGTTCTGGGGGTGGGCGGCCCGGGGAGGAGGATGGAGCCAGGATGCGGCCATCAGTCCCCTTGCCCTGTGGAGGCTGCAGTGCACTCCAAACCTGTGTTGCATACGGGGCAGGCCAGCCAGCCTGCTTGTTCCAGTGCAAGTTAGGATTGTGCCCTCATAGGTGGTATGTATGAGAAAGATGGTACATAAATACTGTAATGAATAGTGGAGAAAATGTCACCTTTTCGTAGGAAAGCACCATGAATGCATCAGGAGTGAAATTGTTTTCCTATGGCTGATTTCCCTTCATGGTTTATAAAATCCATGGAGTCAATAATAGCCAAGCTGTGCTAGTCTACCAAGCAGCACTTTCATTGCCGGATCCACACCACCAAGTTAATACGTCAGCTGCTCGGCCCCTTTTGCATCAGGGTCAAAATGCATGACTGTCTTCTTAGCTTGCTCCTCCTCCACCACCTTGCCAACTGGGCTCCTGGTGTTTCGCTTACATCAGCCTGAAAAACCTGGTGGAAGTAAGGAAGGAGCAGGCAACACAATTCAGAAGAATGACAGGTGCACAAACGATGGTGACACAACCATACGAACTGACAAGCTGGTGAGAAAGAACCCACGGAACATTTAAGAGCCAGGAGGAGCTGGATAAATTGAGAGAGGGCTAAACATTTCCAGAGGCACTGAAGCTATTAAATTATGGGAAAGGAGAAAGTGTTTAACTTGACAGGATGGTAGCTTATGGCTGGAACAGGATAAGCGCCTAGGAGCAAAAGTGCCACAAGCCAAAATATACACAATAAAGGAAAATGATCAACCATAATAAGAGGATAATAAACTTTTATGAAAAACTCTAATAAAAGAAAAAAACATACAAAATAAAGAAAATGATCAATTGTAACAAAATGATTGTAAACTCTAATGAAAAAACTGTAATAAAAGACTGGAATGGAAACAGAGAACTATATATGACACAATGATTTGGGGGGCTTTATTTGCCATTCAGTGAGCTTTGGGTGGCGTTTCATGCCAGGGATATGCTGTTTATTTAATCATTTCTACTCCATTTTTAAGTATTTTTTTTCAAAAGGTGACTGTCTGCTTCCCCCAAAACCCCACCATGAAAATGTACTTAAACATGGATGTATCCTTTAATACAAGTTATAAAATGCTGTTTGATACAAAATTATGCTCATCACTAAAAAGCAAAACAAGTTAGACAGCAAAAATATGGCTCTCCAACATGGCAGGGAGGCCATGACAAATTGGTAGAACCCATTTGTTGCACCCACAAGGTCCCAAGTTCCATCTCTGGCTACCTCTCCAGTAGGCATCTGATACTGGCGATCAGTCAAGATAGACAATGTTGAGGGCGCAATCCTCAAAGCGCCATTGGGCCAATGCTAGCCACTTGCATTGGCCCACCCACTCTGGATTGGCTGCCTGCCACAGTCTACCATGGCAGAGCCTGAACTCTCACTGCTGGGAGATTATGGCAGCAGCCAGGAAGAAGCAGGGCCATAATTTGTGGTGTTGTTCAGTTGCTAAGTCATGTCCGACTCTTTGCGACCCCATGGACCACAGCACGCCAGGCCTCCCTGTCTTCCACTAGCTTCCGGAGTTCACCCAATTTCATGTTCTTCGCTTCGGTGACACTATCTAACCATCTCATCCTCTGCCTTCTCCTTTTGCCTTCAATTTTTCCCAGCCTGAGGCTCTTTTCTAAAGTAAAGTAGTGGCCAAAGTATTTGAGCTTCAGCTTCAGTATTTGTCCTTGCAGGGAGCAATCAGACTTCCTGTAGTCTTCCTGTAGGATTGACCGATTGGATCTCCTTGCAGTCCAGGGGACTCTCAAGAGTCTTCTCCAACACCATAATTTGAAACGGGCCATAATTACATAAATATATTTTGGAAGCGACTTTAATTCCTATTCTACCAACATTGCTCTTTTTAGCCCCAGAACAAAACCAGAGAATGTTTCACTTTACCCTGATTGAAACTGTGCATCCTGTGGACATAAATAGCATATTAGGCACCTTAACACTATACCTTCATTATGTGGAGCCTGCAGAATTGCTGATACTTAGCAAAATGTTCCTGCATGATGAGAAAAGCTACAGGCTGCATTGTTGTGCCGTAAGTGGAAGGAGTAGCATTCACGATTTCATATGCTGTCTTCAAACTGTTGAATCTACAAAGAATGTTCTTTGGTTCCCTCGAGGCTCTGCTTGACTTTCAAATGGGTTGTAAGAAGGGAGGTGGCCACATCCAATATTTTGTGGCGCAACAGAAGCAAGGCAAAGTCAAGGCCCCTTATTTTCATCTGCTGGAACATGACAAATGATAGCTGGCACATGACACACAGGCACAATTGCCCTCTACATATCACGATTTGGATAAAGCGACAGAGCTATCCATTCTCCGTGCCTGACCGGATCTGAAAAGTCGCACGGCTAACTTGCGATGGCAGCTTCCGGAGACAGAGATGGAGAGCGACTTCCTGGTTGGCAAGACAAATGGTCCTGTGATGGAGGTTCTGACATCTCCTAGTAGGTACCGCTGTTAAAAGGGCCTCAGCATGTGTGTGAAATTGCACAGGGAGACGTTTGAATTATGGCTCACTCTCCAGGGAAAGTGCAGTCCACAGCTCTGATATTCTGGCTTCTTTGGCGCAGAGAGTAAAGTGCTAGTTTTGGGTGAGCCGATGCTGAAAGGCCAGCCCAAGATCTCCCATGTAGACCAGTAATCTTCAACTTGTGAAGTGCTAAAACCCACCACCAACCTCAGCCTGCAATGTGAGACCCAAGGCTAGGCCAGAGACTGGGCAAGAGAGGTGGGTGAGTAAGCAGCCATGTTTTCTTCTTTTCCTGCCCAGTTATTATTTGTACTATTACTGGTACCTTTTGTATAACTATACAGTTAAAACCATTTGATTTTCAAAGGTACTAGTATGATGCTTCCTGAGTCTCGATTTTCCCTATTTTTAATTTATTTTGTATAATTTATTGAAATGGCACACATCAGAACATACATCTAGGTCAAATAAGGCACGTCAGAGCTCTTGTTTCTGCAATCAGCTCTCTAAAGAACATCCTCCTGCATTTTGCAAAAGAAAAATAAAGTATACTTCAGATATACTATACTAAAATGAAGATATTTTGTGATTGTGAGCCCTTTCTGGTGAGCCCTTTTGGGATAGAGAGCCATTTAACATTATTTATTTATTTATTTTATTTACCTGTATACGGCTTTGTGACCTTTTTGGTGAAAGGTTGTAAATAAAGGCTGTTTCTTTGATTGATTGATTGATTTTAACACCCAGTTCTCCTTTAACTGGCTGGGCTGTGTCTCTTTGGAGCTACTTTATGCTGATTTGTTCTTTAGAAAATTGGAAAGGCACAAACCAACCATCAACTATTAGAAAAAGCTTCGTAGATCTTATTTTGCTTTGCTCCTGCCATTTTCAATGGCTTTCATTAGTGCCAGCTTGTCATTACATGACAATGCAATTTTGAAGATCCACATACAGGAAAAGAGACTGTGGGCCCAATCCAATGGCCATCCCCTGGGCAGTATGCTTGTCATGTGTCGTGCAAGGCGCTATAAAGCGCCTCCAACACCGGCAGTAAGCCGTTGCCTCTGGCGCTGGGGGGGGGCACCATGGCAACGCTGGCTGAGTGCACCCCCTGAAGGGACCATGGATTGCTGAACAACGGTGAGTTCGCCACTCACTAGCAATTCAGCTTTTCGGGGTGGATCAGGAGGGTGTTCCGGGGCAGGAGGGAGGGGTGGAGAGGGGGCGGGGCCAGCAGCAACTCTCTTTAGTCCTACTTCTGCTGCAGACTGAAAGTCAGGATTTCGATCTACAAATAGAAATTGAAAATCTTTGTTATTTTGTTACTTTTTCTTCTTCCCTACAATCACCTGGTATTGCTATATCAATTATTTTGACCTGCTTTCTTTCTCCTCAAATACAGTTATGTCTGGTGCATTATGTAGTAGATGTTTGATGGTTTGTAGTTGGAAATCCCACAATAATAATGTCGGCGTTGGTGTTGGCGTTGGCGGCGGCGGCTGCTTCTTCTTCTTCTTCTCAACAACAACAACAACAACAACAACGGACTAGTTTTGCAATGTGAGATCCTGGGAATCTCAGATCTATCATCAGAGGATTCTTGCTGCTCCAGCTAGTGAAAAATATAAATGATTATCCAACACATGCAAATCGAAATAAACAGAAATAAAAGAAAAATAAAAGAAGGACATGGACAAACGTTACTGAAGGTTGGATAAAACCGGGCAAAAGAGGAAAGCATGTGGATGAGATTTGAAAACGTTATAATTGAAAACGGCTGAAAGAGCAAAGACAAGGGATTGCTGTACATGCATTTTACCCCAGAAAAAAAAAATAGATCCCTGCCCTGAGAGGCTTACAGTCTAGATCAGTGATGGTGAACCTATGACATGCGTGTCAAAGGTGACACAGCACACGTTTGGGGTGACACACCAGTGTTCACCAACATCTGAGAAAAATTGAGTGTATTTTACTCATTTTTCGCAATTATTTGATGTTTGTTTATAGAATACATAGCACCACACATGATTGGACTGTAATTTTTGTTTAAACAAATGAATATAAAGTACAGTTTGGGAGAGTGACTGACACACCAGCAGAGAAGCATTTTCCAAAAAATTTGACACACTGAGCCCAAAGGGCTTGCCATCACTGGTCTAGATCAACCACTTTCATGACACACTGCCAAGGTGCTACAATTGTCAAGGCATCATCTGTTTTTTGACAATTGACAAGACACAGCACACTGCTGGGAGAGGCTCACATCCCTCAATCCCTACTAATAAAAGACCTTCCCCCAGGGCAGTGGTCACACCTGCAGACCATTTGTGGCACACCAATGTGCCATGGCACAGTGGTTGAAAATAGCTGGTCTAGATATTGACCGAAAAGAGAGAGAATAATGGGAGGGAAGAAGGATTTAGACAGGCATAGACAAAGATTTGTTTCAGAACGCAATCCTAAACTGGGGTTAGGCCGGCATAAGCTAAGCCAGCAAAATTCGGCCAGCACAAGAGCCACCATAAAGCATGTTTGGACTATTCTCAGAGTCAGGGAGGATGGTGCACGTCTGTTTGCTGGCCTCTGACTCTGAGAGTGGTCCAAACATATTTTAGTGTCCTTTGTGCTGGCCAAACTTTGCTGGCTTAGTTTATGCCGGCCTAACTCAGTTTAGGATTGTGCTCTCAGTTACCAGAATCACTTACCAGAATCTTACCAGAATCTTTTCAATAACACAGCAATCTCTGTTTCAGTTTGTATTTCCCTTGGCAGAATGCCCCAGACTGTGGCCAATATAATAACCCACGACAGCTTTGGTTTTGAAATTCCACTCTCTTTTTTTTCCTACTTGTTCTCCTAATAGCAATATTCCTTTTCCACCAGGGACCTGATTTCTGAAACACCACGACAAATTGGCTAGTCATAGTCTCCTTTGGAGACTTCAGCAATTATTTTATTCATGGACCAAATTAACCTTCGCGCGAGCAGGAATTCATCATTCTGACCCTTAAAGCTCTCCGGAGCACTATATCCTCTTAAAAAAAAAACTATAATCCTGACTGATGCTGGGCAAATGTCCAGGAGTCTGTTTATTAAGCTAATAGTTGTACAGGAGTGCATTGCATTTTTTCTTTTAGTCCTAGGAGAGAAAAAGGAAGAATTTCACTATTGGGGCCAATTGGGACAAGATGAGTATATTTCTCTATATAATACCCCCCTGCTCAATTTCCCTGGGTAGAGATCATCAGTTCAGATCATATCCAATGACTGTATGTCTGCACTGCCAACCTAAATTGAAAGGCAGAAAGCCTGTTTTGTGGCTTTCTGCAAAGAATCATGGGAATTGTAGTCTGATGAGGGTGCTCCCTATTAGCTATCCTTCATCCCACTCACAAAATTGTGTGTTCAAAAGTCAAAGATAACTCCATTTAAGGGAAATGCATCTTTTTAGGAAAGGATGGAAGCGAGTCTGTCTCGCTACATGTCTTCTCTTCTGGAGGAAGGGAGAGAAGGAGCAGGAAGGAAGACCTGTCAACACGCATGCATTACAGAAAAGACAAGAGAGAATACCTTGTCCCCCTACCACTATCCTTACTGCCCACTGCTGGTACAGGTGCAACAGTACTGAATTGCTGCATATTCTGACACTTTTGACATCTTACAGCTCATTTACATTGAAAAAAATCATTATGTTCAAGATAACTTGGAAGTGGTTGTTTTGAATCGTAGAAAAGACTATTCTGAGCAATCATCAGGAGTTCAGCTGACTCTCTGAAATTCAGAGCGCAATCCAAAACTGGTGTAAGGCCAACACAGTTAGGCCAGCAAAGTTTGGCACGGATCCAAGGAGCCCATTGAAGCAGCTGGTGCCTACCCTGGGGTAAGGGCACGAATGTGTCCTTGCCTTGTGGAGGCTCCAGGCGGCTCCAGCTTCCAGGCATGCCGGCCTGCCCGCTCCAGCGCAGGTTAGGATTGTGCCCTGTTATGGTGTGTGAAGCTGTGCCCCCTACTGGTGAACCGGAACGCCGGTGAACCAGACGTTAAGGAATAAGGCAAGACAGACATTGCGTACCATACTAAGAGTATTCAATTGTATTTTAGGAGCAAGCAGTCTCGTAGTCGATACACAGTCCAGGAATCAGGCATCACAGGTAGGAAGCAGTTCACAGTTCAGGCAATAGTTCAGGCAAGATCTTGCAGTTCACATGATGACGAGCAGCACCTTCCTCCTCCAGCATTCCTTGCCTTTCCAACCCACTATGGACAGGAGGTGAGGCATCCCCTTAAATACTTCCCTCAGAGGAATTAACGCCAATCAAAGCTGCAGTTGTTGCGGCCCCACAATGTGTGCAGTTCTGCACATAGGCATCCTACACAGCTGGCCTTCATGAAGTCACCTTGCTTCTTCTTCTCACAGGTATTTCAGCAGAGTTGAGATACACTTACATGTGATTAGATGCTGCTTGTATACCATGCAGTTGTGTTAAAACTGCAGTCTGTTTTATGGTGTCACCAACTTGTTTTCTTCTACGGAAATGTCAAGTAGTTTGCAGGGGAGAATCATCTAAGAACGTTTTGTGGAAATAATAAAGGATTCTATTAAGATTAGTAACATTTCATAGAAGCAGTGTGTTCACCCCTGGTTTGCATCTGGTGCTAGTTGCAAAATCCATGCTAAAAACATTTAAAAGAACCAGTAATGGTACAAATGGTTTGACTAATGCTGCACTGCTTTGGACTAAGGCTGCAATCCTATCCACACTTACCTGGGAGTAAGCTCCATTGATTATAATAGGACTTACTTTTAAATAGGCATGCATAGGATTAGGCTCAAAGTTTGCATCCCTTAAGACTGCAGATAGGGTTCACATGATATAATGCTTAGCTGTACAGTGTGTACACCTCACATGACAAAACAAGAATGTCAGAAAGCAGGCTAGACTAAAATCCTTTCCCCTGACATGCTAGTTTTCTACATGCAGGGAAGAGCATTCAGTTAGCTTCAGTCAGAAATGGTCTGGACCAGGAACAAATTGACCACAGGAGACAACTAGGCCACAACATGTCAACAGGACAGACAACTGGGTACAACCTAAATACAACTGCTTTTAAAACAAGGAAAGGCTAGCATTGGGGTTATATTGTGAATAAGTGACCAGGGGTGTAGCTAATGAAAATGTAGCCCAGTAAGAGGGCAAAATGTTGCCCCAGATGTGACGTCACAACAGGAAGTGACATCACAGTTATATTATCGTTTTCTCTGGTTTTTGGGTCATAACCTTTGATAATGATATTACATTCTGGGTTGTTTCATTGCATTCTGCATTAAATTACCTTTCCAATAATATATAACATGATGGTATTATTCATACATATCAAGGTTTTCACAATTTTGGCTATTCATGTCAAGCTCAGCGTGTTGTCCGTCCCCTCTCAAAGCTTGTTGCCGGGTTTCCCACCTGCATTTCTTTAGCTACGCCTCTGTGAACTACCATTTCTGTAAAGCTGACTTAGGTCTAACATGCAGTTAGCAGAAAGCTTTGGGATTCCTATGGAACAATTTGTGGTACCCCGCAGGGTTTTGTGGAGTTGAGCTGGAAGTCTGTGTTGCTGTAATTTTGCAGATCCCATGGCCTTCATCTCCTCTCCTGCTGCCTTTCTGGCTAACACCATGTTTTTGTTTCCATTCTTCTTTGCCTTGTGCCTTAATACTCCCTAATCTGGCAACTGATTCTGCAGATGCTGGTGCCTCTGCCAATGCACTGCTCCCAGAAGCATGCTGGGAAATGCGCAAAGATGAAAATGAATGCTGAGGACTCAACAGGGCAGGAGGGGAGCCGAGGATACAACTTTCTGCCCTGTGCAATTGTTGCCTCGGGGAGAACATAGGAAGCTGTCTTATGCCCAGTCAAATCATTGGTGTATTTAACTCGTGCTGCACATGGCAGCATGACCACATGATGACTGGAGTTCACAGTGGAGTTCACACAGTCCACCGGGACTGTGGAGTTCACGTAGGAGCTCTCCAAGGTCCAAGGATCTTACCCAATTCCATCTTGTTACATGAACTCCTTTAAGTAACAATGGTGAGGACAGAGCCAGTGTCCTTCTCCATAGAAAACAATTGCTGCGCTATTGAGCCATGATTTCCTCCCTTTTCTGCCCAACTTCTTCTCATCCCAACGTCTCCCCAGATTTTGGAATTCCCAATGACCAGGCCTTCTTTCCAAGCAGTAACTGATGCATTAGGAAGCTTCATCATTGTATATTAGATCTCCTGATGGTGTGTACGCAGTTTGATTTCCAGTGATATACAGGGATGGCCTCAGGCACTGACTGAGGGCGCATGCCCATCTGAGGCCAACCCCTTGATGGCCCAGATACTTGTGATGTTGCTGTGCTTGGCAGCCCATCAATAAACAGGGGCATCACCAGAGGCCCCTGTTTCCTTGTGGAACCTCTAAGGCAAGGGCATCAAATACATTCCGTATAGTGAGCTCAATAGCATCCATGGCACCGGCTGAGGGCCGGTAGTGAACATCATTAAGCAGGAAGTCACATCATTAAGCAGATGATTGCCAGAGATAAGGTACTTTGTTCTGACACAGAAACTCATTAGCTGAAAGTGACTGAAGAGAAACTGCAAATCTTGCTCATAACGTCAAGATACAAGAAAGCCCAATTAGCATCCTGGGAGAGACCAGTTATAATGGGGCTTGGAGAAATGGCTTCTGGGGGCCCCATCTGGCCCACAGGCTTTGTGTTTGGCACCCCTGCTCTAGGGCAGTGTTATTCAAACTGTGGGTCGGGATCCACTTAATGGGTGGGGACCTGATGTCAGGTGGGTTGTGGAAAGCTGGGAGCAGCCATCTTGGAAACTGCAAACCTTACTCTTGCTGTATTCCTTCTGGGAGTGTTAACTGTTAACACTTGAATTTTCAAGTGAGGGTTTTTTTTTTAATTTTGTTTTTTAGTGCAGTGCTTGTACACCATATTTTGACCTAATCTTGCTTTCTGTCAGGGATGTTTCCTGGTTGTAAAATTGCTGCAGTCCAGAAACATCAGTTCTAGGAATGTCGTTTGATTACGTCACACTGATGGCACCTCCTGCCCGAGGATGTCACTTCTGGCTATGACATCACTTCCAGGTTAATGACATCACTTCCGGTGGGTCCAAACATGAGTGCCATTCTAAAAAAGTGGGTCCCAGTCTAAAATGTTTGAGAACCACTGCTCTAGGGGATGTTCCCACTGGCTAGTAGGGGGGAGCAGCAGCTTCCCGGGGCTGCCCATTAGAGCTTCATTTCAGCAGCTGCTGAAACAGACTTTGTCCACACACTGTCATTTAAGATACTGTTTGCTCATGCTAAGGCAGGTTGTGTTTTGGATATTCCAAGAACAATTGCTTTCCTTTCCACTGGACAACAGATTATACTATAGGAGCTCAAATGTTCAGCATATTTGTCACAAGGCTTAAATGAGGCAACGGGAAATAATAAATACAAGAAGCTATCAAGCACAATTGGTTTTTGTGATGGAATCAAGCTTTGGCCCATAATTCGTACTTTGAAGTCCCCACAGTCCTATTGTTGTTTTGCCCCCCTTACACTGGGCATTTAACTCACAGAGATCTGTAGTTATTCCAAGGAAACAAGGGAACATGATGTTTGATGGAAAACAAGCACACAGACGAATGGATTAGGAGGAACGCAGCAATCCAATTGGTAGCTGAATACAGAAGCAAGAGTAGTGCTGATCTGACATTTCTCTATCCTGTGTTTTCACTGATTTTTTTATTGGGGAGGCAGACAAGTTTTTAGAAAAAAAATGTTTTCAGGGCTGAGGGAAAAGGTTTTGAGAGACATCCATCCATTCAGTAAGCTTCATGTGTGTGCAAGGTAAACGCATGTTACTTAGGCAATGTTCAATATACTTCTGGTTCTCTTGACATCCCAGCAGCCATTTTGATTTTTCCCAGGATGCTTTGCTCCAAGGGAATCAGAAAGGCCTTCCTGAATGCCAATGGCTCCCTCCATGTTTCCCTTCAGGTCACCCACACAATATAGCATGCAGCTGCATGTTTAGGCATGGCAACGCTTTTCATACCTGTTCTGGAATCGCTTCCAGCTTGTATTGTTAATGATTTCAAGTGCTTTGCCTTTGGACGCCATTTTGGGCCCAGTCCTACCCAACATTCAAGTACTGATGCAGCCACAATGCAGTCCCCAACGTAAGGCAACAAACGTTCCATTATTACCTTGAGGAGGCCTCCGTGACTGCCTCTCCACTGCAGAAGGCAGCACATAGCCCAATGACACAGCTACGTCAGGGCTGGAAAGTTGGATAGGATCGGGGCCTTTGTGTTTTAAAATTAATATCCATATACCGTAGCTAAAGCTTGATTTTTAATTTCTGGACCAGCAAGCTAATATCCAAAACGGCCAATGCATTGCAGTGAAGATGGTTTCTTTTAAATTAGATAATTGCTGTTCAGTGTACTGGGGATATTCGCCTTTTGCTGTCAGCAGATTTTTCGTCTTGTCCTAGCAGTTTGGAGTCCAGCAAGGCACCCATACATTATTGCTGAGGTCTTAACGTGAATAATTAAATGCACAGAGCCCAGTTTGAAAAAGGCTGGCCATAACTTTGCCAGGGAGAGCCAGCGAAGACGATGTCCGTTTCTTCCAAATTAATTTGCTAATGCGGATGACATGTTTGGTTGTTTGTGTTTCCGCAGTGTCCAACAGTATCAGCCCTTGTGTTATTTATAACCCAATGAATAGAAGTATCTTTTGATCCTTGCTGGCAGTTATTATTATTAATTTTTTTTTAAGCACTGAAGCTTTAGGCCTGCAGTATAATAATAACGCAAATTGACTGAAACCAAAGCAAAGGAAGATGCTAATAGCTTTGGAGTGCTAGAGGCATTCAGAAACCACATGAAAGAACCAAAATATGGTCTATTTATGGCATGTCATGATTGCTATCTTGGCATGTATCAGCTGAATGAACACAGCATAAGTCTGCTTCCTGTTATTAATTGGAGCCGAGTTGAACGCTTGCCAGGGACATTTTTGGCCCCCCAAAAGATTTCAGCAGACCTTAATATGTTTCTTGAAATATCTTCAAAAAGCTTATCTTTTTTTTAGGAGCCGGTTCACAGCCACAATTTGTTGCGGGCCCACTGCCAACTGCAGCTCCAAGTAGCCCTTCTTATTCCTAGCAACAGTGGCCTCGTCACACTGACCTGGTTACCGAACAATGTTGCTGAGGACAAATAAACAAGACTGCCCAAAGCCCTGGCTAAAGAACTCTCCGTCCTTGGGGTAGAGTGCCCAGTATCATCCCTTCTTCCCAGTAGCTGGGACATGGAATAAGGATTGGCTAGATTTAAGGTTCAATCCTAACCTGGAGTTAGATCGGTACAGTTAGGCCAGCAAAGTTTGGCCAGCACAAGGGACACTGTTTGGACTCTCGGAGTCAGAGAAGCCAGCACACAGACGTGCACCATCCTCCCTGACAGCCCAATCCTAAACTGCCCCAGATACCTCCTTACATCAAAGGAACATTTGTTCCCTTACCCAGGGCAAGCTTCCACTGCCTTGATGGGTTTACTCAGACCTGCAGCAGCTACTTCCATGTCCAAGTGGAACCTGGTAGGTAGATCAAGACTGGGAATGGGAATAGGATGTCAGTAGTGTTGCTACCGATACCACCCCCTTCCTAACCTTGACACACACGCTGTCCCACCCTGGCCTCTTCCCCATTTCTCTCCCGCCCTGCCTACTTCCCACGTCAACTTAACTGGCACCAGGTGTCCCACCATGGCTGCCATCGTGTGGGCGCGGCCACTCGCTGTTTGTGGCCAGGCTGTGCTCTGTGCTACACTACTTTTTGTGATGGCTGTAAAACCCTTGCGTCACCAGAACACTCATTCTGGCAATTCAGTAGCTTAATTCAGTGGGCCATACGTTTCTTCTTCTCTCTTCAATATCTGAACACACAATATTCTTTTGTTAAGTTATTCCATACATTTTTATAAGAACCTAAGACGACCCACCGGTCCAACCTCCTGTTTCTCACAGTGGCCAAAGAGATGCCACCAGGAAGCCCAGAAGCAAGAGGTCAAGTCGTACCCCTCTTTTCCTACTGTTCCCCTGTAACTGGTATTCAGAGGCATACTGCTTCTGAGCCTGCAAATAAAATACAGCCATCATGCCTAGTGTCCATTGATAGATCCATGCTTCATGAATTTGCCTCATTCCCTTTTACAACCATCCAACCTTGTGGCCATTAGCACCTCCTGTGGCAGTGAGTTCCATTGCTTCATTATGGGCTGTGTTATATACTTCCTGTTTGTCTTAAATCTACTGCCAATTGGTTCTCTGGATTAGCCTCAGTTCTAGACTGAGGCATGAGAAATGCTTTCCCTCTTTCATTATTAGCAAGCTCATTTGTTTGAGTATTCATTCGTTAAAATCATATTCACTGTGTTATTCGCATGTTACTGTCTCATTTGTTCTCATCGCCCCCATTTGTCTTCATTTTCTTTTGCTTCCAGTGGGTGATTAGGCTGCCAGAGTGAGAAGAACTGCCTGTAGACTGTGAAAGATTGAAGCTATTCCAGTTGACCGCTCACGCTGCAATCCTATTCACACTTCCCTGGAAGTAAGCCTCATTGACTATACTGGGACTTGTTTTGAGTAGATATGCATAGAATTGCGGTCTCAGCTCTCAAGGCCAACCTCAAACCACTCTGAAATGACATAAAGCAGTGTTAAACTGTGGGTCGGGACCCACCTAGTGGGACTCAACCTGATGTCAGGTGGGTCGCAGAAAGCTGGGAGTAGCCATCTTGGAAGCTGCAGACCTTACTCTTGCTGTATTCCTGTTGTGAGTGTTAACAGGTTGAATTTTCAAGTGAGGATTTTGTTTTTTTTAATTGTTTTTAGTTCAGTGCTTTTATATAATATTTTGTCCTAGTCTTGCTTTCTGTCAGGGATGTTTCCTGGTTGTACAATTGCTGCAGTTCAAGAATACCAGTTTGCATTCCAGGAGTGTCATTTGATTATGACACAATGACAGTACTTCCTGCTTGATGATGTCACTTTTGGCTATGACATCACCTCTATATTAATGATATCACTTCTGGTGGGTCCCAACACGAGTGCCATTCTAAAAAGTGGGTCCTGGTCTAAAACGTATGAGAACCACTGACATAAAGCACCCTGAGCCATTGGAATGGGACACAAAGGAAAAACATAGAAAGAATTTCAGATGTATCAAAAAAAATTTTGTCCCAGCATTTACTGAAAATGAGAGCATTCCATATTGAGCACTTGTTTGATCATTTCCAACCTGTGCTAGTCTGACATATAAATTGCACCAATTTGGGGTTCCTGCATGATCCTGTTAAAAGAGGGGGGTAAATTTCAGTTACTGAACCTCAGAATACCAAGATATTATGTGAGAAAGATTAGATTAACAGATTGGTTTTAGATTAACAGATTGGTTTTCCCTGGCCATTTATCTACCTGCTAACCACAATCACCTGTCCATAATAGAATATATATTGTACTATCCCAGAAAACCATCTGAGGAAGCATAAATCACTATCAGCTCTACAAGCGAAAAGGCAACTTTCTGCAGTTAAGTCTGTTCAATAAAAAAACAGACCTATCTACTGAGTGTGTAAGTGCTTTCTCTAGGCCTGCCAAATCCATATGGTGAAAGTTCAATCCCTTGTCATCTATCTCTATAACGTACAATCCGTGATTGTTTGGAGCCTTCTAGCAGTTCACAATTGCAAACTGTGTGTGATTCATTGGATGGTTTTTGGCATTAACAGCCGAGTTAATGCAAAAACTGTAAGGATGAGTTTCTGGCATTATGCTTTGGAAGAGGTTAGTCCAAGTCATAGAATGTAAATATTTAAGATCCTACTCCAAGAGCACAATTCTTACCTGGAGTTAAGGTGGCACAGTTAGGCCAGCAAAGTGTGGCCGTCACAAGGGCCACCGTAAAACACGTTTGGACCACTCTCGGAGTCAGGGAGGATGGTGCACATCTGGGTGCTGGCCTCTCTGACTCCAAGAGTGGTCCAAACATACTTTACGATGGCCTTTGTGCTGACCTAACTTCAGATTAGGATTGTGCCCCCAGTATGTTCCTATGTCCAAGCATTCAATTGGGAAGGTGTTGCTTGTGCACTCAGCATTTCGTTCTAGCATCTAAAAGGCTCAGGCAGTCCACTGAGTCTCAAGCTGGTTTCCAAGAGCCATTTGAAAAGGACCAAAAGTGGACAGTTCACAGTTCACAAACTATCCACAGCCACCTCTGGCTTGTGCCTTTCTCCATCCTTGAAATCAGTTATGATGCATTTTGCAAATTCTGTGCCATTATTTCTTCTGCACTGTGGCCAACCCTTGCATATTGAAACTAACATGCATATATTTGATTACAGAAAGTGCCTGTTTATCCCCTGCATTTGACTTGATGGTAGTTATTGACCTGGAGAAAATCCAACCATCCACTAGATAAAATATCACTTTCCAAATAAGAGAGCAATGTTGGTAATTGTGTGCCTTCAATTCTTTGCACAGTTCCTGGTGAGGAAATCAGGTGGGATTTATGTCTGAACAAATAGGCGTAGGATTGTGCTGTAAAGCTGCAGTCTTATGCATACCTGTGTGGGAGTAAGCCCAAAGAATTCAATGGCATTTACTTCTGAACTAAAACTCATTGGATTGAAAGCCTGCATGGAAGTTATGCTGAGGGGGTAGACAATGGTTGTTTGAATTCAAAACTTAAAACACAACATAAGAGAAACCTTGTTGCCAAAGGCCTGTACGATGCATAGCCATCACGACTAGCAGCTATGGATAGGCTTGACCTCCATGAACTCTTCCAATCCCCTTTTAAAACCATCCCAGCCAATGGCCATCACCACATCTTTTGGCAACAGATTCCACAGACTGATTATGGCTGTGTTTGTTGTTTCACCTTCTAATGCTGGAACTGTTTTTCTCCTAGTGGCATGCTAAGGTCGCATTTGCTTTTCAGGTTCCAGCACGCTCGCCACACTAGCAATCTTTCCTGTGAGCTCATTGCTAGAAAACATGGCCGCCTCCACTGTAACGAGTCTGTGCCGGAGGGGACGACAGAATGATGCCACTCTAGCCACTGCATCTCTATGGTAAAGAGTGGTTTGAATTGGATGCCATTTTCAGTGTACCCGTAGTTTCTTGTGTAGTTTTTTTTTAATCACATTTATTGAATGCAAGAGGCATGCTAACAATGTCACTTCCTGCTATTTTCTATTGGAAAAACAAAGACAGACTATTTATTATGTGTAGAAGTACCGCCTTGTTCTGCCAAATTCCCTGCCGGGCCTCCCCAAGGGCCCCAATGTCCACACTAGGCTAACTAATTTCCCCTCCAGAGCAGCCTCAGAGATAGGCAAGAGGGAGGGGGTTCAGTCACCACTGGGCCTCCTCTCTTCCAGCAGCTTTGCTTGGGATCACTGGCTGGTCAGCCTCCTCCAGACTGCCCTCATCACTGGCTTAGCTCCAAAACTACCTTAATTCTAACACCAACAAACCCCACCACCAAACAATAGGCAGTCAGCTTGCCCAAGCCACAACTGCCTCCTCCACTTGGTGGCTCCAGGGGCATGGCATTCATACAACAATTCCCAATGGTCCCCAAACAACTTTACCTTAGCCAGTTCCTCAGTCCTTCAGGCAGGCAGTCCAGCCAGCACTCCATCCGTCCAATGCCTACCTGGTGCCCTCCTCCAGCACTTTTCCAGGTGCCCTACTACAGCTCTTGCCTCCAACTTTATACTGAGGCCAGCCAATCAGTGGGCAGGCTATAATTCATCAGCCACGCCCATCTGCACCTGAGCTAACCTCCTTTCATCCCAGGGCCCTTATCAGCCTACAGCTGTGTTCCCTAGGCTTGCAAAGACCTTGGGGGTTAACCCTATAATCCCTGGCCAATCTGGGACAAAGGGCCATTGCTGATACCACTCTCTAGCTCCTCGGGGTATCTCCTGCCTTTTCCAATACACGCATTCTATCTTTCTTCCCCCAGTCCATTTCACTGGAGGATCGTAGTTCTAATACTGTGAGAGAGAAATCTTTTCTTTTTCTCCACACCATGCTTACTGTTATAATATAATATAATATAATATAATATAATATAATATAATATAATATAATATAATATAATATAATATAATATAATATAATATAGGCCTTTGGCCAATATCCCAGTTGGCTAATATCTGACTTCTGGAGTGGTGTATTTGTGTGTTGTGTTGTGTTATGTGTACGCATCCCCATCACTTGCTTAAATTGGAGCTTTCTAAAGAATGGCATTCCTAGTTTCTTTTGCTTCTCACGTCCTTACCACTTGTAGCTTTCAAGGGGCTTTTCAAGTGACTAGTGAAGAGGCAATTGTTATGATGGGGGTCATGTCAAAAGGGAGCCCTGTGAGGACCCCTGGGATCTTGCAATTCACACCTCGTAGACTCTGTTTTCAGTTTTAAAGTGCTTGCCATCCACCCAGAGCCTAAGCAACACAACCAGAAAGAAATGTGACTGCATAACAGACTGGAGATATTTTTTTTTCCCATCCCACAGAACAATTCAAGAAGTCTTCTTTTGAGGGAATGGAGACCATGAAAGTCTGGATGCTGTTCTTGAGTGCCATTACGGAAACTGACAAGTGGGGGTTGGACATTGGTACATGCAAAGCACTGTTGTTTTCGACTAGCTTTGAGCTGTCATACTGGAGGTTCTGGAAGTTTTGCCTTCCTCCAAGCCTTGTCACAAATCTGAAATGTTCCCTTCCTACCAAATGCATAGATTCTACAGAATCAGAGGCAAACAAGCAAACCAAGAAATGTGAAGTGCACAAATTGTTCACTTTCTTGAGAGCTCTATAATGGTCTGAGTAATCATTCTACCTATGAGCTGTCAAAAAAAAAAAAAAAGTGACCGGTGATGCACACATTTCCATTAGCTTTCCAACATAATGCATTCCTTTTTTAAGCTTTTGCAGAGAATTCTTGGAAAAGGCACAGGACTTTTCAAGCTTTTACTGGCAAGGCTCCCAGAATCATGATAACGCAGGATTGTATTTTGCACAAGGAATAAAGCAGATGAACCCCAGGCTGCTCATCAGAGATGGGAGTAGATTTGGGATCTTCACCCTTAAGCTTGATTGCTCCCAAACATGCTCAGAAACATCCCTTCCTTCTAGGGAGTTCCTTAAATTCCAATACATTCTGATCTAGGGCGCAATCTTAACCTGGAGTTAGGCCAGCACAGTTGGGCCAGCACAGTTGGGCCAGCATAAGGGACACCGTAAAGTATGTTTGGACCACTCTCAGAGGCAGAGAGGCGAACACACAGATGTACGCCATCCTCCCTGACCCCAAGAATGGCCCAAACACGCTGTGTGCCATCCACTTTGCTGGCCTAACTGTGCCAGCCTAACTCCAGGTTAGAATAGCGCTCTCAGTTAATTAGGCTGGGAGGCATAAGAAACAAGAATTCCCATGCACCCCAGCAATGAAGGATACCAGACTGAGCCATGGCCTCTTGGCACCAGAGGTGTCATGACTAATGCCATCCCCTCAGCCCAGCGGTGGTGGGGAAGACGGCGAAGCGGAGCAGAAAGCTACGGGCGAGCTGCCGCTCACCCGTTCCTCCCACCCAGCGTACCGGCTGAATGCCGCCGCTGCCTCAGCCAATTATATGCCAGGTGCTGCAGTCCTCCTCTGCCTGCCTTCTTCTTTTGCTCCTCCTCTGCCTTCAAATATTTGAAAAGGAAAAGAGGGAAAGAAGTGCTGTGCCAGTGGTGTTCCTACTGTTGTCTAAAAAACAACAACATCCAAAAACCCCTTAAAAACAGCCACTTCCGGTCTCAGGATGAAAACAGGAAGTGGCCTTTAAAACAAACTTCTTTTAGCTGTTAAGAGGTGTGTGGAGCCCTGCAGAGGGATCTGCAGGCTCCTCAGACCCTCCCCCCCCCGGGTGTCAGGAGCTGCATGAGGTAAATACTAAAAAAGACCCTTTACCCCCAGCAACAATAAGATTTTCCCAATCACGTTGTTGCCTTTGTCCCTCACCCGCAACAACTTAACAGTGGTTCTCAAACTCCTGAGGAGTTAGCACTGCATTAGCACTTTTCTAACACTTACCCCCCAGAAAGATTCTTGCTTGAACAGAGGTCGCTATAAGCTTAGCAACTCATAGTGACTTTTGGGCTGCCTGCCAGCTTAGATCAATCTCAACAGGAAGCTGTTAACTTCTGATTCCTGTTGAGATTGATCTTTTATTTGAGCAAACAGGGTGCCAAGAGGCCACCTGAATGTTGCTATGAGCTGCTGATCTTGTACAAATGTGGATGCAGAAACAGGCCTTCCTGGTATTTGCAGGAAGGGTCTAGAACCGGACCTTCGCGGATACTGGGGCACACCTGTATTTCTGAAGAGCAAAGAACTCCTGTCCTGCACCTTTTAATGCAATTGGGGGTTGGGAGTGGTGGTTCAGCCCTCAAATTATCACATCTATGACTTAGTCTTAGAGCACAATTCTAACCTGGAGTTAGACTGGCACAGTTAGGCCAGCAAAGTTTGGCCGGCACAAGGGCTACCGTAACTCACATTTGGACCACCCTCTGAGTCAGGGAGGATGGCACATGCCTGTGTCCTGGCTTCTCTGACTCCAAGACTGGTCCAAACATACTTCACGGTGTCCCTTGTGCTGGTCAAATGTTGCTGGCCTGCTGGCTTAACTCTTAGATGCACAATCCTAACTCACATTGGAACAGGCAGGCTGAGTTGCATGCAGTGTATCCAGTGCAAGGTAGGGACTGGGCAAGAGCAAAACTCAGAGTCAGGGGATTTTGGTCCCCTTACTCCATGTTGCACTCCAGACAGCCTTAAGGGGTTACTTCAATTGGAGTAGCCCATGTAATGCAGGTCGGCCCGGCCCGCGGGGAATAGGATCCAGTCTGTGCTGCTACAGCTTGTCCCACCCCCTCCCAGTCCCGATCCCCTCCCAGTCCATCCTCCCTCTGCCCAAAAATGCCCCCTCCCCATCTTCATTCCACCCTCCCGCCACCCTTTCCAACTTGGCCTGCCCAGGCTAGCCAAACCCATCCTGGTGCTAATCTGGCACTTCTAGGCCAGCACACATCCTTGTGTTGGTCTAGCCTGCTCCCAAATAGTCACGAACATGTTTTTACAGCATGTTCACAGCACTTGGGAGCCAGCTCAAGGAACTTTCGCTGGCTTAGGTGTAGCGTTTGGATTGCACTGCCCACGTGAAAGCTAAACACCTGAAATTTAAAATTGACAGGCAATGTATTATTGTGACGTATGCTTGACCTCTATAACTGCAACGTCCTCCGTCACTCCACCCATGCTACCTGATGATTCATTCAGGGTCTTCTCAGTAGCGTATAGCCATCAATTTCCTTTAACAGGGTGAAACAGAAGAAGCTTTAATTTAAAGAGGCCCTGACAGAGACTCAGAATTATCCTCTCATACTGTAGGTCACCTTAATGGTTCAAGTCTTTACATTATCATCTCAAGTTCTTGGACACTTTGATGGAGCAAATGGCAAGACCATTAATTAAAAATAAAGATCTGTAGGATATCACCTTGATAGAATGTGAGTCTATTTCCTTCCAGACTTTTGAACGATACCTGTGTCTCACATAGTCAGGCCATCGTTTCTCCATTGCTTTCTTCGGGTTTTCTACTACAAAGATATGACTTTTTCCACCCAAAACTGGACAGGGAGAACCAAGACTCCTCTCACTCACTGAGTTCAAAAGGAGGACAAGAAGGTAATGGGAAAGAAAGTGTGGAGAAGATAAGAGGAGTGGGCTAGAGTGGCCTTCTCTTTCTCCTCTATTTCTCTTCCTCTTTATATGCAGGAAGTGGAACAGGGAGGATGTAATTAGTGGTAAAGCAACAACCTCTTCTGGTCTGAAGGACAAGCTGTCCTAAAACTGGCTGGTGTCCAACCATATCTCAAAATGTTGGACTGGGGTCCTGCTATGCATATAGGTAGTGTTCCCAAACTTTTTTGACTGATGGCTCCCTCGGCTGACTGAGCCGTTGATGGTAGTTTCTCATTAGGGCTACAATCCTATACACTGTATAGTGCAAAGGATTCTGCGGCTCTCCTGGCTACTTTTTGCAGTTCCCCGAGGCGGGGCATGGCTCACAGTTTGGGAACCACTGCATAGAGGGATAGAGTGGCCTATTGAAAAGCTAAGGGATGAAACAGTCCATTATCTTCCTAAGAGGATCTTTGCTAGATTCAACCAAAGGTCTGTCCTGCAATTAGTCACTTTAAGGACTGGGATAAGCAGCATATAAATATTTGAATTAAATAGAACAAAGTGGTATAGTCATTCTCTGGGACCAATTATCAGCAAAACAAAAAACAAAAAGAGGTGAAACTGCTTTGGAATTCCCTCCCCAAGAGAGACGCATCAAGCCCTCACCCTCACTGTTCTTAGGCATGCTTTGAAACATTTACTCTTTCCGAAGGCGTTTAATTGATTGGCTTTTAATGGATGTTTCAGATCTGGTTTTATTGTCTGTGTCATTTCATTGCAGTGTATCTGAAATGTTTGTTTTTGAAATCCCTTAACCATGTCATGAGGATGTTGGTTCCAGAAGGTGAACTAGAAACACCGTAAGTCAATCAGGCAATCAATCAATCCCTTCACCCTGAATGGAAGGTTGAGAGGTATCTCTGCCAGGTGGTTTGGAATATGAGCTGCAAAATGTTAATGGGCGATCCTTTTCAGTGAAAAAAAATATGAAATGAAATAAAAGAAATGGCATTTTATAGTATAACTATTGCATGAAATTATGTACTATAGTTGCTGACTCATTAGAATAATTGCTGTGGCTGTGGCATGTTCACTTAGGTCAAGGGTTGCCAACCTTTCAACTTTAGGGCTTCTGGACCTTTAACCATTGTGTAGAAGAGGGAATTTCAGCAAGTGCCCCTCAACATCTCACATATGACAAGCTGCACCTGCTGAATTGCCGCCTCTAAACAACTGGTAAAGATCCAGGAGCCCTAAAGTGGAAAGGTTGGCCACCTCTGACTTAGGTCGTGGCATATCCCTCCATGCGCAGATGGCATCTGGCCTTTGGGTTGCTGCTTTACAATGCGCTGGGCATGACTTATGGTCTCTTAATCATTCGCTGGCAGCATGTATTTCACAGTCATACCTATTTTGTCCTGTAGAGATTCTGCCAAGCAGAAGTTGGGAGTTGATTTCCCACTGGCTGGCTCATTGTTTATTCATGCACACTTGTGTGAAGGAGATGATTAAAATGCTGGTTCAGTTCTCTGTTCAAGCACACTGGTGAAATTTACCTTTTTTTCCAAGAAACATCGCTGTACATGAATATTCAAGTGTAAGAGCAGGAAGAATAAACACAACGTTTAGTTTTTGGGATAGACCTGGGGGAGAGGTTGCCACAGTGCAAAGCCTTGGTGATTTGGCTGCACTTCTGCAAACTACAGAATTAAAAAAAAATACAACAGCAAAGTAAGATGCAATAAAATATCAGTGTTAAAAAAAAAAAAAAACACCACCCCCAAAAATAAAATATTGCGACAGTGGCACTAAACCACCAAGTCTGAACAAGCACATCTTCAACAGCCTTTTGGTTTAAAGATGGTGAAGGAAACGATATCTTGGATCTCCCACAGTAGGACTATCTAGAGGAGTGATGGCGAACTTATGACATGCGTGTCAAAGGTGACACACCACAATGTTTGGGGTGACACACCAGTGGTCCCCAGCACCATACAAAAACTGAGTTTATTTAACTCATTTTTGTAATTGTTTGAAGTTTCTTTATGTAATACATAAAGGAAGGGGATGATTGGACACATGATTGGACTGTATTTCTTCTTTAAATAAATGAATATAAAGAATTTTCTCTTCTGTTTGGGAGGGGGGTTGACACACCAGCAGACTCAAGTTAAGCATTTTCCAAAGTTTTGACACGCCGAGCCCAAAAGGTTCGCCATCACTGACCTAGAGCCAAGTCAAAAGGCCACCATTGAGAAGAAAGTGCCCTAAAACAGTCTAATCTCACAGATTATTCAAATGGCAGAATGGCTCTGAAGAGGAGGGGGAGCGGCTGCTTGCAAAACCTAATGCTGTGATCCCCTCTTCAGTAGGTATGCCTCTGATCTGAGGCATACTTGAGCCTGCTGTAGTCTATTGTGTGGGTTATATAGAAAGAAAGATTAAGGTAAAATAAACTAGTTTTTTCTGAATATTTAGGATAGGTAACAGATTTAATTAAATACCGAGAGTCCCCAAGATAATAAGCATTAGGTAGGCTGGGCTCACCTTTTAGCATAACTAGGGCTCCAGTCCTATGCAACTTTAGCTGGGAGGAAGTCTTCCTGTACTCAGTGGGGCTTCCTTTGAGTAGACGTACATTGGATTGCACTGTAGGTGGGCTAGGCCTACCTGGGGGCCACCCTGAATTCCACTCCTGGAAGCAAAAGCAAATCTTTGTCGACAGCTGATGGTCTTTGGTCCAAGTTTGGACCAATGGTTGATGGTCTTCAAAGAAATTCTCACTGAAGTCATTGTGGGCCCAATCCTGAACTGCCTAACAGCTGCGGGCGTAGCAATAGCCAAAAGGCTACCCCTGCATCCAGCGGCAGCCAGGCAGCATTTCCCTGGGAAAGCCTCACCACCCACAATGTAGCTACTCAGTTCACTGGCAGTGAATCGAGCAGCCCAGCGTCAGGCTGCCTGAGCCACCGCTGGGGGGAAGACCTGCCAGTGGAAGCCACTGGCAGATCCCACATTCTCGTGGCCAGCTCCTTCCTTCCCCCTGCCCAGTTCTCCCCCCTCACCCTGCCCCCAAACGGCCTTACCGGATGCTGGTGCTGCTGGAGCACCAGCTGGCTGGCCGCTCGCGTTGGGGCCTGGGGTTGAGTAAGCGCTGCCCCAACACAACCATAAAGGTGTCGCGGATGTGCTTTACGGCACTTTTGCAACATTTTCACCAGTGGTATACTGCCAGCTGTAAAGGCCTTCTGGATTGGGCCCTGTGTTCAAATTCTACTGAATGTCCTCCTTGTTGAACGTTTTATGCCATCATGAGTTGCTAGAGGGATGCTACTTGGGATGCTACTGATCTACTATGCAGATCACATCCCCAACGTAGTTTTAGGAAGCTGTGCTGATGGCTTCAGCGCATGCAGAGTGAAACGCAACTCTTCAAAACTGGTGCATTAAATTGGATTAGACTGAAAGGTTGGGGGCTGCCAGGTGACAAAATTAATATCTGCCTGTATGCGTTTAGCAAACCAGATGAAGCCTGACATATGGTCAATTTCAGGGCCTCCTGTTGCTTGATGAAGTAGATTAGCTCCCGAGATAGCTCCTACTCATCTGCTTAGTGTGGGGGTGGGGAGTCTGCAAGATGAATTGATACACAAACTGCAGCAATAGCAGCAGGGTTCAAAACGTACCATTTGTGGAACGTTTCTCAGACTGTAGGAACAACACCACATAAGAAACCAAACCTCAGCCTGGTTTGGAAATATTTTGCATGTGTGATGGCAAAGGATTAATTTGATCATTCTCCCCGTTGGCTGTACAAAACCCACATGCTGGTTCAGAGACATTAGCACCCACCATATCCAGAGGTTGCATATTCAGGGTGCAATGCAATCCTAATCCAATTTCCAGCCCGGGGGTAAGGGCAACGCAGCCCCGAGATCAAGAACAAACACTCCCTTCCCTTGATGAGGCCCTTGACTACTGGTCCACTGTAGGATGCAGCACATGCCCTATTGGCACAGCTATGTCAGTGCTGGAAAGTGGGTTAGGATTGCGCCCTCAGTGGCGTAGCTAATGGAAGTGTAGCCTGCTGCAGAGGGCAAAATTTTGCCCCAGAAGTGATGTCACAACAGGAAGTGACGTCACAGTTGTATTTTCATGCTCAGGTTTTTCGGCCATAACTTTTGATAGAATGAATATATTACACTCTTGTGCATTCTGCATGAAATTCCGCATCAAACGATATATAACATGACGGTATTATTCTTACAAATAACAATTTTAACAAACCACAATTTTAATATAAGTTCCATTTTCATTTTCTGTATTCTTGGCCATGACTTTTGATAGAGTAAAGATATTACACTCTCGTTTGTTTCGTTGCTTTCTGCATTAAATTACCTTTCCAATGATATATAACAGGTATTATTCATACATACTAAGGTTTTCACAGTTTTGGCCACTAGTGTCAAGCTCAGCTTGTTGCCCCCTAAAGCTTGTTGCCCAGTGCAATTGCACCCCCAGCACCTCTTTAGCTATGCCCTTGCCCATATCCTCAGTTTTATTTATCCATGGTTTCCAAATTCCCCATCATGTTCATGATCCAGCTGCAGCACTAGACTGTTAGCTGCACTACAGGTGGCAATAGTGAGAATGCTAACAGAAGATCGAATCTAGTGTTCTCACTGTCCGTCTGCTCTCTCTGCTGCCCACTTCCTGAATGAGTAGGTTTCACTATTATCTGAGGTTTTGTGTATCTGCAGTAGCAGCAGGAATCTATCCCCAGCGGATACAAGGTAACGCTTGCATCTTGTTGTCTCGTGCCTCCCTGGGGCACCTGGTGGGCCGCTGTGAGATACAGGAAGCTGGACTAGATGGGCCTTTGGCTTGATCCAGCAGGGCTCTTTTTATGTTCTTGTACTTACATGGGTCATGTGGCAGGAGTCTTCCACCTGTTTTGGATGGCCTTGACTTATCTTTCCCTGGAGAGCCCATAATTGGCCAAGAAAGGCACTGCTTCCTAAGCTCTACACAACACCAAGGGCACTTACCCCATCAATGCACAGGAAGGCCACAACACCAGGACCCCAGGTGTCCTGGAGGAGTTGGGGGAGGGAACCCATGTCACATTGCCTGCCTCACTGTAATGCCTAGTTGATCATGGGAAGGCATGAAGAGTCTGCTGGAGTGGTCAGAGAGAGCAGAAACCTAGAATGAAGAAGAATTCTGGATGGTACAACATTTCCGTCTGAAAGCCAACACTGTAAGGTGCATGAGCTCTCTCTGCGTTGTGTAGTTTAAAGGAAACAGACCACTCCGGTTCTTAGCAAGAGTTCAAGCAGTTTATTCAGCGTGTACCTCGCTGGGCACAGTTGTGGGGCAGATGCCCAAATCACGGTTGTGCAATTCTATCTAGGGTTCCACCTATTTTTGTAGGTTCCACCCCTGAACTATACATTATTGACTATACAAATGTTTTAGCATTTGGCATTTAGCAGAGTACATGTGACTAACATGTTGTTATTATTACATTTTAGCACAAGGTTATAACAGTGGAAACAACATTTTGGCAATTTGAAAAACATTTGATTGCATAAGTCAGCATCAGCATTGTATTTCTATTTTTGTTTTTATTTTGTTAGTAGAACCTTGTTGAGCTATATTTGCAGTTAGCTACTGTTACTGTTATCTTTTTAGGACCAGCTTGACCTGGAGCCAGAGCGGCGCCTGTTCTTTACTGTTTTAGTTTTTGCTTGGCTAAGGGCAAAAACAAGGTTGCTCTTTTAGAAGCAAATACACAATGTAGCATTGATTCTAATTTATTGATTATACCTTTATATAAGAATGCATATATCAATATGTCCTATCATTCCTATCAGTCCTATCAACACCTTGGTGAGGGAAGGAGTAGGTTTAGAACCCAATCCTATGTATCCCTACTCAGAAGTAAGGCCCACTATAGTCAATGGGGCTTACTCCCAGATAAGTGTGGATAGGATTGCACCCTGAAAGAGAGCCCAGGACCGTTAAAAGTACACGATGAATTTGCTGATGTGCTTCCTCCCCTCTCATACAAATAACAGCTTCAGAGACATGGGCATCCAATATATGGATGCTCAAGTGGGCTATCCCCTTACCCAATGCTAAGCTTCTTCTGCCACCTTCTGACTTGGGTGGGATGCAGCGCAGGCCAACCAGCTTGCCTGCGCCTGCCCAGATTAGGATTGCACCCTTAATCACTCTCAGTCCCAATGATTATATCAGAGGTGGAGTTTGGGTGTAGCCTGGGGTGGCGCGAGCCATGGGCGCCGGCAGCAGTGGGGTGCCATTGCGCGGAGTAATCCGCATGCTAACCCGCACGCTAACCCGCACTGTTTGGCCTGCCCACCCTCCCTGGTGTCTGTTTCGCTCCAAAATGGATCTATTCCAGGCGCAGGGAGGCGTGGCGGGGCGACGCACGGGGGTGGGGTGATGTGCTGAGGGCGCGGTTTCGTCGCCCTGCCATGGGCGCACTCGGCGCTCAGTTCGTCTCTGGATTATATTCAAGGAGTTACATGACTGCTGAGCACATCTTTCCGTCTAGTTTACAGTTACATTACACCGTTTCCACACCGCCTGATTGAGATGAAGCTCATAGTTGTGCACGTCTTAACTCCCAAGTAGGGGGGAAAAAATCTGCTCTCAGACATTTGCTGCAGTTTATTTATAGATTTTTCTTCTGAAAATCTGCTACACACTTGTAGAGGTGCTTTGGAAAAACTTCTGCCAATGCAGCAGCAGCCATTTTCCATTTGGCTCTTACAGAATCACTCTGCTGTGCGCCAACAGATTTATTGACACAGTGCAGTTTATAAACATGATATTTATGTCTCTTCGTAGTGCATCTCGAGTTATTCTTTCCTAATAGTATTGGACACATACTACCTGCACTAGTAATTGAGTATTAAGCTTCTTATATCTCTGCACATTTCACAGGGGAAAATTTCTCATTGAGCAGGCATGCAAATTGGGGGAAGGCTGAAAATGATTTTCAGCTTTTAACCAAATCCTGGAAGGACAGCACTGCTCAAAGGGAACTGTAGGAAATTACCAAAGGAGTGTCTTTTAAGGCACTGGGGATTTCTGGCTCCAAACCTTCTTTGCCATCAGTAGGGGTGCGTTTTTTTGGTGATACTTTTTCCAAAATTTCTTGATTAAAATAGCAAATTGTGGTGTTCTGTGTTTTTATTCTACATTCTCAATCCAAGTTCTCATTTTTATTAATTTTCAATGCTTTAAAAGTGTACTAGGTAGATGACACAAGTGACATAGGGCGCAATCCTAACCTGGAATTAGGCCGGCACAGTTTGGCCAGCAAAGTTTGGCCGGCGCAAGGGACACTGTAAAGTATGCTTGGACCACTCTTGGAGTCAGAAAGGCTAGCACGCATACATGCATATGTGTGCATTGGTAAAACACTGATGCATTCATGACACATGAATACTTCAAGATTGCTTTTCCCCCTCCCTTCCAGAAACCCTGCCAATGCAGTAGTGCATGTGTACATAGGTAACATAGAGGGCGGAACAGGTTGCAAGAGAATGGAAGCTATGGCAAATTGGGAACACTCAATTCTACAATTAATTTCAGATTTTTTCCCTTGTTAATCTGGGGTCCAGCAAGAGGGGGAGAAAGAACCAGAGAAACACAACAGAGGAAACTCTCCCACCCCTGCAAATTCTCCTGCTGATGGAGGCAGGGTCTCACAAATGACTTGCTTTAACCCTGATCAAACAATAAAGGAATATTACCATCAGAAAGACAGGCCTAATGGCACAGAAGAATGCTTAATTGCTCCCAGTTGCCCTATAGCACTGAACCAAGGCCAATAAAGAAAAAAAAATGTGACTTTGATCCCAAATAGGACTCTGCCTCATTGCCTTTGATAGACTGCCTGAGAGAGGAAGCCAGAGCGCAGCACATCAAAAATGTCGCTTGTGTGTGTGCCCATGCACACATGCATGGGTGCACACTGTGCACCATGCTCATCACGCAATCGTAGTATTGGAAAAGTATAGAAAAAAAGTCAAGTCTAACCCCCAAAGTCCTCAAATCCTCAAATAAGAGGCCTACTGGATCACATCAAGAATCCATCTTCCCTTATGTCAATCATTTACTCTCCTCATCTCACGGTCTACTCTTACAGCGCAATCCTAAATTGCTTTGGAATGGCGAGGCCATATCCAGTGTATCTTAGGTGCACTTGAGAGCCTCCCTGGGGCAAGGGCATGCTCACACCCTTGCCCGAGGGGAGGCTCCAGCTTCCCCATCTGTTTCCTCGGATCTACGCCTAAGTAATTGGGGTCACGTGGCCTGGGGACAGAGCCTTGGATGCGGCCTACCAAATTTTGCTGGTGCAAAGGCAGCTTGGCGCCAGCATTCTTGGGCCCCCGCACAACCCCCTTGGCAGGCCACATCACACTCAGGAATGCCTTGGTGCCTTGCAGCTTCCGGGGAGTGCCTCAGAATGCTTTGTGGCTTCACATCTGGCACCAGCCCATGACCCATGAAAAATCAGGTTGTGACCCACTGGTGGGTCATGATCCATTGTTTGAGAACTGATGCTTTATGGCAGTAGTTCTCAAATGGTTTAGACAGGGATCCACTTTTTAGAATGACACTCTCGTTGGGATCCACAGGAAGTGATGTCATTAACTTGAAAGTGATGTCATAGCTGAAAGTGACATAATCAAGCAGGCAGTGTGATGTAATCAACTAATACTCCTGGAAGGCAGTATTTGGCATTCTTGGACTGCAGCAATTGCACAACCATGAAACAGAAAAGCAAGATTAGGTCAAAATATTATGTCAAAGTACTGAACTAAAAGCAATTTACAAAAAAAAAAAAAAACACCCTCACTTGAAAATTCAAACTGTTAGCACTCACAAAAGGAATACAGCAAGAGTAAAGCCTGCAGTTTCCAAGATGGCTGCTCCTCGCCCATCATGTTATGACCCACCAAGTGGGTCCCGACCCACGTGTGAATAACACAACTATATGGTGATTGATTGACAGTTATGCTTTTCTGTTGTTCTCTTTGTTCTTTTGTGCTATAAGCAGCGTGAATCTGAAAATCCTGGTCAGGTGCATCAGGCTCTCACCACAGCACTGTTTCAATAAACCTAAAACAAATTGTTATCTCCAGTCCTGTTTTTGCATAGTTAATTTCTCTGGCACGAGTGACGTGGAATTTACAGAACTACCAGGAAATAAAATCCAGGCTCTGCAGGTGTGAGGAAGGTGTGCATAGTTTCAAATTGCCTACTTTAGTTTCCAGCATCTGAAGCATGGCAGGAAAACCTGTGAATGAATGACTGGTTGGGGACTGTGGCTCTTTGCAGGTTGTTTTCTAGCAGCCTCCCCTGTCTCGGGAATACGAATGCCTATGCCTGCCTGCTGCTTCCTAACTGTTCAAATATCTGAATAAACGTATTTCTCAGCTGAGACACCAGATGACTCCAGCTCAGCCTTCTCTTCCTGGCAATGATGTGGGAAGCAGGAATGTGCATTGGACTTTGTTAACACAGAGCAAAGAGAGAGCTAAATTCAGTACCATATAAAGAAAATTCTCTAAACCAGTGTCTCAAAATGTGGGTCAGGACTAGTAATGTCATTCAGGGGGAACGGACCAGAACGGGCATTCCGGATCCTAACGGGCTCCGTGGCTGGTTCCGGTTCCCAACAATCCGGTTTGGATTTTTGGTTCCAAATCAAAAGTGAGTTCCTTTTCCTAAATCATTTGAATGACACCACTGGTCAGGACCCCCTTGGCGGGTCTCAACCTGATGTCAGGTGGGTTGTGGAACGCTCAGAGCCGCCATCTTGGAAGCTGCAGACCTTACTCTTTTTGCATATTCCTTTTGTGAGTTGAATTTTTAAAAGAGGTTTTTTTTTAATTGTTTTTAGTTCAGTGCTTTTCCATCATATTTTGTCCTCATCTTGCTTTCTGTCAGGGACGTTTCATGGCTGTGCAATTGCTGCAGTCCCAGAATGTCTTCAACCCAAGGAGTAGGAGGAGAAAGATTGGTGGAGATAGCCACCAATCCACTGCCTGAGACAATTGATGTAGGCACGGCTAGCCTTAAGCCAATGTGACCAATGTTGTCATATCGTGCTTTGGGGGGGGGCACACTAGCACAGCATGCATGCCACTTGCTGCAGCAGCTGGGATCTCTATGCTTAGTGGGGCAAGCAGAGCAGCTTTAACCTGTGCCCTCCCACTTGACCCTGCCTCCAAATAGCCCAAATGAGCCTCCTGAAAGCAGTTGGTGGTGACATCATCAAGTCACCATGACATCATCATGTCACCATCAACTATTTCCAGGTGCCACACTTTGCGTGTTGCACCACAAGCACTCTTCTCGGTGAGTGGAGGGCTCCGTGGGATGGGGGAGGGCCCCCATGGTAATACCCCACATTGGGCCCTGTCCCTCCTAGAGCCGGCCCTGCTTGTAGGCTGCAATCCTGTAGTCATTTACCTGGGAGTAGTCCTGTCGAATTGGGCACAGCAACTGCTTGTGAAATGCAAGTCTATCTAACCTGTACAGAATACATTTAAAAAAAAACTGGAAGAACTGAGGATTCTTTTGTATGCTTCTGCAAATCCTCCTCCCCATTACATTTTTGCTTTTCCCAATGAAATACTAATCTATCTTTGCAGCTGGCTCGGGTGTGAGAAACTAGGCTTTGGCACATAACACTGAACACTTGCTTAACAAGCTCAACAGGGGCACAGTTTCCCCCCCCCCATAAATTTCCCTTCATTACTTCCAACGGAGGTAGACTGATTTTAATCTGATTTGCTAAACATCCTTTTCAGTATAGATTTCCCCTCACCTTTCTCTGATGAAGATCGCTTTTCATGTGCTAACACACTCTTTTGTGGATAACTCAATACAGTTCCTGCAGATCTTGTACCTGTGGTTTCACTTATCCATGATTCTCAGCTCCCACATTGTCATTACTTATCTATTTTCCTTTGTAGTGCTTTGTTTGCAGCCCTTCCTTTTACAGCACATTTGAGGAGGAA
>JAJKFI010000020.1:10024823-10055577 GCA_029204185.1 Lerista edwardsae | reverse complement strand
CGGAGTTTCTTCGCTCGCTGGGAGGGTTTCCATGGTGATCGGCAGCAAGCACGCTGCCGATCACCACGGAAACCCTCCCAGCGAGCGAAGAAACTCCGCCCAGCGAACCGGTAGGCTGACACCACTGGTCTGCACCACGGATTCAGTTGCTGGGCTGGCTCAGGCACCAGCGCTGGCCATCTTCATTCATGGCTCCGCTCTGCTGGTGCACGCCTGCACTGAGGGCATGCCGGAGGTGGGCGGGAGGCTTAACGGGATGGAGGGAGGGTGGACCCACGGCCAGAGAGGTGGGTGGAGATGGGACATGGCCGTTAGGCCACACCCAAAACCCCGTCCCCGATCTGGGCCGCTCCTGCCTGTGTGGACCTGCGCCTGCTATTTTGGGGGACAGATCCGAGCAGCCCCCTAGGGCTGGCTGGGGCTTACCCTGAGGCAAGGAGAACATATCCCCTGTTCTGCCAAATTCCCTGCTGGGACTCCCCAAGGGCCCTGATGCCCACACTAGGCTAACTAGTTTCCCCTCCAGAGCAGCCTCAGAGATAGGCAAGAGGGAGGGAGAAAGAGGTTCCTTCACCCACTGGGCCTCCTCTCTTCCAGCAGCTTTGCTTGGAATTACTGGCTGACCAGCCTCCTCCAGACTGCCCTCATCACTGGCTTAGCTCAAGATACCCTAATTTTGCACCACAAAACCCCACCACCAAGCAATAGGCAGTCTGCTTGCCTAAGCCACAACTGCCTCCTCCAGTTGGTGGCTCCAGGGGTGTGGCAGCCATACAACAGTTCCCCACAGTTACTCCCCACAATAACCTTATCTTATCCAGTCCTTTAGTCAGTCAGTCCATCCAGCAATCAGTCTGTCAGTCCACTGCCACTTTCCTTCCTTCACCTCCATGGTGCTGCACCTACCCGGTGCTAATTTACTGCAGCTCCTGCCTTCAACTTTATACTGAGGCAGGCCAATCGGTGTTGGGCAGGTTTTAATTCATCAGCCACATCCATCTGCACCTGTGCCAACCTCCCTTCCTAACCAGGGCTCTCATCAGCCTGCAGCTGTGTTCCTGCTGCAGGCAAAGATCTTGGGGATTAATCCTGTAATCCCTGGCTGATCTGGGACAAGGGGCCGCTGCTGATACCATTCCCTATCTCCTCGGAGTATCTCCTGCCTTTTCCAATACATCCCCTTGTCCCACGTTGAGCTGCAGCTGCCTCCCAGCCTGCATTAGGATACGGTGCAGGTCAGCCTGCATGTTAGGCTTGCGCCCTGGGTTATATCCAAAGAATAGTTGTGCTGGCCAGGAACCACTGGGTTGTATCCTAAGTTTAGTTTGTCATGTGCTCTGCCAGTGCACCATAAAGTGCTTTGCAGTGGCCCAAAGGATAGGCACACAGCAAGAAGTCCAGAGCCTTCCTGCTGCCACCAGCAGCCAAATGAAAGCCAGTTAGAGCAGGTAAGTCCTGTGCAGGGGTGGAGGTAGGGAGGACAGGATGGCGACAGAGGCCGCGTGGGTGGATTGGACACTGGAGGGCACCAGGATCAATGAGGCAGATCAGTGGGGAGGGTGCACACCGTATACTCCTTTCCATGCCCAATTGTCAAGCATGGATCAACACGGATTGGGCCTGGAATGAATGAATGAATGAATGAATGAATGAGAGTGCAATCCTAACTTGCACTGAAACAGCAAGGTTGGCAGTCCTGCACTGTATCCAGCACAAGTTGTGAGTGCTCAGGAGCACTCCAGCGTTCCCTATGAGCTCCTCAGCTTTATAGCAGGCTCAGAGGCGAGGGGGGCAGGCAGCCCTAACTGGGACCATGAGACCTGGGGATGGAGGCTTGGATGCAGCCTAACGGCCACGTCCCAACTCTGCCCCCCTTCTCTGGGCCGGCACACCTCCTACTTCCTCCCTCCCACCCTCCCCCAACCCAGAACCGCTCTTGCACCAGCTGAATTCAGCTGACGCAGGAGCTGCACAGCACTGCCTTGGGCCAGTGCCCTTGGGCTGAGCAAGTGGCTAGCGTCGGCCCGCCTGCATTTTTCGGATTGCACCCTGAATGAATGAGCAGTAGCAGCGGACACTTCAAGTGCTTCCAAGACGGGCTGGGTGGACCTTTCCATGGTCTGGGACTTGTGCCCAATCTGGCTGAGTTCTGATGCCACCCCTGTGTAACCCCTGTGTAACATTCAAGGTTACCGAATACAAACTGCGGAGAACGTGGGCTCATGAATAACTAAAGCGAAGGTCTTTAGGGCTGCAGAGAGCAGTAAGGGGGGTGACAGGCAGAAAGTCACCTTTAAAATAAGCGGCAAATCAGACGATGTTCAAGGCTGCCCAAGATTACAAAATGTGCTGAATGGATCAACACTATGTGCAGTATATAATGTGAGCCATTATACCACAGATGATGATGATGTTAACAATAACGACAACAAGAGAAATGATTTGGCTGAAAGGTAGGATACAAATCCCTAAATAGAGAGTTTGGTTTGTAATGTTGGGACTTGGACACAGAGGCATAAATAGGGTATGGCAGCAGAGGGTACGAGCTTTGGGGCTCCATAAGGTGGGGGGCACCGTTGGCATGGTGCCCTGCCCCCTGCCCACAAATTTGCGACCCCCCGTGCCCCGAGCCAGGAGGCGCGCCGGCGTCTCCCCTCCCAGCCTGCCGCTCGAGTACTTAAAGTGCCTGAGCGGCAGCCCCGGGGAAGGAAGCCGCCACCATGCCCCCCGGCTCTGCAAACCGCAGGGGCGCCTTAAAGTGGCCTTAAAGTTGCCTGCTTTTCCTGGCTGCCATGGTGCTGGCACTTTAAGGCCACTTTAAGGCGCCCTGTCACCCTCAATTATGTGGTTGGCGCCACCTCCTCTCCCCACCCCTCGCGGCCTCCTCCTCCTGTCTCCCCCCTCCTCTGAGGCGCGAGTGGACCACTCGGAGTGGTAGAGGCCGCCGTTGCTCAGGGAACCGCCGCTGCCGCCTCCTCAGCGCCTCACTCGCCACCCAGCCGCCGCTTTTGCCCTGACGCCTCGCCTCCCTCCCCTTCCCCTGGGCCGCCCAGTATATGAGTTATTTATTTATAACCGCGAGCCTGCCATGTCCACGACAGCCCGGAGGCGCCTCATGCAGGATTTCAAGAGGTAAGGCGGGGCGGGACGGCCAGCAGAGCTGGCTCCATTTCCCTGGCTGGGTCTGGGTTTTTTTTGTGTGTGTTTATGTGACGTCATGACGTTGCGTTGTGACAACATTGTGACGTCATGACGTTGCGTGAGGGGCGGCGCAATTTCATTGCGTGCCACGGGCGCAATTTTGTCTAGATACGCCCCTGCTTGGACAGTTTTTAAATCTGAGGTTCTTTCTTTTCTAGCTCAGCAGTTCCCAAACTGTGGGTTGCAGGACCGGCAAGCTGACAGCTGACAAGAAAAATGTATTGAGCCCTAGGCAAACCTGAGCCACACATGCATGTTTACTCATGAGCAGGTGAACAGGCCTTGACTCAGATTGAAGGCCATGTGAAGGGGAATGCAAGGCCACCAGAATGGTCCTGATCCAATGAATGTTGTGCTCAATGAATGGTTCAGAAGGCGTACCCAGCCACAGTTAAAACAGAGGCTTGAGCAGCTGATAAAGTGAAACTTTTTAAAAAAATGTCTCATAAAGCTAAGTGGGTCCTGACAGTGTGTTATGTTGAAAAGTGCTAAAAAATTTGGGAACTACTGGCTTATTAATGACATTTTCAAATCGTGTCCTTGCTCCAGGAAACGCAGTGTGTGAGCATAGCTCCCCACACCTCTATTTTATCCTCATAGAAAGCTAGTGAAGATGGAGGCTCGAGGGAGAAACAGAATCTGGTCCAAGGATTCCACCCAGTGAGGTTCAGGGCTAGGTGGGGATGTGAACACAGGTCTTCTCCATCCTAGATCGGTACCCTACAGCCTAACCCTAACTAACCCTCCCCCATTCTGCCTCCTGCCCAGACACTCCCCATTCCTCTCCCTCCCTGCCCTCTTTTACCACCTGCACCTCCAACTTTTTGGCATATGCATGCAGCCATCAAAAATATGCATTGGGGGTCTTATACACTACTGCCATGGCACTTCCACTGACACAACGTGTGTCCAACTGGGAAAGCCTGCACTTGTTGCAAGATGACACTTTTTGTGATGCCTCAAAGCAAGAAGGAAATGAGCTCCTGTCATCTCAGTAAGCCAGCACAGCCTCTTTTCCCCAAATAATTAAGACTCCCGCTATGCGGAAGATTTGTTCTGTACCTTCCCAGTAATACATATCATTTCACCTTTCTTTAACAAAACCAAGCCACCTGGGGTGTGTGTTTTGAAGTGCTCTTTCGGCAATACTAAGCACTGTAATCAGGATGACACTGTTTTTAATCATGGCAGGTTTTTCATAAAAAAAATAATGCCATTGTCAACTGGGAACTGCAGCACTTTGCCAAAAGAAATATTCCTGAAATACGTGTGAGCCCCCAGAAGAACCCCTTGCTTAACTTCAGCTTTCATAGATCTGGGCCCAGTGATGTCCTTCAAACAGTTAAGGAACAGGAACTCACTTTTCATTGGCACTTGTCGGGAACCCGGAACCAGCCACGGAGCCCGTTAGGATCCAGAACGCCCGTTCTGGTCCGTTCCCCCTGAATGACATCACTGCCTTTGCCCCCCTAGGAATCCGGAGTCGCTCCCTTTAACCCTCTGAGTGCCGGCCAACCAAGAAGAAAAGCTCTTTGCAGAGGAATTGGGAGGGGGAGGAGGGAGAGTAAAGTGGGCGGAGTCAGCCCTAAATTTAACTAGTGGAACTGAGTTCCCTCGCATTCCCCCTGCATGACATCACTGTCTGGGCCTTAAAGTGAGAGATCTAGGGCGCGATTCTCAAAGCGCCATTGGGCCGATGCTAACCAATTGCGTCAGCCCAACGGCACCAGCGCTGATGTGGGGGCGCCAACCAGCTGATGCAAGAGCGGTTCTGGGTGGGGGGAGGGCAGGAGGGAGTAACTGGATGGGGCTGGGCCGGCTGGGAGGCATGCCGGCCAGGGGAGGCAGGTGGAGCTGAGATGCGGGCAAGCCTCCATCCCCAGGCTGCTTGGCATCCTATACAGCAGGCGCAGATCCAAGGAATCCATAGGGGAGGCTGGGGCCCTGGGGAGGCTCCTGAGCACTCCAAAGCTGTGCTGGGTACCGTGCCAGCCCACTGGCCTTGCTGTTCCAGTGCAGCTTAGGATTGTGCCCTCAGAACTTCACACAGATGTGATGGTGGCCACTAGGTTAGATGGCTTTAAAGGCACTTAGACAAGTTCATAGAGAAGAGGTCTGTCCATGGCAGTCAGTCATGATGGCAATGTGGAACCTCCACGTTCAGAGGCGGGAAACATCTGAATTCTAATTGAAGGAGAGCAACGGCAGAGGAGGGCTGTTTCCTTCAAGTTTTGCTTGTGCACGTCCGGAGGTTGGCCGCTATGGAAAACAGGACTAGGGAGGTCCTCGGTCTGCTTGATCTGACAGGACTCTTCGTACATTCCAGTGAACACACTTGGGGGAAGGCTCATAATTAATGCCTTGCTTTTAATTAACAGTCCAATCCTATCCCCCAACCACCAGCACTGATATGGCTGCACCACAGAGGTGTGCACTGCATGCTATGGTGGTGGTGGTGATCAAGAGGTCTCTTGGAGGTAAGGGAGCTTTTATTAGGTGGGCTCCATGATGGCTAATCAGGTGGGTCTCTTTGGACCTATGCCAGCTCTACAGCTGGCATAAATCCAAAGAGGATAAGGAGGCAGTGCTGGCTGAATTTGGGTAGATAGCATCTGCGTTTGCTGCAAAGATCTGCCCCTCTGGCCCTCTCCCCGCCCCCAGCTCTCCCCCTGAACTCAGTTACTCAGTTGCTCCCCCTGCCCTCCCCCTCAACACCCATGAAATGCCCCCTACAGGACTACCTGCTGCAGTGCAGTCTGCCAGCCACTGCATTGCTTCTCTGATGAAGACAACGCTTAGCAACGGTGAGTCAGAAAAGTCCGCTGATGGTGTGCTGTCACAAAGCCATTTACTATACGTGGGGCAGAGTCGTAAGCCACATGAGTCTTCTAGTAGAAGAAAAGTGGTGTGTGTGTGTGTGTGTGTGTGTTGTGTTGTGCGTATAAAATGACACCAAGTGTGTGTGCAAAATTGACACCAAGTGCAATAGGAAGCAGGTTAACGCTTTGAAATCGTAATCCTAACCTGGAGTTAGGCTGGCACAGTTAGACCAGAAAAGATTGGCCAGCACATGGGGCACCATAAGGTATGTTTGGACCACTCTTGGAGTCAGAGGCCAGTACACAGACATGCGCCATCTCCCCTGATTCAAAGAGCGGTCCAAACATGCTCTGCGGTGTCCCTTGTGCTGGCCTAACTGTGCCAGCCTAACTCCAGGTTAGGATTGTGCCCGGAATGAGATACATTTTGAGCACTAGCACACTATCTTGTGCAATAAGCACCCTGTTCATGGGGAGCATGAGTGAACTATGTTTCTATGTAGCCGCAAACTGATAGTAAAATCCTCCCCCCCCCTCCTCCACAGCTTGTCCAGGAGTAAAAATGCAGCCGTCAGGAACATATTGTGCTTCTTCCACTTTAAGTTACTTCTCCGAACTTTCTCAGTATGTTGGCAGTTTTCAAATGACTATTTTCTGATGTTTTCCACAGGTGATGAATTTCCACTGAAACTTGCAGTTAATAGGAGCTGCCTCAGCACCTCCAAGGATGTAATCATCACAATCTGACTTACTACTCTATACTCTTTCAATATTTCTTTCCTTTCAGCTGCTCTCCTCTTTTAACAAGTGCTCTTTCTCGTGCCATTCTCCCATTGCGTTTAATTGCCTGCACTGCATTTTCAAATAGGCTCAGGTATAGTAACCGAGCAGAGATCATCCCTATCTCTCTCGACACAAACTGTCCCTTTCCCCAGTATTGTGTGTTTCAGCTGCCCTCACTGTTGTTACTTTTCCTCTTTCTCTGGTTTCCTGGACCAAAACACAACAATAGAAATCAAGTGGAAGAGGAAGTCTGAAGGTGGAGGACCTGTGGTAGACACAGGTGTGTGTCTTGTACCAATTTGTCACCTGAGGCGATGCTCTCAGTTGGCCTCTTGGTCACCCAGTCCAACCAGGCCAGTCCAACCCTGCAGCAAAGAGGCCTGTGGCATCTTGAAGACTAACAGCATAGCAACGATATCATTCTAAACAGCGATGGGATCTACAAATGAACAAGGGGAATGCTGGGCGGGACTTATGCGGAGCTTCCGCGAGATTGGCTGCCCGTCCGTAGCGTTCTGCAGCTGTCCTGGCCTCAGGGGGGCTGCCCCCAGTTAGCGCCCCCCCGCTGCTCACCCAGGCACCCGTTGCGACCCTCACCTGTCCCCTGTGGTGAGCAGGAGCCCCCCCCCCGAGGCCAGGGCAGCTGCGGAATGCTACGGACGGGCTGCCACTCAAGCGGAAGTCCCGCCGACATCCCGCCCAGCGTTCCCCTTGTTCATTTGTAGATCCCATCGCTGATTCTAAAGCTCAAGGTCATTCAAGAACTGGACTGGCCATTGACCCAGGATAAACATAAGGACTTCTTCACACACTGCTAAATTAATTGATGGGATTTGCTGCCCTCAGGCATGGGGATGGTTAGGAGCTGAGATGGCTTTAAAAGAATAGACATGTTTACGCAAGAAGACAAGTCTACCTGTGGCAGCTAGTCATGATGGTGGCATGGAATCTCCATGTTCAAAAGAAGTGTGCCGCTGAATACTACTTGCCGGGGGCGATCCTGGGGTGTGTGTGTCAGCACCCAGGTGGCAGCCATGAACGGCTCTCACAGGCCGGCCGCCAGTCCGAGAAGCAATGGGTGGCCCTTCCTGGAGCAACTTTGCAAACTCAGTGGGCGGGGGTGGGGGGCAGGTGTCACCACCACTCTCCCCCAGCGCACTTGCACCCCTTACGCCCCCCCCTCAGGTCCACCACTGCTACTTGCCCTAGAGTGACAGTGAAAGAGGGCTTTTACTTTCATGCCCCACTTTGGGAGCTTCTTAGACATCTCATTGGCCACTTTTGGAAATTGTACACTGGCTAAAATGAGCCATTGGTCAGATTTGGCAGGCCAACTCTTAGGCTCTTTCATTCTTAGGGTGCAATCCTATCTTATGCCAGCCTAGTAAGGCCGACATAGCAGGGCCATATCCACAGGCCCATTCGGAGGTGGCGGCAGCAATGTGCAGGACAAGGGGAGCTTTTCCCCTTGCACCCGCGTAAGCCCCAGTCACCCCTATGGGCCTGTTCAGATCTGTGCCGGCAATGTAACAGGCGCAGAGGAGCGTGCACGGGAGCGGCCCGAATCGGGGCCACCATGGCCGGGAACCAGGATTAGGATATGGCACTACAGCCATCCTGCGTCACAACCACATCATAACTGCCGTCTCCGCCCACTGCACCACCTAGTTATGCCCCTGGAATGCCTCTGGAATGCCCTTGCAGAGGCCCTGCGCCGACCGAGCAACGCCGTCGCTTGATTGGCTCATGGCCGGCACTGCTGACAGTCGCGGCAGTGCCCATAGCGCTGATGCTGACACAGTTTACAGCACATTCATGACAGCGTTCGGCCAGTGCAAGAGTGCAGCGCTGGCGCTAAGGGGGGTATAGGATTGCGCTGCCCAAGCCGTAAAGTGCAGGCTTTTAATTATGTGCTTTTATGCTACTAAACCTAACATGGACGGGAGTTTGGCTCTCAGAGTGTTTGGGAAAAAAATTAAGCAGCTTCCTCAGGTGGTCATTAGTAACTTTGAAATTGGATTTACTTTTTTTTGAAAGGGGAGGAGTCTCTTTTCTTTGGCAGCTAATTTAGAAATCAATAGCTGAATTCCCTGGAAGAATAGCACTCTGCCTCTCCCAATAAAGAGATTAAGCAGAGCTGATGAAGGCCGGAGACCCCATCTTTCTTATCTGGGAAGCAAGGTAAAAATAAACACAATTAATCTGAGTGGTTTGCCAAAGAAAAGGGGAATAAATTGGCTAAGATACCAAGAGCTTTGATGAGACTTTAAAGGACTTACTTAAAATTTATCATCTAATCAGTTCCACTGCAGCACCCGGGAAATGCTCTTGAAATAAAGCACACTCTCAGTTGATGACTTACGGCCCAATCCTCACGAGGTCCTGGGTCCCAGAATGCATGATCTGCAAGGGTGCACTGCTGTAAAAGTGCCATAAAGCGTTTTGTGCCAGCAAAAGGCCTAGACACAACGGCAGGAGGTCTGGAGCCTTCCTGCTGGTGCTGGTGGTCCTCGAGAGACCCAACGGAGCAGCTGAGTCCAATGCTGGGATGGGGAGGGAGGAGGTTGGAGTGGTTGGACTTAGGACAGTGACGGAGGCAGGGGGTGGGCGGAGCAGTCTTAGGAGTGGGGCAAGGGTGGGTCATTGGTGGAGCCAGTGCGGGTGGTATCAAAAAACCCAGGCTTGATCTGCCTGCACAAATCAGTGTGGATTTGCACCAGCGATACTGCTGGTGCAGGTCTCAGATGACCTGTAGCGGCTGCTGGGGCTTACCCTAGGCAGAGACATGCAGTACGGAGGTGGAAGGTGAGGCAGAGCTACCCCTCCTTTGGAAAGTGCCACTACCATCATTGCAGTGGCTCCAGCTGCTCGGTGTCTGTGGGTTGTGTTTGCATGATCACACCAGTGATGGCACTTCTCAGAGAACTCCAGGGGGGAGGTCCTGTCTCACCTTCCACCACCCGCACCACACATTGTTGGGCAAGGGGACAAATATCCTCTGCTCCCAAGAAGACCTCCAGCAGCCAAAAATCCCCCACAGCATGCAGTGTGCATGCTGCCTGGTAAGGGTGCCCTGTATTATTTGGTCTTTACTAGTAACTTCTATTCTGATCCCAGAATGACTTGTCAGCAGGAAATATTCTACCAAAGTCTCTACATCTGTGGTTCTCAAACCTTTTAGCACTGGGACCCACTTTGTAGAATGACAATTTGCCCGGGACCCACCAGAAGTGATGTCATGGCTGGAAGTGCCGTCATTGTGACGCCAGAGCCTGCGGCTTTCCTGAGAATGCAGCAATCAGCTGGGTTATTTCTCTGCCATTTTCCAAGAGCAAAGTGAATCAGAAAGGAAAAAAAAGAGCCTATTTATAACCTTGACACAAGCAGAACAAATACACGGCCGTCTGCAGCATCCCATCTTCCCATATTTTCAGTGATGGCTGCACTAGGTGCTTCGCAACCCATCTTAAATTGGCTCACGACCCACTGGTGGGTCCCGACCTGCAGTTTGCCCAACCTATCCCTGTTTTACATGAAAAGGGGGAAACCGAGCAGGAGTATTAAACAGAGCTCTTCAGAGCATGTCATTTGGAGATGTTTCTGCAACATAAGGGTGGCAGGGATTGGGGGAACCTTGTCCTGTAATGGTAGGTTTGAGAATAAAGGGCAGCCCCCCTCCAGTGCTTCTCACATCCAGGAAAGAAACAGCAATGCTGAAAAGTCACAACTGGCTTTGTGACACTGAAAAGTCACATTCAGTGCTGCGCACCAGCCTAAGTGGATCAGCTGACTTGCTGGTTTTTGCAGGAAGCCTTTTTACAATTGTATCAGTTGGGACGACATTTCACAGAGTAATTGTAGGGCCGGCAGGTGACCCAGTTATGTTCCTTCTCCTTGGCTCGTGCATTATCAGTGCTCCATTATAAAGGTGCAGGCAACTGGAACAAGCCGTTCAGCTCGATCTCAGAAACTCATTTTCTAAATGGCCCACCAGTTTCTATTGTAGTTCTCCATCTCTGAAGCAAAAGTCACCACATTGTCAGTGTTCTGCACTGTTTGAACACTTAAAACAGCCACTCACTAGTGTGAAACATGTATTTAGAATTAGCTACTTTGACACTGGCCACAGCTACAATATGGGCCTGGGATAATCATGCAGCAGATTGAGCAGATTGCCTCAGGCAGGAGATTGTCAGGAGTGCCAGACGTCATCTGCCCACCTGCCTCCATCATTTGTCTTCTCTTCACACTCTGGAATAGAGAAGAAAGAGAGGTATGGGATGGAACAGGAAATATGGAGGAGAGGAGAGTGGTGGCCTAGAGCATCTCTGACACTCTAGCCACTCTCTTCTGTTCCTTTCTGCACCCATGGAGGAGGACAGTTAGAGCAGACAGCTGGCGTACCACTGGAGAGGAGGCAACACTTTGCACACCAGCTTCAAAAGTTCCTGAGCCGTCCTGCTTATTTCAGTGCAATGGATACAGATATTTTTCTCCCAAATTCATCAGGTAAAAATTGGGGATCATTGAATGAAAATGATTGATCTTGGGTTCAGCACAGGCAAAAGAAAGCATTCCTTTGTATGATGTCTAATGCATTCACTGCCCCAGGAAGGTGGTGATGACCATTTAAGTCAGTTTGAAAGGTGATACGAAGAAAAACCAGGCCCTGGACCTTTCTAATGAGCCATGATGGTTTTCTGGAACCTCCAGAGTCAGAATGCCACTGAATGCCAGCCACTGTGGGAGAAGGGTGGGAACAGGAATGGTTGAGGGCAGTTGCCTTCATTCCGTTTGTGAATTTCCTGGAGACCTGATCCAGAGGTGGAGAAATTAAATTATTGGACTGGGAGACCTACTGTAGGTTTAAACTCCTGCTCAGTCCCAAAGTTCATTGGGTAACCTTGACCATTCTTTTCACCCAACCTACTTCACAACCTTATTATGGGTAGGGTACAGCGGTGTTATGCTGCCAGAACGCTGGGCGGGACATCCGGGTGATCGACAGCCCGCCCGTCGCGTTCCGGAGCGTTACGCCGTTTGCGTAACCAATTACGCCGCTTGCGTACATTACGCCAACGGCGTAACACTGCGGAACGTGACGGGCGGGCTGTCGATCACCCGGATGTCCCAGCCAGCGTTCCGGTAGCATAACACCACTGGTAGGGTATAAATACATACATCTTCCTGGCCTCTCTTCCTGTTTCAAAAAATAGAGTGGAGATTGTGAAGGAGTCGGACCCTTGGCTTGATCTGGAAGGTCTCTTCTTATGTGCAAAGACGATACAGATTCCATTTCTTTCAATGGTCTAAAGAGGCAGAAACATCATAGCTGTGGCTTGTCCCAACACAGCGGTGCAGTGCTAGGGAAATTTGCACCCACAAAATGCTGCTGGGATTAAAGAAAAAGCCGACAAAGGCCAGCACAGGTTGCTGGAGGTCACCTATGGTTAAGGGGATTTTTCCCCCTTACCCTGCGTCAGGCCCCAGTCTGTTCTATGGAGCTACTTGAATCTGCACCAGCTATTTACCTGGCGCATATCCGAGCAGTCCGTGTAAAGCTGCCAGGCCCAGGAATGAGAACTAGGATATGGCATGCGCTACTGCTGCCGATCGCGGCTCAATCCTCCCTTTGCTGTGCTCTCCCCACCTCCAGAAATGCCCCATCCCAGACCACCCTCCTCCCACCTGCTGCGTGCAAATCTACCATCCATGGCCAGTGCAGGGACTGGATCTGGCCCAGGGGAGCTGGCCTGAAACCTCTACACTGGCTTAACCAGCTCCCAAGTCATGCAAATGTGCTTTGTGCCACTAAGGAGCCAGCCCAGGAGCCGTGTGCCGGCATAAGCCAATTTATAAGAAGAGCCCTGCTGGATCAGGCCAAGGATCCATCTAGTCCAGCTTCCTGTATCTCACAGTGGCCTCAGGGAGCACACGAGACAACAAGATGCCTCTCCCTTGCACCTGGCATTCTGAAGTAGCCTGCTACTAACGTAAGAAGGTTGCACAGCCCATCATGGCCAATAGCCCACAATGGACATTTCTTCCAGAAATCTATCCAGCCCCCTTTTAAAGGCACCTAGGTCAGATGCCATCTCATCTCCCATGGCAAGGAGTTCCACAGATTAATGACCCGCTGGGTAAAAAAGTATTTCCTTTTATCTGTTCTCACTCTCCCAACACTCAATTTTAGTGGATGTCCCCTGGGTTCTGGTGTTGTGAGAGAGGGAGAAGAACCTCCCTCTATCAACAGTTGCTTCCATACATAATTTTGTATGTCTTAATCATGTCCCCCCTCAATCCACACTTCAGGACTGGGCTGCCCAAGTGTTCTTATGGTTTTGAAGACCGCTTTGGTAACTGTTTGAAAAGCTGGTCATAACCATGGTGAACGTAAAACAAAATAGTTGTCCAGTAAAACTAGTGAATTTCTTTTTTCATGTGCGTGTGGCTTTGCACAATCCTATGTGGAAAGAATAACACGGACATTTTTTTCCCAGGCCCCCAAAAAGGCAGTCCTAAATAAACAATAATGGCTTTCCAAGGATTCAATAACTAGCATGAACAAGTATTTCATTAGGCAGTAATGGCACTGTTTCTTTTTTTAATGGAGATGCTGATTTAATGCCTTTTCAAGCTGATAGCCTCCATTTACCTCTATTAAAAGTGCAGTTAACCTCTGAGTTCTCATGGAAAACCAGGCATGAGATCACAAAATGAGCGGCTTGCGTGGGATCATAAATGTGGATGATTAAAATGGTTTTACGGTGGCTCCTGAGATTCATCTGCAGTTTGCCTCCCAGGCTGAAAGGCAGCTGAAGTCATTCCAGAGGAACAAACAAATGGAAAGCCGTATGCCATTATAGCGTACGATGGATGGATTTCCCCTGTTTATCTGCTCTCGACTCCTATAAGGAGTTCAGCAAGGCATGCATGGCTATATCGTCTTCTTATAAGAAACCTGAGAACCAGCTTCAATAGAGTGATATATGACCCAAGGTTACTGACTGGCAGAGCAATCCAAACTGCCCTTTGGGCCGGCTCCTGCAAGCTGTGTTGGCCCAATGCTGTTGCAAAAGTGCTGTAAGGCAGGTTCACGCCAGCGCAAGTGGCGCTGGGCCAACACAGGCTGCAGCGGCAGCCACTGGTAAACTGCCTTTGCGCGGGCTGAGTTCAGCTAGCACAGGAGCTTCTCTGGGCAGGGGGAAAGGCCGAATGGAGGTGGACTGGGGCAGAATGGGGGAGAAGGAGGGCGGTCCTGCAGATGGGACGGATCAGGGAGGGGAAGGAGCTGGGATCCAGCAGTTACAACCCGAACCCCTGTCCCTGAGTCAGGGGACCCCGATACGGGCTGCTGTGGCCTGCTTGGACTTGCGCCTGCTAAATAGCAGGTGCTGATCCCAGCAGCCCCATAGGGCTGTATAATAATTATTATGAATACGAATACAGGTCCAACCTGTATTCATCTGTGTATTCATCTGTGGAGGCTTCATTCCATTACGTGTCATTACAACCAGCCCCATCTAGTGGTTGAATGGTATAGTGTCTAAACGGATGCATTCTGGGGAGAAGCTGGGAGGAGCAAGGAACCCCATGCGATCCAGAAGTGAGTCTTTAGCCTTGAGTGACTTGTAAATGGCATGGTTTTTGCTACTTGAAGGTAGGAAATCCCATTTTCATGCTTTTTTGTGAGTCAAATTTGCAGATGCTGGGTCAGTGGATCCCGGAGTCCCAATGAACAGCACTGCTGCAGCCCTAGGTAATAGGGACGCATAGGATTGGGCCCTTAGTCTAGAGCAGTGTTATTCAAACTGTGGGTTGGGACCCACTTGGTGGGTCGCGACATGATGTCAGGTGGGTCGCGAAAAGCTCGGAGCAGCCATCTTGGAAACTGCAGACCTTACTCTTGCCAGATTCCTTGTGTGACTGTTAACAGTTTGAATTTTCAAGTGAGTTTTTTTTTAAAAAAATTTGTTGTTAGCTCAGTTAGCTTCTACATATTATTTTGTCTTCTTGCTTTCTGTCAGGGATGTTTCCTCGTTGTACAATTGCTGCAACCCAAGAATGCCAATTTGCATTTCAGGAGTGTCATTTGATTATGTTATAATGATAGCACTTCCTACTTGATGATGTCACTTCCTGCCACAACATCACTTCCAGGTTAATGACATCACTTCCGGTGGGTCCCGACGCGAGTGCCATTCTAAAAAGTGGGTCCTGGTCTAAAACGTTTGAATACCACTGGTCTAGAGCCTTACGTATAAGATCTTTTATGGCTCTCACAAAATGCAGCACAGTATTCAGCACGGTTTGACCACTGCCGCAAACAGTAAGCATCAGCACACCAGCAGCTGGAGGATACCCACCAATGCTGGTAAGAGCACAGTGGGAGAGAAACACAGAGAGAGTGGAATGGGCCTGGGAGGGGGAACAGGACACAACACATACCCCATTGTTATGGCAGGATCACCATGCTGGGCGTTATAGAGGATTGGGTTGTTTGTGAACCAGTTTTTGTTGAAATGTTGTATATCAAATACAAATGCAGCCTCATCTGCTTCTCTCCCGCCATAAGACTGGATCATTATGTGCAGGGCCTTCTTGGTTGTGGCACCACGCCTGGAAACAGCTGCCAGAAGATCTGAGTATAAGGTTTCCGGCGGGGTTTAAAGACCATCTGTTTCACCTGGCTTTGGGGGAGGGGGGTACTCCCTAGGGACCTCTTCTTAACTTTTATGCTACTTACACTATTTTATGCTAATCTGCTCTTTTACTGTTGTTTTTATTTTTATTGTTTACAGCGCTTTAGTTGTTTTATATTTTAAGATGCTATTCTAATGTTTTTATGCTTTGTGTACCCTGCTTTGGACTTTTAGAAAAGCAGCATAAAAATCCTATACATAAATAACAATAAATAATTCAGTAGTGCAGTACAACTCATGCTTTGCATATAGAACGTTCCAGAATCAATCCCTGCTGGTCACTAACAAGCTGCATGAGCCAATGGACTGACTTGGTCCAAAGCAGCTTTGTATGTATGTATGTATGTATGTATGTATGTATGTATGTATGTATGTATGTATGTATGTATTTAAACGAATTTCTTTTACCCTGCCTTTCCTCTGCCAAAGCAAATGCCAAAGGCGGCTGTGTATGTATGGCCTATTGCAGTGTTTCTCAAGCTGTGGGTCAGGATTCACTTGGTCAGTGGCAACCTGATGTCACGTGGATTGCAGAAAGCTGGAAGCAGCCATCTTGAACACTGCAGGCCTTACTCTGACTATATTCTTTTTGCAAGGGTTAACAGTTTGAATTCTCAAGTGAGTGCTGTTTTTTAAATTGTTTTTAGCTCAGTGCTTTTACATACTACTTTGCCCTCATCTTGCTGTCTGTCAGGGATGTTTCCTGGTTGTCACCATGATGTCACTTCCTGCTTGATGGTGTCACTTCCTGCCATGACATCACTTGCAGGTTAATGGCATCCCTTCTGGTGTGTTGCAACATGAGTGCCATTCTAACAAGTGAGTCCCAGCTCAAAAGTTAGAGAACCACTGGCCTACTGTATACTGGCCTACTACACAGGATGGTGGTACAGCCATAGCTGTGGCTGTGGCAGATACATCAAGGAAAGTGATATGAGGATTGGAAGTCAAATCAGCCTGACAATAATCGATCCTAACTATTTAACCACAACTGTGCCTTCCATGCTAAATATAACACAAGGCGTAATTTTTTTTTTGTAGTCTGTGTGTATAGTGAGAACAACTGCCACGTTCCATAGTTCCCCTAATCACCGTGCTTTTTTGCCCTTCTCTGCCAACTTCTGCTAATTGCCTTAATAAGCAGAGTTTTCCTTTCCCCCCTGGATGTACTGGAACAAATGCATATGATTTATTTTATTGCTCTCATCTTTTGGGGAAAATGCCGGAGCTTGTTAGTAGCCAGATGCTTTGTCTCCTTTCCTCCACTAAAATGCTAGCTCTTGATGCTGACTGCTGATGCAGTGGTCAGCAAAGTGTTAATGGTGGATTTTGAACAGCAACATTTAAGGGGCCGTTCAGGTTAGAGACTGGCTTGCCCCAGAGCTGTATGTACTTAGCAAGCTCCCAAGTCCTTTGTCAGAGAGAAGAGTTGTGGAAAATGACACGGTGTAGAATCGCCTACGGCACAAAATGACTTTCTTGCTCTAGGTTGGAGGTTTTTTTTTTGATATGTTTATTTAACTTTTCGATCAGACCGCTATGCAACTTGTGCAGTTCTTTCTGCAAACCTAAGAATCAGCCTGCCTACCAATACAGCTAGTTTCGTAAAATAATCGGGGCACTTGGATCTATTTCGAAAAATCTACAAAAACATCTAGAAACTCTGAAGATCAATGATATAAGAACGTCTGGCCTACAAAAAACTACGTTGTTGGGAACATCATACATCTTACACAGATACTTGGACAATTTTTAGGCTCCTGGTTAGAGCTTGAATTGCCAACAAAAGACAGTCTGTGATATTTGTGATCTTTTTATCATTTTGACTGTGTATAAGTTAATGGCTACTACTACTACTACTACTACTACTACTAATAATAATAATAATAATAATAATAAGTAGTAGTAGTAGTAGTAGTAGTAGTAGTAGGTGTGTCAGTAGGCATGCCGGCCCAAGGGGGTGGAGACAGGATGTGGCCAGCGATGGGATTCACAGATTGACAAGGGGAACACTGGGCGGGACTAATGCGGGGCTTCCGCATGATTGGCTGCCCGTCCGCAGCATTCTGCAGCTGTCCTGGCCTCGGGAGGGCTGCCCCCGGTTAGCGCGCCCCACCGCTACTTGCCCAGGCACCCGGTGCGACCCTTACCTGTCCCCCGCGGTGAGCGGGAGCCCCCCCGAGGCCAGGACAGCTGTGGAACACTGCAGACGGGCTGCCACTCAAGCGGAAGTCCCGCCTAAGTCCCGCCCTGCATTTAATTCCCCTTGTCAATTTGTAAATCCCATTGCTGGATGTGGCCAATTGGCCGCATCCAAACCTCCATCCCCAGGCTGTATGGCCCCAATTTGGGCCTTTGCCCCAGGGAAGCTCCCCAGTGCACCGAAGCTGCACTGGATTGGGCACAGTCCTGCCAGCCTCGCTAATCCAGCGCAGTTTAGGGTTAGGCTCTTAGATCTGGAAGATATACGATGGACACCTTGGAGGAAGGGCAGTATAAAATGTGAAAAATAAACGGCCACCCCTGAGCTTTATATAGGACCTATAAAATAGTCTCCATTTAACACCCCCCCTCTCTCTCTCGTTTTACGCCTGGGTGTAGTTATGTGCAAAAAGAGCTGAAAAGGTCACACGCAGAGTCTGCCATTGGCAAAGGAAAGAATAGTGAATGTATGTCCCTGTAAATGTCACAGAAGATTTGAAAAACGAAAATGTTTCATAAGTTGGGAAGGTCAGTGTTGGGTAAGAAAGTTCTCAATGATAGGATAAGATCTGTCTCTGGGCTGTGTTCTCAAGGGGGGGTGCTGACATGATTAAACATTCCTTCATATGAAAACACAATCAGATGGCTAGACACGTAGCATGTCACGGAGAAGACTGGGTTAGAGCTCCATTTCCTTGACATGCTCGTTTTCTATATGCAGGGAATTTTTTTTTTTGATAGATTTCATTACCTGAATTTTAAAGTAGTATAGCCCAGAGAGAGATTTTCCACATCAGTCATAGGCCTTGATCTGCTGTAAAAATGATAATCTTGTCCAAAACTGAAGTTAAGATTTAGAGTTTCCAGTACAGGCAAGTTAAAATGACTCAGAACGCAATCCTATATCTGTGTTGCACCGGCGCTACGCTCTTGCGCCGGTCCAGCGGTGTCGCAAATGTGCTGTCAAGTGCATCTGCGCTGGCGAGTTGGGCCCTGGACTGGCGCAAGTGGTGCCGGTTGAGTGCTGGCAGCACTTGGTCTGCGCCGCGGGCATTGCAGAGGCATGCCGAAGACGTAATGGGGTGGCACAGTGGGCGGCGACGCACGACGGCCATAATGCCACATCCTAAACCCCGTCCCCAGCTAGGATGGCCCTGATTCGGGCGGCTGCTGTGCACATTCACCTGTGCCTGCAAAACAGCAGGCGCAGGATCCGAGCAGCCCCATAGGGCTGGCTGGGGCTTACCCAGGTGCAAGGGGAAAACCTCCCCTTGCCCTGTGCTGAGCTGCTGCTGCCCAGAGGCGGATCTACAGGGAGGGCAAAGCTCTAAGTGTTGCAAGGAGCCTTACCCTGTCATGTAAATCCCTCCTCTCCCTTGCTGCTGTAGCCAGTAAGCAGCGCCAAGATGTTGCTTTTTCCTGTGAGGATTGGCTAAAATGGTGCAAGAGAGGAGTGATTTCCACTGCAAGGTTTCTTGCAAAACTTAGAGCTTTGCCCTCCCTTAGATCTGCCTCTGCTGCTGCCTCCTGCTATGCTTAGGATAGGGCCCTGCAATGTCGGCCTTACTATGTCGGCGCTGCTTAGGATTGGGCTGCCCCTGTTTTCTGTGTTACTTTTATCAGTTTTAAAAATGTAGCCCTGATTTCAGCCTTTGGGAGCCCCCTTTGGAAAATGTTTCTCTTTGTTTATGTGAAATTGGCATATCAAAACCCCAGCGTACACATACGTAGCTGCTCGACTGAGTCTGACCTTTCATCTGTCTAGTTCGGTATTCCCCACACTGACCGGCAACAGCTCTTCAGCCCTTTCCCAGCCCTACTGGTGATGCTAGGGACAGAAACTGTGGCTTCCTGCATGCAAAACACCTGCTGTACCATTTAGCTTCCCCTAGGAAGGTAAAATAAATGCCAAAACTCTCTCAAGCATACTATGAAATGTCATTGCTATTTCCAGCACAGAAAATCATTGGTGGCAAAATTTCACATGATGACATTAGTTGAAGAAGCTGTTGTCAACCAAAAAGATCTCAGAGGTGGCAGAAACTAGGGGTTCCTTGAAGTCAAGAAGCAGCCTTCACCTCCACGGCCATCTATCAGGAAGATAGGTTTCCACCACTCTAGCCTACCACTCTCCACTGCTTTACACTTCGTCTTCTTCTCCATTCCCATCTTCCTTTTTGAAGTTAAGGAATATTGAGTAGTGGAGATGGACATATCTTCACTATAATCTCCAGTATAAGGAAATAGTGGAACTGGAAAAGGTGCAGAAGAGAACGCCAACAATGATTACTGAGCTGTGTTTGGGGCTCTTCAGTTTAGAAAAAAGGTGCCTGGGGGGGGGATGATTGAAACATACAAAATTATGCATGGGATGGATAGAAGGAGGTTCTTTTCTCTCACACACAATTCTAGAACCAGGGGCATTCACTAAAATAAAGTGTTGGGAGAGTTAGAATGGATAAAAGGAAATACTTTTTTACCCAGCAGGTAATTAATCTGTGCAATTCCTTGCCACTGGAGGTGGTGATGACATCTGGCCTGGGTGCCTTTAACAAGGGATTAGACAGATTTCTGGAGGAAACGTCCATCACAGGGTACAGGCCAAGATGGGTGGTGCAGCCTCTTAACTTTAGAAGTTGGCTACCTCAGAATGCCAGATGCAAAGGAGGATGCAGGTATCTTGTTGTCTTGTGTGCTCCCTGAGGCACCTGGTGGGCCGCTGTGAGATACAGGAAGTTGGACTAGATGGGCCTTTGGCCTGATCCAGCAGGGCTCTTCTTACATTCTTATGGTGATTAGCATGCTGCTGGATAAGGATTGGGGGTGCATTGGACATGCCACCTCAAGCGCTACAAAGTCATGGATGAGCCCTGCTCATGAGAAACATCCAAAGAATTTCAAGAGTGGCAAAAAGAGTTTCAACTTGACTAGAGGGGAATTTTTGCAAACGGAAAGTGTGTTTGTTTTATGTCTATTAGCCACTGGGACAGGGAAGTACATCTTTGGCTTAACTCAGTTGTGGATTGATCTGCTGCCAAATCGGCCTCTAGTGCATAGTTAAGCAGTCTTTCTGAAGCCTTGCTGGGGAATGGAATCTTAAACAATTTATTCATTCATTTTAAAAGGCCTTCCGCCTCGAAATAGATAAAATCATTGAGATGGAGATAATCGGCTGCACTGGAACGAGACAATCAGAAATGTCAAAGGAACTGGAGAAAGCCAATAAAATGATAACTCCGTTTCTGGAGAATGTGCTACAATTCAGTTGCTTCTGGGATGGATGAGGGGGAAAAAAGGACATCAACACTGAGCATGGGAGGAGGGATACTCCCTGTTTGCTGTGTCGGGTCTGAAAATACATTTCATTTTGGCAGCGAATTACAACGAATAGTGAGCTCAGCCTCCGAAGCTGCCAGTCTGGAGATGGAGCGATAGCTTTATCACCACCTTAGGACGCCTCTTTCGCTGTAATGATGTTTGAAAGGTTGTAGCATTTGCGAGGGGGAATTTTTGACTCTTGCTGCAACCGAGAAATGCTGGGAGCCGAAAAGGGAGCCCCTCCAGCTGCTGGTGTGAGCAAAATAGCTACGATCAAATGCCACGGAATACTAGCTGGTGAAGGAGTAGAAGTAGAAGTAGAAGGAGTAGAAGTAGAAGTAGGAGTAGAAGAAGTAAAAGCTACTGTCTTCATCCCCGGATTGTGAGATTCCTGAATCATCTGCCTCGCTATTGCAGGGGAAACAGATTTCTGGAGTTAGGGCACAATCCTCCCTATCCTCTCTAACTCCAGGTTAGGATTGCACTCTTAGATTCAAGGCTAGAGACTGAGGGAAGTGGTCTCCTCAAGTGATGGATCTGCAGCAGATGCCTACCTTAATCCACCAGACCAACCTCCGCTTCTCCTCCAGTTCTTCCCACTTCCTGGAGTTAAAATAGAAGAAGGGAGTGCAATGGGAAAGGAAACGTGGAGGGGAAGAGGGGAGAGTGGTCTCCTCTGCACTTCCCCTCCGCTCCATTCCCTTCTTCCTCTCCTGATGGGTAAAAAATGGTACAACAGAGGAGGCGATGGCTATGGCTATCTCTACCTCACTGGTGACTAAGGGGGGGCGGGTGGCACCAGGACCGATTTGGTCTGGCCAGTTCCCGGATCCTCAGAACTGGTGGCAGTGGCAGTGGAACATCTAGTGGCAGGGCAGGAGTGCCCTGCCCCCAGCACGGAGACATTCTCCCATTCACCCTCTTACCACTGCAATGCAGTGTCAGGCTCCGCTGGCACTGACTACATGGCTCACCAGAGATCGTTCAGCAGTGATGCAATAATGTCATTGCATCATCATATGGACTGCCAAATTCCTTCCAGGAGGCCATCATTTGCACCTTTTCAGAGATGTGGGCCAAATGCAACACGGAACTCCTCTCTCTGGGGGCTCAAGTGGTTCCCCATCACCCCTGTCCCACCCCGGGAAGTGGCATCTGGCGATCTTAGGGTCTTACACAAGCTTATGTCCACTACATCCCACGGATATCCCAGTGGAGTAAGTAGGGGAAAGATATCAGTCCATCACCTGAAGAAGGCATAGGACTTAAAAGTTTTATATGAGGCTAGGTGCGCATGAGCTTATGAAGATCACAGTCTTAGCGTTCGAAATCTCCTTATCAATCTCTTGATTCTTTCATTTCCAGGTACTCAACTCTTTAAGGGAGAGATTAGAGCTTTTCTAGGGAAGCTTGGCTTTTCTTTTTCTTTTACAGCAGGTAGTTTTCTCTTTCTTTTTAATGCCAATTTAGCAGATACAGCTAGATTGATATCTTGGTGATCAAAAGAAAGGGAGTTTTTGTAGGACCTTTTAAACCTGCATACCAGAGAGATTCCTCCAGTCAGTGGGGTCATAAATAACAGAAATACGTTATTTTGTTTGCACTCTAATCCAGAGTGTAGCACAAGACTTGAAACTCTTTCTTGGCCATTTTCACACTCTTTCTTGACTATTGCACCTCATTTTCTCATTTCACAATAGAGCATTATTTATTATTTCAAGAATTTATATCCCACCATTCCCATGCCAAAACAAATGCCCAAGGCGGCTTACATGGGCAGGCTAGTCTAAACCACCACTTTTCAATGATAGATTTTTTTTTTTTACAAATATAAAAATATATTCGCTGTGTTTCACCGAATCTTCATCCACCAGAAGTGTCGCCAGAGAGGGTGCATGGAAAGTACATCAGGTGCCACAATGTGCCTTGTAATTGACCCCTCCCCCTCCCCATTGCAGCCATTCAGGGCAGAGATGGCAATGCACTGAGCTGCCTCGAATGGCTCTGATGGCGAGAGGGTGGGACCACTTACATGGTGCATTGCGGTGCAGGATGTATTTCCATACCACCTCCCTCTGACTACTCTTTGGCACCCCACCTACCTACTAAGTGTTTCACATCGTGTAGCTGAAGATACACATTCCTCAAGGAAAGCTTATGCTAACATGAACGCATTCGTCTTCATGGTGTTACAAAACTATTGGCGGCTTTTTCTGCATTTGATAGCAAGGATATCACCATTTTGTTTTCCCTCCCACTGAATCCCTTTCGGGTGCTTTCAAGACAAATTGCTCCTTTGTAGCAAAACGCTGAAGATTAGAACTCTTCCCCAAGTCTATGATCTCCAAAGTTATCCGTAGGTTGCGGCAATATTACAAAGGCGGGTGCGTTCAAAGCACAGATGGATGGATGCTATTTATTTACGATTGAGACCTACAGCCTTTTGCAGAGTGGTTCGCTTTATTCTTTCAGGCTGGGAAACAAATTGGCCAGCGAATTAAGTAAAAGGGAACTCACAGCGTGGGTATCGTCTGTTATATAATAGATCTAAAAATTTTGAAAGCGTTGATAGACACAGTGGCTGTGTTTTCATGTTTTGCAATACTAATGGTTTTGCAACTGGATTGACATAATAAGCAGCTCCCCATCCCCTGCCCCAAACTGCAGGTGTCTGAGACTGCTTTTCATTAAACCATCGGTTGCCGAACCTCAGTCTGCAGACTGGATCCAGAGTGCAGAAAAAGCTTTCTGGGCAAAGCTCAGCATTTCACGTCACACACCGCAGCCTCCTATAATTCCACATTGGGCAGCCAGAAATTGGGGGTACAGAGCCTGCTGGGGCAGCAGGTAGAGGAAGAGGCTGCCCAGCATAAGATTCTGAGAAGATAGGCTGGAACAATAAGAGGCTGCAGTGCAGATCAGAAAGTGGCACGTCTGGATAGCTTTCTCGGCACACAGTTTGGAGACCGCAGTATTAAACAAGCCAAAAATTGGGAGTTGATTGCATGCATTTACATGAAATATATCATTTGCCCCTAAGGCAGCGGTTCTCAAACTTTTTAGCACTGGGACTCACTTTTTAGAATGACAATCTGTCCGGGACCCACCAGGAATGATGTCATGGCCAGAAGTGCCATCATTGTGACATCCAACCCAACAACCCCAAAATTCAAGCTTCTCACGCAGAAAAACAGAGGATTCTGCCAAATGACGATGATTCACCAACATCACATGCAAAATTTGATTCAACATTCAAAGCTACAAGAAGTGGATTTTATTTGGAACTCTGGAAGTCATTTATTTCATCTCTGCTCCAGAGTAAACAAGAGTACTTATTGTTATAAGACATTTTTAGAGAATCACTGCAATTAAACAGTTGGCAATATGTTTTGAGCAGCTGGTTGTGATGTACAAACCCTCGCGGTCATAAAAATCAATGAGTGCTAGAGTCAAGAGAAGCCCATGAGCTGTCAAGTTCAACCCCCCCGCCAACTCCAACACAAGATGTCCTATTGTTAATAGTATTTGCGGGGGGGGGGTAGCAGAGACATATGATGCAGATCAACTTCTGAAAATAATAAGCTGCCTGGATGGGTGATCATTTGGGATCAAGATATAAGCTCCTTGGAGAAAAATGAGGTATGAGGAAGGTTGTTTCCAAAATTCTCCTGATCAATTTCCCCCCCCCTCCAATTTTAGACACATTTAGAACTGTCTGGTTGTGTTTTCAAAAGAGAACCACTGCCTTAGGAATACACCATCATTTCATTTGTTTAATTCCCAGTTCTGTGCAGAGTGCTGTGTAGCTGCAGGATAATGCAACTCATGTTTCTTTCAAGGCTTTCATGCCCACTCCCTACATTACCAATACATATGTGTGCATTGATAAAACTGGGAAAAAAAACCATCTTGATATGATTGTATGTCTGAAAGCATCAAGATTCATGTGGTGTGCTGTATGGAATGTGTGGTATAGTGGTTAGAGCAGTGGTTTTCAAACTTTTCCATCTCATAGCACAATGGCAAGGTGCTAGAATTGTCTACACCATCTGTTTTCTTGACAAGGCACACCATGCTGCCAGTGGGAAGCTCACACATCCCCAATGGCCCGACTAATAAATGACCCTCCACCAAACTCCCACGGCATACCTGCAGACTATTCGTGGCACACCAATGAAAATTGCTGGGTGAGACTTTGGATCAGGACCTGGAAGATCAGACTGCAAATCCTTGCTCAGCTATGAATCTCAGGGCACAACCCTAACCTGGAGTTAGGCTGGCACAGTTAGGCCGGCACAGTTTGGCCGTCACAAGGGACACTGTAAAGTATGTTTGGACCATCCTCAGAGTCAGAGAGGCCAACACAGAGACGTGTGCCATTCTCCCTGACTCCGAGAGTGGTCCAAATGCGCTTTATGGTGGTTCTTATGCCGGCCAGACTTTGCTGGCCTAACTGTGCCAGCCTAACTCCAGGTTAGGATTGAGCCCTCACTTTTGCCCAGTCCTATCCCCCATGAGTAGCACTGATACAGCCATACCAAAAAGGTGCTGCATCCTATGGGAGGAGGGTGACCTGAGGGCAAATGGTAGGTAAGTTAAAAACGTTTTTACTTACCTCCATGGTAAGGTATTGATCTGGTAAGGTATTGATCTTTGTGGCTGCTAGTTCTTGTAGAGCAACAACAACAAAAAAAAGATAAAGGTTTCCCCACGACTAAATGGTCTAGTTGTGACCGACTGTAGGAGGCAATGCTCATCTCCGTTTCTGAGCTGAAGAGCCTGCGTTTGTCCAAGGACAAGCTTCCATGGTCATGTGGCCAGCATGATTATACGCCAAGGGGCGTATACACGGAACGCCTTTACCTTCCTACTGAAATGGTACCTATTTATCTACTGGCATTTTTATGTGCTTTTAAACTGCTAGGTTGGCAGAAGCTGGGACAAGCAACGGGAGCTCACACCATTGCGTGGTCTTGAACTGCCAACCTTCCGGTCAACCAGCTCACAGTTCAACGGTTTAACCCGCTGCGCCACCACATCTCCGTTCTTGTAGAGACAAGACTGCAAGTGTGTGGGGCAGAGGGAGTTAACCAACTGTGGTAGGTCCTTCCTTTCTTGTAGCCTTTGCATTTGGCCATTCCGGTTTCCCTACTTTTAAACAGCAAGCATCAACTTTAAGCCACTGCTTTGCCTAATGAAAAATACAGTCTGTGGTACCATATGCACAGCGGCCTGTTCATTCATGCATCATAGCCTTTCTTTATTGAAACGGGTTTCCAGAACAAAGGCCTCTAGGTTGTGCTACCACTTCAGAATGGTGTTTTGAGAACATAAAGCTGTGGGTAACCTGAAGTCTGTGTCCATTTCCACAGGGCTATCATTTCTGGAAACTGGTTGCAGTCAGTTGCTGGCCCTTATTCAAGATGCTGGCTTTTACCTTGAAGCCCTAAGTCAGTGGTCCCCAAACTCCAAAGAGGAAATTGGGAGTCTTGTAAGTCATTGCGGGGGCAGGGCAAAGGCAGCAACGTGATCCCCAGGATTGCGCTGCTGCCCTGAATAAAGGAGCTTATTTTAAATGCACCCCTTGCAGCACTGGCCTCTGGAGGGGGTGGGAAGTACCGAGGACACCCCCACAGGGCTCCCCCAGCCTCACAATCTTGTAAAAATGCAATTGAGACCCACTTCCACTTTAGCTATTGCAACCCAGAAGTGGGCCATGACCACATGTTTACATTGCAAGGCTTGGGGAGCCCTGAGGGCAAGACACCCATCTTTTCTGGATCACATTGCTGTCTTTCCCCTCTCTCCACCTCTTTAAGGAGTATTGGCCAGTGCTTCCCAGGGTGGTGGGTTGCAACCCACCACTTTGGAAAGCAGTACCCTCACGACCTGATGTCAGGTGGGTCACAGAAAGCTGGGAGCAGCCATCTTGGAAGCTGCAGGCCTTACTCTCATTATATTGCTTTTGTGAGTGTTAACAGTTTCCATTTTCAAGTGAGGGTTTTAAAAAAATTTACTTTTTAGTTCAGTGCTTTTCCATCATATTTTGTCCTAATCTTGCTTTCTGTCAGGGATGTTTCATGGTTGTACAATTGCTGCCGTCCAAGAATGCCAGGATTTGCACTTCAGGAGTGTCATTTGATTATCAATCAATCAATCAATCACTAGTATTTATATACCGCTTTTCAACATTAAGTGCACAAAGCGGTTTACAGGCAAATAATAACATTAAAGTTAAATGGCTCCCTGTCCCAAAAGGGCTCACAATCTAAAAGAATGGAGGACACCACCAGCAACAGCCACGAGAAAGACACTGTGCTGGGGCGAAAAGGGACAATTGCTCTCCCCCTGCTAAATATAAGAGGACACCACTTGAAAAAGTGCCTCTTGCCCAGTTAGCAGGGATTATGTTACAATGACGGCACTTCCTGCTTGATGATGTCACTTCCTGCCACAGCATTACTTACAGATTAATGACATCACTTCCGGCTGGTCCCGAAGCCAGTGCCATTCTAAAAAGTGGGTCCTGGTCTAAAATGTTTGAATACCACTGGTCTAGAGCCTTACATATAAGATCTTTTACGGCTGTCACAAAATGCAGCACAGTATTCAGCACGGTCTGACCACTGCCACAAACAGTCAGCATCCTGATCCGCACACCAGCCGCTGGAGGAGCCGGGTGGCAAGGCCGGTAAGAACACATTCTAAAAAGTGCCATTCTAAAAAATGGGTCCTGGTCTAAAAGGTTTGAATACCACTGTCCTAAATGATCTGGTACCTGGGACAGGATCAACCTGTCCAAAACTGTCCAAATGCTAGAATCATTTATGGACCTTTCTCTATGTTGGTCACCCCCTGTAGGTGGTATGAATTCACACCCCTGGAGACTCATCTTTTCCTTTCTTGATTCATTGATAAGGCTGGTGTCCCATCGTGGTGAAGAAACACAGCTGTGACTCTGCCCCAGTTTGAATCTTACCTTTGCCATGAAGTCTCACTGGGTGGAGTTCAGAAGTCTCACTGGGTGGAGACTCAAATCACTCAGCCCCCGCAGCTTCAAAATGAGGAAAATAATATTTGCTCACCTTACAAGGCTATTGACAGCTTCCAGGTAAAATACATGAAATGCTTTACTCGCTCAGAAAGCTCTTGACCAATGCTAAGCATGTTTTATTATCTTCGGGTGCTTGATAATGGTGCTTGCGTGATCAAGAGTGGGTCTAAGTGGTTTTGTATTTGAAAATTGCTGGATTTCCATTAGCATCCTTGGCATTCTTTGAATTGAACTCTTGGCTGTGTGGCTATTGTCGCAATTTCCACTTTGCAAACTGCCTTGTGGCCTTGTTTGAGATCAAAACAATGGCTTTTCCAGTTCTCAAACAAGTAAATGAGCCAGGACTGATATAGCTCAGGGGCACTATCAACCCACTGACCAAAGCTTAGATCATCTCATGGTAACAACTGATTAGGGCTGCAATCCTATATGTTAATTTCTCAAACATTTAATGTTAAATGTTAAATTCTCAAACATTTTAGCACTGGGATCCACTTTTTAGAATGGCCTTCTGTCCAGAACCCACCAGAAGTGACGTCATGGCCAGAAGTGCCGTAATTGTGATGCCACACCCTGCTGCTTTCCTGAGAATGTGGCAGTCAGTTGAGTTATTTCTCAGACACTTTCCAATAACGAAGTGAATCAGAAAGGGGAAAAGGCCTATTTACAACCTTGACACAAGCAAAATAACAACACAATCTTCTCCCTTTCCAGTGTCCCCGTATTTTCAGCAACAGCTGTGCTAGGTGCTATGCAACCCACCTTGAAATTGGTTCGCGACTCACCTAGTAGGTCCTGACCCAGAGTTTGAGAAATGCTATTGTGCACACTTACCTGAGACTAAGGGCACAATCCTTACCTGGAGTTAGGCCAGCACAATTAGGCCAGCAAAGTTTGGCCAGCACATGGGCCACCGTAAAGCACGTTTTAACCACTCTTGGACTCAGGGAGCATGGTGCATGTCTGTCTACTGGCCTTTCTGACTCTGAGAGTGGTCCAAACATACTTTACAGTGTCCCTTGTGCCGGCCAAACTTTGCTGGCCTAACTGAGCCGACCTAACTCCGGGTTAGGATGGCGCTCTAAGGATTGCTCCCAATTCTATTGGTGCAATGCTCAGCAGCTGAGACGTGACACCTCAGCAGAAGTGGCACCGCTGAAAGGGCATCCTGAGCAATAACTAGACTCTCCCATATCTTGAAATATGTTCAAAGGTGTGCATATTTTCTCTTCTGTCATTTGCAGCTAATGAGCTCCTACTTAAGGCCAAAGTGCTCATTTCTAGCCATCATCTGCTTCATGACATAACTTCTTGCTTAATGATGTCCTTTCTGGAGCCTCAGCAGGGGCCATGAATGATGCATACAAGCCTGGCGCCCCTCTTCTAGACCAACAAAAATGGATTGGAGCTCCTTTTTTGGCGTCCAAGAGAGGGTCAGCCATTGCATTTCAATGCATTTGGAATTCAAGTATAATCAAAGTGAGATTGATTGCCATAAAACATGGATGAAGCAATCACTTTTCATTTTATATATTCTCCCACTCTGCTCTATTATTCATTCTTTGGGTCTCCAATGCCATTTCTATGCTGATGAACCTCAATGCTACCGTTCTCGCTACTGTTCTTTGCCTGATTTCGCTGATCCTTGCTTAAGATTTCTGCTGCTTTCCACACAATTTCTTCCTGGATGCCAGGGGAGCCGACTTGATCTCAACATTGGGGGTGCCCACTAGCCACACCTCTCGACGTAGCCATGCTGACATAGCCACGCCCCTTGATGTAGCCATGCCCACACAGCAGTAAAATATGCCTCCAACATAGCCATGCTCAGTGTTGTCATCCTACCGGTTCGCTGGGCGGAGTTTTCTCGGCTGCAGGGAGGGTTTCCACGGTGATCGGCAGCGTGCTCGCTGCCTCCCGTTGCGTAATGGCGAAAGCCCGCCCGTTGCAGCGGGCGGGCTTTCGCCATTACGCAACGGGAGGCAGCGAGCATGCTGCCGATCACTGTGGAAACCCTCCCTGCAGCCGAGAAAACTCTGCCCAGCGAACCGGTAGGATGACAACACTGGCCATGCCCCTGATGTAGCCACGCCTCTTGACACAGCCAGCCGGCCAATCAGGACACTGGAGAAGGAACCAGTGGGATGCTACCATATCCCATTGACTATCCCTACTGCTGGAGTGAGCATGCACAGTGGTTGTGATGCAAGGCGACCACTGCACATGCTCGGGCTCTCCAGAGATCGCATGTGCAGTGCAGAGAGTATGTGCAGGGGTCACCTCGCATCGCTACCACTGTGCATGCTCGTGCTGCCCTTCGTCGCTGGGCCAGGCATCACATTGGCTCTCCGTACTGCTGGAGCGAGCATGTTTGGTCGTAAAGCATATTTGGACCACTCTTGGACCATAGATGTGAGCCATCCTCCCTGACTCCAAGAGTAGTCCAAGCTCACTTTATGGTGGCCCTTGTGTTGGCCAAACTTTGCAGGTTTAGTTTATGCCGGCCTAACTCCAGTTTAGGATTGTGCTCTCTCTCTCTCTCTCTCTCTCTCTCTCTCTCTCTCTCTCTCACTCACTCACTCACTCACTCACTCACACACACACACACACACACACACACACACACACAGAGAGAGAGAGAGAGAGAGAGAGAGAGAGAGAGAGAGAGAGAGAGA
>JAJKFI010000020.1:9974683-10024813 GCA_029204185.1 Lerista edwardsae | reverse complement strand
GAGAGAGAGAGAGAGAGAGAGAGAGAGAGAGAGAGAGAGAGAGAGAGTTCTGTGCCAGCAATTTTCAGGGGAAAAGACAACTCATCGATGATAACCTCATTGTTATCAGAATGAAAAATCCTGATGAAAATGACCCATGAATGGAAGCAGATTTTCGGGCAAAGCTGTGCGGTTTTGAAAATGCTCGGTTCTTTTCCGCAGTGTTAAAGCAGCCTTGTCTTTTCAGGTGGATTATTTTTTCTCTCCCTTTGGGGGCATTTCTTGAGTCTGTAAATGGGCTTTTTTATTGCATGCCAATTACTTTCCCATCGCGATTGGGCAACCTCTGCAGAAAAAGGCACAAATGGAGTACCTTTCAATAGCTGGGAACAATAGGTTTGGCTTCACCCATTTGGGCTGTTTTATTCCCCCCTGCTGTCCTGTGTCTTCCCTCCCCACACCCATCCATGCTTATCAGTTTTACACAACAAGCAGAAGCCTGATTTGGAACAAAATGTAGCTTTTTCCATGACAAGAGTCCACTTTCTTAAACCTTCGGCAAATGACAATGAAATGAAAAATAAAAGTGCACAACCGTCTTTCAAAGGAAGCAGTGCTTTTACCTCTCTCCCCCAACGCCTCTCCAAATCAGCTCAGTGGTTTCTAGGTAAAGGCATGCTAAACCTCAATAGCCTCGTGCATTAGCATAATGTTTACATAGCAGCACATTCAGAATGGTCCATTGCGCTCGCCATCATATAAACAAATGTTACCACAAGGAGAACAGCAGCCAATGTTGTGATGGGAGCTTCCTTGGGCCAAAATGGAATCCTGGCTGGTATATTTCAATAATTTTCTACCATGCTGTTTATACAAGCTCTCCCTCCATTGTGCTACACACACACACACACACACACACACACACACACACACACACACAGAGGGCTGGCTCCAAGAGCAGCGGGGCCCAATGTGGGACATTCCTGGGCTCTTCACCCTCCCTGCGGGGCCGCTCAGTCACCAAGAAAAATGCTTGTGATGCTGCAGATGGCACTTCTGACATGTGGTGATGACATGATGATGTCACCACCAACTGCTTCCAGGAAGCCCATTTTGGCAACCCAATGGGCAGATGCTCCACTTGCCCGACCAATTTACAGTTCATAGAGATCCCGACTGCAGCAGTAGGCCATATGCTCACTGTGCTAGTGCGGGGGCTCCCAAAATGTGGGGCCCAATGTGATGACATTGGTCACATTGGCTTAAGGCTGGCCTTGCAAGCACGCGCGCACACACACACAAACACACACACACACACACACACCAGAACAACCCAGGAGTTGTGCAAGCAAGAAACGAGATACAAGTATCTGGTTATCTTGCCTGCTCCCTGAGGCATCTGGTGGGCCACTGTGATATACAGGAAGCTGGACTTGATGGGCCTTTGACCTGATCCAGTGGGGGCTGTTCCTATGTTCCTATGAGTAATGTCTGAAGAGGAGCATCTGGTTCTGGTGGCTGTCAAAGCGAAATTCTGTGGAGAATCTTGACTAGCTACCAATATGTTTACCTCAGAATTTACCTCAGAATGCCAGATACAAGGGCAACAGAATGCAGGCAGCCTTGTGTGCTCTCTGAGGCATCTGATGGGCCACTGTGCGGTACAGGAAGCTGGACTACAGGGCCCTTGGCCTGATCCAGCAAGGTTTTTCTTGTGTTATGTTCTTAAGCAAGGGAGAGAGGACAGAGTCATTTGAGGGAGCAGGAGACTTTCAGATTGTTGAGACTTTCAGATGGCTGAATGAAGTGTACGGTGGGAACTGAGAGGTAGGAGAGGTGAGGCCATGAAGAGCTTTGAAGGTATGGACCAACAGCCGGTGCTGGATCTGATAGAAGACAGTGAAAGAATTTCAGGTGAGGACACAATGGGGCACATTAGAATTAACTATGAGAAGGAAAAGGGTGAGGAGTTGTCCCCACCTGTGACCAAGCCCACCTGTGATGGGCCAGGGATAGGAGAGCCATATGTGCATCAATGGGGCCTGGAAGCTGGCCCTCCCCCATCACACCATCAGAGGCAGATCTAAGGGGGGGGCAAATCTGTAAGTTTTGCAAGGAGCCTTACCCTGTCATGTAAATCCCTCCTCTCCCTAGCTGCTGTAGCCAGTAAGCAACGCCAAGATGTTGCTGTTCCCTGTGAGGATTGGCTAGAACAGTGCAGGAGAGGAGTTTTTTCCACTGCAAGGTTAGGCTTCTTGCAAAACTTACAGATTTGCCCCCCCCTTAGATCCGCCTCTGCACACCATGCAACTAGCCCTCAGTTGTCATTTCTGTCTGACGAATGTAAGACATCTTATTAATACTCTTTTTCTTTTTCCTTCCTTCCAAGATCCTTGGAGATTCCACTCTATCAGGAAGTTCCAAGTTCCAAACGGAGAGTTCCAAATTCATCTCAGCATGTTGCTTTGGGAAAAACTGTGGCAGCTCAACAATTCAGATGCCAGATACAGAACTTTTCAGATTTTTGTTTTTCTATTGATGAAAACACTCCTAATCACCCAGCTGAGAACAAAGGCCCATTGAACTCATTGGGACGTAGTCAACAGTCCTATCCACACTTACCTGGGAGTAAGCCCCATTGACTATAATGGGACTTGCTTCTGAGTAGACATGCATAGAATTGTGCTTTCAGTTATACGCCTACTTAGGGCGTAATCCTAATCCGGAGTTAGGCCAGCACAAGTTTGGCCAGCACAAGGGCCAACGTAAAGCACATTGTGGATCACTCTGAGTCAGGGAGGATGGCACATGTCTGTGTGCTGGCATCTCTGATTCTGAGAGTCATCGAAACATACTTATCGTGTCCCTTGTGCTGGCCAAATTTTGCTGGCCTAACTGTGCCGGCCTAACTCCAGGTTAGAATCGTGCCCTTAGAGTTGTGCCACATGCTGCTTAACCACTTCTTGAAAAAGAAAAAAAAAACACAGATGGGTGCACCTGAATAAGGCTTTGAATACCGTCAGTCACACTGTTTCAAAAGTGTGACACTCCCCTTGAAATTGGGATGTGCTCAAATAATTATGGTTGGTCCATCACTTGCTCTTCCCTGAAGCTCGAACCTCCTGTCACCTTGGATTGTGGCATGCTGGGCGGATAAACGGTGGGCAATTTTAAGCAGCATGCTCTCAACTGCCAGATGCCAACATCATGCAAATATGACATTTTGGTACGTTTCCACATTATAATGCAAAGACATTTGAGCTGTGGAGAGCTGTGCTCTTTGCAAGAATGCATCAAATTACTGACAAATAGAGGACTTGACACGCTTGAACTCGGAACAATTCAGTGCTGTGGTGAGCTCATTGATTTCTTGCATTTTCCTACTTGCTTAAATAGACTTCTGTCCTCAGGGCCTCTGCAAGGAATTTTATCAGGGGGTACAAAGTTTCTTTTGGGCCCCTTCCCTTCTCCACTGGATCGTAGTTTCATACACTGGAGTAGACAATGAAAGTGTAGCCTGGTGCAGAGAGCAAAAGGATGTCTCAGAAGTGATGTCATCTTGTTGTCCTGTGTGCTCCCTGAGATGAGATACAGGAAGCTGGACTAGATGGACCTTTGGCCTGATCCAGCAGGGCTCTCCTTATATGCTTCAGAGCGCAATCCTAACATGGAGTTAGGCTGGCAAAGTTTGGCTGGCACAAGGGCCACCGTAAAGCATGCTTGGACCACTCTTGGAATCAGGGAGGATGGTGCACGTCGGTGTGCTGGCCTCTATGACTGCGAGAGTGGTCCAAACATACTTTATCATGTCCCTTGTTTGGACCATTCTTGGAGTCATATACGCCAGCACACAGACATGCAACATCCTCCCTGACTCCAAGGGTGGTCCAAACGTGCTTTATGATGGCTCTTGTGCTGATCTAACTCCAGGTTAGGATTGTACCTTAAAATTCACTAGGCAACCTTGGACAACATCTTTCCACTGAACCTACTTCAAAACGTCCTTCACATGTCCTCTTCCTGTCTAAAAGAAGAGAAGGAGCAGTGGGAAGTGGAAAGAGGTAGTTCCTTCTCCCAATTCATGAACTGAGGCAACTGCCTCATTTGGCCTCACTTATGGGCCAGCCCTCTTTGAGAAATTATACAAGAACAAGCCTTTTGGCTCCCGCTACATTTCTGAAACATTTTCCCCAAGTAAACACATCTCAGATTTCATTTGTGGTGACAGTTCTAAGTATGAGCAATGTTTTCTTCAGTGATACCCCACAATTTTTCTTATATTAGCCAGTATTCCCTATTCAGTTCCTTACTGTCTGGTTGGTGATCAGAACTTCAGAGTGCCTAGGGCTGCAATTCTATTCGCCCTTACCCGGAATAAGTCCCATTCAATAACGTGGTACTAAGCGAACATATATAGGATTGGGCTGCTAATACGATGTTTAGTGTACCATTGGAAATCTGGCCATTTTATCAGAGTGCCAGTAATTTCATTATGTTAGAATAAAAGGATAGATAAATTCTGCATCAGACTTATAAAATGACTTCACATACAGCATACTGAACAAGTACTGTGTACCTAGTGGCAGATAGAGGTTCTCACTAATCTAATAACTCATCATTTTGGATGAGTCAACACAATTGCAAATGATCTAATCTCATTTTCTCTGGTGCAGAGTAGAGCATGAACAAACAACTGTTCATAGTCAAACCGCATGCATGTAGAAAAAAACTGCTCTATAAGCCTTGTTTCTTCCTAGAAACTCGAAATGGATATTGAATTTCACCCAAAGTGAAAGTTCAAGGCAAATTTGACATTTCTTAATGGGTAAAATATTTGATTCTGAAGGCAGCAGGAAGAGTTTTGATAAGTCTAACAAATGTCCACAGGAGGATAGATTTGGGCCCTTAATCTGCACATCCTCATGTTCAGGGATGTCACTAGGAGTTTGGAGTTGTGGGTCACCCCGGGTGACACCCATTGAAGGGGTGACACCAAAGGAAAAGCCTGTTATGCTGCCCAGGTTCGGCAGTCTTGTCCTGTGTGTCTTTTTTGTGTTCTTGCGAACATCACAAAGCAGCTTGGGGCAGCCCCTGAGGGTATTCACCCATGCTTGGCCTTGGTCATCTTCAGCTGCTCTGAGCTGTTTCATGTTCACAAAAGCATGCAGAAGTGACTCAGCTGTGTCAGGCTGGCCCAGATTAGGATCTTCGGCCACTCTGAGTCCAGCTGACTCGCTCCTTTACTCTGCTCCAAGTTCTGCAATGGCTTGCAAGCCAGAAGTAATTGGCGGTGAAGGGATGATGTCATCCAGTCACCACTAATTACTTCCTGCATATGTGTACTTATGTGTACTGCATTAGAACCTAAGAACATATGAAGAGCCCCGCTGGATCAAGCCAAAGCCCATTTCATCCAGCTTCCTGTATCTCACAGTGGCCCACCAGATGCCTCAGAGAGCACACCAGATAACAAGATGCCTGTATCCTGATGCCACTCCCTTGCACCTGGCATTCTGAGGTTGTCTATTATTAAAACCAGGAGGTTGCACATACTCATCATGGCTCTATTCATCTGTCCAATCCCCTTTTAAAGGCATCCAGGCCAGGTGCCAATACCACATCCTGTGGAAAGGAGTTCCACAGATTAATTACCCGCTGGATAAAAAGGTATTTTCTTTTATCTGTTCTAACCCTCCCAACACTCAATTTTATTGGGTGTCCCCTGGTTCTGATGTTGTGAAAGAAGTAAAATAATACCCCCTATCCACAATATCGATCCCTTACATAATCTTGTAAGCCTGGGGGTGATTTAATCGTAACCTACTTTCCAACACTGACATAGCTGTGCCAGTGGGGCCTGTTATGCATTCTGCAGTGGAGAAATAGTCACACAGTCCTCCTCAAGGGAATGGTTGTTCCCTTACCTCGGAGCTACATTGCCCTAACCCCGGTGCTGGAAAGTTGGTTAGGATTGCGCCCTCAATCATGCCCCTCCCCCTCTACAGGTCCCCACAGTGAGACCAAAAAAAGGTAATGACACTGCTGTTCACATTACTCATAAATGGGTTTAATGCAGGATGTTAATGAATCTGTGCTGTCTGTGTAACCAGAGCTGATGAGATTAGAGTGGTCACCAAATTTCCCATAAAGCAAAGTTTCATGGTGAAGCTGGAAGTTTCTCCGTTAACATAAGAACATAAGAAGAGCCCTGCTGGATCAGGCCAAAGGCCCATCTAGTCCAGCTTCCTGTATCTCACAGCGGCCCACCAGGTGCCCCACGGAGGCATGAGACAACAAGATGCTTGCATCCTGTTGCCACTCCCTTGCACCTAGCATTCTGAGGTAGCCTACTTCTAACATAAGGAGGTTGCACAATCCATCATGGCCTATAGCCCACGATGGACCTTTCCTCCAGAAATCCATCCAATCCCCTCTTAAAGGCATCCAGACCAGATGCCATCACCAGCTCGTTGGTGAAACTTCAACAGAATTTTAGTGAAGCAAGGAATAATTTCTCAAGATGGACTTTACTATCCATCTTCCACACATCCACACTTTACTATCCATCTTCCACACATCCAGTAGGGTTGTGGATCTCACCCTATGTGACCCTTCTCCTGGACTTCTGCAGATCTTGCTGGCTTGTGCTTGGTACATCTTCCAATAGTCCCAGCCCTGCCTTACCGAACAGTTTGCTGTAATGTACAAAGCCACCCTCTGTTGTTGACAATATGACTCATTGTCTTTTGGCCAAGCCTGTTAACTCATAGATCTTTTTTTCCCCCATTTGACTATCAATAGCCATATAATGTTTTAAATTAGCAAAGCAAAACTGCTGTCATCTTTGGTAATGCAAATCCCCCGTCATTTGTCACGTTTGCAGCTTGACTGGTGCTTACTGCAGCAAGGAGTTAATTAGCTGGCATTGGGACAAATGCGGCTGACCCCTCTGCAAGGCCGGCGATTACCATGATATATTCTCATTACAGAAAGCAATAGGCGCAGAAAAGTGAACAACTATAATTTATTAGTTCAGTCAAGTCATATTAGGCTTGTGCTAACTCTGTTCCTTTGATTTATGGGGAGAGTTTCGGAATCTGTCTTTGATTTGGAATTCAGCAAGGGCAGAGAGCCGGGCCCGGTCATTGTGAGAACTTTGAACAGAGTATCTTCTCTCTTCCAGTTGGTATCCTCAGATATAGTCAACCTCCATCCCAAAAAATGTGTGGAAGATCTACACTTGCATTGAGTTTCTTACCTACATTTTTGAGCCAGCAGCAATTCTGCAGAGTTTGCAAGCTGCCCACTAAACTCTTTTCAGGGCCAATCTTAACATAAGAACATAAGAAGAGCCCTGCTGGATCAGGCCAAAGACCCATCTAGTCCAGCTTCCAGTATCTCACAGTGGCCCACCAGATGCCTTTGGGAGCTCACAACAAACTGCCTGCATTCTGTTGCCACTCCCTTGTATCTGGCACTCTGAGGTAAATTTCTGAGGTAAATAATAACTTGCAACCCAATCTGAGCCTTAAGAACTTAAGAAGAGCCCTTCTGGATCAGGCCAAAGGCCCATCTAGTCCAGCTTCCTGTATCCCACAGTGGCCCACCAGATGCCTCAGGAAGCACACAAGACAACAAGATGCCTGCATCCTGTTGCCATTCCCCTGCACCTGGCATTCTGAAGTAGCCTACTGGCAGGGCTGCACAGTATCAATTGCAAGATGGAACTGGCAGGAGTCTCCCTGGGACAAACGTGCCCTTACCCTGGGGTAGGCGCCAGCTGCCCCAATGGACTCTTCAGATCTCCTTGGTGCTTGTTTGGGACGTGCAGAGCTGAGGATGCAGTGTAGCCCAAATTGGGGCTGCGCAACCTGGGGACAGGAAGCAGCTCCAACCCCTCCAACTCTACCCCCTTCCCCTGCCCACTCCCTGCCTGGAAATGCCCTCCTTCCCTCGCTACCCCCACCCAGCACCGCTCTTGAGCCAGCTGAACCTGGCTGGCACAGGAGTGGTACAGATCGGGCTTTGGCCGGTGCTGTTGGGCCAACGCTGCTTCCAGCGTCATCCCAACAGCAGCCGCACGGAGGCAAGGGTGCCAGTCAGCTCTCTCACACCAGCGCTGATGCCATTGGGCCGATGCTAGTAGCTAGTGTCGGCCCAAAGCATTGGATTGGCCCCCAGTATCATCACTTGGTATTATCATCACTGCTTATCACTTGGTGCTAGCATCAGCCTGGCCATCGTATTCTACACCAGGAAAAAAAATGGCCAGAGTTGCATGTCTCCCTACGCCATAACATTTACTCTTCCCATGATACCATGTGAGGCTGCAGCAGCTGGCATGCCCAGGAGTGACTGAAGGAATGTGTCTCCCGATTGCTTGTCAATTATATTTCTCTTCTGTTCTGAAGGTTGGATCACAAGTGCTACGAAGATGCCAAGGAAGTATCCTGGGTGGAAGGCAGTAATGCATTGCAAACCATTACTTGCAGTTATGACAGCTAAGATGATGAGGCCTGCCAGTGTGTGGGTGTGGATCTTACAAGAAAAGAGCAGGAAAGGTGGCATTTTTTTGGCACTGTGTCTCTGGCTTGATACACAGGCAGACGAGTCCCTAGCAACAGTTTGAGATGGCAATTGAAGTCATTTCCTTCTGGCAATTATTTCAAGGTAGGTTTCCATGGAGGTGTCCTTCAGGATATTTTAAGCTAATCTCTTGTATGGCAAAAGGTATTAATGCAAACTGGGCAGAGGCTGCCAAAGATTGCATCAAAAGAAAGCCCAAGAGTGTTGCAAATACACTGTAAAGCACTGTTGCACCACTCTTGGAGTCAAAGGGGATGGCGCAAGTGCCGCCATCCTTGACTCCTTGACTCCAAGAATGGTGCAAAAATGCTTTACAGTGTATTTGTGATGCTCTTGGGCTGGCAAAAGGGACTAGACTTGTGCCAGTCGAACTCCAGGCTAGGATTGCACCCTTAGTTATTTTAAATGTTGTTTTGTATTTATCCTGTGGCTTAATGCATTGTAATCCACACTGACAAATACAAACACAGCTTAAATTATGGCAAAATATTTGTTATGCCCAAAATAGCAACATTCTTGAAAGCCTTGCACCAAAATTAATCCAGAAACATTAAGACATTCAGTTCAGCTCAGAAGTGTTTGCATTTTGTTGCGTAGTGTAATGAAGATGGATCAGGCAAAAATGAATCCCTTAAGGAAAAGGGAAATCCTGACCAAAAAAACCCCCAGACTTTTGAGAAGGAAAAAACAAAAATCAAGAACATACACTAGCAGAGCGGGCGGAATCCAGGTGGCAGTTTCTGGATCCTCCTGGAAATTGTGCAATGATGTTGTGTGCTCTGGTGGTGCTGGCCAATGCAGTGAAGTCACCAGAGCAGTCACTGACAGTTTCACACGCTAGCCGGTGGCCAGGCCACCATCCACTGGCAAAAGATGAGATGCGGGGGGGGGGGGTCTGGCATGCATCAGATATTCCCAGATACTTGTGTCCCAAATCTTTCAGGAACAAATGCCACACAGTAAGCATTTGCTGAGTATTCACCCATCCGTGAACACAGGGCACAATCCTAAAATGAGTTAGGCTGGCATAAACTAAGTCAGCAAAGTTTGGCCAGCACAGGGGCCACCATAAAGTATGTTTGGACCACTCTCTGAGTCAGAGAGGCCAACATAATAATAATAATAATAATAATAATAATAATAATAATAATAATAATGCTCATATTTATATACCGCCTTTCTTAAGATCACTAGATTACTCTAATAACTGTAACTCAAGGCGGTTTACATAGGCAGACTTTTTATTCACAAACCCGAAGGTTTTTACAATTATACAGAAACGTTCTATCTTTCAAGAACAATACTCATACAGATGGATTTTTCTGGATTTAGTCTTCTTTCTTTAGCCGCCCTTCTGTCTTCTGCTGGCTGATAAGAGGCTTCCCTGCTCTCACCAGAGACGCAGCTGACTTCAGCATACTCCTCCTCCCACGAGGCAGCTGGAACTCAGCTTTTTAATCAGCCGCAGTTTGCAAGGTCTGCCACTCACAGAGACTTCCGGCAATCCCGAGCCGGCGACCTTCGGATCTTCAGCTCTTATCTTCAGGCAAATGGAGGCATTAACCCTCTCGACTAAATCTTCTGCCATACAGACGTGCGCCATCCTCCCTGACACCGAGAGTAATCCAAACCTGCTTTATGGTGGCCCTTGTGTTGGCCAAACTTTGCTGGCTTAGTTTATTCCATTAGCTCCCTGAATTACTTCCAGGTTCCTAAGCAAAAACATGCCTGATGAGGTGTGAGGTTGATGTCAGGTGTGAGGGCTGATGGGATGAGTTTGGGATGTGGCCTCGTCCTGTGCTGTGTGGCCCCAATTCAGGCTGCGCAGCTTCCTCAGACCTGCATCTGCAATTTTACTGGTGCAGATCCGAGGAAGCCATTGGGGAGGCATGAACGTGCCCTTGCCCCATGGAGGCTCCTGTGCACTCCAGTGGTGCATTGGATGCAGCGCAGGCCCACAGGTCTGCTTGCTCCAGCGCAACGTAGGATTGTGCAGCATGTGGGACTTATTACTTTGCAACTGTGTTTAGGATTGCAGCCTAAGAAGCCATCATGAAAAGGAAGATTTTGGAAGCAGCAGATTGATTTAAAAGCACAACATTATATTAGGGCAAGGTAAAATGTATGCATCAGGCATGTTTTTGCTTAGGAACCTGGAAGTAATTCAGGGAGCTAATGGAATGCATTAGCGCAATGGTGCAATCAGGTACAAAAAAACAGCAATCTTGCAGTGTGGGAAGTGGTGGGGTGTTAAAGCTAGAAAACAGTCTGTGCACTAAAGAAGCCAGATTGGAGGGCTTATGTGGAGCTCCAGTCTCTCATTCTCATTTTTGGACACCTGTGCATTTTACGTTGCTTAACCAACTTTTTTTTAATAGATGAATTCTTCCATCAACCTTTCCCATTCCCCAGGAATTAATTCCATTTAATGAGAATATCCTGCATTTTGGCCCAAGAATATAGTCCATTTTGCCTCTCTCTTTCAGAAGGTATCACATTTCATATCTTTATTTCCAAGATGCAGCAGTCGGAGTTTTGACCGAGTCTGGTTTTCCGGAACCTGTGACTCCACATGTTTTGCAGACCATGTTCTGGTTTTCCAAAGCACGTGACTCCGCATCCCAGCTCATAGAAAGCAGCACTGCTGCATGCATGGAGTGCAAACTGCATGCTGAAGGTGGGGAGCATGACCAGGCAGCTCAGGAGAGGCAAGTCAAACTTTTATTACTTACATCCCCATAGTCCACCTGGGTTACAGTACAATGAGGCTCCTCAGACCTATGGCAGCTATTTTGCTGCTGAGGAGTCAGAGGAGACTCATGGGGGCAATTTGAGGCAGGGAAAGGAGGATAAGATCTCAGCTTGAGGCCATTGAGATCCTCTACCTCCAATCCAGTGGCGTCATGCAGCTGGAACGCTGGGCGGGAGGAACGGGTGAGCGGCAGCCCGCCCGTTGCATACCGCTCCGTTTCGCCGTCTTCCCCGCCCCCGTGGGAAGCGGGGAAGACAGCGAAACAGAGCGGTATGCAACGGGCGGGCTGCCGCTCACCCGTTCTTCCCGCCCAGCATTCTGGCTGCATGACGCCGCTGCTCCAATCTCATTCTACCTGCTCCCTAGCTGCCCCCAAACCATCTCCACCACGAGCCTACCTGGTCTGGCAGGATATGTGGAAGATCAATCAATCGTATGCTTTCTGGTGCACACTTGTGCTGCTGGCCCTGAGGCCCCCATTACAGCACATGACCGCAATGTGTCTTTCGTGCCACTGGTCTGTGGCTTTTGATATCAGATTGCAAGATAAGCCCTGGAAAGGATTGGGCTGTCAGATTTTTTTTCCCTATTTGATAAAGCACTGCATTGATAAAGCACTGCGACAAAGCAATTCTGAGGGGATCATCAACAAGATGGCACCAAAGTTCCTTTCTTGCAGTGTTTTACCAATGATCAGGAGCACACACGCAAACCATAAAACAATGTTTGAAAAAACATTGCAATGTAATTGTACTCCTGATTATATCACAATTGCTTTGCCGCAGTGTTTTCTCAGTATCCCTTTTTAATGCAGAGGGGAATAAACAAAGTTAATAAGTGGACGGAATTGAAGACTGTAGCAAACTGCATACTCTAGCTCCAGGATTAATTTTCGAATACATTGTAGTTAAATTAGAAATAAACTAGCTGGGCAGAGAGGATCTGCGGAACGATAAAGGAGTGGAACAGGGGAAATAACCTCATTTCCTAATAAGATGAATGTATGAATTAGGACTCGATCAAGTGCCATCCATCCCCAGTGACTTGCTAATTAATCTTGAAGTATGACCACCTTGGCTTCCATATTCATTCTGCTGTCATTTGGCCACCTGAGGCTAGAGTTCCTGTTTAGCTACCATCTTCCAGGTGCATTAAAATCTTGTTAAGGTACAGTTAGCGCCACTCAAGTCTACTGCTTCCTTGTTTCGATTCATACTTAATTCAACGGAGAAGGAATAAACAAGTCCCTGTTCTAAGAAACAGTGTGCCCAGGGTACGTGCTGGTTGCGACGCAATTCTAAAAATAATTGACAATACCGATTGCCTTGGCGAATATACTGCCTGCTAGTTGGGCTGACCTTTTCTGCATGAAAGCCAGGAATACACTGAGGAATGATGGTATTGAGTCTAATGTGGAATTTACAGCAGACACAATACCTTTGGGACACGATTGCAGTTGACAACAGAATACTTTATGCAGAGAGGTTCACGGAGAGCTGAAATTAGGAATTAGGGCTGAGCTGAAGCTGCTGATGTGCTTTTGTGTTTGTTTCTGCCCATGGCAATTGCCAAGTCCCACTTTTCAAATCCCCCCTCCCCCGCCCAACTTTTCAAAAGGCCACTGCCATGAATGGAAGGGATATAAGCAGAAGAAGAGCACTCAGAAATCCACTGTAACTAGCCCAATTCACTATATGATTGCAACGCACCAAGAAAAGCTCTCGAATTATTTTACTGACCCATTGTTCTTTTCATCCTGAATATTTATCTAGTACAAATACATAGTGCAAGCCAACGAGGCATTATGCTGACCACAGAGCTGCTACAGTTGTCATCTTCATGTGTAATGCCCTCCACTTAATGTCTAGTAGATCAATCAATCAATCACTAGTATTTATATACCGCTTTTCAACACCAAGTTCACAAAGTGGTTTACAGGCAAATAATAACATTAAAGTTAAATGGCTCCCTGTCCCAAAAGGGCTCACAATCTAAAAGAATGGAGAACACCACCAGCAACAGCCACGAGAAAGACACTGTGCTAGGGTGAAGAGGGACAATTGCTCTCCCCCTGCTAAATATAAGAGGACACCACTTGAAAAAGTGCCTCTTGGATCTTTCCTTCATGCTAATATCACAATGTTCTGCGTTTTCCTTTCAAGGACCATATCACTGGCTACCACTAGCAGACAATGGGGAAACATAGGGAGATCGATACATTTATTTCTTTATTTTGAAGAATTTATACCCCTCATTTCCCATGCCGAAGGAAATGCCCAAGGCAAAAAACCTTGGTAGGTATGAATAATACCATCATGTTATATACCATTGGAAAGGTAATTTAATTCAAAATGCAATGAAACAAATTGGACTGGGGTATCTTCATTCTATCAAACATTCGGGCCAAAAAACCAAGAAAATGAAAATACAACTGTCATGTCACTTCCTGTTGTGACATCACTTCCAGGTCATGTTGCCCTCTGCACCAGGCTACACTTCCATTAGCTATGCCAGTGCCACCACTGTCACCATAGGATGCAGCGCATGCCTCCTTGGTATGCATGTGCTGGTGGCAGAGGGGTAGGAGAGATTTAAGTAGGATTGGGCTGTTAGAGAACAAGGACCGGAGAGCTTTCAAAAGAATAACTAACAGCCCAATATGAAACAGAAATGCAAGTTTCATTCAGTTTTGTGGTGCTCATGGACTGCAGCCATAACCTTTGCTTTAGAGGGTTTATTTGTAGCCTTTCAGTATACCAAAATAGCCCCTTGGGGTCAGCAACCCTATAATAAAGGTTCTTGTTTGCATGTCATTCAGAATGGCTTTGCTGAGAGACTAGGCCAAATTGCTGAAGGCTCCAGACTCTCTTCCTGAAGCCGTCCCAGCTTTTCTGCTAACACCCCCCCCCCTTAATCCCGGCAATGTCAGACACTTCAACTTTCTGATATTAAAATACACCATTGAAAGAAAAACCACTGTGTATAGCAACTTCGAGATTACTGCTCACTGACTGCATTTTGTTCTGAATATGCTATACAACACTGTAATCTGACCTTAATACTCTCTAAGACATAAAAATGTCTTATGTCAACGGTGGATTGCATAAAACAACGGTGGATTGCAGCATCCCACGGCTGGTGTCAGAAAGAAAGTGCATGAATCCATCTTTCCAAAAGAGATGCAAAGTGTACCTTGTTAACCGTTCCGCCAGGTGTTTCAAAACTGCTTTAGCAATTGGGGAAATGGGAGCCGAAAGTCTATTTTTTGTACAGTGCTGTTTATTTTCCAGATGCTGATTTTCTGCTCGGTATAGACATGTGTCTCCATCTTTATATATTTGCTTAGACTCCAGTGCAATTTACACGGTACAATATTTTTGACAGTTAACTTTTCACTTCTCTTTCTAGGATCGTTTTTAAAGTACATTGTTCAGCACTCTGACTAGCCATTGCAAAGAGGAGGGAAGAGCTCTCATAGCACAGCAGCCGAGAGACAAAATTGTGAATCAAGACTTAAGAACATAAGAAGAGCCCTGCTAGCCCATCTAGTCCAGCTTCCTGTATCTCAGGATGCAATCCTAACCTGGAGTTAGGCCGGCACAGTTAGGCCAGCAAAGTTTGGCTTGCACAAAGGAGACTGTAAAGCAGTGATGTCATCCGGGCGTGCCAGGAACCGGAACGCCCGGATGATTGGCAGCCCTCCGCCCCTATGGCGGAGGCCAGCCACGCCTCCCTGTGCCTGGAATCACTCCATTTCAGAGCGATTCGGACGCACGGGAGGGCGGGAGGGCCCAGAAACAGCGCGCCCGTCCTCGGGAGAGGCGGCGCGGCCCGGGCCCATCTGCAGAACTAGCGGAACGGCGTACCGGCCCGTTCCGCCAGGATGACACCGCTGCTGTAAAGTATGTTTGGACCATTCTTGCAATCAGCGAGGCCAGAACACAGATGTGCACCATCCTCCCTTGTCTCCAAGAGTGGTCCAAACGCGCTTTAAGGTGGCTCTTGTGCAGCCAAACTTTGCTGGCCTAACTCCAGGTTAGGATTGTTATCTCACAGTGGCCCACCAGGTGCCTCAGGGAGCACATGAGACAAGAAGATGCCTGCATCTTGTTGCCACTCCCTTGCACTTGGCATTCTAAAGTAAGGAGGTTGCACAACCTAAAGTAAGGAGGTTGCAAAACCCGTCATGGCCTATAGGTCACAATGGACTTTTCCTCCAGAAATCTGTCCAATTCCCCATCTGTCCGATCCCCCAAGACTTCCCTGGTACAAATCTTGCCTCTGCTGTGAACACACTTGAGGTCCTGAGGGCGCAATTCCAACCAACTTTCCAGCACTGACATGCCAATGGGGCATGTGCTGCATCCTGCAGTGGAGTAGTAGTCATGGAGGCACCCCCAAGGTAAGGTAATGTTTGTTCCTTTACTTTGGAGCTGCATTTGGAGTTGCAGCACCCCCAGTGCTGAAAAGTTGGTTAAGTTTGCTCCTTAGGGGCACTCCTCCCCTTCAGCCTCAGCTGCAGAAAATGGGAAAGGTAATATATCCCTTCCAGCCTTTCATCAAGACAATACACATGGAACTAAGTACAGTCGATCCTCGTTATCCGCCAACTCCGTTCCCACGGATTCACTTATCCACATCAATAAAAGTCTATCTTGTGTTCCACATACACGGCCTCTTCAGACTAATTTGCAATAGCTAAAAGATGTTGTTCTGTTGTCCTCATGGCTTAACAAGTCTCTATGCGATCTCAGTGGTTCTCCCCCACTTAACAAGTCATGGTCAAGTGCTAAGTGCTAATTGAAGTGCTAACTGGTTTATGCAGTCTCAACAATATCCGTGTAGTGCTAATTAAAGTGTTAGACCAAGGTGTTGCGCTGCTTTTTGCTATCACGCACCGCATAGAGATCAAGGTAAGAGGTCCATAAAGTTCATACAGTGTATGGAGAAGAGGGGCGCAGGAACCCAATTATTCAGTAACCACAGTTTCCATTACTCTGGGTTTTGCCAAGAACCTAACCCAAGCAATTAATTAGAATTGACTGTATAATGAAAACCAAGTGGATCAGACTAGTGTGTGATCAGACCTTTGCATGGAGAGCCTGCAGCACACCTTTCTTCAGGTGCCTGGTTTAAGGGAGCGTGTGATTGGTCCTCTGCCAGCGTCAAGCAGGCAGGCACAAATACCAAAACCGGTTGTAAGAGGACTTTTCAGGGAATCAAAACAAAATCCAAACCACACATCTCTTGTCGCACAGACCTACGTGGGCCTACTCAGAAGTAAGCCCCACTGAACCAAATTCCCTGCTATGCCAACATAGGGCGCACTGCAAGGTATGGTGCAGGGCGATCAGAAGATCAACTGCAGGAAGTACTTTTTAACTTACCTCTGGAGGAGTAAGTTATATACCTTCTGGCTGTTTTGCTGGAATGTGTCCTTGGAGAGGGAAGAGTCCTCGTATTAAGGTGTGTGGCCTAATCCTCAGCTCCCATTATTTTAACTATGAACCTGGAAGTTGACTTTCTACTGGCGCGGAACACACGCAAGTGGATGCAACAGCAAAAAAAAAAAAAAAAGGTATACAAAGCTGCAAGCATGGGCCTAAATGCTGAACAATTAAAAAGGGCATTTCAGGCACCCGAGATGCTAGTAAACATTTTTTTTCCCCAGACATCCATTCAAAAAGTCATACCAAAAGCCACTTTTGCAGCTTTTACTCTTCCTCATCCACCCCCCCTGAGGAGCTCCCCATACAAAACACAATTACTTTGGCTTCATACTGGAGTCATGAATGTCACCTTTGGAGTACTCAGGTGATTGTCAGGAGTCTTCAAATGTCAAAAGATAATTGTTGTGTGGCTTTCAAAGTCTCTTTTGCGGCTGTCAGGATTGCCGGCTATCAGGAAGATTTATGGACTGAACTCTGGGGAAGAAAAGGTTGCACCAGGGCAGCTGCAATGGACTTTGTGGAAACTCACCCATTCTCTGACCTCGAGGCTCATTTGGTTGCTCAGCGCCTTATGGCACCTTAAGGTTGTGAGTAAAATGTGGGGTGGAAGTCTAACTCTTGAAAGGTCTTGGGGAGCCTCACCAGTGCATTCATGGAGTCTTGGGGAACCGCAGAGCACCAGGGCAAACTGGGCAGGGGGCAAATGGTGGCCACCAGGCAGCCCCAGAGCTCCTAGGAGCACACTTTGAGAAACACTGGTCCAACTCAAGAAGGGTGTAGGCCAGGGACGTCATCCGAGCGCCGGAACTACCGGAACGCTTGGATGATTGACAGCCCTCCGCCCCTATGGCGGAGGGCTGCCATGCCCCCCCCCCAGCCTCAGCGCGCCAGAATTGCTCCGTTTTTGAGCGATTCGGGACGCAAGGGAGGGAGGGAGGGCCCAGCAGCAGCTCGCCCGTCCTCCGAGGCGGCGGAGTGGCCCGGGACCTCCGTGGAACTAGCGGAACGGAGTTCTGGGCCATTCCCCCTGAATGACATCACTGGTGTAGGCCCTCTGAACAATCTGAAGCTGAGGACTATACTAAGAGCACAATCCTAACCTGGAGTTAGGCCAGCAAAGTTTGGCCGGCACAAGGACCGCCGTAAAGTGCAATTGGACCACTCTTGGAGTCAGGGAGGATGGTGCTGTTCTGCCAAATTCCCTGCCAGGCCTCCCCAAGGGCCCCAGTGCCCACACTAAGCTAACTAGGTTCCCCTCCAGAGCAGCTTCAGAGATAGGCAAGAGGGAGGGGGTTCATTCACCCACTGGGCCTCCTCTCTTCCAGCAGTTTTGATTGGGATCAATGTCTGGCCAGCCTCCTCCAGATTGCCCTCATGACTGGCTTAGCTCCAAACTACCTTAATTCTAGCACCAACTAACCCCACCACCAAACAATAGGCAGTCAGCTTGCCTAAGCCACAACTGCCTCCTCCACTTGGTGGCTCCAGGGGCGTGGCAGCCATACAACAGTTCTCAATAATTTCCCACAATAAGCTTACCTTCCTTTAGCCAGTCAGTCCATCCATCCAGTCCATCCAACAGTCCTTCAGGCAGGCAGTCCAGCCAGCACCCCATCAGTCCAGCAATCCGTCTGTCCAGCACCTACCTGGTGCTTCTCCTCCAGCACCTACCTTGTGCTATCCACCCTTCCTTTAGTACCTGCAAGCAGCACCTATCTTGGTGCCCTCCTCCAGCACCTATCCAGGTACCTTACTACAGCTCCTGCCTCCCACTTTATTCTGAGGCCAGCCAATCAGTGTCTGTTGCTAGGAAAGGAAGGGTGGATAGCACCCCCCAACTCTGGAACACCCTCCCCTTAGAATTGAGAACTGCTCCCTCTTTGTTTATATTTTGGCGGGGGCTGAAGACCTTTTTATTCCAAAAAGCTTTTAACTGTTGACAGGCTGGCTCGTTATTATAATCCACGGGGCTTGTTGTTTTTATATTGTTTTTAAATTTGTTTTTAATTGTGTTCTTAATTTTTGATTGTATTGTTTAATTCTGTTTTAATTGTTTTTAATTGTGAATTGTTATATTGTTTTTATATATATATTGTAATGCCGCCTTAGGTGCCTTCGGGCACAATAAGGCGGGGTAAAAATCTAATAATAAATAAATAAATAAATAAATAAATAAATAGGCAGGCTCTAGCATCAGCCACGCCCATCTGCACCTGTGCTAACCTCCCTTGATTGCCAGGGGCCTCATCAGCCTACAACTGTGCTCCCCAGTCTTGCAAAGACCTTAGGGATTAACCCTATAATCCCTGGTTTATCTGGGACAAGGAGCCATTGCTGATACCCCTATCTCCTCAGGGTATCTCCTGCCTTTTCCAGTACAGGTGCCCATCTGGTGCTGGCCTCTCTGACTCTTGGGAGTGGTCCAAACATACTTTACAGTGTCCGTTGTGTTGGCCAATCTTTGCTGGCCTAACTGCTGGCCTAACTCCAGGTTAGGATTGCGCCCTGAGAGCCAGGATGGTGTAGTGGTTTGGGAATTGGACAGTTTACTAGGCACAGAATTGAGGAGGCCGCACAGCCCGAGGGAGGGCAGGAGGGTGTTTCTGGCTGGGGGTCGATGGGTGGGCCGGGAGGTGTACCAGCCCAGGGAGGTGGGTGGAATTGGGCAGATGCAGATCCAAGCTCTTCTCCCCAGGCTGCATGGCCCTGATTTGGGCCATGTAGCATTCTCGGCTCTGCGCCTGCTAAACAGCAGGCAGAGATCCGAGGAGCCCATTGGGTGGCTGGCACCTACCCCAGGGTAAGGACGTGAACGTGCCCTTGTCCCGTGGAAGCTCCAGCCTGCTCCCAAGATGCACTGGATACAGTGCAGGCCTGCCTGTTCCAGCGCAGTTTAGGATTGAACCCTTATACTCAGGATTCTTTTGGTCTGCAGAAATATAGGACTTTGTTAGGAATGTTTGCATTGCACCTATTTAGGGAAGAGCAGGGTAATTGTATTGTTATAATTGTACTGTTGAGTTCTATACGTTTAACTTTGATGGCTGCCTATTCAATAATGTTCACGGTTTGTTTGCAACCATTAAGACATTCTCCAACCTAAGCTTGAGGAAGAGTGTGTTCATAAGTCTCATAGTATAAAAAAACTCAACAATTACCACATTTAAAATTGTGGGAGTTACAGAATTACAAGCCTAGAATACATTTACCCCAGGCTGGAATAAATTCCAGAGTGTTGGGAAGGAGGGGGAAGAAGCCTTTCTGAAACACAGGAAACCATTATTGTGAATTATGCCAGTCTCCCAATTGTCTTTATTTTCCCCTAAGAACTCGCTGGAAACACCTGAAGCGAGTTTTAATGACTACATTAAGCAGTGGTGAAAGAGCAACATGTCATGAATGGAAAGAAGGTTAGGGAGGGGGCCTTATCGCTCAGTGGCAGAGCACCTGTTTGGCATGCAAGAAGTTGCAAGATTAATACCTGCGATCTCAAGGTAGAACAGAGAAAAATTCTTGTCTGAAACCCTGGAGAGCCACTGCCAGTCATTGCTGTCAATATGGGGCTGCACGGACGAAGGGTCTGACTCCATATAAGGCAGCTTCCTGGGTTCGCTAAGACTTAACGCTGATCATTAAAATGTTGCTTATTTGGCCAAATAAAATGGGAAGACTCCTGAGTTTGGCGTTAATGAGACTGTGTGCTCATTAACATATTAATTGAAGCCTTTTGCTTTTAGAACAGCATGGTGTGTTAAGTATGTGCCCAGGACCAGCCCAAGACCATCTGCGATGGTGATCCAAATCAGTGGTGGGATTCAAATAAATTAACAACCGGCTCTATGTCCTTCAGGGCGGCCGCTGCCTTTCTTCCCTCTCCCAACCTAAAATTAACAACTGGTTCTGCAGAACGGGTGAGAACTGGCTGAATTTCACCACTGATCCAAATGCTGCCTTCCCTTCTTTGCAAGGTGCAAGTAACCATCACCTGGGTCCTTCCTGGTTTCTGGATTATCAAAGGAAGTGAGAAGTGGAGTGGAAGAGGAAATATGAAGGAGAGGTTAGTGGTTGGCTAGAGCACTGGTGATGCTCCACACTTCTTTTTCTTCTTCATTCCCCTTTTCCTTTGATATTCCAGGGAGCAGGAGGGACAGCGGAGGTCTTTGTTTGCTAACAAACACTCCCACTAATCTCCCACTTGAAGTGGTTGCCTTAGTTGGCTTGATGGATGGGCCAACCCTGCACATTCAAGATATAATTCTATATTTCAGATGTTAAGGTCCTCTTAGCCAGAGGCATCCTGGAGTGTGGGATTCAGTGCAGCACTTACCTGCAGGAGCTTGGTCTTCTGGATGTTGGAGTGATGTAATGATGTAATCACACCTTTCCCAGCCTCCAAGGCTATCGCTTCCTCTTAATATGGAAAGCCCGCCTTCGGACCACTTCCATTTGTTTTTTGTTTGTTTTAAATTTTTAAACCTTTATTAAGGAGAAAAAAATACAAACAAAACAAAATTTGAACACAATATACAGTTGTTGTTGTTCAGTCGCTAAGTCGTGTCCAACTCTTCGCGACCCCATGGACCACAGCACGCCAGGACTCCCTGTCCTCCACTAGCTTCCTGAGTTCGCCCAATTTCATATTCATTGCTTCGGTGACACTATCTAACCATCTCATCCTCTGTCGCCCCCTTCTCCTTTTGCCTTCAATCTTTCCCAGCATAAGGGTCTTTTCTAAAGAGTCCTCTCTTCTCATCAGGTGGCCAAAGTATTGTAGCTTCAGCTTCAGCATTCGTCCTTCCAGGGAGCAATCAGGCTTGACCTCCTGGAGAATTGACCGATTGGATCTCTTTGCAGTCCAGGGGACTCTCAAGAGTCTTCTCCAACACCATAATTCAAAAGCATCGATTCTTCGACGCTCTGCCTTTCTTATGGTCCAGCTCTCACAGCCATACATGGCTACTGGGAAAACCATCGCTTTGACTATGCGAACCTTTGTTGGCAGGGTGATGTCTCGGCTTTTGATTAAGCTATCTAGGTTCACCATAGCTTTCTTCCCAAGAAGTAAACGTCTTTTAATTTCATGGCTGCAGTCACCATCTGCGGTGATCTTGGAGCCCAGGAAAATAAAGTCTGTCACTGCTTCCATTTCTTCCCCTTCTATTTGCCAGGAAGTGATGGGAGTGGTTGCCATGATCTTAGTCTTTTTAATGTTGAGCTTCAAACCAATTTTGGCACTTTCCTTTTTCACCCTCATCAAAAGGTTCTTTGGGTCTTCCTCACTTTCTGCCAGTAGAGTGGTATCGTCTGCATATCTGAGGTTGTTGATGTTTCTCCCAGCAATCTTGATTCCAGCTTGTGAGTCATCCAGCCCTGCCTTCCTCATGATGTACTCTGCGTATAAGTTAAATAAGCAGGGTGACAATATACAGCCTTGTCGTACTCCTTTCCCAATTTTAAACCAGTCTTTTGTTCCATGTCCAGTTCTAACTGTTGCTTCCTGACCCGCATAAAGGTTTCTCAGAAGGCAGATCAGGTGGTCTGGAACTCCCATCTCTTCAAGAACTTGCCACAGTTTGTTGTGATCCACACAATCAAAGGCTTTAGCATAATCAATGAAGCAGAGGTAGATGTTTTTCTGGAACTCTCTTGCTTTCTCCATGATCCAGCGAAGGTTGGCAATTTGATCTCTAGTTCCCCTGCCTCTTCGGAAACCAGCTTGTACATCTGGTAGTTCTCGATTCACATACTGCTGAAGCCGAGCTTGTAGGATTTTGAGCATGACCTTGCTAGCATGTGAAATGAGTGCAATGGTGCGGTAATTCGAGCAATCTTTGGCATTGCCCTTCTTTGGGATTGGAATGTAAACTGATCTTTTCCAGTCTTGTGGCCACTGTTGGGTTTTCCAAATTTGCTGGCATATGGAGAGCAGCACTTGGACAGCATCATCTTTTAAGATTTTGAGTAATTCCGCTGGAATGCTGTCACCTCCACTAGCTTTGTTGTTAGTGAGGCTTTCTAAAGCCCACTTGACTTCACTCTCCAGGATGTCAGGTTCGAGCTCAGTGACTGTACCACTGTGGTTATCAGGAACATTGAGATCGGCCTTATAGAGTTCCTCTGTGTATTCTTGCCACCTCTTCTGAATCTCATCTGCTTCTGTTAGGTCCTTGCCATTTTTGTCCTTTATTGTGCCTACCTTAGCACGAAATTGTCCTTTGACATCTCCAATTTTCTTGAAAAGATCTCTAGTCCTCCCCATTCTGTTGTTTTCCTCTATTTCTTTGCATTGCTCATTTAGAAAGGCCTTCCTATCTCTCCTTGCTGTTCTCTGGAAATCTGCATTCAGTTGGGTATATCTTTTCCTTTCTCCCTTGCTTTTGGCTTCTCTCCTTTCCTCAGCTATTTGTAAAGCCTCGTCAGACAGCCACTTTGCCTTCTTGCATTTCTTCCTCTTTGGTATGGTTTTAGTTGCTGCCTCCTGTACAATGTTACAGACCTCCATCCAAAGTTCTTCAGGCACTCTGTCTACCAAATCTAAGCCCCTAAATCTATTTGTCACCTCCACTGTATATTCGTAGGGGATCTGATTTAGGTCATACGTGGAGGGCCTAGCGGTTTTCCCTACTTTTTTCAGTTTAAGCCTGAATTTGGCAAGAAGGAGCTGATGATCTGAGCCACAGTCAGCTCCAGGTCTTGTTTTGACTGCCTGTATGGAACTTTTCCATCTTTGGCTGCAAAGAATGTAATCAATCTGATTTCGATGTAGACCATCTGGTGAAGTCCATGTGTACAGTCGCCGTTTGTGTTGCTGGAAAAGGGTGTTTGCTATGACTAATGTGTTCTCCTGACAGAACTCTATCAGTCTTTGCCCTGCTTCATTTTGTACTCCAAGACCAAACTTGCCTGTTATTCCTCTTACCTCTTGACTGCCTACTTTAGCATTCCAATCCCCTATGATGAGAAGGACATCTTTTTGGGGTGTTAATTCTAGAAGCTGTTCTAGGTCTTCATAGAAGCGGTCAACCTCTTCCTCATCAGCACCAGTGGTTGGGGCGTAGACTTGGATTACTGTGATGTTGAAAGGTTTGCCTTGAGGTTATACCCCAGTACTGCTGTTCTCACTCTCTTGTTCACGATGAAGGCTACTCCATTTCTTCTAAGGGATTCATGCCCTTTCATGGATCACTGCCTTGTCGTGGCGAAGGGGCTTGAGTAGCTCAATGAAGCTGTGAGCTATGCCATGTAGGGCTACCCAAGATGGACAGGTCACAGCAGAGAGTTCTGACTAAACGTGGTCCGCTGGAGAAGGAAGTGGCAACCCACTCCAGTACTCTTGCCAAGAAAACCCCATGGATTACAGAACAAAAAGGCTAAACGATATGACACTGGAAGATGAGACCCTCAGGTCGGAAGGTGTCCATTATGCTACTGGGGAAGAGCAGAACACGAGTACTAGTAGCTCCAGAAAGAGTGAAGTAGCTGGGCCAAAACTGAAAGGAAGCTCAGCTGCGGATGTGTCTGGAAGTGAAAGGAAAGTGCGATGCTGCAAAGAACAATATACAGTATATTACTATAATACAGGGAATAAAAAGGAAAAAAGGGAAAAAAGAAATGTGTGTGCATGTGTGCATGCGTGCGCGTGTGCACGTGTGTGTGTGTGTGTGTGTTCATGTGTGTGTGTAACAATAGAAACCATCTTACAAACATAAAGAAGTCAGTATTAAACTTTTATAGACAGGTATTTTTAAAAGGGTTTCCATATCTCCATAAATTTATCCATATGAATTTGTCTTCGATAGACAACTGATTCAAATATTGAGAGAGTTGTGAGTTCCTCCATCTATTGCAAAGTAGTAGGTGGGCATTGGAGGGCAAAGGGACGTGGTGGCACAGCGAGTTAATCCACTGTTGCTGGGCTTTCCAACCGGAAGGTTGGGAGTTCAAGACCGCGTGACGGAGTGAGCTTCCCTTGCTTGTCCCAGCTCCTGCCAACTTAGGAGTTCGAAAGCGCCGAAATGCAAGTAGATAAATAGGGACCACTTTGGTGGGAAGGGAACGGCATTCCGTGCACTATGGTGTATAGTCATGCTGGCCACATGACCACGGAAGCTTGTCCTCGGACAAAACGCCAGCTCTACAGGCTTTGAAACGGAGATGAGCACCGCCCCCTACAGTCGGTCATGACTAGACCATTCGGTCGTGGGAAAACCTTTACCTTTTAGGTGGGCATTTATCTTTCCAGCCTTTCAATATAAGTCTTTTAGCAACAGTAACGACACAGAGAACCCATTTTCGTTGGCCTGACCACTTCCATTTGTTGATTTTCAGGCCCGGTCACTTCGTGTTCTCACCAGCAAGTGGCAAAAAAGATGATCGCCGAGGTGAGGTGGCTGAGCTCAGAGGGGCCGAAGATTGCCAAACAGGCTCAGGCAATGTGGTGTCACCCCCTCCTGAGGGTGACACCTGGTATGGCCCGCACCAGCCACACTCCCATTGTGATGCTGCTGCTCCCAACCCCTCCATACCAGGATCCAGCAAAAAATCACCATCCTATAATGCAGAATCTTCCTTGAGCATTGAGATATCACAATGAAAATTGGTTTGTTCAATTCAACATAATTTCCCATTTCATGTCAAATCACCAGTTCAACCCGAGTATCCATTTTTGAGGAAGGGGATATTCAAATGCATTATTGATAAAATATCTCAAATAAAGCCTTTCCAACACCGTGATTCACTAACAAGCATGTTCATTGAAGCTGAGTTCATTGAAGTTCCTTCTCTGTGTTTATGCAGTCAAAGAGATACAATGAACTGGGCAGGTAAAAATGAGTAAACCTGTTATTGCTCAGGTATTGATGAAAGAAAGGTGCATTTTGTGAACAGGAAGTGAGAAAAAGCTGTGAGGGTAATAATAAAAATGTAAACACACATGGGCATACTGGAAGAGTGGGACACAATCCAAAATCAGAAGAATGTTACCTCATTTCTGTGGGTCAATGTCAATCACAGTAACTAGATCTGCCATTGAAATTTTGCCAGAATAAAACTTTGATTCCTCCTTTGGGCAAAACATCAGAGGAATGTTGAAATAAGTTAATAGAATGATGATAACACTGTCCGACATTTACCTCACAGAATTCACCTCAGGGTGATCTGTGGGGAGAGAAGTCCTTCTTACAGGAAACATCTAAGGACTTTGGTGAGACATCAAAAGAGTGCTCAAACAACCAGTGAAATTTTTCAAAGATGCTTTTGTGCATCCCTAATCTGACCAGCTTTCATCCATTGCAGAATTCAAAGGAACTTCAGAGAAGCTGCTTTTGCCCCACCTGGCCTCTAACCCCAAGGAAACACCCAATCCTGTTCCCAACCTCTGAGGGACCCCTGAACTACTTCCTGTGTGATGTGTCCACTTAAAGGAGACTTGTTAGGCACAGCACCTTCTTCAGTAGCCATCCAGAGATGATGATGATGAAGATGATGATGATGATGTTTGTATTTATATACCGCCTTTCTTAGGTCACCAGATTTCTCTAATGACTATAACTCAAGGCTGTTTACATAGGCAGACTTTATTCAGAAACCCGAAGGTTTTTTCAATTTTACTGAAACGTTCTATCTTACAATACAAGAACTACACCAAGATGTAGATCCAAGATGGATCTTTCTGGATTTAGTCCTTCTTTCTGGCCACCTGTTTTATCTTCTGCTGGCTGATAAGCGGCTTCCCTGCTCCCACCAGAGAAGCAGCTGACTTTGGCACAACTCCGCTCTCACACAGCAGCCGGAGACAGCTCAGCTGTTAATCAGTTGCAATTAACGAGGTCTGCTGCTCACAGAGACTTCCGGTAGTCCCGAACTGGCAACCTTCAGATCTTCAGCTCTTATCTTCAGGCAAACAGAGGCATTAACCCTCTCGACTAAATAATCCTGCCCACTAGGATGTGGGTTCCTAGTTTAGTACCTGAGTGCCTAACAGCCACCCCAAAACCAGAACTATCCTCCTGCATATTTGAGATGGGTTGGACCATGAGACATAAAAAAGAAATTGTGGCTTCACCATTTCAATATTCAGTGGGTCTTCCCTATCCATGGGTTCTACATCGACCAATTCAGCCAATCACGAAAATGAGGGTTGATTCCGCATATCTGTTCCCCCCACCACCACCAAACATTATGGAGGAGGGGCTATAATCTCCACATGGGTTTCCAACCAACCATGATCAAGTGTCAGACTGAGAGAGCAATCTTAACCTGGAGTTAGGCTGGCACAGTTACACCAGCAAAGTTTGGCTGGCACAATGACCACCGGAAAGCAAGTTTAGACCACTCAGAGTCAGGGAGGATGGTGCTGATCTGCTAGCCTCTCTGACTCAGAGTGTGATCCAAACATACTTTATGGTGTCCCTTGTGCCAGCCAAACTTTGCTGGCCTAATTGCACCGGCCTAACTCCAGGTGCCCCAAGTGTCTGTCCCTATAGGCAGTTCAGCATTGGCTCCATACATTCTATGCTTCAGTTCTCTCCCACTCCCCCAAAATCTGAAACTGCAGCCCCAGTCTCCATTTGCATTCTTTCAGGCTGCTATTGACAGGCTGGAGATAATGTAGGTGGGATGCATCTTCATGTGGCAATAGTCATGCACAGTGCATTAGAATGCATTATTCAGCCATTCATAAACTCCAGCAGTGCCCCTGAAACTAGAAGACCCAATGACTCCTATGGGCTGTCACTTCAGTGGAAGCTGTGCTTGCACAAAGCTGTGCTCCTCAGTAAGGTGTTTTGCCATTTACAGCCAACCTTTAATATTTGATGAATAACTCCTGGTTCCAAGGCTTGTCTCATGCCCTTTTAATACCAACAGACTTGACAATCAAATATTCATTAGTCCCAAAAGCTTTTTTTTTTTTTTAAATATCTGCTTCTCATTTAATTATTTGGTCGAATAAGTTCCTATTATTTCTGAACCTATTCAGCAGTGGCATAAATTTGTTATATTGGTTTTTAGGTTAATGTTTCTCATTTAACACCCGTGGGCATTTGTTAGGCACACCGCATGATAGACAGGTTCTTATTTGACTTGAGGATCTGAGAACATTTTCTGCTTGCAAACTAGATGGACAGGCCAATCCATGAACCAGTCCATGGATTTAAATCTCGTTGGTCCCTTGTTTATCCAGGCATGTGCTTCTCTAAGTTGGTTACTGTAACTTGATGACTGGTAGCTGGACGTGCAAACTCATTCTATGGACAAATACTGTATTTTAAGAGACACAGGCTGCAATCCTAAGCTGGAGTTAGGCTGGCACAGTTAGGCCAGCAAAGTTTGGCCGGCAGAGGAAACACCATGAAGTATGTTTGGACCACTCTCGGCGTCAGAGAGGCCGGCACACAGACGTGAGCCATCCTCCCTGACTCCAAGAGTGGTCCAAAAACGCTTTATGGAGGCCCTTGTGCTGGCCAGACTTTGCTGGCCTAACTGTGCTGGCCTAACTCAAAGTTAGGATTGCTCCCACACAGTGCACCAAGCATCCCAAGGGCTTGGGGCTGGAGAAGAGTAAACCATTCGTGACAAACCCAATTGGGGTATCAGATGGAAACTAGCAACTCCTTCCTTTTTCTCACTTCATTCCTGTATCAGACATACCAGAACTGATAATATAAAAGTGGCTAAAAATGATTCATGAGAACACAGCATGTAACGCCTTGAACAGGGAGTTGACCTTGTGCCACAGGAAATTACATTTAGCACGTTCCGACCTGCAATTTTGTTTTCAAAAAGAATCTTGAGTTCATCCACATTAGCACACATTTCTTTTACTTGCAGAGGTGTTTGAACATGGTGTCATTTATTTTACTCATAAGTAAAGTAAGTACTCATTGTGTTCAGTGAGACTTAGCGCACAACCTAAGGTCTGCTTCAGCCCAGCACGGTTGTGAAAGTGCTTTTAAGGCGCGTCTGGCACAGGGCCAATGCAGGTAGTTGTGGTGGCCCTGCAACAACACCACAACTCCCATGTAAGTCAGTCCCGTACTGGCCAAGTTCTGGGTGTTCTGGGGTCATTTCTGGGGGGGGGGAGCAGGAGGGAGGGCAGAATGGGGCGGAGGGAGGGCTGCTGTGGCATGCTTGGACTAGCGCAGGGGTCAGGGAACTTTTTTACCTTTTACCCCAAAATATATTTAGATACGCCGACGTTACCCCCTTGACGTTATCCCCCACCCCCCGGCCAGAACAAAAGAAAAAAAATTACATTTTGGAACCCATTGCTTTTTATTTGATTAATTAATGAGCTTAATTAATGCTATGTAAATATGAAGTTGTAAAGTGTTTGGGTACACCTGTAGACCTTGAGAGAATAGAATTCAACCCTTCTGGGTTACAACTAGCTTACCTTTTTGACAACAGGTTTAGGTGCTTGGATTTAAGATTTCTCTCTATAATGAATTCAGATTGGGGCTGGCTAGCTGGCTGGCTGGCCCTCTCTCCCTCTCTCTCTCTCTCTCTCTCTCTCACACACACACACACACACACACACACACACACACACAGAGGCCAGCAACTGCAGTTCTGATTTTGTTTTTGTTTTCTGCTGTTTGCCTTGCCTCTTTGCCTCCTGCCTCTCTTTGTGTCCCTGACTCCCTGTGCAGGCGCAGGCACCCCAGCCCTCCCCCCACTCGCTTGCTCGCCCGCCCGCCCCACTCCTTGGGACAGCAAGACAAGGGAAACCCAGGGAGAGCCCTAGCTGCTCACAAGCAAAGAGGCACATCCACAGAAGTCCTCTCAACACACACACACACACACACACACACACACACACACACACACACCCCTGCAGGCACATGCGCACACACACATCTCAGCCACTCACCAGAGCCTCCCCCACGCCTGCATGTCTCACATCCCTGCCGGGCTCCTGGGTGATGGCGATGGCTGCAGCTCCTCAGCCTCCCCACCCAGAGCTGGTTCGGGCTCTTCCCTGGCGTCGAGCACCGCCGACTCCACGGCTGCCTGAGAGCCAGCCGGGAGCGGGTCTGCGCCGGCCTCGCTGCCCAGAATAGGCTTGGCCTCGCCAGCTCCCCCATCACCCGGCACCGCTGCAGTTGCAGCCACGGCCGCCATTTTCTCTGCTGTTGCTTCCTTCTCCCTCTACCAGCAGCGGGATCGATAACCACAGCCTTCTTTGCCGCTTGGGAAGGGAGGGGAATGCTGCCTATTGGGGGCCAAGTACCTTGCCGCTTCTAATCTCCTATTGGAAGGAAGGGAAATCCATCAAGCGTGAGAGGAACTTCCCATTGGTCAGAAGAGAGAACGTTGGTCATGAAGGAAGGATGAGGGAAAAGGGGGGCGGGGCATACTCCTATCTGTCCATTACCCCCAGGAATTTCATTTTACCCCATTTGGGGTAATTTACCCCTGTTCCCTGACCACTGGACTAGCGCCTGCTATTTTGCAAGCACAGATCCGAGCAGCCCTGTCTGGCTGCCTGCAGCTTACCACGGGACAAGGAGATGTTCGTCCCTTTGCCCTGCACTAAGCTGCTGCTGGTTCCCAGTGGCGGATCTAGAGGGGGCAAGGGGGCACGAGCCCTGGGCGCCATCTTGGGAGAGGGCGCCGTAACTATGGTGCGCCCCGCCCCCAAAATGGTGCCCGCGGCCCGCCCAGGGCCTGAGCCGCATTCTCCTCACTCCGGCTGGCCTTAAAGAGCCAGCTGTAGCGAGGAGAACGTGCTGCCGCCCGGCGCCCCCTCCCACTTCTCAAGGCGGGGGGCGGGGCGCTGGGCAGCACCGCGTTCTATTCACTCCCGCCGGCCCTATAAGGCCCACGGGAGCGAACAGAACGCAGTGCCCCAGCCACGTTCTGTTCGCTCCCGTGGACCTTAAAGGGCCGGCGGGAGAGAACAGAACGCGCTCCTTAGAGGGGGCGGGGGCGCGACGTCATGACGTCACGGTGTTGTGACGTCATGACATGCGTGCCCCTGGGGCGCCGTTTCATTGGGCGCCATGGGCGCCATTTGAAGCAGATCCGCCCCTGCTGGCTCCAACTTGGGTTTGGATGCAGCTCAGGCCTGCCAGCCTGCCTGCTCCAGCCTAAGTTAGGATTGGGCTGCCCAGCTGTAATCCTATCTTATTCACTGGAAACAAATACCTCTATTTTTTAGATTTGATTTTTTTTAAAAAAAAAAAATCCAACATTACTATGTCAGTATTTGTCATGTTTTCTGGTTGCCCCTGGCTTTCACAAGCATGCAGAAGAGAGAATAAACAAAACCATTAATGGTGATAAATAATAAATACAGCACATTTAACAGCAATCTCTTGGGGTACCACAGGAATGTTTACAAGATTGTATTTCTTAACAGGGATGCCCGGAGAAAATCCTTAAGCAAAGGTGGCCCATTCCTTAGCCATTCATGTCAAAAAAGGAGAAAGTAAATTACACAACCTGGAGGTAATCCAATTCCCAAGGCCACTTTTTTGCAATACTATATTTACAGAGGCAAAGCGCACAAGAAAACACACATCTCACGGCATGCTTTCCAAGTCAGAATTGGTCATTTCAAATGATCTGCATGTACTATCAGAAGGTAAGCAGGAATCTTGTTGTCTTGTATGCTCCCTGAGGCACCTGGTGATCCACTGTGAGATACAGGAAGCTGGACTAGATGGGCCTTTGGCCTGATCCAGCAGAGATGTTCTTAAGGCCCAGACTGAGTTTCAATTTATGATTTACCTCAGAAATTTACCTCAGAATGCCTGGTACAAGGGAATGGCAACAGGATGCAAGAATCTTGTTGTCTCATGTGCTCCCTGAGGCACCTGGTGGTCCACTGTGAGATACAGGAAGCTGGACTAGATGGGCCTTTGGCCTGATCCAGCAGGGCTTATGTTCTTAAAGTGTTTCTCCCAATTCTCTGAATTCCGCCAATGACAAAGTATCCTAAATTTGCTACCAGATTTCACCTAAACCAGCACTTTGGGTCAAATGTGGTCATCTTTGCTTGAGAAAAGGAATTTTGCAAGTGGCCAGAGTCTCCATGGATGTGGCAATGGCTCCTGGACACCCTGCTGGAACAGGTAAGGTGGTGGCTGGGTGATTCGTGGGAGGATTGTGGGAGGGCCAGGGCCAGGGCAGGAAGTGGGCCAAACTAGAGGCAGAAGGGGGAAGATCTCCATGTCAGCTAATCATGTCATCCCCTTCTCCCAATCTGACATGCCTTCTGGGGATCCTCAGACTTACACTAGCAAAATAGTGTGCAGTTCAAAGAGACCCTCCCTCGGAGACCAGGTGACCTACAATAAAGTCAGTACAAAACATTACTTACCTCTCCCAGAGTGACTGATCCCCACCCCCCGCAACATACAATGCATGCTCCATCAACAACATTGCATGAGGAGAGGGGGTTGTGGGCTTGGCCCGTACCAGAAATGGAACTTCCTCGAGACTCCAGAATGTTCCCGATGATGATGTCATCAGCTGCCCACCAGGGCCTCTCAGACCTTTTAAACTGCTTTTAGCATATGCAACCTTCATGGGGCTTCCAAAATATGGCTGAAAATAATTGGCATCCTCAAAGTCCAGTGGCTAGATTTGGACCAAACCTGAATCCACCCTGTCATTAGTAATGGCAGCAGAAGTTGATTGTGGCATCAGTTGATTGTGCAGAAGTTAAAAATAATTCCAGGGCATGTAATTTATCTGATTGTGGGTATTTTTTCCTACTACCTTTTCACCCTTACTCTCTCCCCCTCCCCTCCCTTCATCATTGTCTTTCAAGAGTTCACATCAGACTTCCTACTGCAGCATTGATCCCCTTGGCGGTTGGGATTGATTTTGGTTGCAGATATTTTCTGCCTTTTGAATAGCACATTTGCATTTGGGAATGAAGGTTTTCAAGGCTGCAATTTCTTCTCAGGTAGTGAATGTACACCCTGTCTTCATGAAAGCACCAAAGGTAAGTCTCAACAATGTACAAAGGAGCATCTTAATCCTTGTGGAAACTATTTTGCTAAGTTGTGCAATAATCATGCATGGATAAATTCCAACCAGTGATCAATACTTCAGAGAGTATTGGGGCTTCTGTTTCCCCAGATCAATCACAGCGGCAGTCTGGGAAAAGAAGTTTTTAATTTGATTGAAAAGAGTCACTGCAATAAGTTATAACATAACTTTTATACGTCATTTCATAGCACAGGTGAGAAATTAGTGACTGGATATACAGCATTCTGGAACCCTTCTTATGGTAGAATCTCTTCTGGTAATGATACAAATCATAGAACTTCTCTACAGTTTCCAAACCTGGAGAGGATATAATGATCTCCAGTAACATATCTTAAAAAAAAAAATACTTTTATATGTCCGTGACTGATAAAGTCCCATCTGATACATAGGAAACGTTGGTGCAAAATGTGATCCACCAACAGAACAAGACCCCCAACAGCAGACACAAGCCTAATGACAGTGCAATGTGTCAGAAACCCTGTGCTGATGCAAACTGCTTGCCATTGGTAATTCCATTGGTTCTGGGGGAGTTCCGTGGGAGCTTCTTGGGCATGTCATGTAAGGTTTTCAGAATATTCTATATTCTGATTGGCAGTGGTTGTCTAGCAGAAGTTAGATAGGAATGAGCTGATAGACAACCATCACCAATCTCATTAGAGGATACCAAGGGAGTTGGATCAATGGTCTGATTCAGCACAAGGCAGCTGCCTACATTACATCCTGGAATGGTTGGAATCAAGAATTAAAGGATTGATGCCTACGTGTTTTGTTTAGGTTTTCTACTGATTACATTACTAATTAACCTGTTTGTGATCTAGTACTGCTGTGATGAGAGGATGAAGGCCATCAATCAGATGCTTCTTAGGTGCTCTTAGGTGCCATTATTTCATCTGCATCTATTGCCTGGGGATAATATGGAGTTGTGGGTCATGAAGCTGTCAAAGTCTCAGGTATTCAGAGCAGTGACTGCACCTAGTTGCTGGGATCAATTTCAGTTGTTGGTACTTGATGATGAACATTCACATTGGGTGTGCTCAGGGTCTTCCCAAGGCACCAGCACATGAGGCATTGTGGCAAATGCTGTCTCCCACACCTAGCTATATGCCAGCTTCTGCTCCTCCCACTGCCTAGATTGGAAAAAGAAGAGGGGAATAGAATGGAAATGTGGAGGAGAACAGAATGAGTGGCTAGAGTGTTGGAGGTGCTTTCGAGTTATGAAGAGCTGTGGCATCATGAGGGTTGGTATCACCCAGTGTGGTAACTTCTGGTGTCACCCTCATGGACCGAATCCAGTCTCGGAGCTCTGGGTATGCCTGATCTGATCTGCCTGCCATCTCCATTCTCGCTTCACAGAAAATGGAATGTGGAGACCGGTCCAACCAGGAGGCCAGAAGAATCTGTCTGGGTTCCTCCTCAGGAAACCCAGTACACCTGGGCTCTAGAGACAGGAGACTTGGGCTCATGAAGGAAAGGTCCAATGGGGTAGCCAGGTCTACTGAGCAGGTAGACCTGGGCTCTGGAGCTTTTAGTGTGTGTCTCCCCAATTAGGTCACCTGGTGCAGTCTGCACCCCCAATGACACCACTGATTAGGAGGAATAGTGGAGGCAAGCAAGTAGATGAAGAACACACCCCACCACCAATCTGTTACCTGAGGCAACCACTTCAGTTGGCCTCATGGATGAGCTGGCCCTGGGAATGCTGTTTTAATTAACAGCAACAGCAACAATTTAGAGTACAATTCTAACCTGGAGTTAGGCCGGCACAGTTAGGCCAGCAAAGTTTGGCCGGCACAAGGGACACCATAGAACGCATTTGGACCACTCTTTGAGTCAGGGATGATGGCGCATGTCCGTGTGCTGGCCTCTCTGACTCCAAGAGTGGTCCAAACATACTTTACAATGTCCCTTGTACTGGTCAAACTGTGCCAGCCTAACTCCAGGTTAGGACTGCACTCTTAAGCAGATGTAAGGATTGGTGCCATCTTGTCCCTCCCCCCCCCATCATTCCTACCATTTGTAATTGTTGTAGAGAAGATCAAAATCAGAGGCAGGAACTGCTTTTAGATCTACGGACCACTGGAGAAACCTTTCCTTTCTGCCACTGTCATTTCCCTAGCAGAGAAAATGACACAATCTGGAATCACTGCCAATTGGTTATGCTCGTACCTCAAAACTGGAATGTACTTATTTTATTACAAACGTATAGCCTAGTTTTTTTTAATTGCAATTATGAAGATAAATAGTATATCAACAGTGAATTACCATAAGAAAGATCTATGGGATTTTTAATCAGGGTCAAGTGGCTGAGAGCAGCTATGTCAGAAGAATATGGAATCTAGCAAAGTTATCTATTGTGAGATTTTAAATTAGGTGTCTCAAGTAATTGACATAACACAGCAGTGCTCTCAGGCAAGGTTAAAGAGATGGGCATAAATTATAATTTTTTTTCCAAAGTGCACATTGAGATGCAGCTGTCATTTGACCAGTTTTTGGATGAAAGAGGCTCAGAATTCATTGCTTATTCAGTGCGACCCAAAAGATATTTTTGAGAAAGGATGGAAAAAGAAAAATCAATGCCCTTCTGAAATTACTTTTAGCAGAATTGCTAAAAGAAAGTTGGGTCATACTTAAGCATATGGAATAAGCTACTTGATTAACATGCAAATTAAATTCAGGAAGTTTTCATCCTTTTTTAAAAAAAAAATTGCCATTTGGTGCTGAAGCTCGAGCCGACTCTGAGCACTGACCTTAAACACAAATACAATCTCACGCTCACATACACAGGCTCACACTTGCATGCACACTCATACAAACACACATGCAAACCCTAGTGACGCCACTGGCTGAAGCCACAAATTTAATTACCCACAATTCTTCCAACAGGCCAGATCAATGCTGTCTCCCATTCTATGCTTTCCCAGATCATTCTTAGGAGAGCTTGGGCTTTTCCCAAGAATTCTCTCAAATCTGAGAAACACTGAAGCCACTCCAAGTCCTTCCCAGTCCACTCTCCGTTTTCCCCAGCTTCTCCTGCAGCTGATTTCCCCTCTCCCCCACATTTGCACAGCTCACTGCTCCTTCCCAAAACATCCCTTCTGGCAAAGCCTTAGAATTAGGCCCCAACAGGGGGTGGCCGTGCTTATACAGTTAGATAGGGAAGAAGTGAAGCTACGGGGCGGGCTTAGCGGTGACATAATTATACTCAAAACAATGCTGATTCCAAGCATTTCAGATTGGTTTTCGCGTGATCTTTAGGACTTAATAGTTTACTCCTGAAGTAAAAACTTATCAAAATAACAACGTGTGATCGTGGAGAAACATCATTGGTAACCTAATTATGAGTTAATATGCAATTCCAAGGTTTAATTCCGCGTAATTATATTACTGAACACACCGGACGAAATGCCACTTGCTGTCTATTTAAACTCGGATTGCACTGTTTTGACAGACTTATTTTTTGAAATCTACACAACCAGAAATAAAGTGTGAACGGGAAGGAAAGAAAAAAAGGGGAGGGTGGGCAAAAATCAGATAAATATGTAGGAAAATTACATTAAAATCTCTCAATGTATAACACAAGTAGTTGTCAATATGAGAGTAATTCTTTTTTACTTCTAGGCTATTAAGAGTATTTTTTTAAACTTCTACACTCACACTCCCCCCCCCTCCCATAAAACAAATTCTGTTAATGTTCAGAATTTCAAAAATATTACATATTATTATTTTTATTTTTATTTTATTTCTTCATATCTACTTCAGTTTGTGAAGGGCTGCATACTTTATGAAGTAATATTTTTCTGTAGCAACGAATCACAATGATTTTAATTACCTGTGCAAAGTAATCCCATTTTTCGTCCAGCGATTCGTGCACCCATATGCAGAACACGCAGGCATGCTTAAAGACATTGAGATTAACTTTTACACACGGGCGGGGAGATTTTGATTCGTGACTCCGCGGCGGCAATCCTCCTTCGTGGCGATGATCTGAGTTTATACCCATGGCTTCAAGTATGTGACGTCATGGCTTCTCCATGTAAATTATACCTCCATGGGCCCCAAGGCCTTAGGAACAGAAGATTCCTGTTGCAAAGACTTCTGGGAATCGTAATGTGCCAGTGCTTTTGGGAACTTCCTGTTAGTATACTTTCAGGACAAATGAAAGCCTGGGGAAAGTTCTCCTCTTCTGCACACAAATCCCATTGCTACTGCTCAAAGGGAAAAGGAAGGGGCACCACGTTGCTCAGTATTTTCTATGCTGACTGGCAGTGGCTCTCCAGGATTTCACAAGGTGTTGTTGTTTTTTAAATTGATTTAAAGTCTTTGTACCTGACTCTTTAGCTGATAAAGGTCCCAGAGTGGCTTGCATTGCATAAAACCAAGCTATGGGAAATCATTACAACAGCTCTACCTGGAGATAATGTCAGCGATTGAACCTGTGACCGTCTGCATACAACCGCTGAGCTATCAATCATCCTTTCCTACTAAACTCTCTAGGCTAGTGGTTCCCAAATGTTTTAGCACCAGGATCCACTTTCCAAAATGATGATCTATTGCACAATCAATCAATCAAATGATGGCGAACCTATAATCCATGTGCCAATGGTGACACGCCATGACGTTTTGGGTGACCCGCCAGCATTCACGAACACCCAACAACAACAACTGAGGATTTCTTTGTAATGACTCGATTTTTTTTGCAATGATTTGCAATGGTTTTTAAATGATTAGATTTTTTTTTAATATAATGAATAGCCCCACACATGATTGGACTGGTTTTTTTAAATGAATATGTAAATAATTTTCTCTTTTGTTGAAGGAGGGTGAGTGACATGCCAACAGAGTCACGCATTTTTGACAAAACCCAAAAGGTTTGCCATCACTTATCTATTGGGATCCTCCTAGCTTTTCAAGACAAAAAACGTTTCACTTTACAAGTCACCTGAACCTCTGTTTTTTTATCCTTTTTATTATGATGGTGGTGGGGGGGGGAACTGCCTTCTGGAGCATTTATTCAGCTCCACGTTCATTGGATCGTGACCATTTTGGTGGGCTTGCACTCCCCTTCACCTAGCCTTACCTACTCATGAGTAAATGTGCATGTGCACTCTGTTCCCGTTTCCATAGGGGTCAATACATGTCAGCTAATACATGTCCCTTGTCAGTTTCGCACCACCCCAAGAATTGGATCACAACCCACTGGTGGGTCACAACCCACAGTTTGAGAACTGCTGCTCAAGGCCAGTGGTATTCAAACATTTTAGACCAGGACCCACTTTTTAGAATGGCATTTGTGTCAGGACCCACCAGAAGTGATGTTAAGGCAGGAAGTGACATCATCAAGCAGGAAGTGCTGTCATTGTACATAATAAAATGACACTCCTGAAATGCAAATTGGCATTCTTGGACTGCAGTAATTGTACAACCATGAAACATCCCTGGCAGAAAGCAAGATTAGGACAAAATACGATGTAAAAGCACTGAACTAAAAACAGTTTTTAAAAAACCTCACTTGAAAATTCAAACTGTTAACACTCACAAAAGGAATATAACAAGAGTAAGGTCTGCAGTTTACAAGATGACTGCTTCTAGCTTTCCACGACCCATCTGACATCAGGTCATGACCCACCAAGTGGGTCCCAACCCACAGTTTGAATAACACTGCTGTAGGCTACTTCAGAAGCATTGTGGCTCAGGTCCTTAAAAGCTCAGTATTTTTGAACTGGAGGAAGGAAATACATTTCCAAACCTCCCCACTCCACATCTGTAACTCAGCCACACTTTTTCTTGAGGTGTATCTTTTCCTATCATGGTCACAACTGACTTCCTTTTGTTGTTGACCTCTACTTTCTTTTGCTGAGCTTCAAACTTCCTCTGTTTTCAATTCCCCTGCGTACAGTTGCAGAGCAGGTCTCGCTCCTTGACCTTAAAACCATGTGCAAAATCCATGTGCTCTTGACACAAAACATCTTCTGCTTGCAAGCAGCTGTGCAGAGCCAGCCCAAGACATTTTGATCAATAAGAAATGTTCCTTCCAAAGGTTAAAAAAAATTCTTTAAATGTTTACATAGGAAGGAGAGCTGTTCCCATTGATCTGAAGACCAAGCTGATGAAAGGGCTTCACTCCGATTCTTGATAAAAGAGACCTGGTAGCAGCTAAGGAGCTGTCAAAATAGGCATCCTTCCATTTACATAACAATCAAGTCACCAGTAACAGTTTTGAAAATCAAACGCACAGCTGGCATTTGGAAAGAAATTGAATTTTGATTGCATTTTGTGGACTTGTTACTTCCAAACCCTGAGTACTGTGCAAAAATCCATTTGAGGTTTTTGTATGGTTCCTAGTGATTCTTCTTCATTTCACATATTCTCACAAAATATCTGCATTTGTATGATATTTTCACCTTTCCATACCTTTAAACCATCTGCATTCATTGAAATCAGTGGCATTCCTACAGGGGGCAAAACACTAAGTTTGGCAGGAGCCTGAGCTCCTTTGTAATGCAGTCCTTCTCCCTCCGCTCCCGAGCCATTCGCAGCTCAGAGGGCTGGCTTGGAGACTTTGGTGTCCAAGTTGCGAATGGCTCTGGAGGCAAGGGGGTGATGGTATGCAGGGACTCAGGCTCCTGCAAAACTTAGCATTCCCCCCGCTAAGTAGGAACTAGGCAAAGAGGAGATGGTGGGGCTACTTGCAACAATTAGCACTTTAGCTCCCCCTCTGGCTATGTTACTGTAGGGACCCCCACTAAATTACCCATCCTACTGTTGGCATTGCCATCCTATCCCAGCTCATCTGCTGAGGGTGAGATTAATAGTGGTGTGTGGCTTGGTAGGCTGATACGTATTCGATGGCCCCTGTGCCTCTTCTCTCAGACCCTTGGAAGGGAGACCCCTGAGGAGTGCGCACATTACCTTGCCCTATTTTTCTGTGGTCCTTTCCTGATTCCTGCCCATCCCAGCCTGCATCTTAAATTTCATGACTTTAGTGGTGACAAATGGTAAGCTTATAATAGACTAGCTTTTTGTTACCCGGTGTTGCCCAGGTAACAAAATGATCTTCCAGAGTTTATGAGTTTTGCACCCCTTCTCACCCCCCATGCTGACGGGGGCCGAACCCGGACTCCAACCGCATCAGGAGCGTCGCCGCTCACCTCGGTGACCCCAGAAACTACGGTTCTGACACCGATTTTGGCCGTTTTTGACCATTTTCACGTGGGGCCCCCTGCGCACCCCACCCCTTGGGGCACTGGGGGGGCCTGAACCCCGCAGTGTTTGTCGCCAGGCCGCAAGGCACATGCGTGTCGAGTCTGGCGCCAATCGCTCGAGGCGTTCCAGCATGGCATGGCGGACATCTTGTTTTGCACCCCTTCCCACCCCGCATGTTGAGGGGGGCCGAACCCAAACTCCCACAGCGTCGGGAGCGTCGCCACTCGCCTCGACGACCCTGAAAACTATGGATCCGACCCCAATTTTGTCCATTTTTGACCGTTCTCACACGGGGGCCCCCACGCACTCCCACCCTGGGGCACTAGGGGGGGCCTGACCCCCGCAGTGTTTGTCACCAGGCTGCAAGGCACGCGCATGCCAAGTCTGGCTCCAATCGCTCCAGGCATCGCGGTGGGGCATGCCAGATGTCTTGTTTTGCACCCCTTCTCAACCCCTACACCGAGGGGGTGGGCAAACCCGGACTCCAACTGTGTCGGGAGCGTCGCAGCTCGTCTCAGCGACCCCGGAAACTACAGACTCGACACTGATTTCTGCCATTTTCGGCTGTCTTCATGTGGGGGCCCCTGCACACCTCCACCCCCAGGGACACTGGGGGGGCCTGACCCCCGCAGTGTTTGTCGCCAGACCGCACGGCACGCGTGTGCCGAGTCTGGCACCAATCGCTCCAGGCATCACAGCGGGGCATGGCGGACATCTAGTTTTGCACCCCTTCCCACCCCCCACAGTGAGGGGGGCCTGAACCCAAACTCCCACGGTGTTGGGAGCGTCGTCCCTCGCCTCTGCGACACTGTAAACTATGGATCCAACGCCAATTTTGTCCGTTTTTGACCGTTCTCACACTGGGGTCCCCGTGCACCCCCACCCCGGGGGCGCTAGGGGGGCCTGACCCCCGCAGTGTTTGTGGCCAGGCCGCTAGGCGTCCGCATGCCAAGTTTGGTGCCAATCGGTCCAGGCATTCCAGCAGGGCATGGCGGACGTTTTGTTTCGCACCCCTTCTTGCCCCCCACGTCTAGGGGGGGGGCTGACCCTGGACTCCAACGGCGTCAGGAGCATTGCCGCTCGTCTTGGCCGGAAACTGTGGATTCGATGCTGATTTTGGCCGTTTTTGACTGTTTTCACATGGGGACCCCCGCGTACCCCCACCCCCGGGGGTGCTAGGGGGGCCCGACCCCCGCAGTGTTTGTCGCCAGGCTCCAAGGTGTATGCGTGCCATGTTTCGTGCCAATCGCTCTAGGCGTTGCGGAGCCTATGCGAAACATACACACACACATACATACATACATACGCTCTTCTTTATATATATACTAGCTTTTATGTACCCGGCTTCGCCCGGGTGTTTATAGGTGCCATCCCTGACCCCCCCCACTCACCAGGCATACAGATGGCCCATTTATATGTCCCATCCCTGCCCCCCCTCACATGTGTGCCCGGGTGTTTATCTGTCCCATCCCTGCCCCCCCACTCACATGTGTGCCCGGGTGTTTATCTGTCCCATCCCTGACCCACCCCCTCACATGTGTGCCCAGGTGTTTATCTGTCCCATCCCTGACCTCCCCCCACTCACATGTGTGCCCGGGTGTTTATCTGTTCCATCCCTGACCCCCCCCCACTCACATGTGTGCCCGGGTGTTGATCTGTCCCATCCCTGACCCCCCCACTCACATGTGTGCCCAGGTGTTTATATGTCCCATCCCTCCCCCCCACTCACATGTGTGCCCGGGTGTTTATATGTCCCATCCCTGCCCCCCTCACTCACATGTGTGCCCGGGTGTTTATATGTCCCATCCCTGCCCCCCACTCACATGTGTGCCTGGGTGTTTATATGTCCCATCACTGACCCCCCCCCCCAGTCACCAGCCATACAGATGGCCCTGCATCGGTTTGCCTGCGGGACACCTATTTGCGCCCGGGTGTTTATATGTCCCATCACTGACCCCCACCCCCACCCCACTCACTAGGCATACAGATGGCCCTCTATAGGTTTGCCTGCAGGAAACCTATTTGCACCCGGCTGTTTATATGTCCCATCCCTGACCGCCCCCCCAGTGGTTTTCGGCCACCCCCAGGCATTTTTGTTGTTGTTAAAAATTACCCAGCGGTGACCAGGTGTTTATTTGGCCCCTCCACGCTGCTGTACTGTTTCTGTTGCTCTAGATGTAGCAGCTCTGTGGCGTAGGGTTGCAAGTCGTGTTTTTTCCCCTCAGGTGTTTCCTGTGTACGCTGTTGTTCTCACTCTGAAAGTTTACTTTCACTGTATAACGTAAGGCAATTGGGCAGGTGCAACCAAAGGCTACAAAGATGAAACAACAGCCACAGCACCTTGTGCCAACTGTCCACTGCCAAGCAGGGACCGCCCACATGTCCACAGAACACATTTCCCTTGCCCTGTATTGGTTTGCCTGCTGTTTGTCTTCAACTGTAAAGTGTTCAGTTGCTGCCTGAAGATTCCGCATGTCATTTGCATGTCATTTGCATCTCATCATGACATCATCACAGCCTCGGAATGCTGCGGCTCAGCCCATAGCCACCCATAGAGAACCACAAATTTGCTTTTACCTGCGCCCGTGGGGGCGTGATCCATTCCAAAACCGCGCAGCGACGGTCTCAGGGGGCCAAGGCACCCGCGTGCTGAGTTTGGCGCGAATCGGTCCAGGCGTTGCGGAGCCTATGTGGAACATACACACATACACACATACGCTCTTCTTTATATATATAGACTAGCTTTTATGTACCCGGCTTCGCCCGGGTGTTTATATGTGCCATCCCCGACCCCCAGCTACTCACCAGGCATACAGATGGCCCATTTATATGTCCCATCCCTGCTCCCCCTCACATGTGTGCCCAGGTGTTGATATGTCCCATCCCTGACCCCACCCCCACTCACATGTGTGCCCGGGTGTTGATATGTCCCATCCCTGACCCCACCCCCACTCACATGTGTGCCCGGGTGTTTATATGTCCCATCCCTGCTGCTGTACTGTATCTGTTGCTCTAGGTGTAGTAGCCCTCTGTTTCATATCCTGTAGTTGTTTGTGACGCTGCTGTACTGTTTGTGTTGCTCTAGATGTAGCAGCTCTGTCTCTCTTATCGTGGAGTCTTTTGTCACGCTGCTGTACTGTTTCTGTTGCTCTAGATGTAGCAGCTCTGTGACGTAGCGTTGCAAGTTGTTGTTTTTTTTCCCTCAGGTGTTTCCTGTGTACACTGTTGTTTCATCTTTGTAGCCTTTGGTTGCACCTGCCCAATTGCCTTACGTTACACAGTGAAAGTAAACTTTCAGAGAGAGCAACAGCCACAGCACCTTGTGCCAACTGTCCACTGCCAAGCAGGGACCGCCCACATGTCCACAGAACACATTGTATCGGTTTGCCTGCGTGAAACCTGTTTGCTGTTGTTTGTCTTCAACTGTCAAGAGTTCAGTTGCTGCCTGAAGATTCCGCATGTCATTTGCATCTCATCATGACATCATCAGAGCCTCGGAATGCTGCGGCTCAGCCCATAGCCACCCACAGAGAACCACAAATTCGCTTGTACCCGCGCCCGTGGGGGCGCGATCCGTTCCAAAACGGATCCAGTTTTGGTCTCGGGGGGCCAAGGCACCCGCGTGCCGAGTTTGGCGCGAATCGGTCCAGGCGTTGTGGAGCCTATGTGGAACAAACATACACACATACACACATACATACGCTCTTCTATATATAGATATAGATTGTGTGGCAGCACCGCTATAGGAATCAAGACTTTAACAGATTGTGTGGCTCAGTGCTCATCAGTATAAAGGTCCATATTGCTATGGGAAAGTGAAACCTCCACATTCATTTGCCAGGGGAGAGCATGGATACCAAAGGCGTTTCTACAGGGATGGCAAAGCTCTAAGTTTTGCAAGAAGCCTTACCTTGCAGTGGAAATCACTCCTCTCCTGCACCATTTTAGCCAATCCTCACAGGGAACAGCAACATCTTGGCGTTGCTTACTGGCTACAGCAGCAAGGGAGAGGAGGGATTTACATGTCAGGGTAAGGCTTCCTGCAAAACTTAGAGCTTTGCCATCCCTGTAGAAACGCCTCTGATGGATACAGTTCCTTCCCCGCTCCATCAATGGGCAAAAGACAATGTCCATATCAAGTAATGCAAGGGGCTTATGAGATCCAGAATTAAAGGAATTGGGCATTAGAGTTGGGAAAACACAACAAATTGTTTGCAGGTCCCACTGGTTCCTCTCTCTCTCTCTCTCTCTCTCTCTCTCTCTCTCTCTCTCTCTGTGTGTGTGTGTGTGTGTGTGTGTGTGTGTGTGTGTGTGTGTGTGTGAGAGAGAGAGAGAGAGAGAGAGAGAGAGAGAGAGAGTACAATCTAAGGGAAGGTTTCTTTTTTTTCTCTTGTATACTTGTGTAGCCCAAGCTCACATTTCTTTTCTACAATCCGCATCTCCCATGTGTCTCCTGGGGCGAGTTCAGTACAATGCTTTGAATCAATTGACTTCTAACTTGACCGTTATTCTGTTTCTTTTCTCCTTCCTCCTTTCGCTGAGTTGAGCGGAGATTGCTGAAATAAGCCTTTTTTTACCCCCCTCTTTTTTTCCCCATTTCTGACAGATCAGTTCATCTACACATAATGCATAATTAACCAACTTCAGCAATTCATTAGCACAAGATGTGACAACACTCATTAGCCTAGATGGTGCGAACAAGGGCTTTGACAACATTCATGGTGGAGAGGCGAAAAGGCTTCATGGTGGCTAAAAATTGAATCTCTAAACACAGATGCTTTATACTGCTGGTTAGCAGGTGCTGGACAGAAATAGCCCAGTTAGCTGTCGCTGTTATGCTCTATTGTTGAGTTCTTATTAGACTACCTTGGTTAGGAGGCGGTGATAACATGGAAGCTTAGCTGGAAATATACACATTGACTTTTGATTTGCATCTATTATTCATTCCTCATCTATCTTGATTCTGGCCTTTCCATCAAAGGAGCGCAGGGAAAAATATTTAGTGCTCATTCAAATTCCCCTGTAGTGGAATAGCTGGAAGGTGTGTGGCCCCAGGGCACATCTTCCAGGGCTGTCCCCACCCCTTTCAAACATGGCCGGAACTGGGCTCTGGTTACATCCGGAGTGGGTTCTCAGGCCCAGTAGGCTGTATGCAGCCTCCTTGGGGCTCAGAAGGCCTTTTAAGGCCTTCAGGAGGCCTTAGAAGGTCACTTTTGTTTTGGGGGGAAACCTGATATGACGCTTAAAGGCCTCAGAAAGTCTTCTGACGCCCAGAGAGTTTCCCTCAAAACTCAGACTACCTTAGAAAGCCCTTCAGGTTTCCCCCCAAAATGGAAAAAATGGCCTCCCAAATGCCTCAGGACACCCTCTGGATGCAACCAGAGGAGGACTCAAGTGGCCATAGCAGGGGCCATATTGCCACCTCCAGAAGAGTGCCACTCAGAGTTCTGTGACCCCTGTGACACACCTCAGCTATGCTACTGCCCCTCCCCCATTTTATCTGCCACCATCTCAGGAGGTGAACGTAGGCAACATGGCAAAGTTGGGGGTCATAGAGGTTCATGGGGTAATTTACGGCTTACCCCCAAGTGGTGGAAGGTATCATAGGAAGCTGCTTCAGACAATTGTTTCATATATGTCAGTATTATGACCCCTGCTATGACAGTATTATGCTATGACAGTATTATGACAAGAGGCACTTTTTCAAGTGGTGTTCCTTTACATTTAGTAGGGGAAGAGTAATTATCCCTCTTCACTCCTGTGCAGTGTTTTTTCTAGTAGCTGTTGCTGGCGGTGTTCTGCATTTTTTAAGATTGTGAGCCCTTTTAAGCCCTATTCCACTACAGGGAGCCATTTAACTTTGTTATTATTTTCCTGTAAACCACTTTGTGAACTTTGTGTTGAAAAGCTGTATATAAATACTGTTGACTGATTGATTGATCGATCTGCAATGACTGATAGTGGCCAGGCAACTTCAGGCAGCGTCCTCTTGGAGTCCAGGCAAGAACCATACCCCTGGATCAACAAGCCAGACAAATGTCTTACGCTTAAAAAAAGAATTGGTTTGTACCATGCCTCTGTTGGTGGAGGTGGAAACAGCAGTAGAGCCCAGAAATGGGTGGTAACAGGTGCCCCCTCTTCTAATATATAGGGCTACTGGAAATCCAATCATTATATAACAATATTATTGAATAATACATAGCACGTGCCTTTCCTTTGGTTTTAAACTCACATGGCATTGCAAATGGTAGAGATAGTGATCATGTGCCATTTTCATGTGGATGAGAGAGGTTTCTTGCGCTTTATTATGTACCTTTACTTTCATATCAAAAGGAAATGCTAAGTGGCTTTATTTCTCAGAAAAATACCTTGGAACAAAGAAATGGTGGAACAATGGAGAAAAAAAGAAAATGAATATACCTTATATTCTGACATTTCCACTTGAATTCAAGACATTTCATGGACCGGATTGCAGCACATTTGTCATTTGCACAGCGCATGAAAGCACTTTCTAGAGAAGTTTCAGGCTTAAATTGAGACAGTTTTAAAGGTAAAGAGGGACAAAAAAATAGATATTCACCAATGTTTCAAAGTTTCAGGTGGGCGTTAATGGAAGGCTACCCAAAGTGGTGCTCATCTCCACCCCTTCTTGAGTGGGGCATATGCATTAGTGTTCACATGCCCCACCCCAACACTGCCCCACTTCTCTACCTCCTCCTTCTAAGCTGAACCTTCTGAGCTGAACGGGCAGGGAGGATCCTGAGAGATTCTTTTCCCAGAATCCTCCCTGCCTGGCCAGTTTAGCAGGCGTCAACTCTTTTGGCCTTCCATAGATAATGAGCAAATTTTTCAAGATTTTATATGTAAGATGATTTATTAAAAGAAAAGTTACTTCTTTTACAATGCCCAGTGTCAAAGGGAAGTTTGTTTTTGTGAAGCAGTGCTGAATTTGTTCTCTACCTTTCTGGTCCAAGGATATTCCTGATACTGCAGTGTTCATTCTACTGCAAAGCCGCAAATATATTGATGCCATAATTCCCAGCAGTATCAATCAAGTAAATTGTGTTCAAGGTTTATTCCTACATTTCTGATCTGCTTTCTGCTTGTTTTATGAAACATGACATTTATAAGAAGATACCGATATAGCATCTCATGCCACAATATTACAATCATAAATTTATCCCAATAACACTTCTTAAGTAGGCTGCAGTTTTCTGAGAACATTGCCTCATTTTTTATTTTTTATTTTAATTTTTGGTGCTAGGTTCTCCCTTCTATAGAGCATAGATATGGATCAGTACCATGTTGAGAAATACAACAGGATCCACCTCAAGAGTGCATCTGGAGATAGGACGGTCTATATGGGCCTTATTCACCTCCATTGTTGAAGATTGGATTCATTCAAAACAAGGACAGTACTTAACATTTATGTGGCACTTTGGGCAAAAAACTTCGTGTGTATTATGCTGAAGGAACCCTTAGTTACGAATATAGGTATGTATCGCGTAGTGATGTTCTGACAAATGACCAACCACATATACAACAGTAGTTCCACCGAACTTACAGGGCTAGCTTCCATTAGCCCTTCCTTGCCGATTTGCCCATTTGCACACTTTTCATGTGCTTTCCATGTCTCCAGAAGGCAGTGTGAGGGGTTAAAGGGCTGCCGCAAGGCATTCTTAGGTGTGACTCGGGGCACAATCCTAAACTGAGTTAGGCCAGCATAAGCTAAGCCAGCAAAGTTTGGCCAGGATAAGGGCCACCATAAAGCAGGTTTGGACTACTCTCGGAATCAGAAAGGCCAGCACACAGACGTGAGCCATCCTCCCTGACTCTGAGAGTAATCCAAACATGCTTTATGGTGGCCCTTGTGCTGGCCAAATTTTGCTGATTTACTTTATGCCGTCCTAACTCCAGTTTAGGATTGCGCTCTCAGCAGCCATTAGTGGTTGTCTAGGCAACGACCAATGCACCTAAAGACGGAGTTTCTAGAATGGATCCCCATCAACAGAGGTGTTTCTTTCCGGTAAAATAGGATTACAGTTTATCAATGCAATCATAAGCATTTCTACTCAGAAGTAAGCTTCATTGAGCTCAATGGGACTTACTCACAGGAAAGTGTATATAGGATTGCATCCTTAGTTAACACAATGAGCTGGGCAGTGCAATCCAAGCGTGCCCCTTGCATCAACGCAACGTCATCATGTCGACGCAAGGGGTGGAGTGCCGGTGTGCAGGCGCCAAGCAGCACCCCCGCATTGGCGCTGAAGCCCTGAAGCTTCAGAGCGCCGACGGAGAGCCTCTGAAGACGGTTGGTGCAAGGGATTATCTACCAAGTATCGGAATGGGGATTGGTGGGAGGGGGGACCTGGGCGGACTTGGGAGGTGGCCATACGGCCATTTCCTAAGCCAGTCAGTGAGGCTGCAAGGCCCCAATTCTGGCCATGCGGTCTCCTCGGATCTGCGCCCACTCTTTAGCACATAGGGGAGGCTGGAGCCTCCCCTACGGTAAGGGAGCACACCCCCTTTGGGGCAAAGTCCTGGCTGACATCTGGAATTCCTGCTCAGTAACTGAGTCAGGCGAGACTGTGCACATCTGGAAAGGGAAGTCACCTTATTTTTCCATTTGCAAAATTTGTATATTCCCCCCCCCCACCATCATGTCAATGTCTGCTGAGTAGCACATCATTTCAAAAGTGCTAAATGGGATGTGGTATAACCACCAAGGTGAAGGAAAGTGTGGAGGAGGGGTGAATAACTGGGAAAGAAGGGGGTATTGCGGAAATTAATGGCTATAAGGGAGGAGATAGTTGGGATGCTCTTTGATGTAACATACACAAAAATATTGTTAAAGTTTTTCAGTACAGCCCCCTATCCGTGATCTTGTTATCCACAGTTTCATTTATCCGCGGATATAATGAATGCTGTGGATAATGAGGGAGAAAGTAAAAAAAACAAACCCAGTAACTAGATAACAATCTAGTAAGTTACTGGGGGCTTTTCCCCCTCTCTTAGCATGTTTGCAATGGATCCATGGTATACGCAGTTTCCTGTATCCATAGAGTGGTATCCGGAATGGAACCCCTGTGATGCCATGGCACACCTGCAAGAGTTCACTGGTGTAGCTAATGAAAGTGTAGCCCGGTGCAGAGGGTAACATGATGGCCTGGAAGTGATGTCACAACAGGAAATGACAAGGCAGTTGTATTTTCATCTTCTAGGGTTGTTGTGTGTTTTTTGGCATTACGTTTGACAGAATGAAGATATTACATTCCAGTTCGTTTCATTGCATTCTGCATTAAATTCCGCATTGAATATTATATAACATGAAGGCATTATTTGTACTTTTCAAGGATTTCACCATTTTGGCCACTAGTGTCAAGCTCAGCTTGTTTCCCCACTAAAGCTTGTTGCCTGGTGCAATTGCGCCCCCCTGCACTTCTTTAGTTATGCCCCTGCAAGAGTTAAATCTTGTTCCTGTCTTCCAGTGTTCTAGCCACTGAGTGCAAAAGCCCTGGATGAGTGAAAAGCACTGAGTGCTTGGAGAAAAAAAAAAAACTTTTCAGTTTAAAATTGTATTCACATTGATTAAAATTCAGTAACTTTAAACATATTGGGCAACCTATATTTAGATCCCGGCTGATCAAGATTCTGCCTCCATTCCAAACAAGCCATGTACCCTCAGGCCTCCTCACCGCAATATTTCTGGCAACAAGCCTGACTGCAGGTTGTATGAATTAGACTTCAAAACTTTCAGGGCTATTCACAAAGGCCCCCTCCTCATGGGCTACGTCAAGCTGGTTTTTCTCTATTAAATCTGAAGGCTCATTGAAATAATCTGAGATGAAGTCAGCTTCTCTAAGTCTATGGGGGTGTGTGTGTGTGTGGCCTTTATGCATTTGAACTTCAAGGACATTCACCTCAAACAGCCCCCCGACCATTAATCTAATGCGTCTTTGTGTATTCAGGAAGCCACTGGGTTCGGTTGCGCTTGTTCCAAGGCACAGCAAGCTCCAAACTATTTTCTTTCATGAATTATGCTTCCAATTCCACTGAGGGAAAGTTAGATAAGATTTGGGAAACAATGGAACAGCACAAGCATCTCTGGGCCGTGTGTGTGTGTGTGTGTGTGTGTGTGTGTGTGTGTGTGTGTGTGTG
>JAJKFI010000020.1:9943604-9974673 GCA_029204185.1 Lerista edwardsae | reverse complement strand
GTGTGTGTGTGTGTGTGTGTGTGTGTGTGTGTGTGTGTGTGTGTGTGAGAGAGAGAGAGAGAGAGAGAGAGAGAGAGAGAGAGAGAGAAGCTGTTAAAAGAAGAGGTATTTGGTAAGAATTGCCAAACAAGTTGCAGGAATGGGACAATATTTAAAGCAGTGCCAGTGCTCTGGGCAGTACCCTGCTAACTGGGCAAGAGGCACTTTTCCAAGTGGTGCTCCTCTTATATTTTAGCAGGGGGAGAGCAATTGTCCCTCTTCACCCCAGCACAGTGTCTTTCTCATGGCTGTTGCTGGTGGTGTTCTCCATTCTTTTCTATTGTGAGCCCTTTTGGGACAGGGAGCCATTTAGCTTTAATGTTGTTATTTGAATGTAAACCGCTCTGTGAACTTGGTGTTGAAAAGCGGCATATAAATACTAGTGATTGATAGTGATTGATTGAGTGCTGCCATGATTGTGCTGGCGCCAGGGAAGTGGGTTGCAATCGTGGTCTACAACAGTGGCTCTCAAACATTTTTGCACTTTTTAGAACGACAATCTGTCCGGAACCCACCTGAAGTGATGTCATGGCCGGGCGTGCAGTCAATGTGATGCCAGAACCTGCTGCTTTCCTGAGAATGTAGCAATGTTGGGTTATTTCTCAGCCATTTTCCAACAGCCAAGTGAATCAGAAAGAAAAAAAGCCAATTTAAAACTTTGACACAAGCAAAACAACCACACAGCCCTCCTCCTTTCTAGCATCCCATTTTCTCATGTTTTCAATATTTTATTTATTTATTTGAAGAATTTATACCCTGCCTTTCCCATGCCGAAGCAAATGCCCAAGGTGGCTTATATGAGCAGGCTAGTCTAAACCACCATTTTTTTCCAACGGGGTTTTTACAAATCTACAGTATTCTTGTGATCCGCCAATCCTCAGGCCCAGATGTCGCCTTCCCAGTGTGGCTCTCTCCTTTGGCTGCCTGCCATCAAGCCTCAGCAGGCAATCGCAAGTCAAGCCTGGTCAGGTCCTCAAGGTCGTATTCCGTTCTTTGCCGGCTGGCCTCCTCACACACTCCACCACAACTCTCCCTTGCGGTGAGCTGATCAGCTCCACAGCGACTCTGTTCTGCCACCACAGGTACTGCAGCTTGTCCCAGCCTGGCATTCGTCTCCCATCCAAAAGCAAACTGCAGATTTTCCTGCTTAGCTTCAGGCAGTACCAGCAGCTCAACAATCAGTCCACACCTCCTGCCCTAGGTGCTTTAGTCTGCTCTAGGTGCTTTGCGACCTGCCTGAAATTAGCTTGCAATCCAGTGATGGGTCCCGACCCACAGTTTGGGAACCACTGGTCCACCACATTTTGGATGCGCAGGGAGGCCCGCAGTGGTTTCTGTTGGCTCACTACACTCTCCAGAGGGGCAGCACGACCACCATTAAGCGAAAAAAAGCCCCTTTTCCTTGAGAATTTTCAGTAGTCATCCTTAAAAAACACCACATACTGAAGAAACTTTTCCAAAAAGGAATGAATAGAAAGAATATACCTGATTAATATTCAGCAATGATTTTCTCTATATTATCAATCATTTATCTATATAAGGAATAGCTTTTAGACGGATGTGCCATTTCTTAGTCATTGAAAAAGGAGCTGTGAACCTGTCTTGATTCCTTAAACATTCTCTGCCGCTTCATGCGCAAGCTGCAATTCACCGGAATCTCTTCATTTTTTCAAATGGCATCAAACTCCCTTACGATTCATTGGTGTGGTGTTGGCCCAGGTGTAACAAAGCAGTACTGTTGCTTCAGGGAAAGGTGTCATTTAATGAATGGAACATCTCCCATTTTTCATTTGCATTATTGATGCAAAATGAGGGACTAACCCTTCCTAATGGTTACAGTGATTAAACAGTTCCAACATCTTAGATCGAAAGAATCTACCATAAGGAGGCACTGGGGAACTTAAAGGATCTCTCTCTTCTTTGGCTTCCTGCTGTTTCCTCGTGGGAGGCTGGACGCAGATGTTATCTTCTTCACTGTTTCATGGATATCATTATTGCATGGAAGTTTTCAATAAAGCTGCAGGTCTCTCCTAAGCAGCTTCAAAGGATGCTGCAACACACATCTGTATCTCCAACAACAAAGGGATCTGTTTTCTATCAGTGTGTAGGAGATTTCAAGGACTCCTTACATGGGAAAAAAAACTTTCAGAATTATTTATTACATTTATATCCTATCTATCCTCCAAGGAGCTCAGAACAGTCCTTGGATTTTTTCCCCCATTTCATCCTCCCAGCAACTCTATAAAGACCGGAGGTGGAATTTGTAGGGGGCCTAGATTGGACCAACCTAGCCAAGTTACTGTTATCTTGATAACCCTTCATTAAAACCTTTACTAATGTCAACCATGGATATATTCAGAAAAACAATAATCAGAAATTACAATTAATTTTAACATTTTCATCAACACTTACAGCCTGCACCTAACCAGAGCTGGAATAGGCAGCTGCCTGGCCTATGCCATATCCAGCCCCAGTTAGGAAGTGGCTGTGGCACAACTCTGAGAGCGCAAACTTCTTGAGAGCGCAATGTTCTTGCAAACGTGCTGTCAAGCGCATCTGCGCAAGCATGTCAGGTGCTGGACCGCACGGGCACTGCTTAGCCCAGCAGCAGCGCCAGCCATGTGCCAGTCGAGCATTGGCGGCACTCAGTTGGCACAGGACCCTGCCAGGGGCACGTCAGAGGCATGCCCGGGGCGTAACTGGGTGGCACAGTGGGCGACGACGGAGGGGGGATGCACAACGGCCATAGTGCCGAATCCTAAACTCTGTCCCCAGCCTCGGTGGAACAGATTCAGGGCACTGCTGTGCATGTTGACCTGTGATCTGAGCAGCCCCATAGGACTGGCTGGGGCTTACCCAGGTGCAAGGAGAAAGCCTCCCCTTGCCCTGCGTTGAGCTGCTGCTGCCTCCTGCTGGGCTTAGGATAGGGCCCTGTTATGTCGGCCTTACTGTGTCGGCACTGCTTAGGATTGCACTGCCCATGAGGGGGCATTTGTCCCTTTACCCCAGGCAAAACCCCAGCCACTCCTATGGGGCCACTCAGGTCTGTGCCAGTGAAACTGCTGGCACAAATCCAAGTAGCCCATGAAGGGCAACCAGGCCAGGAATGGGAGTTAGGATCTGTCCTAAGTGCCGGATCCTGGCTCCACCCCCATCTCCAGGCCAGTGTGCCCACAGGCCATCCCTCTACCCACTTTCTCCCGCTCCATTCCACCTTCCCTCTGCCCTCCCTCTGCCTTCCCTAAGCCACTGCGCCGGCCTTACCCCCCTGACACAAAAGCGCTTTATGGCTTTATGGTCCAAGTTGTCTTTTGGATTGCGCCCCCGACACACGCACAAGAAGCAGCATATGCTGTGCTTCAGAATGCTTCAGATTATTTTTTACTCCATGTCCATTGGATTCATCCTCTGGCCTGGATGCTCAGCATTAAACGATGGACCACAGGAGCCACCATTTGACACCATGTGTTGAACCCAATTTTTCAATTGAGGCCTGGAAACGGCAAAAAAGAAGAATCTTTCTGCTCCCCTCTGCGGAGTATTGAGGAAGAGAGTCAATAAACAAGTAAGCCATGTGCTGTTTAATGCACTCAATCATTTTTTTTTCTTTTTTGGTGTCTTCATTAATTTTTTTACAGGTTTTACAGAAGACAATCAAGCTAATAAGAGTTACATCTATATATCAATAGATAAACTCCTTCCTGGAAAATCCTGAAACCGACAGACATGTCAGAACAAAACATACGTGCGCAATTGCCCACAGATCAAAGGAGGTGTTGTATTCTGCAGAAATGGTGTGTATGATTTATTTTTATGTATGTGTCATTCAGCCTTTCCCTGAACCTTGTGGCACATGAACTTCCCTGATGTCTTTCATGATGCTTCCATTTCGCTGATGGGGGTTGAATGTTGGCAGCTTGTGATCTCCTAAAGGCAGGCGTTTTGAGGTCAAGCTTATGCATTCTTTGACACAAATATATCGTGAACGAAGGGTGTACCTTGTACGGGGTGGGAGTGTGAATGGCTGACGCTTCTTATGAGTCATCATCAGCTTCTATGGTCCAAGCAGCAGCCAGCATCTTGAATGCTACATTTTGCTCCCGTTCCCAGGAAGATGGTCATATTTTGTGCATGAAACCACCTCTCCCCTTCTGCATCCTCACAGCTCGCCTTTGCGCCTGTGGCAGCTCAAGTGGGTGGTGGGCGAGCAGCAGCAGCTGCTCCATTGCCGCTCTGGCTGCTGTGACCCCCCCTGGGCCCCTGCAAGACACACCACTGGGATCAAGAGGTTTCAGAAGGGAAAGGGGATTTAAATCCTTTACACTTCTGAAAGCCTTCCACTCTACAATGGGTCTCCTTGGACCTGTGTCAGCGCTTTTGGTCGCACAATGGCAGGGAGGCTGTCCATGGAGGGGATAGGGTCCAGCGCATGCAATTGCTGCTGGATCCACCCCTCCTGCAGCCTCCCCATCCCTCTTCATGTTAGAATAAGAGAGTCCAGCGGGAACTGAAAACATTGAGTTCCTAAGTGCGGCCTTCAGGACCAAAAAGATTCTTTCCCATGTACCCTCCACAAAGCTAGGAACTGAACTAAGTTTCAGTGCACAGGTTCAATGCACAGGTAGGCTCAGAATGCTACTATGAGCACAACCCTGACCTGGAGTTAGGCCGGCACAGTTGGGCCAGCAAAGTTTGGCCAGCACAAGGGACACAGTAAAGTATGTTTGGATCACTCTCAGAGTCAGAGAGGGCAGCACACAGATGTCAACCCCTCCTTTCTCTTCCACACTTTTCCTGTTCCATTCCCAGCACAAGGGCCACTGTCAAGTATGTTTGGACCACTCCCGGAGTCAGAGAGGCCAGCACACAGACGTGTGCCATCCTCCCTGACCCCAAGAGTGGTTCAAACACACTTTACGGTGTCCCTTGTGCCAGCCAAACCATGCTGGCCTGACTGTGCTGGCATAACTCCAGGTTAGGATTGTGCCCTGTGTTTTGCATGTCGAACACTTACATACATTTTAGCTGAGCTTCCACCCTGAATGTCAAATATAGTTTTACGGGAAATCCAGGGAAAACTTGGAGATCTCCCTGGAGAGACATGTTAATGTAGCTCCTTTGACTTTTCTCAGGATTCCTCTGAAGTTTCTGTTGAGGAGCTCATGCAAACCTTGCCTCCATTTTGCCTTAGGGACATGCACTGACAAGCAATTCCTGGGAGCATCCCAAAGGTGCTCTTGTTGTCAGGGGATCTGAGCTCATGAGCAATGACACAACAGGAAGTGCACCTGTACAGCATCACCAAAAGCATGGCACTCCTTGGCTCATGTTACCCTGTGCCCACATCCTAAGGGTGACCCCTTTTTCACCTCTTGGACAACAGACAACACTGCTACCAGGGAAGTTTGGATCGTATTTGTGAAGGGCTTCCAGGTACTGCTCAAAAGAAGGATGCTTTCGAAGACGAACAGTTCCTGCCGTCACAGGTACAATGAAGAGAAGGAATAGATTCTCACCTGCCATAATTCATCATGAGCTATTCTGATCTATAGCAGAGGGACTCTGAATAAGTCACTGGCTGTGATGAATTCCTGCAGCTGCCTGTGCTAGTTATTTTGTGCATCCACAGAGCTGTTCTTTTCAGCAACACCCCCCTTCCTTCTATTGTTTAAAACCCTGCTTTCAGAGAGATGAGCTGGCTAAAAAAAGATGGATCATGGAACAAAGAGCCTTTCCCATCGAGATTGTGGTCTCAGCTCCATCAGTAACTCTCGGCAAGCTGATGCTCCTTGAAGTAATGTATGTTTGCTCGCTGAAGGCTGCTCATATCATAAAAATCCCCCAGAACTGGGAGCAAGTGACAGGCTTGCTGCATCTTGCAAGAAAGGTCAGTGACCACATGAGTGCTGAGAGTAAATAAACTTCCAGCCCAACCTATGGAGATTGTGAGATAGAGACAAAAGAGACCGATCACTCTCTCCTGGTTTATAGTTCTAACTGCTTTTTAAAAAATATAAAATAACAAGAATAAGGACAAGAATGTCAACAGCAACAATAATGAGAGCTTACTAACCTGGGACCTTCTAGCCCAGTTTGAATTGGGTTATAGAAGATTATTGGGTATGGAAGATGATTGTTAGATTCTAAGATTCATGATTCTTAGATTCAAGATCTAGAGCACAGTCCTAACCTGGGCTGGCAGAGTTAGGCCAGCAATGTTTGGCTGGCACAAGGGACACCATAAAGTATGTTTGGACAACTCGGAGTCAGAGAGGCTGGCACACAGACGTGCACCATCCTCCCTTACTCCGAGAGTGGTCCAAACGTGCTTTATGGTGGCCCTTGCTGGCCTAACTCCAGGTTAGGATTGCGCTCCTAATCTAATTAGGCCTAAAATCCACAGTTTCAGTCTAATTCTTTTTTTTTAGCTCTTCCAATTTTCAAGTGCATCGGTCTTAGAGATGTAAGCGGGGGGGGGGAACATGGGTTCAAAATCTAAACTTATTCTTGAAATATTTCTGGTGCCTAAGCCCTGTTCAGATATTTGAGGGCAAGACCAGTTGTGACACTCGGAGTGCAATCCTAACCTGAAGTTAGGCCAGCCCAGTTAGGCCAGCAAAGTTTGGCTGGCACAAGGGACTCCATAAAGCATGTTTGGACAACCCGCGGCATCAGAGAGGCCAGCACACAGACGGGTGCCATCCTCCCTGACTCCGAGAGTGGTCCAAATGCACTTTATAATGGCCCTTGTGCCAGCCAAACTTTGCTGGCCTAACTGTGCCGGCCTAACTCCAGGTTAGGATTGCACCCTGCTTGCCTGTATAATGCTACGGATGTTTACTTAGAAGTAAATCCCACTGTGTTCAATGGGACTTACTCTCAAGAAGGTGTGTATAGGATTGCAGCCTGTGTCACCAGGGCTTTCTTTCCTCCATATGTTAAAGCAATACAGGGGCACAAATACAGGATTGGGACCACAGAACATGAGAAAGAGGTATTTCACCCCAGGAGACAAGCTCTGCGAGGCTTCTAGTCACAAATGGCTCCAGCTTCACAAGCATTTCAATCAACCGCTTGCAATGGCTTGAGCTTTTACTTGGGGCACGCTCAAAAGCTTGACTCCATTTGAGCAGAACAGCTGAGTGTCTGCACATCCCTATACAGCCAGCCCTAAAATTGGGTTGGTTGGAATAAAACTGGTGGTTCTTCAAACCTGCCAAACACAGTAGAGTTCAATGGGGGTACATAAGAACATAAGAAGAGCCCTGCTGAATCAGACTAAAGGCCCATCTAGTCCAGCTTCCTGCATCTCACAGTGGCCCACCAGGTGCCTCAGGGAGCCCAGGAGACAACAAGATGCTTGCATCCTGTGGCCACTCCCTTCCACCTGGCATTCCGAAGTACCCTACTATTAATATAAGGAGGTTGCCCAAGCCATCATGGCATAGCTCCAAATCTGCCATTTTCCTGAATTCACCGTCTCATTTCCCTTTGTTTCATGATAGGGCTGGTCCTACCTATCAAGAAGTGAAAGTACTCTGGAATCTTGCAAATGCAAAACAGGATATAAATGTCATTAGAAAGCCTAGAGCAGGGATTTTCAAACTGGGGTATTGTGATGCACCATCCAGAAAAGCCCTGCTGCTTTCCTTTTGAGGGGCAGCAACACAATCGCTACAATCGCATTGCTTCTGGCCACATAACGGGCTGGGGGGGGACTTACCACTGCCTGCCCCAGTGCCCGGGAGGGTTGGGGAGCCCTGTGGGCCTCTCTGCAGGGCTCCCTGTGTATTATAAATGTTTGGGGGGGAAATGATCACAACCCACTTCCGGGTTGCAATCACAAAACTGGAAGTGGGTCGCAATAGTTTTTTCAAAAACATTTTCATGCACAGGGAGCTTTGTAGAGGGGTCTGCGGGGCTTCCGAACCCTCCCAGACACTGGGGCAGGCAGTGGTAAGTTCCCCCCAGCCCCAACGTGTGGTCAGAAGTGACACAATTATAGCTATTGCATCGCTGCCATTTCACTCTTCCCCGCAAGTACTTACAGCAGTTCCTGAACTCCCAAAGAGTTCTCCCAAAGAGAACCACTGGCCTAGGGAATAATCAAGTGAGTCCCCCCCCCCAAAAAAAACCCCAAGTTCAATTCCAGAAAAGTGAGACAAGGAGATTAGTGATAACTTTTTTAATTCAAAGTGACATGATTGTATATTTTTTAATAAATGTGAGATATTGGTTCCCTCCACCACCACCCCAGCACCTGCACTTTATTTTTTAAAACTACCTGCTGGCCTTTGGGCTTTCTATGCAACTAATTATATTTAATGATTCAAAGTGTGTGATCTGTGTATGATCAATATCAGTATGACAACAGCTCTGGTGGAAAGGATCTTTTCTTTTTGAAATAACCATCCTTATTGTAATGTTTTGGGTTTGTTTTTTGTTTGTTTTTTGTTTTTTGCCTTTCTACTTATTAGTCTTTGAAATATTTGGCTGAGTGCTTGGAAATCAAGTAGCAGATTTGATTCAAATGGGTCCTTGACATAGATGACCTTGGAAATCTAATAACTTCACGCTATAAAACTGCAAGCAACAACGTTAGCCAGTCGGCAATATCACCTCTGTTGATATGAAGAACTGATGGGAAAAAGGAGGTTAGGAGAATTATTACAACAATGGATCCCCAATTTTGTGAACTTTCTTTTCCCCACCTCAATAATTTGTTTATCTTGTGCTCCCCAGCTAAACACCAATTATCGATTCCATGCAGGGCCGGCCTTAAGCCAATGTGACCAATGTCATCATATTGAGCCCTGCGCTTTGGGGGGGGGGGGAGCACACCAGTGCAGCAAGCATATTGTCTGCAGCAGCCGCCGGGGTCTCTATGAACTGTAAGTCAATGGGGTGAGCCAAGCAGCTTCGCCTTGGGCCCTCCCACCTGCCCCTGCCTCCGAACAGCCCAAAATGGGCCTCCCGGAAGCAGTTGGCAGTTATGTCATCGTTATCACCACCAACTAATTCCAAGTGCCGTGCTTTTCTTGTGGCACCACAAGTGCTCTTCTTGGTGAGTGGGAAGCCCCGCAGGGAGGGTGCTGGGTCCCATGGGAATGGCTTGAATTGGGCCTCACCACTCCTAGAATCGGCCCTGATTCCATGGGTGGGTATGCACAGTTCTCATGCACAGTCGCAAGCACCACTGCTGACGCATGTGAAGATCAGTGACTTGGAGTAGTACTTGAACACAAACCCTAGAAGAGGAATAGAAGAGGGCCTCACAAATCTTCTCCTAGAACTTCACATAGGAAACACTCCCCACTTCCTTTACAAAAAAGCTTAAAACTTCTGTTTGGCAATGGGGAAGCACAGAGCAGTGGCTGTTCTAAGCTAGCAAGACCGCAATTCTATTCCTCACCACTTCCTTTTCCAGCTCCCCTCCTGCTCCTCCCTCCCCTCTTATTCTAAAAGACAGCATGACAGAAGAGGGGTAGTCAGAAGGAGAAGAGAAAAAATATTGATGGAGGAGGAAGAGAAGTTTGGCCTGGAGGTGGGGTGGGGAAGAAGAATTCTGAAGGAAGAGGGTTTAGGTTGGAAGAAGAAGGAGAAATGCTGGGTGAGGGGAGGGTCTCACACTGGGGGTACAACCTTAACATGGAGTTAGGCCGGCACAATTTGGCCGGCACATGGGCCACCATAAAGTATGTTTGGACCACTCTTAGACTCAGAGAGGCCAGCACACAGATGTGCGCCATCCTCCCTGACTCCAAGAGTGGTCCAAACGCACTTTACAGTGGCTCTTGTGCGGGCCAATCTGTGCCGGCCCAACTCCAGGTTAGGATTGCGTTCGTAGTGCCATAAAACATTTGCACACATGATAAATTTTTGGTTTGATTTGCTCTTTCATTTCTTGGAGAATTGCATGAACGTCGGAGCTCTTTTTTGGGTGGTGAGGCATATATTTCTATTATCCTCATTTGACCTTTTGGATGAAGTAAGGTGTGAGAAATAAAACACAATGCAGGCTTGTATAATAGGTTTTCTGTTGCGGTGGCATTTGTACTGGATGTCTTTCAACTTTGGGGGCTCATTAAAAGATTTCCTTGAGGCTGAAGGTAGGAAACCAAAAAGATGTCAGTCCTCCAACCAGAACTTCAAGCAAAGGAGATATTTCTCTGCCCTTCAGAATCTCTTAGGCAACAGATGGCTCTCAATAGATGAAGCAGGAGCTACTATCAAAGCAGAGAGTTTTGGCCAAATTTATTTGGTGTTGCTGGAGAGACTGTTAAATTTCCCTGTGTCTAATGAGAGAAGGGTAACATGTAGATTATAATACATTGGCAGACCATATTGGTGGACCACTTATAGCTTGCTGGATAAAAATGTCGGTATGGATGGTCTTATCTAACAGTATACTCCTAATGTTCCCAAGCATGAGTTACATACGATCCAGGGACGAACAGAGGCCTGAGCGCGCCCATGGCAGGCGATGAAACCGTGCCCCCAGGACGTCGCCCCACCCCCATGTGTCATCCAGGCACGCCTCCCAGGCACACTATTTGGCAGGCGCAGATCCGAGGAGTACACAGGGGAGGCTGGAGCCTTCCCTACGGTAAGGGAGCGAACAGAGGAGGCTCCAGCTTCTCTCAGTGTCTCAGCCAACACTGCCGAGTCGGCCTCGCCATTCGGGCGCTGCATAAGGTTGCACCCTTAATGGTATTCCTCTTCTTTATTTTATAACGAAACAGAACTTTGGCTATTCATATGATCTGAGCAGAAGAGCAGCAGTGGGGAGGGATGCTTTCCCTCCTGATTTTTGTTGAAAATAACCTGCCGTGATGGCAGACTGAGCAGTAGGCTGGTGGACCTAACAGTCTGCCTGCATACCATGTACATAGGATTGGGCCAAAAAAGAATATCAGGAAGAGCAGAAAGGTGGGAATGTGCAAAACAAACAAACAAAAACCTCCCCCATGAGTCGTGTGTCTATTCTGAAGGCAAGTACTGTAGTTGCATCTCTGCATTAGGAGTGATCAAATAATCGGCTTCCATACAAAGCAGAGTAAACCCAGGATAAATCTACCCTTCCTCATGCAGCTTATTGGATGTACACAAGATCAGTGTAGTGTATCAATCATGCAGAGCTGTAGACTCTGCAGGTGGACACGTTGAGCTCTCCATAGACATATTTTATGAAATTGATTTTTCAGGGTAAACAAACAGTTCTTCTTTGTCATATTATTATGGGAATTCCTGAGCTAAAGCTAGTCATGACTGAGAGCTTGATCCTGAGGGCTCTGTCGCTGGCATTATGCTCCTACGGCTGACCCTGAGTATCGTGAACATTCTGTAAAGCACTTTTGCAGCACTGAGGGAGCAGGGAGCTCTGGCGCTAGGCTGGCACAAGTCAGCCCTGTGCCTCAGCACCACATAGAAGGACGTCCCAAACTCATCAAAAGCCGGCCAGCGGCAAGGCTTTTCAGGGTGCGGGGGGGGGGGAGGAGAAGGGGTTTGGATGAAATGGGGCGGCGGGAGTGGGGATCAGGCCTGGGAGAGGGGTGGTGGCACTCCAGGTTAAACCGCTGAGCTGCTGACCGGAAGGTTGGCAGTTCAAGACTGCACAACGGAGTGAGCTCCCCTTGCTTGTCCCAGCTCCTGCCAACCTAGCAGTTTGAAAGGACATAAAAATGCAAGTAGACAAATAGATACCACTTTGGTGGGAAGGTAACGGCGTCCCATGCACCTCAGTGTATAGTCATGCTGGCCACATGACCATGGAAACTTGTCCTCAGGACAAACGCCGGCTCTTCAGCTTAGAAATGGAGATGAGCACTGCCCTCTACAGTCAGTCACGACTAGACCATTCGGCCTTGGGGAAACCTTTACCTTTTACCTGTCACCAAATCCTGAAGCCCCTCCAAGGCCAAGCAGCCCAACACAGGTTTCTTCAACTCTGCGCCCATTCAAATGCAGGCGCAGAGCCAAGGAGACCCATTGCTGCCACCTGCAGTCTCCCTGGGGATGCTCCCTTCCCATGATGAGACCAGCAGTATCCCAGAGGCCTCAGAATCCAGCAGTTGCTATTTCGGCGCTGCTGGAGCACTGGGCGCCATTGGGTTCAGGATTGGGCTGCCCGTCTGAAGTCCAGTCACACTTATTTGGTAGTAAGCCCTGCTGATAATTTGGTGTGCATTCCTGACCTGGAGTTAGGCCAGCAAAGTTTGGCCGGCACAAGGGCCACCTTAAGGTATGTTTGGACCACTCTCAGAGTCAGAGAAACCAGCACACAGATGTGTGTCATCCTCCTTGACTCCAAGAGTGGTCCAAACATGCTTTATGGTGGCCCTTATGCCAGCCTAACTCCAGGTTAGGATTGTGCCCTTGATCTTTACATGTCTTTTCTCCTTTCCCAGGTAAGGAGTTTGTGTGTGTGTGTGTGTGTGTGTGTACATATTAAATAATACATATTTAATACATATTAAAAAAGAAAAGTATTATTAGCATGAGCCACTCAATATCATTTAATTTTCACAGTTCATCCATCTGGATATATGTATGGGTGCGCAAGGGTGTATTTCCCTCTCCAACATCATTTGCCGACATTTGACAGAGATGAGAATGTATAAAAATGAGTGCTATTTTTTTAAAGGGCTCAATCCTAACCCACTTTTCAGCACCGGGATAAGGGAAATGCAGCTCTGAGGTAAGGGTTCAAACATTGGTAAGGTAAGCCAACAAACATTCCCTTACCTTGAGGAGACCTCTGTTGCTACTACTCCACTGCAGGATGCAACATATGCCCCATTGGCACAGCTATGTCAATGCTGGGAAGTGGGTTAGGATTGCACCCTAAAATAGTGGATAGAATAGATTTGACACACTTGTGGGCTGAGCATTGATAAAGGAAGTGCTAGCCAGGACATCTTTGCCCTCAGAGCCAATGAAAAAGTTAAACTGTGCCATTTGCACAAGAGAGCACAACGGAAGGATGGATTCAGCCTTGCATTCTTGCCTAGAGACAGCAACGAAAACATGGAGCTCATTATGGCAAGGCAGCTAGGATTTAATTAGAACAGGGCAGACAGGTACTGCTGTAGTATTGGCACAGACAAATGATAAACAGATACAGCTGGAAAGGTTACTTATGCACCCTCCTCCCCCTACACACAATATGTTGAGGTTGAAGTTTAGGGCTGAAAATATACAAGTTTCAATACATTCCAAACTTGAATCCTTTTCTATTTCCAGCCCTACACTTCAGTACAGCATATGTGGAAGAGGAAATCAATCAATCAATCAATCAAAAAGTATTTATATACCGCTTTTCCACACAAGTTCACAAAGCGGTTTACAGGCAAATAATAACAAAGTTAAATGGCTCCCTGTCCCAAAAGGGCTCACAATCTAAAAAAAAAAATGCAGACCACCAGCAACAGCCACTAGAAGACTGTGCAGGGGTGAAGAGGGACAATTACTCTCCCCCTGCTAAATATAAGAGGAACACTACTTGGAAAAGTGCCTCTTGCCCAGTTAGCAGGGGTAGGAAGGAAATGTGAAGGAGAGTGGAGGGCCAGAGTGTCTCCTCCATGCTTCCTTTTCCACTCCACCTCCCTTCCTGTTCCAATCCAGGGATGAGGAAGAGCAGTGGAAGCAAGAAGTGGAATCTGCTCAAGTAGTGGGCAGATGGGCAACCCCTGCCAATATGCTGCCTGAGAAAACTGCTTTCAGTTGACCTCATAGACGAACCGGCCCTATTCAAATTCTCCCTTATCCATTGAGTGCACTCAGTGGCATAGCTAAAGGGGCAAGGGGTACACTGTCCCTGTATCATGCCTTGAGGGGGTGTCTTAGAGGCCTCCAAAAGGCACTTCCACGAAAAGTGCCTTTTGGAGGCCACTAAGACAGTGTTCTTCAACCTGTGGGTTGGGACCCCAATGGGATCAGGATGCCTCATTTTTCGGGGTCACAGCAAGCTTTCAAAGCCTAGGCTAGAAAGGGCTTGGATTCAATCCAATAAATGTTACTGAGTTCTTGATATTACCCTGCCCAGCCTCTTCTTGTTGTCTTCCCCCTGCAGCTCCTAAGACCAGTCCTGTTTAGGCTGCCACATCAAAGCGTTGTTATGGAGATGCAAAAGGTAGGGAGAAATGGGGCAGGTGGAGGCAGGTTAGGGTCTGGGAGGGAGCGGGATCGGCAATGTTTCCCCAGTCTCATACTTCAGTTTATTCATTTATTGGGGTTGGGGCATGGAAAAGGTTGAAGACCACTGCTCTAAGACACCCCCTCAACGTGGTACCAAGGGCTTCATAAGTGGCCCCCAGCCTAGTACCCCCCCAGCCTAAAAATATGGCTCTAAGACATTCTATAGGGATGTTAGCATTTATGGGGGTATGGGGACGAGGTGGAGCAGCAGGTTAAACCACTGCTGCTGAGCATTCTGACCGGAAGGTTGGGAGTTTGAGACCACGCGACAGAGTGAGCTCCTGTCACTTGTCCCAGCTCCTGCCAACCTAGCAGTTTGAAAGCACATAAAAATACAAGTAGCTAAATAGGTACCACTTTGGTGGGTAGGTAACGTTGTTCTGTGCGCTATGGTTTATAGTCATGCCAGCCACATGACCACAGAAGCTTGTCCTCGGGCAAACGCCGGCTCTACACGCTTAGAAATGGAGATGAGCACTGCCCCCTACAGTCGGTCACGACTAGACCATTCGGTTGTGGGGAAACCTTTACCTTTACCTTATGGGGGTATGGGGATGTGATGCCCAGGTGCCAGATTTTTAGATTAGATTTAGATTTAGATTTTATTGGCCAAGTATGTAACCATACCTGGAATTTAGTGCGGCTACCAGCAACATACAAACAATGCTACATACACACACAATAAACAGTAAATTCACAAAACAAGGGCCTTATTCAGAATGAGACACTGCCTCAGCCTCCAAGTCACAGCATATATTACAAGTTCAACAATTTATAAAAAACAAATGCCTCCTCCTTTCTATTCCAGATGTATTCCAGACTGTCCTGAATGCACAGTTAATAAGATGCAGTTCGTCCATTTTGTTGACAAGCGAATGAAGATTAGAAAGATGAATAGATGGTAGTACAAAGTTCATTCCATGTTGTAGTAGCTTGGTCAAAGTACCAGCACCTTTGATGAATCCTCCTCCAAGTCTCGCACGGAGCCGCAACACCTCTCGACCAAAGCAACTGTACTGCTTTCTTCTTCTTCTTAAGATGCCTTAGCAATGCCACTGAAGGCGCAATCCCAGCCTGGAGTCACTTGTGCTGGCCCAGGAGCATTGCAAAAGCACCGTAAAGTGCATTTGGACCACTCTTGGAGTCAGGGAGGCTGGCACAGACTCATAAGAACATAACATAAGAAGAGCCCTGCTGGATCAGGCCAAAGGCTCATCTAGTCCAGCTTCCTGTATCTCACAGCGGCCCACCAGGTGCCCCAGGGAGGCATGAGACAACAAGATGCTTGCATCCTGTTGCCACTCCCTTGCACCCAGTACTCACTTGCAGACGCTTTCAGATAGGTTTATAGTGCCCTAAAATAAAAAAGCACACACATCCCCACTCAGAACATGGCAACTAAATATAATCTATTGCATGCTTTCTGTCTTCTGCTTAGCAATTTGTTTTCAAAGGTCAGCAGAGTTATTACTTTGGCGGTGGAGAGCCTAGAGATGTAGGACTGCAGAATGCTGGAGGTGTCGTCACCTCCACTGTGATTTATACATTTTCTGTATTCTTGTCTATCAATTTCCTGTCACCTGTAATATTAAACTTAGAGAGGAAGAAGTATGCTGTTGGGTAGAAAAAACATGACTCCAGGCTGAGAGATCCTATCCAACTTTCCAACACTGATGCAGCCACAATGCAGCCCCAGGGTAACATACATCCCTCACCTGGAAGAGATGGAGTCAGGGAGGAGCTCCATGCCCCACTGCCCATAGATGCAACTTCTCACTCACAGATACATCAGCCTTGGAAAATTCAACAGGATTGGACACTAAAGCTGCAACTTTACACATCCTTGGATGTAAACCCAATTAAGGGTGCAATCCTAAACTGGTTAGGCCGGCATAAGCTAAGCAAGCAAAGTTTGGCCAGCACAAGGGACACTGTAAAGTATGTTTGGACCACTCTCGGAGTCAGAGAGGCCAGCACACAGATGTGCACCATCCTCCCTGACTCCGTGGTTCATGCTTTATGACTCCAACACGCTTTATGGTGACCCTTGTGCGGGCCAAACTTTGCTGGCTTAGTTTATGCTGGCCTAACTCCAGTTTAGGATTGCATTCTCAATTCAATGAGACTTTTTGCCAAGTAGACACGCATAGGATTACACTGTCAATTACTTAACACATCCATAATCAAGGCCACTCTTTTTGTGCAGTATGCATTTCTTTTTTTAAATTGCTGTATAACATTTCTGTATAACTGAGAGGGGATATGATAGCACTCTTCAAATATCTGAAGGGCTGTCATAAGGAAGAAGGGACAAATTTGTTCTCATCTGCCTTTGACAGCAGAACTAGGTCCAAAGGGTACAAACTGCAAGAGAGGAGATTCTGGTTGGACATCAGGAAGAGTTTCTTGACGATAAGGGCGGTTTGAGAGTGGAACAGAGTGCCGAAGGAGGTGGTGGATTCTCCCTCACTGGAGACCTTCAAGCAGAGGCTTGACAGGCACCTGCTGGAGATGCTCTAGGAGGATTTCCTGCTACAGTTAAGGGGTTGGACTAGATGACCTTGTAGGTCCCTTCCAACTCTATGATTCTATGATTCTTTAACATATATACCTGAAGTGATTTATCCTAGTATTAAAATAGCATAGGTTTTATTGGTTTTTCTTGCTTAGTTATTAAACAATATTTTAATTGTTCAATTTTAAAATTTAGTTATTAAATGCTATTGCTTTTAAACGTTGTAAGCCACATTGGGTGCCCTTAACAGGAGAAAGGCAGAGTATAAACTCAACAAATAAACAAACACTACCATAGTTTTACAATCAATTTCTGATGAAACAGACAGCAACACAGTCTAAAGCACAATCCTATGTATGTCTACTACATTGAATCCAATGAAAATATCTGCGAGCAAACATTTTCCTCTGATGGGAAAATTATAAAAGAGTTGTGTCATTGAGACTGATCTTGGGGAAAAGAAAAAGGAAATAAGTAACACTTTAAGGTATGTGTTCACTATTTTTTGAAGAAGGAATTGTTTGGGACATGACATATTGGTATTACTTGCAACAAAAGTTTTAAAATATTTTTCCAAGCCTCTTTTAAATGCTTCGCTACATTTACACTGTAAATCTTTATGTATTGATTTGCTTATTAATGCAATAGTAAATCATACTAATGGAGAAAGCCAGACATGTTATTAAACTGGACAAATTAAGAAGTGCATCTCCACTGGATGTTCTGTATATATTTTTTAAGCCAAAGGGTTGTAAATCCTACATTGTCCTTGTCTCATCCATGAGGCATGAGAGCTCTGCATTGTACACATTGATAGGGCAGCCTAATCCTAAACTTCCCCAGTGCCTAGTGGTACAGGAAGGCTGAAAAGGCTGCTGCTGTATCTTATGGGGCCAGGTAAGCTGCCTGAGGTTTCTTTGGGATAAGTGAACATCGATTCCTTTACCCCATGTGCAGTGGTGTCATTCAAATGATTTAGGAACAGGAACTCACTTTTGATTGGCACTTGTCGGGGTCCACCCACCGGAAGTGATGTCATAAGCCGGAAGTGATGTCATGGCAGGAAGTGAGGTCATAGCCAGAAGTGATGTCATGACAGGAAGTGAGGTCATGGCAGGAAATGAGATCATGGCAGGAAGTGAGATCATGGCAGGAAGTCCTGTCAATTCCCAAAGTATTCCAGATCACTCTCAGAGCATGTTAAGAAGGCTTACTTAGGATTGCACTCTCAGTCTCTGCAGCTCAGGATATAGGATTGTGCTGCAGCCTCTGCAACCATCCCTGCCCCCTCCTGGGGCTGATCCTCCCCTGTTCCACCCTCCCTCTGCCCAGTTCTGCCCCTGCCCACCTTCCCCTATGTCCCCCCACCCCGAAAAGCCTTCCCACTGCCCAGCAGGAGCACTTATCACTGGCATCCTCCCGACTCTGTGGCTCCTTACAGCACTTTGTGTCAGGGGTTGCTGGGGCAGCATGTGGGCCACCAGTGCTGCCCTCCACATAGGATTGGGCCCTAAGTCACAGTCTTTGGTCTGCACCTTTTGGTTCCCTTGATAGGTGTGACTTCTCACCCTCCATTTTCCTTTTTCTTCTTTGTCCTCTTGGATCTGAGCCTCTCTTATCCACACATTCAGGCTGTAATCCTATGCTGACTTCCTTGAGAGTAAGTCCCATTGAATCAAACAGCGTTTACTTCTGAGTAGACATGCACAGGATTGTACCACCAATCCAATTAGCTGCACAGCACTACAGTATTTGCCTGTGTGTGTGATATCATCCCACCAGACGTATCATTGCGATGCCACTGGCAAAATCATGTGGACGGTCACAGCCAAAAGCAGTGGTTTCCAAGCTGTGAGCCACGGCTCCCTGGGGAGTTGTGGACACCAGCCAGTGGAGCCGTGGAATCCTTGTGAAAAGCCCCCCTGCCCTATTCAATGTATAGGATTGTAGCCCTAATGGGGAGTTGTGGCCAATGGCCCAGTAGGTCAAGGGAGCCCCCCCGTCAAAAACGTTGGGAACCACAGGTGAAAAGGGCTAAATGGAAGTGTGGGCAAATGAAGAAGGGACCTTGAAGCAAAGAAGAAGAATGAAAATAGTGCCAAGGGTAGCAGTGAGGTTACACAAATGCATTTGGAACAAATTTTGACTGATCAAACATGAAAGGCCATTGAAATGAACAGGAAATGAAATTAGTTGGTACCTCATTGATACTGCAATGGATGGTGGAAGGTGCTGGAGCAAAACTCATAGACAGGGATGAAAAGGGTTGTTGTTCCGTGGTAGTGCACTTGCATTGCATCCAGGGCTGGCCCAAGGCCTCCCCATGCCTGTCTGATGTTGCCCTCCCCTTAATAATAATAATAATAATAATAATAATAATAATAATAATAATAATAATAATAATAATACATGTATTTATATACCGCCTTTCTTAAGATCACTAGATTTCTCTAGTGATTACAACTCAAGGCGGTTTACATAGGCAGACTTTTCATAAACCCGAAGGTTTTTACAATTTACAGAAATGTTCTGTCTTTCAAGAACTACACACATTCAGATCTTCCTTTCTGGATTTAGCCTTAACCTGCAGGGCAGAAGTCACTTCCCCCACCTGTTCTCCTCCTGCTCCTTGGATTGAAAAAAGGAAGAAGGGAATGGAGCAGAAAAAGTGTGGAAGAGAAGGAAGGGGTGACATTCTAGCCCACCACTCTTCTGTCCTCCACACTTCTGCTCCGTTCCCCTCTTGCCTTTTGATTCCAGGGAGGAGGAGAAATGGGCTGGCGCACACAGGCAGGTGGGTGGAGGTGGGTGATCCCCAGCAGTCTGGTTCCTGAGATGATCACCTCATCTATTATTATATAATTCAACACCTCATGGGTCGTATTAACCCATGGCTGAGCCCCTAGGCTTTATAAGGGTTCTGCAGCTCAGTCAATACATCACTTTCTCCCCATCTATTGCCTTGTTACAAAACACACACACACACACACACACACAAGCCTGCCAACGCCCAACGCCCAACCCAGGAAATACAACTGCAGGTGGGCTTCTCCTCACCAACAGAGCCAGACTTGCATGGAAGCTCCGCAGCAATGCAGCCTCCACATGCAACCCAGCTCAACCCCTGGAGGAGGAGCTTGCCCCATGTGGTTCTTCGAGAGCTCTGCAAGCCTTGCCTTTGCAAGGTCTGGACTGCTGTAGTCTTTTGCCTGCTGGAGGCCTGGCAGACCAAGATGAGGAGTCCTGGGGGGGGGGGGGGAGATCCAGAGAGCCATCCATTAGGCTGATGCCCAGACATGCTAACTTGATGAGCTCCAGGCTTCAGCCTAATGGATAATATGGCCCTGACCTCATTTCAGCCTTCTGAATGAGCCAACCCTGTTTTCATGCAGAAAGCTCCAAGTTCATTCCTCAGGAGCTTCTCCAGCTAGGATTAAGAAAGGCCCCCGTGTGAAACCCTGGTGAGCCACAGTAGACCACCCTGAGCTATCTGGACAGATGCTCCAATGTGGTCTGTCAGGCGGCTCCACATGGATATATTTCTAACTTTCCTTTTTTTTCCCCCCTCTATATTTCTTCTATCAAGATTACTTCTGGCTTTAAATACGGCACTTGGCGCCTTTCCGTATTCATTCTCTAGCCAGATCATTATCCAATTTAACAGAAGCTTTCTACAAACAGGGAGATTAGGCAGTTTTATGCTGCACATGAATAATTTCCATTGACTAATGAAATTACTTCTGAAACCACCAAACACAAAGCCATTTGTTTACTGAAATAATGTGCACCTTGGATAGATTGGCTTGTCAAGCTGTTTGTACATCTCATATTGTTGGTTGTACACGGCCTGTATTGGTCCTGTCCTTTTTCCACTAGACCAAGAGCCTGCAGGGTGCTGAGCAAGGTCTGGTCTAACTTGGTGTGGAGATAAGTCATTACCAATGTCAAGCAGTAGGATAGAGCACCAGGGACCTTGAAGTAGATAACACATTCTTGTTTATGGGCAAGCAGTCCAATGGTTGTTTATGGGTAAGTTGTTGTTTATGGGCAAGTTGTTTATGGGCAAGTAGACTTCAAAAACCTATCCAGAGCGCAATCCTAAACTGGAGTTAGGCCAGCATAAACTAAGCCAGCAAAGTTTGGCCAGCACAAGGGTCACCATAAAGCGTTTTTGGTCTACTCTCGGAGTCAGGGAGGACGGCTCACGTCTGTGTGCTGCCCTCTCTGACTCCGAGAGTGGTCCAAACATACTTTACGGGGGTCCTTGTGCTGGCCAAACTTTGCTGGCTTAGTTTATGCCTGCCTAACTCATTTTAGGATTGCGCCCTCAGGGATGTGTAGAATTGAGAAGCATTCTGAGAAATATCACATTATTTGTTTGTTTAATGAATTTATACCCCGCCTTTCTGCCCCAAGGGCAACCCAAGGTGACTTACAATATTAAAATTATAAACATTAAAATCAAATAAAACTAACAATAAAACAATTAAAATTTAAAAATGAACAGGCCCCCATGGTTGCAGTTAAAAAATGCTAGCCAGCATGTCAACAGTTAAAACCTTCTTTAAATTAAAAAAAAAAGTCTTAAGACCCCACGGAAAGATTGCCAAAGCTGTACTTCATTCTAAGGGGAGGGTTTTCCACAACCAGGATTTTACAGAAACAAATTTGGCTTCACCTGAAAATTCCAGGGTGTTGTTCCTTGGGTCAATCCCAAAATTCACTTCACAACCCTAAGGATGCTTGAGAAATGTTACAACCCTTACGGCGAGAGGTGGGAGGAAACAGTTTTGTTTTTTCACATATTTTGGTGATTTCTAAAAGTAGAAGTGCAGAAAGTGGGGTGATGTGTTTTTATTCAAAATTAGCATCATCATTATTAGCATAATCAACTGTAACCATTTAAAAAGTGTACAAGGTAGGCGATATAGGTGGTATAGTCTCAGCAGGTGCAGCCCAATCATTACCCATGCACCCCCATGTAATGGACATAGCTTGTGGTGTCAGCAGTGCCCTCCGTTGCTGATTCCAGAGCACACAGGGTTAACCCCAGAACTCCTGCTGCTTTCAGGAGCACAGCTGTAGCCTAGGCAAGCTAATGAGGGCTGGTTAGAGGCAGAAATGCTGAGTCACTCAGCAGGTGCTAACTGAGTGACTGAGGCACAGGTGCAGATGAGTGTGGCTGGTTAGCTATAGTCTGCTCAGCAACAGTCTCTGATAGGCCTGCAGATGTATAAATGTAGAGGCAGGAGCAGCATACTGGTGTGGGAGGAGCAAAGTTTGGTGAAAGCGGAGAGAACGGACTGACAAACCTGTATCTGACCCGCCATGTGCATGGGCTACTGACTACAAGCTTGGATTCCAATTTGGCTGGCTGCAACTTGGACCTGGACGGACCTGGCATACTGATCATTGGACTGGCCTATGGGCTGCGGAACTTGGATCCCGGACTAACTGAATTTTGGACTTTCTGGCTCGGGACTGATGTTGAGTGGCGCGGCTGCTGGGCTTAAAGAGGTAAGGCCTGGTCGTGTTCCCTCTGTGAGAATATATATATTGATTCATGATTTTGAACAACAACACGAAACATAGTGTGACTGGTGATGAATAGGCTGGTGTTCTCAGATAGCCAGGGTAAGGGGGGGGGTGGCTGGAGAAGCCGCTTGTGTGTAGGCCAAGGCCTGTTTTGAACGACTAAGTTGCAAAGGGAATAAAACAATAAACAAAGGAAAGTTATGAGAAGAAGGGAGGGGGACTGAAAGCACTCCTCAGCTAAGATAAGAAAAACCTTGGGAGAAACTGGAGTGCGTGATGAGGCTTTTGGCCTGAACATGGATCGTGGGTTAAAGCATGTGCAAAGGAGGGGGGGGGCGTACATAAGAAGGAGGAAGGGAAGGGGGAAAGTAAATTATTCTGCATGAGTGTTAGCAATTGGCTGAGAGGTAGCAAACGAAGGTGCAGTAAGGAGCTCCGCCTTAGTAGTATAAATTGTTGCACCCATTTTGTACAAGGTGTGGTTTTGCAGCCTGTTTCATTTGATTTTTTTGCTGGCCACCCATATTTGCGAATATGTAAATAAACCTTTCTATTGAACCATGAACTGGGAGCCAAATTTTATACCTAACACCTCCATTACTGCACCAGGGCTGCTTAAAGGGGAAACCAGTCGCCCTAGTGTGGGCATCAGGGCCCTCAGGGAGGCCCAGCAGGAGTTTCTGGCGGAACACCCCATTATTAAATAATACATGAAAAAGAAATACTTCTTTACACAAAAAACACATTAGAATTACAGAAAGCGGTGCTATGTGTTTTTATTTTGTCACCGTTTTAGCCCTCCTCTATTTATGGCTTGTTAGGATACTCTTGAAAATTCTCAGATTTTCACCACTCACTGTATCCTGCCGGCAAGTTGGGCCGCACAATCCAACGTGGAGTTATGCATGTTTGCACCAGCAAAGAGACTTGAGGAGGCCCATTGCAAAGGCCCCCTTCCCCCAAGGAGCCTCCAATGGCTGCTGCAACTCCCATTGGATGCAGCGGCAGGCGTATTTGTACCGCTGCTCCTAGGCAATTTAGGTTTGCACCGTGAGAAGGTTACTTCAAGGCAGTGATGTCATGCAGGGGGTACGTGAGTACCGGTTTCTAGGATTACAGCTGGCCCCGCCCATTCGCCCACCCACTCGTTGACTCCGCCCTCTGCAACGTTTGAATTTCCTGCATGTTTGAGTTGCCTGCATGTTCTCAGAGCCAGGCAGGCAGCGAGCGGAGCCTTTCCTTGCCTTGCCACTGAAAAATGAGTTGCCCTGGGGTTTTAACATGATGCCAGGCCTCCTTAACATGTTCTGGGGGTGCTGTGGAATACTGTTGCAACTGTTGGGTCAGTTTAAAATCATCTGAGGCCTCAAAAAGGGCTTTTTTCATGTCACTTCCTGCCACAACATCACTTCTGGCTTATGACGTCACTTCTGGTGGGCGGGTCCCGACACGTGCCAATCAAAAGTGAGTACCTGTTCTTAAATCATTTAGATGACACCACTGCTTCAAGGGGCAGATTGATTGGGAGTGTCCACATCCCCTCTTCCTTCCTCCTCCTTTATATTTCTGGGATTTGAAAAGGATGGGGGTATTTGAGCAGAGGAGGACCTGTGGACAAGAATAGAGTGATGGGCCAGCGTGTATAAAGGTGGCAGTGCTATTTGGTGTGCTTCCTCAAGCTCTTGGGAGTCTTGAGGCCATAGATATACTGATGCAACCACTTAGGATTGTGGCTCTGCTGCTTAGCCATGTTGCTTGGCCATGCTGTCCTCATTTTAGTTTAAAGTTCTGAGAGGTGCGGATGGAGGTGTTCCCCCACTTTCTCAGGGGCTTAGAATTTTCTCTGAAAGAAAATCACAGAGCGAGTTTGAATTTTCTAATAAGGCGCAGTATGGAACCAAGGCTGAAGATTGACAATATAATTACCTTTCTAGAAGAACCAGCATTGTGCCAGCAATTTCCGTGACAATTGTTAGTAGAATAGTGCTAAATATTTTCATTAGAGAATCCCACCATTGGAATGAGACAATTTGGATAAGGTGCAATCATCAACCATCCGTGGAAGAACAAATCCAAAAATGCAGACTTGTGATGGACTTGTGTCATTCATGTCTGCAGAATGAACATGAGTCAGCTGCCATTGGAAGAGCCCCACTGGATCAGGCCAAAGGCCCATCTAGTCCAACTTCCTGTATCTCACAGTGGCCCACCAGATGCCTCAGAGAGCACAGGAGACAACAAGATGCCTGCATCCTGTGGCCACTCCCTTGCATCTGGCATTCTGAAATAGCCTACTAGTAATGTAAGGAGATGGCACCACCCATCATGGCCTATAGCCCACGATGGACTTTTCCTCCAGAAATCTGCCCAATCCCCTTTTAAAGGCACCAAGGCCAGAGGCCATCACCACCTCCTGTGGCAAGGAGTTCCACAGACTAACTACACGCTGGGTAAAAAAAGTATTTCCTTTTATCCGTTCCCAACACTCAATTTTAGCGGATGTCCCCTGGTTCTGGTGTTGTGAGAGAGGGAAAAGAACATCCATCAATCATGCCCCGCTCTCAGACGCCTTTTGAATTTCTATATAAGCCCTATAAACCCCTCCAATTGCCTCTCTTGTTTGCCTCCCCTGCAATCTCATTCACCCACACTTAACTTTCATACAACTCCAGCAGCAGCAGGAGGAGAATGGAATGCTATATCTCTCCCACCCCTGCTGCCAGGTTCCCTGCAAGGCTGCATATTAGATCCAAGAAGGGCTGAGAACTACAGATTTCCAGGGCTACTCACCAAAACAAAAAACCCTGCAATTCCCAGTGGCTCACTTTCATGCAGCAACAAGAAAGGGAAGCGGGGAGAAAGGGGACTTGGAGGGAAGTGTGTGTGGGTGGATGTGTGAGACAGTGAGAGGCAGGGAAGAAGGTCTTAAAGCATTTTGAACCCAGCAAGTTTGACGTCTCTGAACCACCTTTGGCAGGATTATGAAGAGTGACATTAATTCATTAGCCCTGTGTATTATTTATGCCAAGCTGAGCAAAGTGATCTCTTTATATCCCCACATGATCTGCCTCAATAGTTTGAAAATCCATTCGATTTAATTTGGCAGTGCTATTGTGTAAGCTGTATGAACGGGCATTCATTATCTTTGGGCATTCTCTGGATAATAGAACTAAGCCCCTTACATGCAGTTCCTTATATTCAAGTAATTCTTAGAAGGTTATTTTGTCAGGATAATGAAAAGGTCAGTGTTAGTTGTCTCTTTGGGCAAAACGAGCTTTTGAAACACTTAGTGGAGAATGTAGAATTCTGTTCTGGGATTTACTCATAAGAGACTTTGATACATTATTCAGCCGGATAAATAAAAATATGTAGAGCAATAACATACATTTCAACTACAATGTGCAAAACAAACTTTGTCCTCCCACAATCACACATTGTAACTTGTTACTTGCAAATGCTGGCTTTTGAACTGGGAGGGGGGTTGGGGTGCAGAGTGGGATGACAAAGATTGCTTTGCACATTGTAGTTGAAATGTCTTACTAGCAGCCCAATCCTAACCTGCATTGGAGCAGGCAAGTTGGCAGGCCTGTGCTGTATCCTAATGAGTTGAGCAGCTGGAGCTCACCTTGGGGCAAGGGGATATTTTCCCCTTACCCCAGGGTAAGCCCCAGCCAGCCCTGTAGGGCTGTTCAGATCTGCACCAGCAAAATAGCAGGTGCAAGTCTAAGCAGCCCAGAGGCGGATCTACGGGGAGGGCAGAGCTCTAAGTGTTGCAAAGAAGCCTTACCCTGTCATGTAAATCCCTCCTCTCCCTTGCTGCTGTAGCCAGTAAGCAACGCCAAGATGTTGCTTTTCCCTGTGAGGATTGGCTAAAACGGTGCAGGAGAGGAGGGATTGCCACTGCAAGGTAAGGCTGCTTGCAAAAGTTAGAGCTTTGCCCTCCCTTAGATCTGCCTCTGAAGCAGCCAGGAGTGGCCTGGATCGGGGCTGCCGAGCTTAGGGATGGGGGTTTGGATTCGGCCTAATGGCCGTGTCCTAGCTCCTCCCACCTCCCCAGGCTGGCCCACCCACAGAGCTGCCCTTTCTCTGCCCTGTTACATCTCCCACCCACCTCCAGCACCCCTTGGCGCAGTCCCGCACCGGCAGTACCCCGCCAGAGCTCAGCCAGCGCAGCTGACGGGCAGCACGATGTACATTGGCCAGCACTGCTGCCTGCACAGGCCCAGCCCAAATCTGCAGTGCAGATGTGCCACGTTTGTAACAATGCTGGACCAGCGCAAGTGTGCTGCGCTGGTGCAACGCTGAGTTGGGATTGCTCTCTTTTTGTAGATCATTAGCACAGCAGTCTGTGCAAGAATTGTTGCTTTGGTCTGGTTCACACACAGATGCTCATAGTCTGATGATCAAATGGTTATTTGACCATCAAGTGCTGCTTTGCATGTGCGAACGAGCCATCAGCGACTTAACACCATAGATAGAACCTTCATATGCTACCTTAAAACAGGATTTTTCAGTGGAGTCAGTGCATGCATTCTGCTGCAAGAGATCAAGGGTATAATAAGTGTGTGATGTACCTGCACATGTAAATCACTACACATTGGTTTTGCCAGATACCCCTAGAACTAGCAGATGTAGCAATGATGCACCCTTAAAATGTAGTGTTGGAAAACTCTTAACCATGTTCACACATTAAGGGTGCAATCCTAACCCACTTTCCAGCATTGACATAGCTGTGCCAATACGGCATGTGTTGCATCCTGCAGTTGGGGGGGGGCAGGTAAGGAGGCCTCCTCAAGGTAAGGGAATATTTGTACCCTGGTGCTGGAAAGTTGGTTAGACTACCCTAAATTGGGGGTAGACATATTGTGCAGGCTACTAAATTCAACCCCAAGCAACTGTAGATGTTGCTGGAGGTGGTGGCAGGAGGTGTGGACTGATGGTTGAGCTGCTGGCACTGCCTGAAGCTAAGCAGGAGAATCTGTGGGTTGTTTTTGGATGGGAGACGAATGCCAGGTTGTGACAAGCTGCAGTACCTGTGGTGGCAGAACAGAGTCTCCGTGGAGCTGATTACTCAGTTGCGGGGAAGTGTGTGAGGAGGCCAGCCAGCAAAGAACGGAATACGACCTTGGGACCTGTCCAGGCTTGACTTGCGATTGCCTGCTGAGGCTTGATGGCAGGCAGCCAAAGGAGAGAACCACACTGTGAAGGCTACATCTGGGACTGAGGATTGGCGGATCACAAAGAATACTGTAGATTTGTAAAAACTCCATTGAAAATACGGTGGTTTAGACTAGCCTGCTCATGCAAGTCGCCTTGGGCATTTGCTTCAGCATGGGAAAGGCAGGGTATAAATTCTTCAAATAAATATTGTATATAAAATGTCCCTCATGCTGTCCAGGAGATGGCCATCACAAAAGTGCTGTAAGTCACTTCACCGTGGCCAGAACAACAGAGAGGCTGGTGAGGAAGCTAGTGCCGTCAGGCCTCTGCGCTGGTGCAAGGAGCCCCGAAAGCTGTCATGCAGCAAGTATCCCGCCTAATGAGAGGGGGTTTTCTAGGGCAGGGGAGGATGGGGAGCAGCAGTAGCTGTTTGGTACCACTGCTCCTATAAGGGCCCAGCATCACAGGATTGGGCTATGAATCGGGGAAAGATCAGTGATGGGATCTGGGAATGAGGAAGCGGAATGCTGGGCGGGACTTACGTGTCATTGGCAGCCCGTCCATTCCGTTCTGCCGCCTGTCCTGGCCTCGGTGGGGCTGCCCCTGGTTGGCGCGCCCCACCACTGCTTGCCCAGGCACCCGGCACGCCCCCCCCACCTGTCCCCCCTGGTGAGCAGGCGCCCCACCGAGGCCAGGGCAGCTGCAGAACGGAACGGACGGGCAGCCAATCATGTGTAAGTCCCGCCCAGCGTTCCGCTTCCTTATTCCCAGATCCCGTCACTGGGAAAGATCCCTGCTCAATTATGTGATCAAGATTCTTTTTCGATATTTTACCCATGTCCACATACTTTCATAAAATATTGGAAGGGGTGGAAGCAACCTTTTGTTCCCCCAAACACTGAAAATAATAGGACACCGAGGTCCAGTTATATGGACTTGACTAATCTCATTCCCCAGTGATTGACTTTCTTTCTAGAAAACCATTATGCCTTTTAAACTAATGCTTAAATGGCAAACAAAACAAAAAAAAATCTAATCAAATGCCAATTTATAGCTGATGTAACATAGCTTATCTTATTACAAGCCTCCATGTTATCTGTTACTTCTGGCCTCCCAGAAACAGGTGGATTTTAGTAGATGACATAACACACACTCAATTTCCCTTGATCAGATTTGTTAGAGCATCCTGTGCACACTCCAGCCACAATCAGCTGTGATTACTTGCCATCGTCTCCTGAAAACTCCAAGCCTGAAGCAAACATGCTTAATCCAAAATGATTATGCCTCTAATTAGGTCGTTAGCCCTCAGTATCTCCCCCCCCCCCCAAATCTTATCACTCATACATGGGACTAGCTGTTCTTGCTTGTGTGAGTCTGCTACACCTGTTTTGTTAAATATGCTGAATTTTTAGAAAAGAAAAAACGTGCTACAAAGAAACCTAAGAATCCATTAAATCTTTTAAATTTGTGTCTATTATGCAAGGCAATCGCTTTTCAAAGAGAAAGTGTTCATCTAAGGAGGCTGAGATGACATTTTTATTTTTTATTTTAAAAAAAATGTCTTCTCAGATTTTATAATATGAATGTCGATGACAAAATCTACCCCCCCCCCATTTTTTTACATCACATCCTCCAAATAAATACGCAAGGCTGCGCTTTGGTTTTCAACAGGGCCATTTTATTAAGGCAGGTGCCTAGAAAACAGTCGCTTCAAATGAATGATGTCACCAAGCTTGATTCTAGCATAGTTAGACGTAAAATACTACAAATTCTGTAATATTCTCAATTCTAATGTGCGAAGAGCAGGGTGGTATAAAAAGTTCAACTGAGCAAATTGTTGTATGTTGCTTTCTCCCATCCACTCTATCTAAAAACAGTGACCGCTAAAACTGAGGGTTGGGAGAGTTAAAACAGATAAAAGGAAGTACTTTTTTACCCAGCAGGTAGTTAATCCATGGAACTCTTTGCCACAGGAGGTGGTGATGGCATCTGATTGATGCCTTTAAGAGGGGATTGGACGGATTTCTGGAGGAAAGGTCCATCGTGGGCTATAGGCAATGATGGATTGTGCAACCTCCTTACAAAGGTGGTGGGCTACTGGTACCGGGTGCAAGGGAGTGGCAACAGGATGCAAGCATCTTGTTGTCTCATGCCTCCCTAGGGCATCTGGTGGGCCGCTGTGAGATACAGGAAGCTGGACTAGATGGGCCTTTGGCCTGATCCAGCTGGGCTCTTCTTATGTTCTTATCTGTAACCAGGGCCAGCCTTAAGCCAATGTGACCAATGTCACCACGTTGGGCCCTGCTCTTCAGGGGGCCCTGCACCAGAGCACCAACCATAGCATCTGTTGCTGCAGCTGGGATTTCTATGAACTGTAAGTCAGTGGGGAGAGCGCAGCAGCTTGACTTTGGGCCTTCCCACCTGCCCTTGCCTCTGAACTGTTCAAAACGGGCCTCCTGGAAGCAGTTGGCAGTGACGTCATCATATCACCGCCAACCACGTGCCATGTTTTGCGCGCAGCACCAACAGCGCACTTCTTGGTGAGTGGGGGGTCCCACAGGAATGCCCCACATTGGGCCCCGTTGCTGCTAGAGCCAACCCTGTCTGTAACTCTGTCAGTCATGTCTTAGGTCGTCATGTCTTGTTTTCCTTTTTTAAAACGTCTTTATTGGAAATCACTTTTTAAACACAACTCTATGGTTTTATTGTTGCTTTTGATGTGTTGCATTGTGTTTTACTTTAGTTATGAATTACAGAATGCTACAAAAAAAACTTTTTTTAGGCAGAAGATTTAGTCGAGAGGGTTAATGCCTCTGTTTGCCTGAAGATAAGAGCTGAAGATCTGAAGGCCGCCAGTTTGGGACAGCCGGAAGTCTCTGTGAGCGGCAGACCTCGTTAATTGCGACTGATTAACAGCTGAGCTTCGGCTGCCTTGTGAGAGGGGGAGTTGTGCCAAAGTTCAGCCGCTTCTCTGGTGGGAGCAGGGAAGCCACTTATCAGCCAGCAAGAAGATAAACGGGTGGCCAGAAAGAAGGACTAAATCCAGAAAGATCCATCTGTATGTGTGTAGTTCTTGAAAGATAGAACATTTCTATCTTTGGAATACCCTCCCCTTCGAATTGAGAACTGCCCCTCTTTGCTAACATTTCGGCGGGAGCTGAAGACCTTTTTATTCCAAAAAGCTTTTAATTGTTGACAGGTGTTATCTTTTTATTTTTTTTTATTCTTATTAATCTTATGATCCACGGGGCTTGTTTGTTGTTTTTAAATTTTTTTAATTGTATTTTAATACTGTTTTTTAACTGTTTTTTTAAAATGTTTAAGTTTGTTTTTATTGTTTTTTACTGTAACACTGCCTTGAGTGCCTTCGGGCATAAAGGTGGGATATAAATTTAATAAATAATAATAATAATAATAATAATAATAATAATAATAACAACAACAACCACAACAACATTTCTGTAAAAATTGTAAATTGTTTCTGAATAAAGTCTGCCTATGTAAACCGCCTTGAGTTATAGTCATTAGAGAAATCTGGTGACCTAAGAAAGGCGGTATATAAATCCTATTATTATTATTATTATTATTATTATTATTATTATTATTATTATTATTATTATTATT
>JAJKFI010000020.1:9915422-9937477 GCA_029204185.1 Lerista edwardsae | reverse complement strand
CACAGCTCCAGACGTGTCAGCCTACCGGTACGCTGGGCGTGTCTTCCAGGTGAGCGGCAGCGCGATCGCTGCGTTCTGTTGCGTAACGGCGAAAGCCCACCCGCTGCAGCGGGCGGGCTTTCGCCGTTACGCAACAGAATGCAGCGATTGTGCTGCCGCTCACCCGGAAGACACGCCCAGCGTACCGGTAGGCTGACACTACTGCACAGCTCACACCAGGGGACCACTGGTGTCGGATATCATTGGCTGGCAGCCATGAGGAAGGCCGTAGCAGAGCTCTGGCTGGGCACATGCAGCCCAACCAAGCTCGGTTGTGTCCCTGGTGGCAAACCTGCTCTCCTTCCCTAGGACAGCCTGGGACTAGTTGGTCGCTTGTTTGAGGGTCTGGTAGGAATTTTTTACTGCTGTCCAGATTGGCTGAGGATGACAGTTTTTTCGCAGACTGCCAGGGTTGAGACGGGGTAATGTTCAAGTCCTAGTATTGGCACACTTTGGTCATTTGGCGTGATGCATGCAGGGAGGGCTAGGCACGTTCTTATTTGGTGTCCAATCCAAGGCAGCAAGGTCAAGGAGTGAGCTGGTCCATCTTGACACGGCTAGTTAAGCAAGTCCCTTGACTGGATGCGCTAGGCCTGGCTAGGTTTGTCCTGCAGGATAGCAGTTCCGTCGCCTTGGCCCTTCGGTGGCAACTATGAAGGGTCCTCACAGGCAGTGATGTCATCTAACGGGCGAACAAGCGGAATGCTCCGTGGGCTGCTCCGTCGCCATTCGCCGCCGCTCCGCGATGAATGCGGCGCTGCGAGGCGCTCCCGGCCTCGGAGGGGGTGCCTGCTTGCCAGCGGGGACGGGTGGGGGGCGTGCCAGGTGCCTGCCTACCACCCATCCCCGCCAGCGAGCAGGCGTCCCTCCGAGGCCGGGAGCGCCTCGCAGCGCCGCGTCCATCACGGAGCGGCGGCGAATGGCGACAGGTGGGCGGGGCAGCCCACGGAGCGTTCCGCTTGTTCGCCTGTTAGATGACATCACTGCTCACAGGCACTGGACCAGGATTGGCCCCAAATCAGATTGTTTGGCCCATATTCAGGGTGCAATCCTACACCCTCCGTTGGGACCTGTATCCCTGCGTCAGCACTATGGCTCTTGGGCTGACTCCAGTACTAGAGCCACCCTTGTGCTAGCCGAACTCACGCCAGCCAAATGGTTCTGGGTGGGGGGTGGGCGGGCCAGTAGATGTGCCAGCCCAAAGAGGGGTGGGGCTAGGATGCCGCTAGTAGGCCGCATCCAAGGCTCCATCCTCAGGCTGCGTGGCCACGTGGCTTCCTCGACTCTGTGCCTGCTATTTAGGACCCGAGGAACCCTATCGGGAGGTTGCCCCGGGGAGGCTCCCTAGCTCCCTTGCCCCGGGGAGGCTCCCTAGCTCGCCTAAGATACGCTGGATATGGCACAGGTCCTCCGGCCTCACCATTCCAGCACAGTTTAGGATTGCACTGTCATGGTCTGGGGCAGTAGACAGCCAGGACTGTTTCCCCAGTTTAGCTCCCTGCACACTGGGGGTTGGGGGGTCGGTTAGGGTTATTTCCCTCAGTTTACCCTGCTGCATTGTTGTTCTTGTAAGTTACATTTCCCTCTTCTTTTTCTTCTCACAAGAGGTGAGAAGGCCTTAACTTTTGCATCCGTTGCTCTGGGTGTAGACGTGAGCTGTGTAATTTCCACATTTCACTCTTGGTACTTTTTCTGCAGGAATCAAATTGCCCTCATTATTGCGAAAGTAAGCTAGAGAGGGTATATTTAGAGTGTTTGGAAATAACACATCACTGTTGCACAGCTAAAAGATGGCGGACATTTTCAGTTGGGCTTTATACCCAAAGTCATGGAATATGGTATCAAAATAACAATAAATACTTCCTGAAGTTTGAGTTGAGGAAGATTTATGCTTCGGCATTAGCCTGCCTTCGTGTGTACTTGCCTCCCACACCCTCAACCTAGATCTAGATATTACAAAACCACCGGATATTACAACCACCAGATGTAATGTCTCAGAATTGACATTACAAAAAGACATAGCATCATTCAGAGGATTTGTTGTTGTTCAGTCGCTAAGTCGTGTCCGACTCTTTGCGACCCCATGGACCACAGCACGCCAGGCCTCCCTGTCCTCCACTAGCTTCTGGAGTTCGTCCAATTTCATGTTCATCGCTTCGGTGACACTATCTAACCATCTCATCCTCTGCCGCCCCCTTCTCCTTTTGCCTTCAATCTTTCCCAGCATGAGGGTCTTTTCTAAAGAGTCCTCTCTTCCCATGAGGTGGCTGAAGTATTTGAGCTTCAGCTTCAGATTTGTCCTTCCAGGAAAGCAATCAGGCTTGACTTCCTGTAGGATTGCCCGATTGGATCTCCTTGCAGTCCAGGGGACTCTCAAGAGTCTTCTCCAACACCATAATTCAAAAGCATCTATTCTTCGGCGCTCTGCCTTTCTTATGGTCCAGCTCTCACAACCATACATTGAGGATTACATCTGGGTAAAAAGAAAAGGTGGCCATGAGCTTGCCCTGAATCAGGGCAACCTAGGTCGAGGATGAAGGTTAGGATCCCGTCCACCACAGATACTGTCTCCAACTAGGGTTACCAGATTCAAACTGGGACAGAGTGCCTATACCTTTAACCATTGTATAGCAGAGGGAATTTGGGCAGGTGCAGCTCATCAAGGAAGGGTTTCAAAAGCCGCACCTGCCAAAATTCCTTCATATATACAGTGGTTAAAGGTGTAGGCACTCTGCCCCAGTTTGTACCTGGTAGCCTTATCTCCAACCCCTTCCAAAGTCAGGCCACCCATGGGAGCCAGAGCAGGCTCTGATTGCGCCTGGGGAGGAGTGGTGATGAAAGACGTCACCGTGCCCCCTCCCGCACAGCTTGGCCACACCCCTTGCTTCTAGAATTGCTCCATTTTGGAACATAACAGAGGCAGGGGCGGGCCAAGGGGTGGCCATCCTTATTATCTAGATAGGGCAGCGAGTGAATCCAGGGGGCGGGGTTAGCGGTGACGTAAATATACTCAAAACAATTCTGATTCCAATTATTTCCAATGGGTTTTCGCATGATGTTTAGGGCTTATTTGTGTACTCCAGAAGTAAAAACTTACCAAAATAACAACGTGTGATTGTGGAGAAACATCAGTGGTAACCTAATTATGAGTTAATATGCAATTCCAAGGTTTAATTCCGCGTAATTATATTACTGAACATACCGGACGAAATGCCCCTTGCTGCCTATGTAAACTCAGATTGCACTGCTTTGACAGGCTTATTTTTTGAAATCTACACAAGCAGAAATAAAGTGTGAACGGGAAGGAAAGAAAAAAAGGGGAGGATGGGCAAAAATTAGATAAATATGTAGGAAAATTACATTAAAATCTCTCAATGTATAACACAAGCAGTTGTCAATAGGAGAGTAGTTCTTTTTCACTTCTAGGCTATTAAGAGTATTTTTTAAAACTTCTACACTCACCCCCCCCCAAAAAAAACAAACCCTATTAATGTTCGGAATTTCGAAAATATTACAGTAGAAAATGGAAGGCGGGGGAAAAAAGTGTAAACGGGAAGGGGGGAGAAGGGGCGGGGTTATACCCGGAAGCTTCAAGTATGTGACGTCATGCCCTCTCTATGTATAATAACTCTATGGGGCGGGCAGGAAGGCCCAGCTCCACGCTGCTTTTTTGCCAGTGCACTCAGCTGCCTTGCCGGCGCCCTTGGCAGGCGCTAAACCATGCTGTATGGGAACAATGCCTCTGCCCCATTTCACCCAACCCCTTGCCCCATTCTGCCTACCGCTGCCCTTCACGAGCCCCTTGTGCCAGCCTCACAAGTTCAGCCTTACCTTTGAGCCTCTGGGCCCATCCATGTGCTGGCCTTTCTCTCAAAATGTCAGCAGAAATGCACTTTACAGCACATTGATGGCATGTGCCAGCCCAACCCAGGGCTTGGATTGTGCCCTGAGAGATTCTCTAAATCTCTCCAAGATACTTGAGCTGTGGCAGCTCAGCCTCTACAATGATTGTGCAGATGCTGGGGCTTCTGGGCTTCCTGTTCTGGGTTTCCCAGAATGCCTTGCAGTCTGACATCATTCAGAGGCTCCGTGCGCTGTGTCTTCTAGCCTTGAACCTCACTGGGTGTCACTGTGTGGAATTCCACTGCTGTCAGTAAGGTTGACTTGATCCTCTCACCCACAAAATTACAGCAACGACCCCCCTCCCCAAATGTGTGTTCACAGGTATGGCTTCATAACCCTAAAAGTATCCTTATGATATTAGAAAGAAATATCTCCTTCTTAAGAGCAGCCACTTTTATATTGGGGAAAAAATGGGCACTCAGCCATGTCTAAGCCAATGGCTGCCTCCGAGAGGTTCGTTAATTAGCAAAGTGCCAATAATGTTGATGTGCTAATGAGGATGTAATTGCAAATAAAACAAAAGCCTGATTTTTTTAAAAAAAATTTGTTATCAAACAAAGAAGGGGTTTGCTTGAATATTTGTCAAACGGGAGAGGGCAGGATTATGGAAGGGAAGAAGAACAATGAGTGACACTTAAGTGTTGAAGACGAGTTTCCATTGAATTTGGCTTAATACAAAATTTTGATGCAATCTGCAGCTTGGACAAAACAGGAAGAATGTCAAGGGAAACAGAAAGTGTGTTGCTCAGGCTAGAGTGTTTTCATTGCTCTCCTATTTGTCTGACCCAGTAGACCTCTAAAACAGTGGTTCTCAAAACGTTTAGCACCGGGACCCACTTTTTAGAATGGCAATCTGTCTGAGACCCATCGGAAATGATGTCGTGGCCGGAAGTGCCATCACTGTGATGCCTGAGCCTGCTGTCTTCCTGAGAATGCCGCAATATATTGGGTTATTTCTCAGGGCACAATCTTAACCTGGAGTTAGGCTGGCACAGGTTAGGCCAGCAAATTTTGGCTGGCACAAGGGACACCATAAAGTATATTTGGACCACTCTCGGAGTCAGAGAGGCCGGCACACAGAAGTACGCCATCCTCCCTGACTCCGAAAGTGGTCCAAAGGCGCTTTACACTGGCCTTTGTGCTGACCATTGTTTCTGGCCTAACTGTGCCAGCCTTGGATTGCGTCCTTAGTCATTTTCCAATAGCAAGAAAGGAAAAAAAAAAAGCCTCTTTACAACCTTGACACAAGCAAAACAACCACACAGTCTTCCCCCTTTGCAGCATCCCATCTTCCCATACTTTCAATATGGCTGCTCTGGGTACTTCATGATTCACGTGAAATTGGCTCACGACCCACTGGCGGGTCCCTACCCACAGTTTGGGAACCACTGTTCTTCCTGGCTAGATTTGCTTTTTGCCTGAGCAAAGGACACCTGGGACTGAATATCTTACTTGGCCTTGCATTTCTGAGCTCCAATAAAGGAGCTGTAAATCTTGTAAATCTGTCAATCACTAGTTCAGTTCAGAATCACTGAACTGAATCTCATGATAGTTTCTCTAATTGCTCCACTACATGTGGTAGAGAATGACTGTGAGTGTGTGGCTCACCTCCCCAGCCACTGATCCCGGCTGCCCTCCCTTCAGTGCTACCAGCCATTTATAGGATTTGTGCAGACAATCCAATCCAAATTAGGGAGCAATCCTGAGTGCCTCCTGGGTTGATGCATTTTGCTTGTATCAGCCCAGGGTTGTCTCAAACGTACTATAAGGCACAGTGCAAGAGGTGATGGGTCAGAGCAACTTAGGAATGCCCTGGGGACCAGCTGATAGGAGCTCGGCCAGCATGGGGCTTTGGAGGGGAAGGGGAAGGTGGAATGGGTGAGGGTGGAAGGAGGGCAAACCTATGGGTGGGCCAGCTGGGGGAGGGGTGTAGTCAGGATCTAGCTGTTAGATAACACTGCAACCACTACACTATCCTAGCTCTCCCAAGATCCCAAAACCGGAGATTTCTGAAGTGAGTTCTGATGATGTAACAATCCTTGAAAAAACGGGGGGAGGCGACTTGGAATTGAGATGGAGCCAAATAATGAGTTGGTAAAGGCAATGATAATGAGGTGGTAAAGGCAATGATAGGGACGTGGTGGTGCAGCGGGTTAAACGGCTGGTGCTGGGCTTTCCAACCGCAAGGTTGGGAGTTCAAGACTGCGCGACGGAGTGAGCGCCTGTCGCTTGTCCCAGCTCCTGCCAAACTAGCAGTTCCAAAGCACCTAAATGCAAGTAGATAAATAGGAACCACTTCGGTGGGAAGGGAACGGCGTTCTGTGCGCTACGGCATAGAGTCATGCCGGCCACATGACCACAGAAGCTTGTCCTCAGACAAAACGCCGGCTCTACAGGCTTTGAAACGGAGATGAGCACCACCCCCTACAGTCAGTCACGACTAGACCATTCGGTAGTGGGGAAACCTCTACCTTTACCTTAAAGGCAATGATTCCAGCAGTAATTAATAAAAAAATGATTTGAGAGTCATGTTTGCTTCCCAACTACCTGAGCTTAAAGCCAAACACTGGGGAAACTTTTTTGGCAAACTGACACCCCCAATCAGACTCCTGATGGAGAGAGAGGTTCATATTATAGCTACCAAAAACTCAGCACGAAATATGTTCTCCTTTTTCCCCTTGTCCCTGGATCTTGTTATTCTGCACAACATTGCTGATACCAAGCGTTCGATTGAAATCTCTCTGGTACGCCTTTCTTTCCATGTCACATTCCTTCCAACATTTATTGAATTATGCCGGGTCCAATCAGTCCTGTTTCATCTGATGAAATAATCTCAGCCCTCTGCTGGGTAGAATTTTTCGGACATCACCCCATCTTCGGGGAGCTGTGTTTGTTTGCTCATTTGCGCTGCCCCGGTTGTTACATCTGCTGTCTGTATATTCTGTAGGCTCCTCCACTGTTTTCCCTTTAATCTGTCCTGCAGTTTAAGGAGAAACACCAACAGTATCCTCTCTAAGGTGACACAGTGACTGATAACGATGTATTTTGTATTTTGTAAAACATGCAGAAGTGTCAATGACCATCAGATAGGTATTACTTTTCCACGATTGTCGTTGTACATTTGCTTTGGGTGCTTTGCTTGTTGGGAAGGGGATGTTCTAGCATATTAAGCACTTGGATTTTCGTCGTAGCTAAGGAAACAGAGGCATTCTGAGCATCACACTGCACATGCCGTCCAGACAACCGTTTTTGTTGCAAAGTGTGGTGCTTTGGAAAGTTATTGGACTCAATTTCCGGATTCCACGTCGCCCCCTGATGCTGAGAGATGTGAATGGAATTACAGTCGCGCCCCCATGCAGATTGAAAGGTCCAATCTCATAAATTGTGGAGCGGAGGCAAATCTGCCACCATAAATCCCCCTCAAAATCTCCCATTGCAAATTCTGAGGTTGGCTATAATCACATAGTCAGTTTTTGATGTCAGTATTTAACGTGAGAAAGTACTTCGCGGTCTCTCTTCCTCCATCTGCCAGCTACAAGATGTGTGTAGCATAATGTGGGAGGAGCTGAGCTGAGTAACCATTGGTCCTAGCAGGGCAGTGAAGAAGATTGCAACTCTCCCCAATCAGCTGCAGAGTTGCTGGTCACTGACAGCCCAATCCTAACCTGTGTTGGAGCAGGTAGGCCAGCTGCAGTGTTGTCACCCTACCGGTTCGCTGGGCGGAGTTCCGTCCGTTGCGGGGAGGGCTTCCGCGTTGATCGGCAGCGTGATCGCTGCATTCCATTGCGTAATGGTGGTAGCGGGCGTGCTTTCGCCATAACGCAACCGGAGGCAGCGATCACGCTGCCGATCAACGCGGAAGCCCTCCCCGCAACGGACGGAACTCCGCCCAGCGAACCGGTAGGGTGACAACACTGGCCAGCTGAATCCAATGCAGGTTTAGCTGCCTCTGGAGCTCACATTTGTCCCCTTACGCTGGGGTAAGTCTCAGCCACCCTTATGGGGCTGCTTGGATCTGTGCCTACTATTTAGCAGGCTCAAGTCCTGGCAGTCCACAGTGGCCTGGATCAGCCTGACTCCTCCCCTCTCCCCTGGCCAGCCTGCCTGCGGTGCCACCCTCCCTCTGCCCCGTTCTGCCTCCTCTGCCCCTCCCGTCTTCCCCTACCCTAGAAAGCCCCCTGTTGGCCAAACTTGGTTGGTGCAGGGGTGGCTTACCTCCATCCATCCGAGGCGTTTCTGGGCCAATGCTGCTGTCTGCAGATGTGCTTTACAGCATATTTGCAACAGCTCTGGGCCAACACAAGCAGTTTGTGTCCGCCCAGCACCACTTTAGGATGGCGCCTTGGTTTTAGTATGCAGCAGGTGGGACTAGGCAGGAGTTGTGATTTATCCAAAAACAACTATATGATGAATTGTGTTCTCCAGTGGGTTGTTTTTATGGAATACAGGCAGGGGTTGGACTAGATGACCTTTGGGATGCCCTCCAACTCTATGACCCTATATGATGATCAATCAACACAATGCTTGAGCTATATGACTATTGGCCCAATTCTAATCGAGCTTTCTACTCCATTTTCCCACCAGAAATTCAACCAAAAACTATGGACTTCCAAAGGTACATTTGCAATAACTAAGAATGGTCTGTGTACGTTTTATTGGGTGCGGTTTTTTACATTTTTTTATTTCTGCTATCTCTGAAGAGGTGGGACTGAAACTGAACAGTCTGAATATTTTGATCATTTATCTCCCACTGAGGTTAGTCATTAGTAATGCAGTGTTAGGATGCTGATGAGATTCAAGGCTAATTGAATACTTCATCTAAAGTGTTTATCAGATGGGATGAATTAATCCATTAAACCCGTTATCTTGAACTTAGTGCAGCCTTCCTATTGTGCAATCTCAATCATTGCCCTTCACAAGTATTGAGAAACAAAGAACAAGGAGATACACTTCTACAAGAAACTTTCCATTTCCACATGGGCATTGTTAGGAGTAGAACAAGATGGTGGCTTGCAAAGTGCCAAAGAGTGTCAGTTTGACACATCTGACAAGGGTTTCTAACAAGGACTCTGTTACTGTGGTTGTTCTCTTTATATGGGAAGAGATACTGAAAAGATCACAAGAGGATTGGCTGATATCTGATCATTCCAGATTGGTTAATGTCTGAGCATACTGTCTGATGTAATTGATTTAGAATTAATAGCCAATTAGATTTAGGTATGGGATGTGGCAAGAGCCGATTGTGTTAAGACAGTGGTATTCAAACCTTTTAGACCAGAATCCACTTTTTAGAATAGCACTCATGTCAGGACCCACCGGAAGTGATGTCATTAACCTGGAAGTGATGTAGCAGGAAGTGACATCATCAAGCAGGAAGTGCTGTCATTGTAACATAATAAAATGACACTCCTGAAATGCAAATTGGCATTCTTGGGCTGCAGCAATTGTACAACCATGAAACATTCCTGACTGAAAGCAAGGTTAGGACAAAATATGGTGCAAAAGCACTGAACTAAAACTTTTTTTTAAGTTTAAAGTTTAAAGTTAAACTTTGAGCCCCCAGTGACACCATCATCCTATTTGATATTCTTGTTAGCTTAGATAGGAGATTAGATACATTCATGGAGGCCTGGATGGCTGCCTATGGAATGGGAGCATGAGCTTCTTGGATGTGTGTGGCAGCAGTGGCAGGATGCCCCTCATTCCTTCCCCCTTGCAGGCTCTTTCAACCAAACTGGATGTGTAGTGTGCACATTCCATAGTTGGTTGAAAAGTCACATGCAGAGGAAGGAAAGAACAGATGGGATAAGATTGCTGTGTCCACATCTTGGAGGACGGCCATCTGGCTCCTAGCTCTCTCTCTCTCCTTGCTTCTCCCTCAATATAGGCCCTTTAAAGAAAGAAGGAAATGTGGAGCTTGCTGGGCACACTTCCAGTGTGCTCTACATTCCCTGCTGTGTTTAAAGGATCCATTCAGAGGAAGGAGAGAGAGAAATGGGCCAGCCCCATCTGCAGCAGACGGGAGGGAAGTGGTGAGCATCCGTTGGCCATTTCCCCCAACCCCTTGCCCAATGTTAGCTGCATCATGGATGGGTCAAGCATGCATGGAGGAGAACTCTGTGTTCTACTAGTCATGGTTACCAGTCACGATGGCTAATCACCACCTCCTAGTGGAAAAACACCACCACCACCACACCACACCAGGTTCCATTTCAGAGCTGTACAATGGTGGGGCGGCCTGAAATCACTTGCCTCTCAGCTAGGCGAGGCATGTTGTCCCTGCCCTCTGCCTGCCCCAGGAGCACCACACCTGGGGCTTTTGCCCCCGTGATCACAATGGTAGGTCCGCGACTAGATGGCTGTTTGCTCTGGTCTTTGGTTTGGTCCAACTGGGTTCTCCTCATGAATAGGGTTACCTGATACAAACAGTGACAGAGTGCCTATACCTTCAACCATTGTATAGACGAGGAAATTTTGCTAGGTGCAGCTCAACATGGAAGGGTTTAAACAGATAACCCTACTTATGAAGAAGTCAGGAATTTCCTGGCTGTTTTCATTTCATAATCTGAAGAACGTATTGACCTTTGTATTCACATTTCTGTTTCTTTAATGAGATTTGCTGGTTCCAAGTCCTGAGAGTGTTCCTATAAAAGCTATTTAGAATCAGGAATTCCACCATGTGTGGGTTTTTTTTCCCCAGCATGGGGGGGAACAAAATAACCCCATTGACATAGCAAGAGCTAGTGATCGATGAAGTGGATTTTGTGTGTGCGTGCGTGTTTGTGTGGTTTCTCATCCCAGAGAGAAAAGGTCACCTGCTCTGGGGATAATAGCTTCAGTCATTATAGAAGAAGTGGCAAATTAACCCTCATTTTGTCACTGAAGCTTTACATACCGTTTCTGCCACCTGCTTGACATTTATTTAATTTACCAAACTTTGGAAAAGGAAACGGCTTTTGCGGTGAAAGCAATAGTGGCATTTGTTAATGCTCGGGCATGATTATTGGAGCCTGTGTGTAGTAAACAGCTTGTGATCCCAGGGACATCCTTCTCCCGCAGGTCCCTACAGTATTTGTGTATTAAGAGCTCTGGCAAAGGATTTTCTCTGAACCTCACTGCAGGAGGCAATGTGCATAGGTGGGCTCAGATGGCGCATAGGGAGGGGATGCTCACCACTGACCTTCAAGCTCCTACCTCTGCCCTTCCTCCTGCTGCCATCATGCTACTCAAAATGGAGTAGATGTAGAGAAGAGACATTCCTGGTTGCATGCTGTAATTGGAGCAGGTCAGGAGGCTTGGAAGAGGAAAGGGAAAATACCCTTCCATCTCCGTAACCCTCCTGATCACTAATGGGTCTTGGTCCTGAGCCGGATCTTGACTTGTGCAAATCCAAGGAAAGAAAGGGGCATGTCAGCTGCTAGAAGCATGTTCAAGCAAAATAAGGAAAGCTGGTAAAGCCTAAGCTCTCCTTAACTTAACAGAGATGTTCCCCAAAAGATACAGCTGAGCTTTTATTGGGATTTCTGCAGAGTTCTTTAAGCACTTTATTACATGTGTGTTTGGAATGCTATTTTTGGCTGACAAGACAACAGATCTATTCAAAAATAAAGAGAATTCACTTTGTTTAGGTCATGCCAAATCTTCAATTTTCAAGTTCATACACTTTTTTTCCCTCCTTTCATATGTCTGAAATGAGAAAGTACAGTCTCAGCTACAGAGTTGCTAAATCGTACCTCTTGTGCAAGATTTAGGGCTCAATCCTAACTTGCAATCCTAACTAACACACACACCACTTGATATCCCCCAAACTGACCCAAAATAAACTTTGCACCGCCCTGATACAAACCTTCGCAGAGGCCCTGCCTTGTAGGTTTGGCTTAACTAAATTTTGGCAGCCACCCCAAGACTGAAAGGTTCTCCATTGACATTGTTCAGCTCTAGAAAAAAATGCAAAAGAACTGAAAACAGAGTCAAATTGTACACATTCCATTCATTCTTGTGTTCAGAGTTCAATTGGAATTCAGGAGTTATAGAACACAGGTGAGAGTGAGAGTATAATTCTAACCTGGAATTAGGCTGGCACAGTTAGGCCAGCAAAGTTTGGCTGGCACAAGGGCTGCTGTAAAGTACGCTTGGACCACTTTCAGAGTCAGGGAGGATGGCGCACTCTCTGGCTCCTCTGACTCTGAGAGTGGTCCAAAGGCGGTTTAAGGCGTCCCTTGTGCCAGCTATACTTTGCTGGCCTAACTGTGCCGGCCTAACTCCAGGTTAGGATTGTGCCCTGTGAGTGTTAACAATTTGACAGTTCAAGTAAGGAAGTGCTAAGCTTTGCCTGAATCTTGCTCTGAGACTGCAGTGTCTTGAGTCACCCTTTCGCAGCTGTCGTAGCAGTCTACTTAAAGCAGCTGCGTAAAGAATAACAGATGGAGGCAAAACATCTACCAAAATCATTACAACTAAGTTTGGAAACAGTCAGGCAGTTATTCCTTCATTGCAAACATGCAGCTATTGGTTCAATTTTTCATGACTTGAAGGACAATTATAGTTTTGGGTCCCATCTTGGAATCCCAGCGGAAGATTAATATAAAGGCAATCTTCTAGCAAGGGTACGACGAACACTCGGATGCCTCGCGGGTGTTTGCATAAAATTAGCTTAATGTCAGTGGGCAGCTTTTTACTGAGTTTCTCATTAATGCCACACCAAATTGAAATGAACACAGCGCTGCAAGCAAATCACACGGGCAAGAAGATCTGGGATGCATATCTTAGTGCTTAGCATCAGGACAACGTAGTCCTTGCTCACCAGGGGCACAGTCGAGGAGGACAGCTAGAACTCCAGGACTTCTACAGAAGAGGCAATCAGTGATGTCATGCAGGGGGTACGCGGGGGTACGCGAGTACCGGTTTCTAGGATTACAGCTGGCCCCGCCTATTCGCCCGCCCACTCGTCGACTCCGCCCTCTGCAACATTTGAATTTCCTGCATGTTTGAGTTGCCTGCATGTTCTCAGAGCCAGGCAGGCAGGCAGGCAGCGAGCGGAGCCTTTCCTTTCCTTGCCACTGAAAAATGAGTTGCTCTGGGGTTTTCACATGATGCCAGGCCTCCTTAACATGTTCTGGGGGTGCTGTGGAATACTGTTGCAACTGTTGGGTCAGTTTAAAATCATCTGAGGCCTCAAAAAGGGCTTTTTTCATGTCACTTCCTGCCACGACATAACTTCCGGCTTATGATGTCACTTCCGGTGGGCGGGTCCCGACACATGCCAATCAAAAGTGAGTACCTGTTCTTAAACCATTTAGATGACACCACTGGAGGCAATGGTGTAATCAATAATAGTGCAGCATTTGAAACTTATTTAAAAGGAGCATCAGGTGAAGCCGGAGGAAAACTGAGAAATTTGCTCAAGGGCGCATGTGAATGGTTAGGCCATCATTTTCCCAAAGGCTGCCTGAGAGATAGTATACTTTCAAGTTTCAATCCTGTGCAAATTTAAATAAAAAGCAAGTCCTAGTGTACACAGTGTGGGTGCAATCCTGAAATGAGTTAGGCCAGCATAAACTAAGCCAGCAAAGTTTGGTCAGCAAAAGGAACACCATACAGTATGTTTGGGCCACTCTAGAAGTCAGAGAGGCCAGCACACAGACGTGCGCCCTCCTCCCTGACTCCGAGGATAGTCCAAACATGCTTTATGGTGGCCCTTGTGCTGGCCAAACTTTGCTGGCTTAGCTTATGCCGGCCTAACTCCAGTTTAGGATTGCGCTCTGAGTTGTACTTCCGAGTAAACATCACTCAGTCTAGCACTCTAAGACTAGCACTCTAAGGTCGCAATCCTTAGTCTAGCACTCTAAGGGCGCAATCCTAACTTGCGCCGGAGCAAGTAAGCTGGCATGCCTGCAGCATATCTTTTTAGGAGCTGGCTGGAGCCTCCACATTTGCGCCCTTATCCCGAGGTAGGTGCCAGCCACCCCAATGGGCTTGCTCAGAGCTTTACCTTCTGTTTAGCGGGCACAGCTCTGAGCAAACCGTGCAGCCTGAGGATGGAGGCTTGGAAGTGGCCTAACGGCATGCCACCCAGCCCTCCCACCCACCCCCAAAAATTCCTTTCCTCCCGCCCTCCCCCTGGCCAGAAACGCCCCTATGCCAGATGAATTTGGCTGGTGCAGGTGCATCACACCACAGGCTTCTGCTGGCGCTGCTGGTCTGACGCTTCTGCTAGTGGCAGCCCAGTGGCAGCAGTGCTGGCACAAGGGTGCTGATTGGTGCTCTTGTGCCAGCACTCCTGCCATTGGGCCAACGCTAGCTGCTAGCGTCGGCCCAACATTGGGGATTGGATGGAGCTATAAAGTCTGGCAGCTCAAGGACCTTTATAGTGCCACAAAAGCTGAGTCACTGGCATGTGCTTCTGGGCCACTGCCTCCAATGGGCAGTGGCACGATCCTTGCAGCAGCAGCTCCCAAGGATTCTGTTGGCGTCGGTAAATTAGCAGTGGGGGCATGTCGTGGGCAGGGAGGGGGAGTTTGGGGGAGGATCAGGGGAGTGCAGGGGGCAGGGAGAGGGTAAATCAGAGGCATTGGCATATGTCATATCTTATCCCCACTTATCCCCTTCTCTTTTCTCTTTCTGGACATATGCCAGCAAAATTACTGGCATATTTTTGAGGAGACTCATAGGAGATTGGGCAGGAAGGGAGAGGCACTGGTGGAAGGGGGAAATCAAAGAGCCTGCAGGAAGTAATAATATTTTCACTTACTTCTTGCAGGCTCTTTGATTTCCCCCTTCCACCAGTGCCTCTCCTTTCCTAGTTTGGACAATGTGTCTTATGGCACGTTTGCAACCACCCAGCACTGTCCCAGCATTGGATCAGGCCCTGTATCTGGATCAAGGTCCCAAGATATTGTTCTTTACATTGCACTTAGCTTTTGGCACCATGTTCAGGATTGAAATGAGTTGTTGTTGCAGCAGCATCTGCATAATTCAAATTCCAAGGGGGTGAATTTCACTAAAGATAGCAAGAAGCTGCACTTCCAAATCTGACACAACTACAGGAGAAAACTCCACTGTATTTTCAATCCAGCCGGCTCGTGTTCTCCCAATTATAATTTACACATGAATATCTCTTTTCAGGCCTTAATTGTATAATTCAGAGTCCATTAACACCTCTTGTATTCTCTCTGCTGTTTTAAAAAATTGAAGTTTATGCAACGAAGACGATGTTACAAAAAAAAAAAACTCAGCTTTGAGCATACAAAGCAAAGATACTTGAACTGTCACAGTGGAGATGTAGCTTTTCAAAAAATAAAAAAAAATGTTCCACTGAAATGTGCATTGAAAAATAGGATGCCCTGAGCTTTATTTATTTATTTTTCAGGATCACATCGGTCCTTCAGAGCGCAATCCTAACCTGGAGTTAGGCCGGCACAGTTAGGCCAGGAAAGTTTGGCTAGCACAAAGGACACGGTAAAGTATGTTTGGACCACTCTTGGAGTCAGAGAGGCCAGCACCAGATGGGCACCATCCTCCCTGAGTGGTCCAAACACACTTTATGGTGGCCCTTTTGCCAGCCAAACTTTGCTGGCCTAACTGTGCAGGCCTAACTCCAGGCAAGCAGGGGAGGAAGCTGTATGGGACAAATATCCCAGACCCTCCCCCCCAACAATAGGGTTAATTTTGACACCATGTTCCCCACTGTCAAGGAAAGACAGGTTGTACCTCTGGGTCTTGGTCATGCATCTCATGCACCACTGTTTTATTTCTAAGTTGTCTTAAACATCAAGTTCCTGCTTTTTAACTTGCAAACTGAATGAACTTGTTATCAGGACACTTATCTGCAATGAAAGAGATGCAAGACTGTTAAAAAAATATGTTTGATGACTGTCTAATAAAACATGAATAAGAGGAGACAATGTGGTTTTAATTATTTGGTAACAGTTTTGCACTTGCACAGTATTGAAACAGCGTGTCTTAGGGCACAATCCTAAACTGAGTTACGACGGCATAAGCTAAGCCAGCTAAACTAAGTTTAGCCAGCACAAGGGACACCGTAAAGTAGGTTTGGACCACTCTCAGAGTCAGAAAGGCCAGCACACAGTTGTGAGCCATCCTTCTTGACTCTGAGAATAGCCCAAACATGCTTTATGGTGGCCCTTGTGCTGGCCAGACTTTGCCAGCTTAGTTTATGCCATCCTAACTCCAGTTTAGGATTGCGCTCTTAATTATCTGTTGACAATTTCCTGGTCATATGTTATGTGCTATTCTACATTTGTGTTAATGATTCACATTTCTGTAACACTGTGATGAATGGCATGTAAATAACTAGTAATTTATTTGTCAAGGCCACAACTGAAAAAAAAAGAAAAGAATGAAAATTGTGTTCCAATTCCATAATTACATTCAATTAGATAATATTGTAATAGCCCTGCAATGTGACACAATTTGATCCATCACTGTTTATGGCAATTCTTTCTTTACACAATAGCAGGATCACGTCGGCAGCAACAATGGAAATCTACTCTGCATAATTACTGATAACTTTATACAGTCGCCAGTAAAGCTTGTGTACTAAATATAGAACTTCTAGACTAATGATACATCAATTACCTGTGGAGCTCCTAATTGCTTCCAATCTCTCTCTGAATTGCTTTCGGTTAATAATAAAAACAAATGAATAGCACATCTATAATTAAACTTTGTGTTATGGTCGAAGGGTATTGGGAGCTGTTCACAAAGGAAATTAAAAACTGTTCTGAAAAAAAAAGATTATTTCATAATTCAGAATCTAAGAGGATGTTTCGTGGGCAGGTTAAGATGGGCAGGGGAAGTAACTGGACACGTAGAGGGAAGAATCAGGGGAAGGCCAAGGGCAGGGGGGATGGTTCCAGTCAGTGGCATCACTAGAGTTTGCATCACCCAGTGCGGGAGGTCAACGTGTCACCCCCCCCCCCGATGGATCTCCTCCTCCCAAACCATACAGAATAGATTACAATACCATATGCACAACCTAAATGCAGTGCTATTACTAAGTTTGGTGTCACTTCCATCAACTTGATTTGTTTATGTAATTATAGTCCAGGTCACCCCACAAATTAGTAACCAACAAAAAAAAAAACCCATGGCCAATTTGAGGACACTCACACAATTAAATAAAAGTTCTAGTATTAGCTTTGAGACATGGAAATGAGAACTGACTCATAATAATGATTTTTTTAAAAATCACGATTTTTACATTTTCAGTTTATAGTTTTTTGGCCATAGCTTTTGATGGAATAAAGATATCACTTTGGGTTTTTTAAATTGAATTCCTTGAATTTCGCATCCAACGGTATATAGCATGATGGTATTATCTTTTAAAACCGTGATTTTAGCAATTTTGGTCCCTGGTGATGTCACCCCCTGCCCTGTGCGCATCACCTGGTGCGGCCCGCCCCCTGCCCCCCTAGCGACACCACTGGTTCCAGTGGCAGTGACTCTCACTGTATCCTATCCCCCATTTTGCAATCTATCGCATCCCTTGGCTCTCAGATTTTTGTCAGCAAAACGGCTGGCGCAAGTCTGAAGAGACCCATAGATGATTAGTCAGCCTATGAGGAGGTAAATAAATATTTACTGACCTCCTGCAGTCTGTCCGATTACCCCTACTCCCATCATAGCATGCAACGTGTGCTCAGTTGGTGATTGCATGCTATGACGTGTCGGGGGATAGGACTGGGCTACTAAATGCTTTACTCAAATGAAAATGCATCTCATTTAATGCCAGTTCCCCTAAACAATTTGATTTCTCCGATCTGTTAATTTTGCTCATTGCTTAACTGACTGGGACCTGGGAGGTTGGCCTGCAATGCCAGTTAGCAGATATAATTTCACTCCGTTTCTCCTGCCGTAATATTCTGGAATTGCTAGTTGGGTCACTTTGGGTATGGAAAATAAGGCGTTCAGCTAGGTTGCATTTGTGACATTGAATGGTGCGATGTGCACGCTGAGAGTTTGCTTTGAAGCAGTTATGCGCCACAGGAGCGTAAATAGAGTATGCACCGGCCATGCAGAAATGAAGGCTGTTTATTTGGAGCTATGATTAGCATCTCTGGCCCTGCCGAACAGGAAGAGGCAAACAAGGGCAGTCTCGACTGTATGTGCCAAAATAGATACAAATCTCAATCAAGCAGGTGGCAGCCAAACACAGTCCAGTGTTGGTCAGCAGCCAGGGCTGGGTCTAATGGTCTGTTATACATGCAAGGGCTTGAACAGTGGTCCAAGCTGCATACATTCAACTGGTCAGTGGAAGCATTTTATGATTTGTTCATGTGATGCAGGAGAGTGCGATGGTACCTATTAGGGCACTGGTGAGGAGGGGGATGGAGCAGCTAAAGTACCTGCAGCATTTGGAAATGTCTGGATTCTCACATGACACGCTGAGTCCATTCCCCCCACCCCCCGTTGAGCGACGTTGCACAATATGATGGCAGCCTGAGAAGTTTCTTTCTTTTAAGCAAGGAGAAGTGGGTCAAGCTCCTGGAGAATTGAGAGAGTTTCAAAGTCAGGGAAGTGGAGCAAATTAATAGGAGAACCACACATCTAAAATAGTTCCCTCGTTGGATCTGAATTTCAGCCTATTCTAAACAATGGCAAAGTAAATTGTCAGCATCGCAAAGAGACTTGGTTGCCTGCCTGTCCCGTCGCTGGGAGAAGAAATGACTGAATGTCAGTGTCGCCAAGCTATAAAATGGCAGGAGTGATGGGCAGCCTCTGCTAGCCTCAATTAGGAGTTGGACTTGGTCACAAAGGAGTGAGTCTATCAGTGGCTATTAGTCATGATGGCTGTTTTGGGATCTCCAGGATGCCTTTGGACATCAATCACAGAGAAGCAATGGCAGGAGAGGGATTTGCTTCTAACTACTGCTGGAGAGGCATTTGGTTGGACGTTGTGGAAATAGTGCTCTGCTAGATGGACTTTTGGTGGTGTTGGTGGCAAAGAAAAGTGTTGGGAGGCAGATGTTTCTCCAGAGTCTGCCCTCCAATCCAGAGCAGTTGTGGGCTCTGATGGCGCATGGGGCGGGGCAGAGATGTGATGTATCACTGCACCACCTGCTCCTCCATCACACACCCTGTGTCACCATGCCAAGCCCCCTGCATCCAGAATGGCTCCAGGGGTGGGCAGGTGGGCCAAATGGCATTCTGGTATTCTCATCCCCTCCTTTGTTGGAGTGCACGCCCCCCCTCAACAGCGCCCATGGCAGATGCAACACCGCACTGCAGGAATGCTCTGCCTCTCCTCCAGTTTGAACAGATGTGCCTGCTGCCACTTCTGGTTCAGCTGCTCTTCTGAGCAAATGGATTCTGGTTCTTTTCAGAACTTTCTGGCTCTTTCCACAATGTGTGGGATCACATTTAGCAGAGACCCATTGTTACGTGAAAGGGGTCCTGAAGTCTTGCCTCGGAGAGCACTCTCGACCTGAAAATAAACATGTGAATCAACAGCTTGTTAATTCCAGTTCCCCTCCTATTCCTATTTTAGAAACTGCCTATCTGCAATCTAATGTACCCCTTCAAATGACGACTGGAGCCCTAATGTAATTTGCAACAATTTTAAATAAATATCATTTTGGAGCTCTCAGTACGAAATGAACCTGCGTTCCAAATTAGCCTAATTGTTTGTATCTAATTGCTGACAATTTTAATTCACTCTCAAAGGCAGAAGAGACATAAATCGCCTTTGACAAACTGAGTTGTTCTTTTGTCTTGGCATCTCGTGTCTTATTTTAGCTTTTCCTGCTTTGTCAAGTAACACGGGCCTCACGGGAGCCTTCCAGATCCACACATAATGCGTTCATTTTCCCTCCTATTAAAGGCGAAATTGCCTGGATAAGCTAAGAACGTAATGGATTTCATGGAGTAATAAAGTGCTTATAGAAATATGCACTTCTGTGGAAGAATGATGGGATTTCTTTTCTAAATAAGTATTCCAAATGGTCAATACTTTGAATGTGTGTGATACACAAATGCCTTCACATGCATTGCCATTCTCCACAGTTGCAAACCTGGTCAAACTTACCTGCTGTACTTGCAGGATTAAACCTGGACCTTCTTGCTGAACAGCAGGTGGTCTTCCAATAAGTAACAGACCCTCTTAATTATAATTTTTATAGAAGAAATAATTATCACGTTGACTAATATTATTAATAAATATTTATTTATTATGGGGATTTATACCCCACCTGATCACAATTATGTCTCAAGGTGGTTAAAACAACTATTATAAAACACATCAAGTCAATTAAAACACACAAACCATAACAGCAGAGCAGCTGAACTGCAATAAAATTCTACAAACGGGAGGTGATTTAGGGCGCAATCCTAATCTGGAGTTAAACTGGCACATTTAGGCCAGCAAAGTTTGGCTGGCACAAGGGACAGCGTAAAGTATTCTTGGACCACTCTTGGAGTCAGAGAGGCCAGCACACAGACGTGTGACTGTGAGACTCCCTGACTCCGAGAGTGGTCCAGACATCCTTTACGGTGGCCCTTGTGCCAGTCAAACTTTGCTAGCCTAAGTGTGCCGGCCTAACTCCAGGTTAGTATTATACCCACAATCATTTTGCTCATGCACATTCTCATTCTGTCTCTTCAGTAGCACGGCAAGGAAAATTGGGCAAAGGATAATTTGCCATCTCTACTTCTAGCAGAGTGGCCATCTCTGCTTCTAGCTGCTGACCAGTCCGTATGCTTTTGACTCCATGTATCAATTTGTATGAACACATTAAAAATTAGCCAATCACTGGCTCCAGATGGCATCTATCCAAGAGTCCTTAAGGAAACCAAGCAGGAAATTGCTGATCTAACAAAAAAATACATAACTTGTCTTTTAAATCAGCCTCCATGCCAAAAGACTGGAAGGTAGACACAGTAACACTAATATTTAAAAAAGCAATTCAGAGGGGATCCAGGAAATTACATGCCAATCAGCTTAATGCATTTTCTGGGATAATGAGTGACAAGGAAAATTAAAGACAAAATGTTTAAGCTTATAGAAGAACATGACTTGATAAAGGAGAATCAGCATGGTTTTTGCAAAGGTAGGCTCTGCCTCACCAACCTTCTATAGTTCTTTCAGAGTGGCCACAGGCAAGGAGATAGTATACTTTCAAAAAGTCTTTCAAAAAGATTTTGACAGAGTGTCTCATCAAGGACTTTTGCGTAAATTTAGCAGTCATGGAATAAGCGGACAGGCCATTTTATAAATCAATAGCTGGTTAAGAACAGGAAGTGATGAGTAGGAAAAAATAGCAGTTTTCACAGTGTAAAAAAAGTGATGTTCAAAGGATTTGTTTTGGGGCCAGTTTTTTAACTTGTCCATTACATAGATTATCAGGAGTTAGCGATAAACAGTAAGGTGGTCAAGCTCGCGGGTGATGCCAAACTTGGAAAAAAAGACTTTTAAGTGGGGTTGTGATTGAGACCAACATTATGAATGGCATGGACAGAAAATTGTTCTCTCACAGTACTATTGAAGTTGCAGTGGCTTCGGTAGCTTTAAAAAAGAAATTGGCCAACAGAGGACTAGTCTACTATCTATCCATGGCTACTAATCTTGGTACTAGTAATGCACTAGTTCTAGGTTCAGTAACAGAATGCCTATGGATACCAATTACAGGGCAGCCATGGCAGAAGGTCTGGTCGAGAGGGTTAAAGCCGCAGTAATGCCCGAAGATAAGATCCGAAAGTCACCAGTTTGAGACCACTGGAAGCTTCCGTGTGCGGCAGACCTCGAGAATGCGGCTGATAAGATCTGAGCTGTCTCAGCTGCCTGTGAGAGGGGGAGTTGTGCTGGGTGGCCAGCTATTCTTTGGTGAGAGCAAAGAAGCAGATTATCAGCTAGCAGAACGTGATCGTGCGGCGAGAAAGAAGGACTGGACGATGAAAGTGTCATCTGCATGTAGTTGTTCTTGTAAAATTAGAACTTTGTGATTTGTAAAAACCCTTGCGGTTTAGAAAATGCCTGCCTATGTAAACCGTCTTGAATTAAAGTCAAAGGAGCAATCTGATGACCAAGAAAGGTGGTATATAAATGCCAAGTATTATTATTATTATTATTATTATTATTATTATTATTATTATTATTA
>JAJKFI010000020.1:9896389-9907195 GCA_029204185.1 Lerista edwardsae | reverse complement strand
GATTGATTGATTGATTGATTGATTGATTGATTGATTGATTGATTGATATCCCGCTTCCTGTGCCTCTTTTCTAGACAGAAGAGTTCCAAATTCTGTAGCCTTTCCTTATAATAGAGGTGCCCCAACCAAGTAGTCATTTTGGTTGCTCTCTTCGGCACCTTTTCTAGCTCCACTATGTCCTTTTGGAGATGTGGCGATTGTACACTGATCCCTGTTTTGATTTATATGAAGTTCTGTTCCATTTCATTTTAGGCTCCCATACTCACCACACTATTTTTAGAGCAAAGCGAACATTCACTGAAAATGTATGGAATGTGTTAATATATTCATTTTTTTTCTCCTAATGTTGGTATACAAATACACTCGTCTTTGAACATTTCCCCTGAAGAGATGCAAATTGCTAACTACGAGTCACTTCTCTCGCGAAAAACAAACTCAGGGTAAATGGACTTCTATTAGTTTTTCAGAGGCAGCTTAAATATGTGGGTATTTGGAACATTGACAAGATGCTCCTCTGCTCACATTAAAGTCCTGCCTGATGAATGTTTCATTTAAAAGAAGTGTACTTAACTTGATTATGGCAAGTGTTGGTTGCCTAATGATCTCCAGCACTGTTCATGTCCTCCAGCTTTCTCACTAAATGAATGGCCCACACCTCTTGGGCCTTTAGAACAATGGATCTCACATTCCACCATCGTACAGTCTGCAGTGGTGCCATAAATAGCATCAATGGTGCACCACTGCTGTGCACATCGGAGCCACTAGTGCAAACAGCACACCCGCCACTGATCAATCCATCCTCATGCCAGAGAAGGTAAGATGGCAGCAGGAATGGGTTATGATGGGTAGTGGGAGTTTTGGGGGAGTTTGGGGGCAGGAAGTGGGAGGGCAGGGGCAGTTCAGCGGCTGGAAGAGGTGGATCTTGGCAGCAGCAGCATTCACGGGAATCCTATCCCCATTTTTCCATCTTGACCCGCCCCCACCTCTCCTTGAGCTTACACCAACAAAATATCTAATGTGTGTAGGAGAAGACCATTGGTAATGAAGCAATGTACCCTACCAGTAAGTAAATAAGGGCACAATCCGAACCAACTTTCTAGCACTGGAGTAAGGGCAATGCCATTCTGAGCTAAGGGAACAAACATTCCCTTACCTTGAGGAGGCCTCCGTGACTGCCCCCAACTGCAGGATGCAGCACATGCCCCATTGGCATGGATAGTCTGGAAAGTTTTTTTTTAGAAAAAACTCTAAAAAAGATTTTCACTTCCCTCTTCCTGGCTGTCTGATCACCCCCCCCCACACACACACACACACCATTGCATGGAGTGTGGCTGCATGTCAGGAGATGGGGGAGACAGGAATGGGCTGCAAGGCTGAATACAAGGAGCAAGTACCACCTCTGTCCCAAGTGAGAGGGATGGTGGTACAGCCTCCACTGTAGAGGTGCCACAACTATGGACATCCCTTCTGGGAGAATTAAGAACTACCAACCCCTGTTGGCTTTATGTCAAGGTCTCAAAACCAATTTTGTCTGGTTTTTGGGTGATAGGTTGATGTCTGCCCTCTGGACCTCTGTAATAATGCTATGGCTTGGCTACTTCTCTCTGGATCAAATAGTTATTCTTGCCAGTGGCTCTGCAGTTTTGGTTTGGTTTTTTAATGATCAATCTATGGGTCGGGACCCACCAGTGGGTTGCGAGCCAATTTCAGGTGGGTTGCAAAGCACCTAAAACAGCCATATTGAAAATATAGCAAGATGGAACATTGGAATGGGGGAGGGCTGTGTGGTTATTTTGCTTGTGTCAAGGTGGTTGGCTGGTTGGTTGGTTTCCTTCCACATCACTCTTTCCTCCAGGTGCTGCTTTTATTGCCTCTAGTGGCTGCAGCGGTGTAATACACCTCACTGCTAGAGTCTAAGCTTTTAACCCCTGTGATTCCTGGCTGACACAGACAAGGGGCCACTGCTGATACCATTCACAAATCTCCTCGAGGGAATTGTCATCATTTTCCATTACACCTGCTTCTTAGTTTCTCTGCCAGTCCAACTGTTCCCCAACATGCTATCTATGTGCCACGTGGTCAGTATAACCCAAGCAAGTCTACTCAGGAGCAAGTTCCATTGTGTTCAATGGGGCTTACTCCTAGGATAGATTTTCAACCTTTCTACTTGTAGGCCTTGACACCATAGAAGGTACAATTATATAGGCAGGAACAAGATTTGTTAATGCAAATCTACAAGCATTAACTAAACCACAATGTGAGTGTCACGAATTGAATTCTTTCTATGGCATTTACTATGACGTGGCATGGCCACTGTTCAGAAAAGAAGACCTGAAAGAAAAATGGGGAAGACACTGGGTGCCGGGCATTTGGGAAGTACTTTAGTAACAGATGTCACTCCAACTACTTTGCCAGATCACTAAATCTGCACTGTAGCTGCCAGGGGGGAAACAGAACATCTTTGTCATAACCAGGGGAGGGAAAAAAATTCCAATAAATGGAAATTGGCAAGATATTATATTGCAACAGGCAGTTCATCTCTGACTCAGAAACTGCAAAGCATAACTCAGCAAATGGCTCTATAAAAGACTGCTGGCCATTTGGAGCCAACAGAACCCTAAAAAGAAGATGTGAGTTGTATAAATGTTATTCAATTATCTTCAGCAGGGGGACACTGCAGGCTTCCAATGTGTATCCAATATCACACTTGCATATGCTTCAGGAGGCTCTATTCATCCAAGGCAAGGCTCTGTTTTGGGTATGCAGAGATCGATTCACTTTTAATTGCATAGACAGTCTACGTCTAGTGCGTAGGCATTCTACGTGTTGGGGGACGGTGTGGGTGTGCCAGCAGTCCCTGCTCCTATACCAAAAGTCCTGGACCTGTTGACTCCCCATGGAGAGAGCAGGGCTTTGGGAATGCATTGGTGGTGGCCTGCTTTCTCAATCCACCCCTCCCCCCATCACACAGGCAGTGTCCATGAAATTATAACCAGTGCATAGGTGAAAATAAGTTGCATCTTGGGTGCCGCAATATGGGGCAGAAAGGTGGGGTAGAAATCCAATCAATCAATCAATCAATAAATATTCATTCTTGCTATATTATTGCCCCTTTCCAGTGTTTCTCAAACTGTAGATTCAGGACCCACTAGGTGGGTCACAAGCCAATTTCCGCTGGGTCACATAGCATTTAGCACAGCCGTAATTGAAAATATGGGAAGTTGGGACACTGGGAAGGCTGTGTGGCTATTGTGCTTGTGTCAAGGTTGTAAATAGGCTTTATTTTCTTTCTGATTCACTTTGCTATTGGAAAATGGCCGAGAAATAACCCAACTGATTGCTCCACGCTCAGGAAAGGAGTAGGCTCTGGCATCTCAATGATGGCACTTCTGACTATGACATCACTTCCGGTGGGTCCCAGACAGATTGTCATTCTAAAAGCTGGGTCCCAGGGCTAAAGGGTTTGAGAGCCACTGCCCTATCTTATCCATTTCACTCTTGGGGGAAATTTGAGGATGGCTGTAGCCAGAGACGTCATCCGGGCGCGCCAGGAACCGGAACGCCCGGATGATTGACAGTCTTCCGCCCCTATGGTGGAGGGCAGCCACACCTCCCTGTGCCTCACAGCGCCCGAATCACTCCATTTCAGAGTGATTCGGGACACGAGGGAGGGAGGGCGGGCCCAGGAGCAGCTTGCCCATCCTCGGGAGAGGTAGCGCGGCCCGGGCCCGTCCGCAGAACTGGCGGAACGGCGTACCGGGCCGTTCCGCCAGGATGACACCACTGGCTGTAGCCTATTTTAATACTGTGAATCCCAAACTGGAGAGCCTGGCAGCAGAACAGGCAACACTGGAGGGATGTTCTTTTCCCTCTCTCACAAAACCAGAACCAGGGGACAGCCGCTAAAATTCAGTATTGGGAGAGTTAAAACAGATAAAAGGAAATACTTTTTTACCCAGCGGGTAATTAGTCTGTGGAACTCTTTGCCACAGGATGTTGTGATGGCATCTGGCCTAGGTGCCTTTAAACGGGGATTCTCCAGATTTCTGGAGGAAAAGTCCATCGTGGGCTATCGGCCATGATGGGTTGTGCAACCTCCTTACATTAGTAGTAGGCTACTTCAGAGTGCTGGGTGCAAGGGAGTGGCAACAGGATGCAACGTTGCCTCGTGTGATCCCTGGGGTACCTGGTAGGCTGCTATGAGATACAGGAAGCTGGACTAGATGGGCCTTTGGCCTGATCCAGCAGGGCTCTTCTTATGTTCTTATCCTGAATTCCCTGCACCACCCAAGGCATGTCCCAGACTGAAGAAGCTGTTAGCCTGAACTTTATTATACTGCAGTGCTCCCTGTGGTCAGAGTTGGTACTACTTCTCTTGAGGAGCTAACAGGGGAACTGATTGGCTCTATATAACTCTTACTCCGGGCCTAGAAGGGAGCTCCTGGATAGCAAAATCAGAGTGAATTGGGGGGGGGGGGAATTGCATGACTTTGCAAATGGCCCTGACTGATAATGATATCCAATGAGGAAGGATGAAAAGGGGTAGCTCTCCAGTGCTTCTCTGAGGAACATAAGAGATGAAAGCATCTATCTACTCTGTTAGTAAGAACAGAGCATTCCTTGGCTGACAGATTCAGTCTCTTCTGTGCATTTGAGCATCAAAGATTGCAAAATGAAGTGCTTTGTAATTTTTAGCTTTTTATGACACCGAAAGCAGAGCTAGAGTTCCGGCTTGCAGCCTGCTGTCAGCTCAACAAAGCCATGCGGGAAAGGGATACAGCTCAAAACACGGGGGAAGAAGAAAAGAGGGAGATCAGAATGTCAGTTGCTTAAGGGCCTTTCTGTGAGCCAACCTCGGGATCCCGAGCTCAGCTTTGTGTGGGGGAAGGTTTTTGTGTGTGCGATGGCACTCCTGCTGTGAGCTCAGCGGCTATGTGAGCTGCCGAAACATTTATCACTCCTGATTGCATGGCTTGTGGGATCAAAAATGTGACGGGAGGGAGCTTCAAGCCTACATGCACCAGGTCTAGCTTCATACAGCCTAGCTCAGTGGTTCTCAAGCTTTTTGGCACCGGATCCCACCAGAAAAGGTGTCATGACGGAAGTGTCGTCGTGATGCCAGAGCCTGCAGCTTTCTTGAGAATGCAGCAATAAATTGGGTTATTTCTCAAAGTGCCATCCTAACCTGGAGTTAGGCCAGCACAGTAAAGTTTGACTGGCACAAGGGACAACGTAAACTATGTTTGAACCACTCTCAAAGTCAGAGAGGCCAGCCCACAGTCATGAGCCATCCTCCCTGACTCTGAGAGTGGTCCAAACATCCTTTATGGTGTCCCTTGTGCTGGCCAAACTTTGCTGGCCTAACTGTGCTGGCCTAACTCCAGGTTAGGATTGTGCTCTCAGCCATTTTCCAATAGCAAAGTGAAAGAAAAATGCCCATTTACAACCTTGACCCAGTGGTGGGATTCAGCCAGTTCCCACCTATTCTGCAGAACCGGTTGCTAATTTTAGGTTGGGAGAGGGAAGAAAGGCAGCGGCCACCCTGAAGGACATAGAACCGGTTGTTAATTTATTTGAATCCCACCACTGCCTTGACCCCAGCAAAACAACCATACAGCCCTCCCCCTTTCCGGCATCTGATCTTCCCATATTTTCAATATGTCTGCTCTAGGTGCTTCACGACCCTCCTGAAATTGGATCATGATCCACTGATGGGTCCCGACCCACAGTTTGGGAACCACTGGCTTAGCTTGTGAACTACAAATATCCAGTGGTGTTATTCTACCAGAATGCTGGGCGGGACATCCGGGTGATCGACAGCCCGCCCATCGCGTTCTGCAGCGTTACGCCGTTTGCGTAACGTACGCGAGCGGCGTAATTGGTTACGCAAACAGTGTAACACTGCGGAACACGACAGGCGGGCTGTCGATCACCCGGATGTCCCGCCCAGCGTTCCGGTAGAATAACACCACTGCAAATATCTCAGGTTTGGACAGTAATCAGGATTCTGTCAACCAAGCCCTTTGAGGCAGCAAGGGGAAGTGAGGCAGCAAGGTGAGGAGGGAGTGCACAGGTTTGAAGCCCATTCAGCTGTGTGCACAATCCAATAACCATTATTTGCATGAAGCAGTTCAATGAATGAGTCATGGAGGTTGACTGAGAGCACAATCCTGTTCAATGTACGGGAACTGCATTGGTGCTACCCATTGCAAACGTGCCATAAAGCACTTTCTGAGGACACATCAGTTTCTGGTGCTGGTGCAATGGCCCATGCTGGACTGTATGCATCAGCAGAAAACCCATTGCATGCCGGGCATGGTACGTCCACACAGAGACGCACTGGGGGATGGTTGCAACAGAGGTGGGGTGAGCAGATCTGACATGGGATGGGGCAGGATAAGTAGCAGTGGTGTGTGCTGCATGTTAGCCCCCCCCCAGACCCAATCCATCAACATGGGCATGCGTAGACATTCATGTATAGACATGTGCCAGTCGCATGGCTCCTGCAGGTTGAGTATTGGGTTATCCACTCCACATTTTGCTTCTCTCTGCTTGGTTTTCAAGTGTGCTTTGAGGATGTTGCCAGGTTTGGTTTCCTTTAATTTTCTTCTGGCTGAAGTTGTGTTGATACAAATACAAATTTAGAAAATGATGATGAAATGGCTGCAAAAACAACTTTTGGCAAATAGCAAACTAGAGGAGGAGAAACAAGTCAGCAGTTTTTCTTGCCACCAATGAGTGGGAAAATGGCCTTTTTTGTTGAGTTGCATGAAGCCCTTTATAATTTATTTATTTATTAATAGATTTTTACCCCGCCTTTTGTGCCCGAAGGCACCCAAGGCGGCATTACAAAATATATATATTAAAAAATACAACATAACAATTAACATTAAAAACAGTTAAAACAGTATTAAACAACAATAGCAAAAAATAAAAAACCACAAACAATTTAAAATAGTTTAAAAAACAAAACAAAAAACAAACCCTGTGAATCATAATAACCAGCCGGTCAACCTGTCAGCAGTTAAAAGCTTTTTGAAATAAAAAGGTCTTCAGCCCCCGCCGAAATGTAAACAAAGAGGGAGCAGTTCTCAATTCTAGGGGAAGGGTGTTCCAAAGTTGGGGGGCCACCACCGAGAAGGCCCTCTTCCTGGCCGCCACCCCTCTCACTTCTCCTGGTGGCGGCACAGTCAAAAGGGCCCCCCCAGATGATCTAAGAGTCCGGGAGGAGGCGGTCCCTCAAATACCCCGGACCTGAGCCGTAAAGGGCTTTAAAGGTCAAGACTAGCACTTTGAATTGGGCCCGGAACAGAACCGGCAGCCAGTGTAGTCGCCGAAGCAACGGCTCAACAGAGTCAAACCGACGTGCCCCAGCAACCACCCGAGCCGCCGCGTTCTGTACTAGTTGTAATTTCCGGACCGTCTTCAAAGGCAGCCCCACGTAGAGCGCATTGCAATAATCTAATCTAGATGTCACTAGGGCGTGGGTCACAGTGGCCAGGTCCGCACAGCTCAGGTACGGCCGCAGCTGGCGGATCAGCCGAAGCTGAGCAAAGGCTCCCCTGGCCACAGCCGCCACCTGGGACTCCAGGTGTAGCTGTGAATCCAGGAGAACCCCCAAGCTGCGAACCTGCTCCTTCAGAGGAAGTGCAACCCCATTCAGAGCAGGACGATAATCCAATACCCGAGCTGTGGATTTCCGAACCAAAAGCACCTCTGTCTTATCCGGATTTAATTTCAGCTTGTTCGCCCGCATCCAGCCCCCAACGGCCTCCAGACAGCGATTCAGGACCTCAACCGCCTCCTCAGAATCAGGGGGAAAGGAGAGATAAAGTTGGGTGTCATCAGCATATTGATGGCACCCCACTCCAAACCCCCGGATGACCTCTCCCAGCGGTTTCATGTAGATGTTAAACAGCATGGGGGATAAGATGGAACCTTGCGGCACCCCAAACCTGAGAGGTCGGGGTGCCGAACAAGCGTCCCCCAGCACCACCTTCTGGGATCTGTCAGTCAGGAAGGAGCGGAACCACTTCAAAACAGTGCCTCCAAGCCCCAACCCGGCCAGCCGACCCAGAAGGACACCATGGTCGATGGTGTCGAAAGCCGCCGAGAGGTCCAGCAGGACTAACAGGGTCGCACTTCCCCCGTCCATCCCCCGGCGAAGGTCATCCACCAAGGCGACCAAGGCGGTCTCCGTCCCGAACCCCGGCCTGAAGCCAGATTGAAATGGGTCCAGATAATCCGTTTCCTCCAGAACCCTCTGAAGCTGGGACGCCACCACCCGCTCAATCACCTTGCCCAGAAATGGGATATTAGAGACTGGCCGAAAGTTGTTTAAATTTGTGGGATCCAGGGAGGGCTTCTTCAGGAGAGGGCGAACCATCGCCTGCTTCAAAGCAGGCGGGAGCACCCCCTCCTTCAGAGATGAGTTCACCACCCTCCCCGTCCACTCGGCCAGCCCTCCCCGGGCAGCTCTAATTAGCCATGCCGGGCAAGGGTCGAGCGGGCAAGCAGCAGGTCTCACACTCCAGAGAATCCTGTCCACATCCTCAGGCTCTACAAGCTGAAAAGAATCCCAAATTGGAGGATAGACAGGTTCCCCAGGGACATCACTAGATATGCCCACAGCGGCGTCCAAGTCATGCCGGATCTGATCGACCTTATCTGTAAAGTATTTAGCGAACTCGTCACAGCGAGCCTTCGTGTGCTCCTCCCTACCAGTAAGGGGGGCAAGATGTAGATAACTACGGACCACACGGAAAAGCTCAGCCGGACGGTTCTCTGCAGATGCAATGGTGGCAGAGAGATGTGCCCTCTTAGCTGCCACCACTGCTCTGGAATAAGCTTTTAATTGGGCCCTAGCCCGTGTCCGGTCAGATTCGGCACGAGTCTTTCGCCACCGACGCTCTAGTCGTCTGCTCTGCCGCTTCATCGTTCGCAGCTCCTCAGAAAACCAAGGAGCCGCTCTGATTCTGCAACTGGGCAGCGGACGCTCAGGAGCGATCTCATCCAGGGCCCTGGCCATCTCCGTATTCCAGAGGTCGACCAGGGCACCGGGTGGATCACCAACTCTGGCAACAGGAAAGTCCCCCAGAGCCCTCAGGAATCCATCTGGATCCATCAGCCTCCGAGGGCGGATCATAAAATGTGATCCCCCCGCCATTGCAGAGGTGAGAAGCCGCGACAAGCCTAAATCCCACCAGACAGTGATCTGTCCATGACAAAGGAGTGATCTTAATCTCCTCCACCTCCAGATCACCATCAACCTGCCCCGCAGTAAACACCAGGTCCAGCGTGTGTCCCGCATCATGCGTAGGGGCAGATATTCTTTGAGACAGACCCATCCGTTTCATTAATAGAAATATAGCCTGAACTATGTCAAGCTGATCAAAAACCATAAAACTTGTAATTCTTGGACAGATATGGAAGCCAATTAATGTGAGTTCCAAAATGATATCTGATTTTTCCTGGTCCAGGAGCAGTTGCCATAACTACCAAGTGAAATATCCAATGGTGCCTGGGTGCTGTGGCACTCTTGACTTGTACAAAACAGGTTTAAGGCACTAGCATTCACTTGGTGCAGATCTTTAGGAGTAGCATTGGAAATCACAGAACTGCATGTGAAGCAGAGGAGGCTGCCTTAAGAACATAAGAAGAGTCTCATTGGATCAGATCAAAGACCCATCTAGTCCAGCTTCCTGTATCTCACAGTGGCCCACCAGGTGCCTCAAGGAGCACACAAGACAACCAGATACCTGCCAGGGACGAACGGAGCCCCGAGTGCGCCCGTGGCAGGGTGACGAAACCGCGCCCCCAGCACGTCGCCCCACCCCCATGAGTCGCCCAGCCACGCCTTCCTGCACCTGGAATAGCTCCATTTTGGAGCGGAATGGATGCCAGGGAGAGCGGGTGGGTGGGCCAAACAGTGTGCGGGTTCATCCACAGACTCCGCACAATGGCGCCCCGCCGCTGCCGGCACCCATGGCTCATGCCACCCCGGGCTATACCCTTCCTCCGCCTCTGATACCTGCATCTTCTGGCCTTCTACTAAACCAGACTATTGGGTCCATCTAGCTCAGTGTTATATCTGCACTTTCTGGAAATGGCTCTCCAGTGTTCCCAGCCCTACCTGTCTAGGCCAGGGATTGGGCCTGGACTCTTCTGCATGCAAAGCTTGCTCTCTGACACTGAGCTGAAGCTCTACTGTAGTATTGTTTCTTGGCTTTTTTGTTCCACTTGATCAGCCTATTCCTAAATCCAGAGGCTGAAGAGTTTACATTCAAATGTAAAAGGTTACATTTGCTGACCAAGGCAATGAACAGTTGTAGAATTTTCCCCCGCCCACAAAACACGAGGCTTCTTCTACGCTAACCAAGCAGAGTGGGGAATTGCGCAGTAGAACCAAACTTTCCCCTTTCCCCTGTGTGAGATCAGATCCTTCCTTGCCATCAGCCCTAGCAAAATGCATTAAGACCGGTCTGGGTCATGCTCAACTGGCACGCACTCCGTAACCATTCACACATCCCTTTTAATCAAGAATTCAGTGCTCTACCCTCTTACTGTGTCATATCCATGAGTCACTGGAATGGGGGGCTGAATTAAATCGGTAAGAAAGGAGGCAGCCACTGAAGGATGCTCCCAACTGCTGCTGCCTCTAGCAGTAGGATAACCTCACCTCTGCAAGAGTTTGGGGAGTTCATCTTTGGCAACACATACTCAGAGCCCCTTCTTGCAGTTGCCATCTTCTTTCACTGCAAAAAGCAGGGCAGTGAGCAAGGCCACAGAGCTTGGCAGTGGGCCCCC
>JAJKFI010000020.1:9877916-9896379 GCA_029204185.1 Lerista edwardsae | reverse complement strand
AAAAAAAGATTCACCATTGAGCTCAGGGTAAAATTAGGTTGTCATTACTGGTCATGATGTATGGCATTCGCTCATGCTGTTTGAGTTTTAGTCAGATGGATAAATGTGACATATACCTTATTTAAGGAGAAGGGAAACATTTTTAAATGGTTTTTATGGCATGTATATTCCCCCCCCCCACCTCGAGAATGAGAAATCAATGTTGCTACGGTCTGCAGAAAGGGGAGACAGATTATCTGCAGGCTTGTGACAGTTCTTGGCGTACATCATTTTGCAAATCAATTACGCAGTTTGTGATTTTGCGATGAGGAATATTGATGGCTTGTGAACTCGGCTCATGCCAGAAGGGCAGAGAGACAGGACAAATGTTCAGGGGACTCTGCAAAAAAAAAAAATAGATATAGAGAGAGCAGCAAAATACTTGAATGGTGGGGAAACACTGGCTAAAGGACTGCACTATAAATCCAGAAATCTCTGTTGAAATCTCACCCTGTTCATTAGCGAATTAGAAAACCTTAAGCAAAATAACCACAGCTCCCATTTTGGAACACAGTTAATAAAACAGTTCTACCTTACAGGGTTGTTGTAAGAGCTACAAGAAAGATATCACATGCTTTGGACCATTGGAAAAGAGCTACAAATTCCACATTCATATTCCATCCAGTTTTCAGCTGGATACTTCTATTTCAGAATCACTTTTGAAAGACTCTCATTGCAATGGTTTTAAAATCTGAAATTTTGAAAATGTTGATGATTTTTTCAAAAAAATTTCAAAATTGTTCAAAAAAATAGTTTCAGCTTTATGATCTCAACTACTGAGATAAGAGATGCAGAAGTGGGCAATGATGGTTGCAAAGGATTATGGGAATCACGAATTCTCTAGCGAATAGATTACCAGCTGGTCAGATAAGACTAATGCAGCAGGTATGTTTCATGAGAAGAATCCAATTTTTGGAATTATTTTAATTGGATTTCTCTTTATCAGAGAAATAGGCTGAGAGAACAACCACAACATTTAACAAGCCTAGAGACTGCAAGAGATCAAAGATAAATGGATCAGAAACCTAGAGGGAGGGATGAAGGGAACTGTATGCCCCATTGATGCATATCACTGCATAACTGACAGAACAATCATTTCAGCATATTGCTCCAGAAAGGCTTTTGGGCTACTGATGGGAATCTCACTGAATCACCAGCATTTACCAGCATCCCGGGTACCAGATGGCACAGATATACCCAGTAGTGTCAGCCTACCGGTACGCTGGGCGTGTCTTCCGGGTGAGCGGCAGTGTGATCGCTGCGTTCTGTTCCGTAATGGCGAAAGCCCGCCTGCCGGCGGGCTTTCACTGTTACGCAACAGAACGCAGCGATCGCGCTGCCGCTCACCCGGAAGACGCCCAGCGTACCGGTAGGCTGACACTACTGGATATACCAGTGCACCATTGCATGCTTCCAGGCCACTGCCACCAATGGGCAGAAGCATGGAGCGTACACCAGCAGCTCCCATGTGCCTGGCCAATGCTGGCAAGCTGGCAGCAGGGGAATGTTGTAGGTGGGGAGGGAGCGGGAAAGAAGAGAGCAGGGGTGAGGAGGGGGAGGAAAGGGAGAGGAAGAGGATGGATCCCCAAACACCTACATGTGCCCTTTATTAAACCCACCCTGGCTCTTTTCTCTCCTTAGATTTACGTCAGCTATATAGCTGTTGTGGGCCCAGGGGGAGCCATAGGCCACATGGAGATCTATGGAGGTAAATGGAAACTCTTTTTTCTTACCTCTCTCTCTCTCTCTCTCTCTCTCTCTCACACACACACACACACACACACACACACACACACACACACACACACTGCTCCCATCATCTGATTGGCTGGCAGTTGGCATTGCTAATCCATCCCGTGCTGTCCAAATATTTCTTGGCACTGAATGCAAACTAATTTCTGATGAGCCGCACTGAAGGCGGCTTCTGCTGACCCACAAATTTGCACCCAGGAGTGCTCCAATGAAAGCAGTTCCCAAACAAATGCTCTGCCAGGTGGCTCAGAGGTGATGAAATGGCAGGTTACCCAGGAGCTGCTAATTGTCTGTGGCTCTGCTGGGAAAGTCATAATTTTTTCATCACCGATTGCCCCAAACTACTTCTGAGAAGGCTGCTGACGGGAAAGAGGAGCCAAAGTAGCCATCACTCTTCATCTCCAAAGTGTCTTTGAAACTGGCATCCATCTGTGCCCATGGAGGTTTAAGACCTCCTCCTTGAAGCATTGTGCTGGTGCTAAGCAAGTGCATATAATAGACTCTGGGGACCTTTTTAGTTGCATGTTGCATGCTTATTCTTCCCTTCCTGCAAGTCACTCAAGGTCCCATTTATTCCCCCCCCCTATGTTTCCTAACAACTGCCCTGTGAAGTACTTTGTGTTGGGAGATCTTGAAAGGAGGCGATTGCAACTATCCATCATGTCTTATAACCAGGGATGTCCATTTCCTCCATCTGTCAAATCCCCTTTTAAATGCATATAAGCCCAGTGTCATCACCACATCCGGTGGCAAGGGGTTCCACAGATTAATTACTGTAATTACATGCTGGGAGACCTCTCTTAGGCCATCCAATCACCCCATCACTACCACCATAGCAGGCAGCACACACATCCATGGTGTAGTTGAAAGCTACAGTGTGATGGAGGATAGGATTGGGCCCTATTGTTACACCAATTTGCAACTGGGAACAAACACTGAGGGTGCAATCCTAACCTGGAGTTAGGCTGGCACATTTAGGGCAGCAACGTTTCACCAGCAAAAGGGCCACCATAAAGTGTGTTTGGACCACTCTCGGAGTCTGGGAGGATGGCGCACGTCTGTGGGCTGGCATCTCTGACTCAGAGAGTGGTCCATACATACTGTATGGTGTGCTGAACAAACTTTGCTGGCCTAACTGTGCCAGCCTAACACCATGTTAGGATTGAGCCCTGGGGGGGAGTGGCTTGCTTAAGGTCATCTAATAAGTTCACAATAGTGCTGAGATTTGAACCAGGGAAGTCTTATTCTCAGTACAGTCTTTCAGCCACTGAATTACACCAACTTGGGAAGAACAGAGTGCATATATCAAAATATACTTTTCCTCCAACCTGAGGCTAGAATTTTTCTTTAATGAGTAAATCTGAGCTCAGTCTGAATCAAGCTGGAAGGAAAAACTCTCCCTTAGTAACTATACACTAACTCTTCCTTCAGGGCATAATATAAAGCAAAACTAAAATAACCGTATGCTTAATTCACCCCATTCTTTTTTCTACAGAACAAAAAGTGGAGCAACTGAGTATATACTGACATTAATCTTTCCAGCTACCTTCAGTACTTGGGGTGCTTGTGAAGTCATTGCATTTTTTAAGAGTCCTTCCACCATATGGTTAAAGCTTGTTTAAAATAGATTGTATTTTAAAATATTAAATACAGTCTTGTATTTTCATTTACAACCATTTAAATGTCATTGTCAGAACAGGCGCTTGGCATTGAGACCCTTACTTATTGTTTTAATATTAAACATGCTTTTTATTGTACATTCAAAAATCCAGTATTTTTTTTAAAAAAAATCACTCAGAGGAAGTAATGAATGTTGATTGCATTTAATATTATATATAACAGTTCCATTCTGCCACAACCTTGTTTTGCCTGCAACAAGAAACGGCTAATCATTTCGGCAATCTAAATATTTATTTTCAGTCCTGTGTATTTAATATCATTTTTCCTATCCTATGTTACAAATGATGCTCCTCACAGCTAGTAAAACAAAAGCAGTCTGTACACATGCTCACCCTGGTTGAGTGATGTTTTGTAAAAACCCTGTATGTTATTCTACATACTATACATTTCTCAGGGAAATGCTCACTGCTCTTACTCCCATGTACCTTCATTCCCTTTTCATTTCATTCCAGTGATGAGAATAAGAGCACAATTTTAACCGGCACAGTTACAGCAGCAAAGTTTGGCCAGCTCAAGCAATACCGTAAAGTATGTTTGGACCATTCTCAGAGTAAGAGAGGCCAGCACACAGATGTGCGCCATCTTCCCTGACTCTGAGAGTGGTCCAAACGCACTTTACAGTGGCCCTTGTGCCAGCCAAACTTTGCTGGTCAAACTGTGCCTGCCTAAATCCAGGTTAGGATTGAGCCTTCAAGCATCTAAACCAGGTCTCCAAGCTGCTATTGGCTCTGGAGAAGAGGGGGAGGGGCCATATTACACAGGAGCGCAGGCTCCTGCAACACTTAGGGTGCAATCCTAACCTGGAGTTAGGCCAGCACAGTTAGGCCAGCAAAGGGCCACCGTAAAGCATGTCAAGACCACACTCTGAGTGGTCTATAGCGTTTCTGACTCCAAGACTGGTCCAAACATACTATACGGTGTCCCTTGTGCCAGCCAAACTTTGCTGGCTTAACTCCAGGTTAGGATTGTGCCCTTAGTGGTTTTCCCCCTATAGAAATGCTACTGATAATACAGAAAGAGAATCTGCTCCTGTCAACCAACAGTGAGGAAGGAAAGAGCATTATAAAGACCCTCTAGATGTTCTGGGTGCGTGGGTGCTATCACTGGCACGTCTTGTTGAAGATTCTATCCCAGAATGCTTGCATAGTTGCAAGAGCCTGTCTTCCAACAGTTTACAAGGGAACTAGAAGTTCAGGACCAAAGACAGCTCCAAGCCTAATCCAGGCATAGCTATCAAGGCAGGCTTTGATGTGGTTCCTGGTCAGGTGTGAAACAGACTGAAGGTTGGAGTGCCTACTGAGGAAGGAAAAGAGGTTACCTCCATCCTTTCCCCTAGGAAGGCTGCTGTTATTTAAAGGACCTTTGCTTAGAGCTGCAGCTGTAGACTCTGGTGGTGTGGTTTCTTGCATACTCCACCAGGCGAGTCTTTGGGTTTGGAAGAGGAGAAGCAGTTGTGGCCTCTGGCCATGGAGGTAGTGCTGGGTCCAGCTCTGGGGAAGACCTTGCATGTGTTGAAATACAGGTTTCCAGGGTTTAGATCAGGGGAATGCCCTCTCCCAAATTTGTCTCTTCTGTTCCACCTGCCTCATTCCTTCCGTAAAAGGGTTCCATTTCTGAGACAATGAGATAGCTAGGACCAGCCCATATGTAAGGCCAACTGAGGCCACTGCCTCAGGTGGCAGATTGGTAGAGGCACCTGAACCCATCTGCCTGCCTTGTTCTCCTCCTCCCGTTCCCTGGATTTGAAAAGGAAGGACAGTATGGCATGCAAGGGTAATTGTAGAGGACGAGTGTGCTCAGCACAGTTGGATCAGAACTTAGAAGTGGGTCATTGCTCAAGCTTCAGGCGGGTTACATAGTGCTGCCACAGGTATTTGGTTGTGAAGCCCAGACCAGGATTAGGGGTTCTAGATAAGGAGAGGCCCTCTAGAGATTTTTGGAGGGGGTGCTTTGGCCAACTGTCCTACCCATCCACCTACATGCTTTTGCTGTGTCACCATCTCAGCTGCCTGCATGGCTTCACTTTGCTTCTTCTTGCTCTTCCTTTCATAATTAAGTCCACACTCTTGTCATGCCATGATCTGCCCTGTCCAAACATACTTTTTGGTGTCCTTCATGCTAGTCAAACATTGCTGGCCTAACTATGCCAGCCTAACTCCAGGTTAGGACTGTGCCGTCAGTCACCCATGCCTCTCACCTGCCTGGTGCTCTTGTTTCAGGCTGAGGTTTGAGGTAGATCCACATTCTTGCCAAGGGGAAGACCACTGTGTTAGAGCATCTCCTCGATGTATCGTTGATACATCTCCCCTTGATTCATGCAAGGTGGTGGCAGCATTTGGTGTGTTCTGGGTGGTCTTGGATGACCAACCCTTACATTGAAACCAGCAATCTTCTGCCACCTACTACAGCTGGGTCATAAGGCTGTTTTGTATGGACTAGAACAAATGCCTTTCCAAAAAAGAGAGGCACAGTCCATAAACCTGAATAGGTTCTGACAGCCAATCAATTCAAGCCTGCTCAGTTCATTTCAGTTAGTTTCAACCAGTGGACAGAGGCGCTGAAAGGGATAATTTCTCTAGGGGAATGTGGTGAGATTTGATTTTCTCTTTTTCTCAAGAGTAATCCATTGCTCTTTCATGAAACAGAATGGAGGATGTGACAGTTTGTTTATATCTCAAAAGACACCATACCTTTTTAGCACATCAAATGGTTTGGGGATCAGGGCAAATCCCTGAGCAAAGCGTTAATTAAAATGCCACAAAATATTGCAAGAACATCCAGCAACCAAAAGGCTGTATATGAGCAATCCCTATGGAATGAACCACTGCCCCTTCACATTCACTTCTTGGGATGCAAATGATGCTCACAGTGCAATCCTAAAACCCCGCGCAGTGTCAGTCCAACGGGGTTGCGCTGACACTGCGCCCTTAGCACCGACGCAGGAGCACCAATCGGCACCCCCGCGATGGCGCTAAGGCAACAGGACCAGCGCCAGCCCTGCTGTGCCCGCGCTGAGCCTCTCTCGTGCCGACCGAAGCCGGTTGGCATGAGGGAGGCTCCGTGCCAAGGCAGCACGGGGATTGGAGGGAGGGAGGGAAGCGGGGGCAGGACTTGGGCATGACGTGGGTGGGCTTGGGAGGTGGCCCGATTTGGGCCGCGTGGTCTCCTCGGATCTGCGCCTGCTCTTTAGTGGGCGCAGATCAGAGGAGCACGTAGGGGAGGCTGGAGCCTCCCCTACGGTAAGGGAGTGCATGCTCCCTTGTCTCAGGGATAGGAGGCTAAAGCCTCTACCTACCCAGCGCTGGATAGGGTGCTGGCTGGCTGGTGCTCCTACCCCAGTGCTGGGTAGGATTGCGCCCTCAATGTGTTTGTGCAGTTCTGCCTAATGATGATGCATTGAAATGCTAAATTTGGATACGGTGGCAAACTTGGATTCCTCCAGATCAATCAAATCAAGATTATCATTGCCTTTGATGAAGCCAGGATACATCTAGAGGAGTGTGTTTCTCTACATAGAGGGGCACATGATATAGCAAGTAAAGTGCTGTGCTAAGACCACAGGTGTAGGCTAGGGGAACAGTGGGGAATGAAGCTCCGGGATCTTTCTTGCATAAGGAGTTATCTGTAGAGCATTCAGGTGCTGCCATTGAAACTTTTCTCAAATAACCTGAGAGCCAAACATGCCGGCAACTAGCCTGCATGCTACAGAAAGACTAACAGGAAGCAGAAATGCCTACTTCCTGTTAGTCGCCCTCTAGCGTGCTGTCTGATTGCCTGCATTTTCAGTATAAGCAAGTTTGCTATTTAAAAAAAAAAAAAAGAACTGCAAGCATTTCTTAATTTAATGGGTGTGTTGGGGCCCAGGGAACACGGGGGGCACAAGAGTGTGGGGGGGGGGTGTGAATCAGTGGATCTGTAGATAATTGAAAACACGGTTACGGGATCTGCGATTACAGGTCCTGGCTGTACCAGAGATCCCAGTTTTGAACCCAAAAGCTCTGCACTGCACTGCCAACTATCAAATCAATTCTAGTTCTACTTCTTTCCATGCCTTCCTGTCTATGATTGTGATTAGGCCAGGCCGTGACAAACAATGTGTGAACTCACTAGAAAATCTAAATACCAGAAGTAAATAATGCAAAGAAGATGTACATAGATTTAATTTAAATAATTTATTCTGGACACCAAATTTGGTGAGTGCATGGGGGAGGATTGGTGGAGTATATACAACAGCCCTGCCAATGGCTAAGGCTATTCACCATTCGACCGTCCTTTCCTTATACAGTTACTGCCCCCCCCAAATAACTGGCATCCACACATCCTGTATAAGCAAAGTATACCCTATTGCTACGTAACATAGGTTGATTGATCGCTGATATGTTTGCAAGTCCATGAGTGCAGGTCAAGCAAAATCTTTAGAAACAGCCTCTACAAAATTGGGTGCAGACATTAAAATGCCGATTGTACAAATGATGGTGAAGACGGAAAAAGCCATCAAGCAGAGGCGGTCCACAACAGAAGCCGCAAACTTCCACTCGTTGCAAATGGCTTCTGCCTCGTCCTGGTCTCTGAACCGATTGGCAATGTACCGGACCTCCTCCAGGATCTTAGCGATATCGGGGTCAGTTTCCGAAGGATGTCCACTGTGGAGGAGGTTGTCGTCATCCGTCGGGGAGCAAGTCATTCTCCCACAGATGACTCCGGAATCAGTGGTAGGAGTGCAATGGACCCCTTCCAGGCCACGGAATCCAATATAGAGCATATTCCCATTGCTGGATTGTTGTCCGCTAACAGTGTTGACCTCAACGCTGGACAAGCTGCAGCGACGCTGTTTGTGCTGGCATGCCGGCCGTACTTTGTCCTCCCCTGGTCTCTTCATCCTCAGGAACCAGGCGCACCAGTTGAGAAGGATGATCCTAGTCTGGGAAATGGGTACAGAATGATTTTAGAATCATGGAGTCATCGAGTTGGAAGACACCATCAAGCTCATCTAGTTAACTGCTAACTGGGCAAGAGGCACTTTTTCGAGTGGTGTCCTCTTATATTTAGCAGGGGGAGAGCAATTGTCCCTATTCACCCCAGCGCATTGTCTTTCTCGTGGCTGTTGCTGGTGGTGGTCTGCATTTTTTTTTTAGATTGCGAGCCCTTTTGGGACAGGGAACCATTTAACTTCATCATCATCATCATCATCATCATCATCATCATCATCATCATTAGCAGCCTGTAAACGGCTTTGTGAACTCTGTGTTGAAAAGCAGTATATAAAAACTGTTTGATGATGATGATCTAGTCCAACCCCAAGAATAGCAGGACATTCTCCTAATCTCCATGCCTGATGAGCCTCTGCTTGAAGATCACCAGTGAGAGAGAGTCCACCACCCAGGGCCTCCCATAGTAGTGCTAATGTGCCTGTACATTGTCATCAGATCAATGACCACAGTTGCTTTTGATGGCTGCTGTTGTCACATGGAAGGAACGAGGGCAATCTTGGGGGAATTCAGATGAATTTGTCATTCCTGGCAACAGGTTGCTGCCAAAGGTCCACGAAATGAGAAAAAACACCCATATGTATCTGTGCTTATGAAAATTCAGGTGGCTCTTAGAACTGGACTTCCAGCTGAGTTCAAAAAAGGTCAGTGCAGTTTCTTCATGAAAAGAAGATGCTCTAATACATATATATGAGCTGGCACAAGCTCCCCTTTGAACTTTCCACTATCTGCTCATACCAAGCCAGGATTATTATTATTATTATTATTATTATTATTATTATTAATTAGATTTTTATCCCGCCTTTATGCCCTAAGGCACCCAAGGTGGCATTACAAGGAAATATAAAATTTAACATTAAAAAACAATATAAAAACAACATTAAAACAATATAGTAAAAACAAAATTAAAACAATGTGCCAAACTGTGCCATGCCCTCCAATCAGTGGTGCTATCCACCCAGTACGCTGGGCGGGACTTACCTTTGAGCGGCAGTCTGCCCGTTGCATTACGCCGCGTTACGCCGCTTTCCCGCCCGCCCTGGCAGGCAGGAAAGTAGCAGAACGCAGCGTGATGCAATGGGCGGACTGCCGCTCAAAGGTAAGTCCCGCCCAGCATACCGGGTGAATAGCACCGCTGCCTCCAATCAATGCAACACAGAACGATGCACGACCCACCCCTTGAGCCTGCTGCCCTTGTTGGAGTGAGTAGTGGAATTTCTCTTTCTGGGGTTTCTTTCTGGGCTTGCTGTTGCTCATTTTGAACTGACTTCTTATTAGGGTTGTATTTGTCATTATGTGTATTTTTTTCCTGTTTTTATGATTGATTTATTGTCAGCTGCTTCAGGGTCTGCCTGAAAATATGCAGGAATGTATTTTTTAAAAAAAATAAATGAAAATACACGACTACTGCTCTTACAATTTCACAGTGCACCCTGCACTTTCTGCATACAGTATTGTCTGCCATAATTGTCTGTGCATGTAATTTCAGCATCCGTGTGCACCTGATGCTCCTCCTCTGCCTGGGAACAAAAGCAGGTCACCTGCTCCCATGGCTGATCCCAGAGCGTATACAGAAAGAACAAGCGACAATCGGCTCTTACCCACTTTGGCATTTTCCCCCCATCTGGATCATGGTGGTGATACTGCAGGACAATGACAGTGACGACAACAGACAAGCCAACGATAACCATGGTGCTGGCGAAATATTGTGCTGCAAATGAAAATAGAGGTGATTAGCAGGAGCATTCTAGGACCTGCAAGTTAGCATCTATCTCCCATCTGGACAGAGATCTGGTACACCTAAAGCTGGAAATGCCTTTCAGAAAGCTCCAGCAGCTCCAGCAAGCTCTCCAAGTCTCAGAAGGCCTCCCTACTGACGGGACAGGAAGACATTCAGAAGGTACTGTGAGGCTCTCTTGCCCCACATTGGGTCAAATATGCAGGTCCTGAACCCCTTGGATAAGGAGGGATGCAAAACCACAATTGAGAGTGCTAGATATAGAGATCTCGATACAGAGAGCAATCTAACCTGGAGTTAGGCTGGCACAATTAGGCCAGCAAAATTTGGCCAGCACAATGGACACTGTGAAGTATGTTTGGACCACTCTCAGAGTCAGAGAGGCCAACACACAGATGTGAACCATCCTCCCTGACTCCGAAAGTGGTCCAAATGAGCTTTACGGTGGCCCTTATGCTGGCCAAACTTTGCTGGTTTAGTTTATGGCAGCCTAACTCCAGTTTAGGATTGCGCTCTGGCTGACACAAGGGACACAGTAAAGTTTGTTTGGACCCCTCTTGGAGTCAGAGAGGCCAGCATACAGACATGGGCCATCCCCCCCTCCCTGACTCCCAGAGTGGTCCAAACATGCTTTACAATGTTCCTTGTGCCGGCCAAACTTTGCTGGCCTAACTGTGCCAACTGTTAACTGTACATATACGTAGACAAATTTACTGTCGTGAAAATTGTCCCTATTGATATCTGACAAGTTGATTGCAGCAAGGTGTTGCAATGAGCAATTTCAGCTGATTCTTTGCTTCCATCTCCCTTTGAAGGTTTACTTCACTTACCTATTAATGGCACTGAATCAGATGTTGCTGGCATAATTTCTGCCACCAGGAGCATAAAAACAGTGAGGGACAATAAAACGGTTATCCCTGAAAGACAAATGCATGGCATAGCATTAAGATAAAAGATTCTCAGTGCTGAGGAAGAGAGAGAAAAAATATTGAGAATAACATACTTATGGTGTTGTATTCCCTTTTCATTTCTATGCTTGATTTCAGTAACTTTGACCAAGCCTGCTCTTCTTGTAGAATCACCTTGCGGTACATTCAAGGATGCAAGAGAATGATGCTTTCAAGTCCTGTAATTTAGGACTCACCCAAGCCCTCCAGGAGCCTGAGGTGGTGTACCAAATGTCACACCCCCATTGCCATTAATCAATGCACACCATCAACTGTCTCTGCCATTCCGTTCACTCTCTGGATTCAAAAAGGAAGACAGGAACTGAGCAAAAGAGGAAGTGTGGTGGATAAGAGAATGATGGGCTAGAGTGTCACGGACTGTCTAGCACACCACTTCCTTCCACACTTCCTCTTCTGCTGTGTTCCAAGGCTGGCCCATCCATGAGGCCGGCTAAAGCAGGTGCCTCAGGCAGGAGATTGGTGGGGTATGGCCATCTCTGTCTACCTAATTGCCTTAATTGCTCCTCCTTCTCATTCCACTCTCTGGATTGGAAGAGGGAACAGAGAGGAAAAGGGAATGGGAAGGGAAGAAAGTGCTGACCTGGAACACTGGAGAGTGAAAGGAGCAGAGGCTGGGACATCTTGGGTAAGGGGATTAGCATTTGGTTGATGCACAATCAGATCCCACCACTGTGTTGCAGTTTCATATCTCACGGTCCAGAACTGGTAGAAACTGGCATTCCGTCTCTCCGTCTGAGGATCAGATAGAGCACCTGTGAGTCCTTGAGCAGGTCAGCTTCCCAGCTTGTTAGGGATAGTAGTTGTACTCCCTTTCTTGATAGTGTAGAATAAGCAGATAGTTTCACACGGGAAGCCCTGGCTGGAAACACTGCACATTCCCATGAGCTCATAGTGTTCTAAGAGTCACCCCATTGGGTAAAATGGGGCACAAGGGGTCTTCAGGTATCCACCTACCAGATACACTCTGGCTGCATCCCTTTGTTCTGTTGTTAGAAGGAGTTTTTCACTGTGTGTGCTTAAGATGTAAAGCTGCACTGAAAACGGCCGCCTGCGAGCGGCCCAAACTTCACCGGCTTTCCCAGCCGGCAGATTGAACCTTTGTACCTTTCTTACTTTCGCTACAATAAAGAGACTTTGTTATGGAAATGTGGCGATTGCTTCAGTCCTTCGCATCGGAGCGCTAAGGCAAGCGCTAAAATGGGTCTCCAAGCCCCCAACTCTGCTGCTATTTTCACAAATACACAACACACTGGTGGCTTCATGTAGTTCTGGTTGGGTGAGTCATGACACATGTTCCTAGAGGCCATTAGGAGTGAGCAGGTCCCTAACCCTCCCCTCATCTCAAATAATCAGGATGTCAGAAGAACATAGGAGTATTTCAAACAGCAGCTACAGCTGATCCCTGGCCAGAATGTGCCAGCCATCAAGTGCAGAAGCTTTCATGTAGACTGGACTATATCTGCGACCAGCAGAAATTTCAGCCATTCTTGCAGTACTTTTCCCAGCCATGCTGCAGCTGCTTCCACACATTACTATGTTTCCCAACAGCACAAGGAACTATTTGTATATTGGGGGGAAATGACTTGTGAATAATCAGTCTGCGACTTTGGATGTTTTTTCTCGTCTCACAAAGCAAGAAAATAGAAACCGACTGAACGGCCACCCGGTGAGGCCTGTGCATATGGCCCAAACATCAGACATGAAGACAGGGTGTTCATCTTCTTTGCAGTATTAACTTGGAAAGAGACCAGCACTTTTTTGTGTGCAGAGTTGCAAAGAGTGACCTCTGGCTCTTTGTTTTGCCTCGCTCATCAGTTGCATGGAAGATGGCGCCAAATTAGAGTGCCAGCATGAACCATCCTTTCCAGCTGAGCCCTTTGTCAGCGAAAGCACTTCTCATACGCAGAAGCGGATTGCCAAAAATAATCCCAACATTTGACAGATATTGATAAAATGGGAAAGACGAGAGGCAGAAGTGCCGGAAGGAGATGGTCAGACCACGGTGCAGTACAGGTAAGTTACCAGCATGGGTGGAATGGGGAAGGGAGGGGGTGGAATAAGGTGGAGGATGGGCAGACTAGGGGATGTGTTGGGGCAGGCAGGGGTTGGTATCAGCAGGAAGAGCTCCATCGATATCTTAACCCCCAATTTGACCCTGATATGCTTCCTTTGCTTTACTTGAACTTGCACCAGCTAAATAGCGTTCCACGGCTGTTCGAGCTAGAAAATGCATGCAAATTAGCCTTATTTTGCAACTGTTCCGAGTCATGTGTTTACCCAATGAAATCTTCTCCCCAGAGTCTGCTGGAAGCAGAAAAACCAGAAGGGCAAGTGCAGAGATCAACACACATGGAATGAGAAGATTCAGTCCATAATACAGAGTCCTTCGACGCATCGTGATTGTAAAGGTCACATCTGGATAAGGCTCTTTGCAGCAGTCATAGAAAGACTCAGTCCTTTTCCCAGGAACTCCTGTGGGACAGGCAAAAGACAAGAGGAATGTAAAACAGAGCATGATCCAAGCCCCTACTTGGGCTGGTGTATATTAATGTTTGTCACATTGCGCATCCACAGAAGTGGGGAAAAGGCAAGATGAAAATATATTAAGTAAACAAAAAGCATTCCCAATACCCTAAGCCAGTGGTCAGGGAACAGGGGTAAATTACCCCAAATGGGGTAAAAATGAAATTCCTGGGGGTAATGGGCAGATAGGCATATGCCCCGCCCCCTTTTCCCTCATCCTTCCTTCATGACCAACGTTCTCCCTTCTGACCAATGGGAAGTTCCTCTCACGCTTGATGGATTTCCCTTGCTTCCAATAGGAGATTAGAAGCGGCAAGATACTTGGCTCCCAATAGGCAGCGTTCCCCTCCCTTCCCAGGCAGCGAAGAAGGCTGTGGTTATCAATCCCACTACTGGTAGAGGGAGAAGGAAGCAACAGCAGAGAAAATGGCGGCCGTGGCTGCAACTGTGGCAGTGCCGGGTGATGGGGGAGCTGGCGAGGCCAAGCCTATTCTGGGCAGCAAGGCCGGCGCAGACCCGCTCCCGGCTGGCTCTCAGGCAGCCATGGAGTTGGCAGTGCTCGACGCAAGGGCCCGAACCAGCTCCGGGTGGGGAGGCTGAGGAGCTGCCGCTGTCGCCGCCACCCAGGAGCCCGGCAGGGATGTGAGATGTGCAGGCATGGGGGAGGCTCTGGTGAGCGGCTGAGGTGTGTTTGTGTGCGCATGTGCCCGCAGGCATGCACATTGTGTGTGTGCGTGTGTGTGTGCATGTGTGTGTGTTGAGAGGACTTCTGTGGATGTGCCACTTTGCTTGTGAGCAGCTAGGACTCTCCCTGGGTTTGCCTTGTCTTGCTGTCCCAAGGAGTGGGGCAGGCGGGCGGGCAGGGGGAGGGCTGGGGTGCCTGCGCAGGGAGTCAGGGACACAAAGATTGGCGGGGGGCAACAAGGCAAGGCGAACAGCAGAAAACAAAAACAAAATCAGAACTACTGTTGCTGGCCTCTGTGTGTGTGTGTGTGCGTGTGTGTGTGCGTGTGTGTGTGTGTGTGTGTGTGTGTGAGAGAGAGAGAGAGAGAGAGAGAGAGAGAGAGAGCCAGCCCCAATCTGAATTCATTACAGAGAGAAATCTTTAGTCCAAGCACCTAAACCTGTTGTCAAAAAGGTAAGCTAGTTGTAACCCAGAAGGGTTGAATTCTATTCTCTCAAGGTCTGCAGGTGTACCCAAACTCTTTACAACTTCATATTTGCATAGTATTAATTAAGCTCATTAATTAATCAAATAAAAAGCAATGGGTTCCAATATGTAATTTTTTTTCTTTTGTTCTGGCGGGGGGGGGGGAGGTAACGTCAAGGGGGTAACATCAGCGTATCTAAATATATTTTGGGGTAAAAGGTAAAAATGTTCCCTGACCCCTGCCCTAAGCCAACTACAATTCCCAGCATGCTTTTAAGAAAGCTGGGACTTTCCAATGAGTATAAACTCAATATAAATTTGCAGTACTTTGTTTAGCCTTTTTGACTTGCATATTGCAGAACATCAGATTCATATTCAAGCTTATGAGCATTAGATAATGCAAGCTACTTAAAAGAACATTCACTGAGATTTGGCTAATCCTTTATGTACTTTAAAGAGTGGGAGGAAAGCCACTTGCATTTCTAAATCCCGTAGGCATTTTTGCAAATCTCAGCCCAAGCCTTTTTTATACAATTGCAAATGTTCTGCTGGTTTTCTGTCTCAAAGAATATGAGACATGGGGGAGGAGTGGGCAACAGTAGCATAGATTAGGCATTTGCTACCCGGGGTCAGAAAGACTTTGTAGACGCCAAACTCTGGTTAATTGGCCATAACTTTTGATAAAATATAGTTTTCCCGATATGGTTTATTTAATTGCTTTCAGCATTAAATTACCTTTGCAATGATATGTAACGTGATGGCATTATCTGTACTTCCCAAGGTCTTCACAATTTTGGCCACTATTGGCAAGCTCAGTTTGTTGCCCATCCTAAAGCTTCTTGCCCGATGCAATTGTCCTCTTCTTCACCCCCTTAGCTATGTCACTGGTGGGCAGAACAGGAGCTGGGAGGAGCCACAAGCCAAATTCTGACACCGCCCCCTTCCCAGACTTGATCCACTTTCATAGATGAACTTGGACTTGCACCAGTGATTGGAGCAGGTCCAAGTTGACCCATAGCAACAGCTGGGGCTTACCCCGGGACATGGGGACAAATGTCCCCTTACCCTGCAGACCTTTAGCAGCCAAGATTCCCCCGTGGGACATAGGGGAGGCAGTATCTCTGCTGCTGTGGCACTGCACAAAAATTGAGTTAGGATTGGGCCATTAGTCTGGAGTGCATCCATATGAAAAGACACATCCAGTGGGCTTCTTGGGATCCAGAAGATTACTACAATGGAAGTTGATGGGGCAATGCCCATTCAAATACACATCTGCATCAGGTACATTCATGGAAAGATCCGCCTTTCTGAATTTCCTTAATGCATTCACTTGGTTGAACAACCATGATGCATAACCATGTTTGATAAGAACATAAGAAGAGCCCTGCTGGATCAGACCAAGGGCCCATCTAGTCCAGCTTCCTGTATCTCACAGTGGCCCACCAGGGGCCTCAGGGAGCCCAGAAGATAACAAGATGCTTGCTTGTTGTCTTGCTTGCATCTGGCATTCTGAAGTAGCCTACTATTACATGAGGTTGCACCACCTATCATGGCCTATAGCCCACGATGGACTTTTCCTCCAGAAATCGGTCCAATCCCCTTTTAAAGGCATTTAGGCCAGATGCCATCACCACCTCCTGTGGCAAGGAGCCCAATTACCTGCTGAGTAAAACAATATTTCCTTTTATCTGTTTTAACTCTCCCGACACTCAATTTCAGTGGATGTCCTCTGGTTCTGGTATTGTGAGAGAGGGAAAAGAACATCCCTTTATCGACTCTATCCCTCCCATGCATAATTTTGTATGTCTCAATCATGTCCCCCCTCCGGCGCCTTTTTTCCAGACTGAAGAGCCCCAAACGCTGCAGGCTTTCTTCATAAGGGAGGTGCCCCAGCCCCGTAAGAATTTTCGTCGCTCTCTTCTGCACCTTTTCCAGTCCTTTTTGAGATGTGGTGACCAGAACCGTACGCAATACTCTAGATGTGGCCTTACCATCGATTTGTACAATGGCATGTTTTATTCTGTACTTACCTTGTACAATGGCATGTTTTATTCTGTCTATACTGCTTACCTACTAAGTCCCACTCGCCATTAGAGATGTATCCCGATGTTTCTGCATCTTGCATCTGTAAATCCAAAGACCATCCACCGTAAGTCCAGGAGCCAAACTTCAATTTACACTTCTGCACATCAAAGGGGAACCAGCGCACATCGATGGAGCAAGAGCTCTTGAATATCCCTAGGTTGAAGTTTAGGATGAAATGAATAAATATGCTTCAGCAATGCTTACAGCCATTCAGAGGAATGCTTCTTCCTCATCCACCCTTAGCAGAATGGATCCATTCTAAAGCATGGCTAAAACAGCATGGCAAATAAGGGCATCAAGAATGTAGTTATCATTCAGTATTATCACTCTTGAGGTTTTTTTTCCCCATTCCACCTTTATGGCTGTTTAATTAGATTTCTTACAAGGCAACATTGTTCGGTCTTCTGGGTTTTTTTTTTGGCCAGCGATATTATTTCCTAGATCCCCGCATGATTAGATTTGTTTGACTTTTGATTTGTTTGATTTGATTTCGTAGATTAGTTGCTGATGCAAGTGCCGAGGCAGCTTGTCATGTGATTATTTACCGTTAAGGCGGCTTCGCACCTATTTATGACATGCTGTGTTGACTTTTTGCAGTGAAATGAGGGCTACAGAGAGGCTGCCAATGTCCATAAATTCGAAGAGCACAAGCTCAGATGGCTTGTAATACTCACTTCCAATAAGAGAGCAAGCTTTACAGTCCCAGGTCTATCTCTAACTTGGACTTTAAGCCAAGCTGGAAAAGTACTACTCCCTCCTTTCTTCCTACCCACTGCTGCTGCAGAGGTAGCTATGTAGGCAGGGGGAGGAATCAAGGTCTCAAACACTCTCTCTCTTGCGTGTTCACTCTCCATCTCTCGGTTTCTCTCCTCTCATCCCTGCTAGGTAAAATATTGATAGAACCAAGTATTGCCAGCATACCACAAGCCATGGGCACCAAACTTATGCAAGAAATTGCATTTCCCAGGGTGTCCAGTGCACTGCCCAAGCAATATTTCACATGCCAGACAAGGTTGGCTCCAGGAACAGTGGGGCCCAATGTGGGCCATTTTTGTCAATCTTCTTGGGCAGAAGATTTAGTCGAGAGGGTCAATGCCTCCGTTTGCCTGAAGATAAGAGCTGAAGATCTGAAGGTCGCCAGTTCGGGACAGCCGGAAGTCTCTGTGAGCGGCAGACCTCGTTAATTGCGGCTGATTAACAGCTGAGCTTCGGCTGCCTTGTGTGAGGGGGAGTTGTGCCGAAGTTCAGCCACTTCTCTGGTGGGAGCAGGTAAGCCGCTTATCAGCCAGCAAGAAGATAAACGGGTGGCCAGAAAGAAGGACTAAATCCAGAAAGATCCATCTGTATGTGTGTAGTTCTTGAAAGATAGAACATTTCTGTAAAAATTGTAAAAACCTTCGGGTTTCTGAATAAAGTCTGCCCATATAAACCGCCTTGAGTTATAGTCATTAGAGAAATCTGGTGACCTAAGAAAGGCGGTATATAAATCCAAGTATTATTATTATTATTATTATTATTATTATTATTATTATTATTATTA
>JAJKFI010000020.1:9856006-9867529 GCA_029204185.1 Lerista edwardsae | reverse complement strand
TGTGTGTGTGTGTGTGTGTGTGTGTGTGTGTGTGTGTGTGTGTGTGTCCTTTCCTTTTCCTATCTGGTCATGCCCAAAGTACCTCATAAAAAGTTTTAAAAACCAATCAATATCAGGAACCTGTCTCTGTTCACTTGCTCTATATACTGTATACGGTGAATCCTCATCCGCTAAGGTTAGGTTCCTGGATAGCCTCGCAAATAGTGAATTTGCAGACAACAAACCATTGAGAGTTAAGTATAGGATGAATGAAGTTAGGTGCAAGGGGTACCTTCTCTGCCATCAGAAGAACAGCAGAGCCCCCCCCCCCCCAGCTTTTTAGGAAGCCAGCAGAATGCAGCTGAAAATGCCAAAAGATCTCTGAATGCTGCAGAGAACTTTCAAAGGCTGCAGGGAGCTTCAGAATGGCTCCTGCAACCAGCATGGACCCCGTAAACATGGCCAGCGAATGCTTCTGCCAGCCATTTTAAAGGGATCAGCTCTGGTCGCAGGTGCCATTCTGAAGCTCCCTGCAGCCTCTGGAAGGTCTCTGCATAGCGGATAACAAGGACAGAGGTGCAGATAATGAGAAAAGTTGCAATTCTGCCACTCACAGATAAGCAGACCGACACTGTCTACTGTAGCAGACAGTGCCACATATAAAGAGGATTGACTGTATACGTTTATAAACATCTATCACCCTCCACCTTTCCCCCATCATGTCCCTCCTTTGCCTCTATGCTTTTCAGCCATGAGACACTAGGCGCTTACCTTCAATCAGTTGCGGACTCAGCCAATGGGCCGCCCGGGGACAGAGAAGAAGAAGGAGCACCACCACCCCTGCTGTTTCCCTGCCGCCATGCGCCACACCACATCTCACGAGGCTCCATTTTGGAGCCATATGGTGGAAGGGGAAAGGTTGGGCCAAACGCAGCTCGCCACTCCAAGAGGTGAGTCGACTTGTGGCCGTGTCCTCTTCCCACTCCAGTAGTGCTGCACCCGGGGCATTCCCCCCCCCCCGCAAAATGGTAGGATTGCAACTGCCTTCAATTAATACTGAAGCTGTTAGTCTACTCCCTCACCCCAAAACCCGCTTGTGTCAGAACTGTGGAACACACACTGTGGTGCTTCTTATCCAAGACCGATGGTTATTATTCCAGGCATTTTCAAAAATCCTGAAACATTTCATAGTATATTAATATTAAATAATCCAAAAGGACAGCTTCATTTATCCATGAAACGAAGTCAGTTCTCCTGATCGTTTGACAGGTAACAACCTCCAGCACGGGAACACACACGTACGCACACATGCACACACACAGTCCTGACACGGGAGCATAGATCTAGCTTAAGCCTTCTGTCAAGCGCCGATTTGCAAGCAGGCAGTTCCATTTTGTTAAGGGGCCTTATGAATCTTTCATTTATACAGATTAGCATCTGTGGGATATTTTACAGTTCACTAAACCGCAACGTATAGGAAAGCCACATTTCCAGGGAAACAAACAATTAAGCTGTCATCTTAAAATCATAAATTCCAAGTAATTAGTGCTCAGGGGGGAATAAGGGAAAGATATGAACATTGACTGAATCAGCTGTTTGGGATTGAACTGATATTACATTTGGGAGATATACGGTTTCTTTAATGTATCCATTCTTCTTTGCTATGGAATTCACCCATGAAAAAATTCAGATAATGGACAGGAACATGGATGCAATCCTATAATACAGTGGTTTCCAAACTGTGGGTCGGGACCCACCAGTAGGTCACAAACTAATTTAAAGTGGGTCACGAATCACCTAGAGCAGCCGTATTGAAAAGATAGGAAGATGCTGAAAAGGGAGAAGACTATGTGGTTGTTTTGCATGTGTCAAGGATGTAAATAGGCTTTTTTCTTTCTGATTCACTTTGCTATTGGAAAAGGACTGAGAAATAACCCAACTTATTACTGCATTCTCAGGAACGCAGCAGGTTCTGGCGTCACAATTGTGGCACTGTCTGGCCATGGCATCCAGCCATGGCATCACTTCTGGTGCATCCCAGACAGATTGTCATTCTAAAAAGTGGGTCCTGGTGCTAAAAAATTTAAACCTTTTAAACCATTGCTATAACAGGTGTACATAAACTTGCATAGGCTAATATGTGTACAGCTTGCATAGATTGGTTGCTCTGATGTCATTGTTGGGTGATCACTGTCCCACCGACTAATAGGGACAAACTGTCTATGAAGCTAAGTGGATTGTTGGGGACATCTACTGCTCCCCTTCCTCCCTGGCTCTTCCTCCTTCCTGGATTTGCAAAGGAAGAGGGAATGAGTGGAAGGGGAGGTGTGGAGGAGAAGAAAGTGTTGCTAGAATGCTGAAGATGTTGGGAAACACTCTAGCTCATCCATCTCCTCTCCTCCACACTTCTGCTCTGATCCCACTTTCCTTTTCAAATCTAGGAGGTAGGAGGAGGAATGGCAACTGGTGGTGCCATTGAGGGTAGAATTAGTCTTACCTGGGGTACTAGGAGGTCCTGGACTGGAATTTGTCAAAAGTCCAGCCTCAGCACCCAGGACTAGGTAAGGTAGGAGTGCAATCCTAACCTGGAGTTAAGCCTGCAGTTAGGCCAGCAATGTTTGATGGCACAAGAGACACCGTAAAGTCAGCGGTGTTATGCTGCCGGAGCACTGGGCGGGACATCCAGGTGATCGACAGCCCGCCCGTCGCGTTCTGGAGCGTTATGCCGTTTGCGTAACATACGCAAGCGGCGTAATTGGTTACGCAAACGGCGTAACGCTCCGGAACGCGACGGGCAGGCTGTCGATCACCCGGATGTCCTGCCCAGCGTTCCGGCAGCATAACACCACTGCATAAAGTATGTTTGGACGACTCTCAGTGGCCAGCACACAGACGTGCACCATCCTACCTGACTCAGACAGTGGTCCAAACTCGTTTTACAGTGGCCCTTGTGCCTGCTAAACTTTGCTGGCCTAACTGTTGCCAGCCCAGCTCCAGGTTAGGGTTGCACCCTCAATAATATTATGCCTGCTCCACAGGAGAAAGCTGGCACCACATCTATAATAACCAGCAATAAATTACATATATACATTTTACATCAGTTGAGATGTTGTGAGTGTTTGGATTGCACATGTAATTCATTCACAGGGGCAAGTTATCATCTTTGGCTGCTGCTGTCATCAAGTGAGTAATATTCTTGTCCTTAAACAAATTCTTTTCCTTAAGTTCTTTTCCCAATCTCACAACACCAGGAGCAGGGGACAGCCATTCAAAATTGAGTAGCAGGAGAGTTAGGATAGGCAAAAGAAAATATTTCTTTACCTAGTGAGTAATTAATCTGCGGAACTCCTTGCCACAGAATGTGGTGATGCCAGCTGGCCTAGGTGCCTGTGAAAGGGAATTGGACAGATTTATGGAGGAAAAATCAATCACAGGTAACAAGCCATGATATCTATATGCAACCTCTGGGTTTTAGAGATAGCCTACTTCTGAATCCCAAATGCAAGGGAGTGGCAACAGGATACAGTTATCTTGTTTGTGTGCTCCCCGAGGCATCTGGTGGGCCACTGTGAGGTACAGGAAGGTGGACGAGATGGGCCCTTGGCCTAATCCAGCAGGCCTTTTGTGCTTACGAGCTGCTGCATCTGATGCTGCTTCAACATTTGCAACATCTCCCGAACACCAGCTTACCTAAAAAATCCATGCTAACGTAAGTGACCTTTATATATATAAAGCATCAGAGGTTTTGATTTGGGGGTGTTGACTCATCTCATTGCCCATATGCAAGAGTTATTGCAGAAAATAGGTTTATAAAACTCCCGTTCAAATCCCTGTCTTTAAAATTCCCAGTATATTTGTGCTCCATGCATTTGTATTCAGGGGGAAAGAGTATAGGAAATGTATGTCTCCGGGTGGCAGGAAGCAAATAGTTTTCTATTGAATAATACAGGAAATTAGTGCTGGCAATTTATCAACAGTCGTACCTAATTCTGAATAATACAGAACTACAACATCCCTTTTAAAGACCCATACATTTCAGACGCAAGTCGCCAGACAGCTTCAAAAAAAAAATCCAGCAGAGAGAAAAATCTTGAAGCAGTTCAAGATTTATCATTACTACGGATTCAGGATTTTCTAATATCATTCTGTTCTCCAACTCATTCCTCCTTCTACCTCTCTCTTTTCCATTCTATTTGTTATTCCTTTTGTCTGGTAAAGGGCCGGCTTTAAGCCAATGCGACCAATATCATCACATCGGGCCCCGTGCTTTGGGGGGCCCCGCACCAGTGCAGTGAGCATATTGTTTGCTGCTGCAGTCAGGATCTCTTCGGATTGTATGGAGGTCGGTGAGGCAAGCAAAGCAGCTTTCCCTTGGGCCCTCTCACCTGCCCCAGCTTCTGAAGTGCCCAAAATGGGCCTCCTGGAAGCAACTGGCAGTGACGTCATCCTGTCACCACCAACTGCATTCAGGTGCCACATTTTGTGTATGGCACCACAAGTGCTCTTCTCGGTGAGTGGGGGGCCCTGTGGGGAGTGTGGTCCCACAGGAATGCCCCGCATTGGGTCCTGCCACTCCTAGAGCCAGTCCTGCTATAACTTTAGGGTAGAAAGCAGAGAGATAAGCATGAACTGCAGTCTGTGTGCGTCAGGGAAGGGGTTAAGGCCGTGCTTCCCAAACTTTTTCGACTGGCAGCTCCTTTGATTGCTGGGCTGTGGCACCCCCCTTATGAGGAAAGATTGTAGCATTTGGGACTGTTCAATCTAGAAAAAAGGCACCTGAGGAGACATGGAGAAAAAGGCACATGATTGAGACATACAAAATTATGCATGGGATGGATAGAGTGGATAGAGGGATGTTTTTTTTCTCTCACACACAATACCAGGGGACATCCACTAAAATTGAGTGTTGGGAGAGTGAGAACAGATAAAAGGAAATACTTTTTTACCCAGCAGGTAATTAATCTGTGGAACGCCTTGAAAGGCCTAGGCGCCTTTAAAAGGGGACAGGACATATTTCTGGAGGAAGCGTCCATAGCAGGCTACAGGCAGTGATGGGTAGTGCAACCTCCGTACTTTAGAAGTAAGCTACCTCGGAATGCCAGATGCAGGGGAATGGCAATGAGATGCAGGTATCTTGTTGTCTTGGGTGCTCTCTGAGGCACCTGGTGGGCCACTGTGAGATACAGGAAGCTGGACTAGATGGGCTTTTGGCCTGATCCAGCAGGGCTGTTCTTATGTTCTTACGCACTGAGCCATTGGCTGCAGCTCCCATTAGGCTTACAGTCCTATACACTGTATAGGGTGGCAGAATTTTTGTGAGGATTCTGCAGCTACTCTGGCTGGTTTCTGCAGCTCCCCAAAGAGCCACGGCTCACAGTTTGTGGACCACTGTGTTCAGGGGATGAGTTTGCATTGTTTTTCCATGTCCTTGTTGTTCCTGGATTTAGAGACAATCCTCCCCCCAAAAGAGGTATCCAGTGGGGGGGGGATTGGGAGGCCTCAGCAGGGAATGGGAGTTTAAATCCCCTTACTCCCGCATGTGCCCCCTGACCCACAATGGGTCTCCTTGGACCTATGCTAGCTATTTCCCTAGTGCAAGTCCATGGAGGTTGCTCTTGGAGGGGATAGGATGTGACATGTGCCTTTGGGGCTGGATCCACCCCTCCTGCAGCTTCCCACCCCATCACGGCCCCTTCCACAACCCTGCCAATGTCTTAACTGCTCTGACGGGTGTAGGCAGCTCTAGCAACCTCCCACGGCAGTGCTCTCAAAATCACCACCAATGAAGTGCTTCCTACTCCATTGGCAGCCATGTTGCAATGGCGGAACGATGTTCTGCTGTCGGAAAGCCCTGCATATGCCAGCCCAGCCCTCAATAGGATTGGGCCATGAGATCTTGGACTGCCATCCTATGCGTGCTTATCTTAACCCTTATCTGGGCATTAGCTGCATTGAATGCGAGCGGGCCAACTTCCAAGAAAACACGCATAGGATTGCACTGTTAGATTCCCTCAAATCCTTTTGAATGAAAATGCCAGAAATTAAATCTGGGGCCTTCTGTATGCAAAGTCTATGCTCTTCCACCAAGCTATGGGCCGTCCCTCGTCTTTTCAGCGTTGCTAATGAGCACCGCTGTCATGGGGTTACATTGAAATGAGACTCTTCCATTTTGTCTCTAGCCAGAGCATAGCTTATTAATCTCTAAAATCACATCATCTATTATCCAGCAGACGGTGCACCAAGAGCATCCTTTGGCAGTTGCTCATCCACCCAATCATTAGGAACCTTCTGAATTACAGATCAGAAAATCATCCTATTAATAAAGACTAAATGGGATGAAACCAGCCTCTCTGATTCAGACTCTCGCTGCGTATCTGAAAACCATCGGAAGGGCTGTCCTGCCCCCATATTACTGGTGGGATCTTGGCAGTAGCCTTTGTTTAGATCAATTTCTCTCAAAGTGTTGAGCCTCACCATGCCATTAGCAATTAGGACCAGCAAGACAGCCTCTGCCAAAAATTGGAGTCATGAGGTCACCAAGAAGAGCGCAGGTTAATTAGCATAATATAATTGATATTGAATTCAGATGAGCTCATTTCGGGCCAAGTGAGATTAACAGTGGCACGCAGGCTGGGCCTGAGAATCCAAATCTTCCCAAAATATTGAACTAATATCAGAGGGAGGGCTTGATAAGAACGTAAGAAGAGTGCGACTGGATTCGGTCAAAGGCCATCTAGTCCAGCGTCGAGATTGGCTGAGTGAGCTGGTGATGGTGTACCCAGGTGGTCACAACGGACATAAGAACATAAAAAGAGCCCTGCTGGATCAGGCCAAAGGCCCATCTAGTCCAGCTTCCTGTATCTCACAGCGGCCCACCAGGTGCCCCCGGGAGGCATGAGACAACAAGATGCTTGGATCCTGTTGCCACTTCCTTACACCCAGTACTCTGAAGTAGCCTACTACTAATATAAGGAGGTTGCACAGCCCATCATTGCCTATAGCCCACGATGGACCTTTCCTCCAAAAATCCGTCCAACCCCCTCTCAAAGGCATCCAGATGCCATCACCACCTCCTGTGGCAAAGAGTTCCATAGATTAACTACCTGCTGGGTAAAAAAGTACTTCCTTTTATCTGTTTTAACTCTCCCAATGGTTCTGGTGTTTTGAGAGAGGGAAAAGAACATCCCATTACCGACTCTATCCCTTCCGTGCATAATTTTGTATGTCTCAATCATGTCAGGGCATCCGCAGGTAAGAGCAGATTGGGGATTTCTGTGCATCTTGAGGAAGTGGGGCGAGCAAAGGGGGGCACAACCACTGGTCCCTAGAAGATGTTTTGCCTGGGGATGCAGGCTAGGAATACTTGTCTGTGCAGTCCAGATTGTCCTTTAGCCCCCTTGAAAGGCGTTGGCATTGATAGGCTGTGACTGCCATAATCATACAGTATGTGTTTAGCTCAGAGCTAGGATGGATCTTCTATAGGGGGAATCAACAGTAGCTGGCCGTCTTGCCCAAGGAAGGAAACTCACACTAAAAAGGAGTGAAATTCTGGTTTTATTAGGACTAAATTGTGGCCCTTTTACCCCTGACTTGCTTACCTTGTGCCTTAGGGTGCAATCCAAGTGCCCATGGGGCCAACACAAGCTGCTTGCATCAGCCTCATGCTGTTACGAAAGTGCCGTAAGGCCCAGTGAAGGCCCCACGGTGCTGGCAGGGGTGGTTCGGGGCAGGAGGGAGGGAGGGCGGAACTGGGTGGGGAAGGGTAGTCCAGGAGGTGGTGTAGCCTGGAGACTACATGCATTAGACTGCATCCAAACCCCCATCCCCTGCCCAGCTTGGAGAAGAGAAGACTGAGAGGGGATATGACAGCACTCTTCAAATATCTGAAGGGCTGTCATAAGGAAGACGGGACAAATCTGTTCTCATCTGCCTTGACAGTAGAACTAGGTCCAATGGGTACAAACTGCAAGAAAGGAGATTCCGGCTGGACATCAGGAAGAGTTTCTTGACGACAAGGGCAGTTCAACAGTGGAATAGTCTGCCGAGGGAGGTGGTAAATTCTCCCTCACTGGAGACCTTCAAGAAGAGGCTTGACAGGCACCTGCTGGAGATGCTCTAGGAGGAGTTCCTGCTATAGGCAGGGGGTTGGACTAGATGACCTTGTAGGTCCCTTCCATGATTCTATGATTCTATATAATAACTCGGATCTGCACATGCTATATAGTGGGTGCAGATCCGAGTAGCCCATAGGCGCAGCTGGCGCCTACCCTGGGGCAAGAGAACAAATGTGCCCTTGCTCCGTAGAGGCTCCAGGCAGTGCCCAAGCTGTGCTGGATATGGCGCAGGCCCACCGGCATGTGCTGTTCCAGCGCAGCTTAGGATTGCACCCTTGCTGGAGGGTGTGAAGGTGATGAGACCAGTTGGGCATGATGTTGATCAGAGTCAAAGAGCTTTGAGTCCATGTCCTCCCATTTCTCCTCCGTCCTCCCATCACGTGCGGGGACTTCCTGGCTCTGCTGGCATCAAGTTGCAGAAGACCCTGAAGCAAATCCCTGCACTGGCGCCCCCATGATACATTGGGCCCCTGGACCAGTGGTGTCATTCAAATGATTTAGGAACAGGAACTCACTTTTGATTGGCACTTGTCGGGAACCCGGAACCAGCCACGGAGCCCGTTAGGATCCGGAACGCCCATTCTGTTCCGTTCCCCCTGAGTGACATCACTGCCCTGGACCAGTGGTGTCATTCAAATGATTTAGGAACAGGAACTCACTTTTGAGTTCAAATTCAAATGTTGAAAAAAAACACAAAAAACTAAAAACCGGAAGCAGCCACGGAGCCCGTTAGGATCCGGAACGCCCGTTCTGGTCCGTTCCCCCTGAATGACATCACTGCCCTGGACCCATCCATGCTTAGCAAGAGCAGATGATGGGAGGCAAGCAAGACTGACTTTGTATGCCCTCACAACTGGCCTGTGGGAGGATCCCTGGGGTGGGGGGTGGGGACTCTGGATGGTCCCAGCAGAAAAGTCTTTACCCGGTTCCTAAACCTTGATAATGAAATTCTCCAGATGTTACCAGAGCATAAGCAATCATGCCCAGACTATCTCTGTCCAGGCACATCATGGTATAAGGGCACACTCCTAACCTGCACTGGAACAGGCAGGCTTGCATGCCTGCACTGTATCTGCACAGCCTCCGCAGAGAGTTTGTCCCCTTGCCCTGGGGTAGGCGCCAGCCACCCCTGTGAGCTACTCGGATCTGCGCCCGCTGTTTAGCAGGTGCAAATCTGAGCACACCTTGCAGCCCAAATCGGGGAAGCATGGGATAGGGATGGGGATTTGGGTGCTCCACCCCCCTCCCCAGGCCAGCCCGCCTCCCAGAATGGCTGGCACAGGAGTGGCGCACCAGGGGTTGCGCCAGCGCTGGTGCATCAAAGTGCTGGCACGCATGTGCTTTATGGCACATGCGCAACAGTGCTCAGTCGACGCAAGTGGCTTGCACCGGCCATTGCAACAGGTTTGGCTTGAGCTGTAAATGTTGTTTGTGCATTCAAATTCAAGGCGTTAGCCCTCCATTAAAAACTGGAGACACAAATAAAAAATACCCAACAGGAATTTCTTGGTTGCTTTTTCAGCACTGTTTTCAACTGCTGGCAAACAACTCTTGAATTTTGACCCTGGACACATTTACTGGGAGGCCAGCAAGTCCAACTGATTTCAATGGCATTCGCTTCAAAGGGAAGGAAGGCTGCGCAGCAACACAAACTGAACAACCAAAGGGGAAATTTGTCCTTGACATGACTACAGACTTTCAGATAATTTGCTCTGAAACCGAGTGCGTTGAATTGAATTGGATGATATTCCTCCTGTTTCTGTATGCCTGTTTAGTAGATAACAGCAGCGTGGGGAAAGGAAACAGAGATCTGTGAAGCCAGAGGAAGATCAAACTCCGCTCTGAAAGACACTGGTGCTTTTCGTCATCGGCCACCACTCATATTAAAGATTATGTTGCCACTGTGAGATACGCATTTAATAACTTTGTTTGCGGTCCTGCAGAATGGGAATTACAACTCTGCAAATTTCAAAGGATCCCTAGTTCGTTACTGCCCCCTAGTGGGGCATTCTGAGCTCAACCTGGTTCACGCTTTGCTTTTCTGTTTTTGTTCCCGGAAGGAAATGGCTGCAGTCCATGGGTAGGGGTGTGGTTTTGGGGTGACATTTTTCCAAAAATGTCTTGATTAAAATAGCAAACTGCTGTGCTGTGTGTTTTTATTCTACGTTCTCATTTCAAGTTCTTATTTTTATTAGTTTTAAATGCTTTAAAAATGCTATATCGTGTACTAGGTAGATGATACAGGTGATATAGTGTCAGAAGATACGGCCACGGTATTATTTCTAATTGGAAAAGTCATCTATTTTGTTGTTGTTGTTCAGTCGCTAAGTCGTGTCCGACTCTTCACGACCTCATGGTCCACAGCACGCCAGGCCTCCCTGTCCTCCACTAGCTTCCTGAGTTCCCCCAATGTCATGTTCATCGCTTCGGTGACACTGTCTAACCATCTCATCCTCTGCCTCCCCCTTCTCCTTTTGCCTTCGATCTTTCCCAGCATGAGGGTCTTTTCCAAAGAGTCCTCTCTTCTCATGAGGTTGACAAAGTACTTGACAAAGTCATCTATTTTAATTTCTGGGAAATAGCTTAAACACAAAAATGCTTTGGGTTTTGTGTTTTTATTCAGAGATTTTAACCGCCAAAAGGCAGCTATTAACACCCAAAAAGCAGTTTTCAACAGAAAAAAAACCCACCCCTATCCATAGGCCTGAGGACACGATCCTCGTCTGCTGTTGCGCCAGACCAGCGCTGTTACAAATGTGCAGTAAGGTGCATCTGCACTGCGGATTCCATCACTGGGCCAGAGCAAGCAACAGTATCAACTCAGGGGCGGAGGCGCACTTGTCAGCTGCACCAGTTGAGCACCAGCTCAGCTATGCCGGTGCAGGGCTGCATCGAGGGTGTTCCAGAGGCATAACAGGACAGCACCACGGGCGGAGACAGGACACAGCCATTGGGCCGTATCCAAAACTCCACCCCTGGGCTGGGCAGCCGGGCCACTCCCGACCACGCGGACTTGCTCCTTTTGCCAGCCCAGATGTGAGCAGCCCCATAGGGCTGGCTGGGGCTTACCCCGGGGCAAGGGGGAAATGTTCCCTTGCCCCAAGCTGAGCTGCTGCATCGCTAGGAAGCAGCGCAGGTGAGCCAGTCTGCCTATTCCAGCGCAGGTTAGGATGGTGCCCTCAAGTCAGTAAAATGCAATGATGCAATGATGGCGTGCTATTTTAACACGCAATGATGCATGTTGCAATGCATGTTATGCAATGATGCAATGCAATGATGGCGTGCTATTTTAACAAAATAAAAACCATGAAAAGGAAGGATGTACCTCACCACATCAGGATACCTACAGGCAGTTTAGGGCATCCTCTTACATCCATGGATGGATGGATGGATGGATGGATGGATGGATGGATGGATGGATGGATGGATG
>JAJKFI010000020.1:9831520-9855996 GCA_029204185.1 Lerista edwardsae | reverse complement strand
ATGGATGGATGGATGGATGGATGGATGGATGGATGGATGGATGGATGAGGGTTGCAAAGCAGTAGAAAATATTGACTGGTACATAGGGCCAGTTGGGAAATATGAAGCGTCCAATAACTCACTCCTTAATGTTGGAATGTCAAATATTTTTGTCAACCCTTCATCCACCCAGAGCTGTTACTGTACTGCCTCTGCCCCCAAGGCAGTGATGTCATGATATCATGTGATTGTGATGTCACTTCCAGGTTCTCTCCAGAGCACAGGGTGCTGGCTGCTCTGTGTCCCCCTTCCCATTGGGTGAGCTTCCACAGGAGAAGGAACAGGAGGAATGAAGTTGCCCTTACTTCCTTCTTCAGGGATAACCCGGAAGTGATTGCCTTGCCCCTCTTGAGGCACAGTTACTTCCAGATTCTTCCCAGAGGATTGGACGCTCTCTGTGGTGGCTTCGCACCCCCATTCCTGCTCCTTCAAAGAGGAGCCTCTCCTTTGAAGGAGAAGGACCGAGGGCACAAAGCTGCCAACGAGTAATTAGTGTGGAGCCCCTCCTTGGTGCAACGCCTTGGGAAGGTGCCTCTCAGGCTCCACCCTAGTCACAGCTCTGCATCCATCTAACAGGCATTAAATGTTCAGTGCGATGCTTTTAATTCATCTAGGAGCAATAGATAATTCAAGCATTTGGAGGCGGCTCAAGTGCTGCACTTTCAAATGAATCCTTGCCAGATATCTGTAATTATATTTCTTTCATAATGGTGTCTGTCACTGATTAGATCAGCATTCAGAAAGAAAAGGCTTATGTCTTACAACCTGAATTGCAGCTGCGTGCAGCTGAAGGGCTTAAATTGATTGATCACGCATGCATCCTTCATTTTGGGGATGCAGCAGGCATCCCTGATTAAAAAAAAATTTCATTGTATCCTTTTGAGGCATTTTGAGGCAGGTGATGCTGAGGAACTGTGACTGCCCCCCCCCCAAAGTGACTCAGGGCACAATCCTAACCTGGAGTTAGGCTGGCACAGTTAGGCCAGCAACGTTTGGCTGGCCCAAGGACACTGTAAAGTATGTTTGGGCCACTCTCAGAGAGGCCAGCACACAGACGTGCACCATCCACTCTGATGCTGAGAGTGGTCCAAACGTGCTTCATGGTGGTCCTTGTGCCTGCCTAACTTGCGCTGGCCTAGCTGTGCTGGCCTAACTCCAGGAGAGCATGAAGATATTACACTCTGGTGCATTTCATTGCATTCTGCATGAAATTCCACATCAAATGGTATATGACACAGTATTATTCCTAAAAACCATTATTTTAGCAAACCTCAATTTTTTACAATGCAGTTGTATTTTTGTTTTCTGAGGGTTTGGCCACAACGTTTAACAGAGTAAAGATATTACACTCTGGTTTGCACTCTTGTTGCATTCTGCATTAAATTAGCTTTCCAATGATACATGACATGATGGTACTTTTCATACCTACCAAGGTTTTCACCATTTTGTCCACTAGTGTCAAGTTCAGTTTGTTGCCCCCTCCAAAGCTTGTTGCCAGGTGCAATTGCATTCCCCTGCACTTCTTTAGCTATGCCTCTAGCCCTGTCTCTCCTTTGAGGATCTCTTGACCTCTTCTTTGGGGGGATCATTGGGTCTTATGGTATCTGTAGAATACACGCTTTGCTTTATTCAGGTCGGAGCATTTACATGCTACATGCATTTCCCAAGCACATCTGTGCATGGTACATATGTTTCCCAAGCACCTCATGCCAGCGCCAGTTACTTAAACCCCAGCCCTTGCGTTCACAAAATGAAATACCAATCCCATAACAGCACAGAGCATCTAAATATGCAGGTGGCATTGCTTGGAAATGCAATTTTGTAAAGGCCTTTCTCGGGAGAGTAAAGGTCGGTTTAGCAAAATATCTCTGCAGATCATGGTTTAATGAGTTCTGGGATTAGGCTAATATATGGAGGACAGGTCTATCGAGTGTATTAGCCATGATAGCGAAATGGAACCTTCAAGTGAAGAGGCTGTTTTCCTCTGAATGCTAGTTACTGGGTGGGGAGGGGAGCAAATGACAAAGTCTATTGACTTCATGCCCTGCTGTAGGCTTCCTTGAAGAATCTGCTGTCCACTGTTGGAAACAGAAAACTGGGCTGGATGGACCTGGATCTGATCCAGGACTGTTTATGTTCTACTACCCCATTTCTCAAACTGTGGGTCATGACCCACAAGTGGGTCACAACCAGATTTTGGGTGGGTCGTGGGCCCGTCACAACCAGGAAGTTGGGAAGCAATACAGTGCACCACATAGAAGTTACTTCCACGTCCTGCTAGCCTGCAACCCACGTCATTGGGCATGTTGTTTTGCACCGCATCATGCCTTGCAGGTAGCTTTGCAATGCATTCTTGGGCACATGGCAAATGGTGTGGGTCACGGGGCTGGCGCAATCCAGAAGTAACTTCCACTGCATGCCCCAAATTGCCTCACAACCTCCATGCCCCAAATTGCCTGCAACTCACTGCGGTCAAAGTGGGTCATGGAGTTTGGGAGCTCCTGTTCTACGAGGTGAAGAAAAGATCTCAGAGGAGATTTGGACTGCAAATAATTACAACTGGATGCCTGTATGTTAATCCACCCTCAGATGTAGATTTCTAGTCCCAGAAAGCTTTCCAAATTCTTTCTCGCATCTTGTGTCCATTGACTTTCTAATGTCTTCACTCTCTTGCCCCCACTTATATATCTGTGAGCGCCATCCTAACCTGGAGTTAGGTTGGGACAGTTAGGCCAGCAAAGTTTGGCTGGCACACCGTAAAGTATGTTTAGACCACTCTCAGAGTCAGAGAGGCCAGCACACAGATGTGCACCATCCTTCCTGACTCCGAGAGTAGTCCAAACGTGCTTTACAGTGGCCCTTGTGCTGGCCAAACTTTGCTGGCCTAACTGTGCCAGCCTAATTCCAGGTCAGGATTGCGCCCTGTACTGCTCTCATTCTACAGTATATTCCTTCTTTCCCTCTTCACACCTCTAGAAGCTCATCCTCCAGGAGCCTACAATCTGGGACTTCTCAATGAAGGTGCGTGAAATGATCACCATATCTCTGCCACTGCCCCCCCACTTTGGCTATTTCCCACTGTACCCTCTTCCTCTCAACTCCTGTCCCACTCCGCCCTTCCTTTCTGACTTTTAAAAAGGCACCATTGAGATCAGGAATAAGGAGGGAAAGGAAAGGAGAGTGGCATTGGTAGGTTATTAGCAGGAAGCCATATGGGGGAGTTCTCAGGTGTGTGGGAAGGTAGCTGTAGGGGAATCCAGGTTGCATAATGGAGGGACAAAACCACAGGTGGACTCAATTTGGCTATGTTTTTCTGCTATAGATGCTAGAAATGAATCTTTGTCATCCTAATCACCTTAATACTGCACCCTAAGGCCATTCTGGCAACGAGGACTTCTTGCCGAGGCCTGTCACCTGTTTTATTCATCTCTTCCTCCGAAGAAGGAAGAATGACCCACAAAACTGAATCTCTTTTTGCGTGTTATGTTTCCTATGGCAACAGAGCACCTTCAAAGGCCAGGAAGCCTTCAGAGACATGGAAACCCAGGCTCTGTTGGCGAGGTTCATTAAAAACACTGTCAAAGCAGAGACCAAAGAGCAAGGTAAAGATGCTGCCCGTCTACCTGAAAGGAAGAAAATGAATGACTTCTCAAATCTTCTCTGCTTACTTCACAAGCTGAATTGGCCACCAGACTGCCAGCCATTAGTGGTAATGAACCATGAGGGGAAAATACAATGGAAAGTGATACAACTGAATGGAGAAACAAACAACACATTCAACCACTGGCGTAGCTAATGAAAGTGTAGCCAGGTACACAGGGCAAAATGTCGCCCCAGAAGTGACATCACAACAGGAAGTGACATCACAGTTGTATTTTCATTTTCTTGCTTTTTTGGCCATAACATTTGATAAAGATATTACACTCTGGTTTGTTTCATTGCATTCTGTATTAAATTCCACATTGAATGATATATGATGATATTATTCACACATGGCAATATTTTCACAATTTTGGCTGCTAATGTCAAGCTCAGCTTGTTGCCCCCTCAAGCTCATGCCCAGTGCAATAGCACCCCCTGCACTTCTTTAGCTATGCCCTTGCATTCAATTCGCCATCGTAATCATTTCCTAGAGGCTGCGCAAGTGCATTTGCAGTCACCTGGACAGGTAAAAAAGTTGTGTCACACAGTATTTGTAAGATAGCAGTTCCTCATGTGTCTACATAAGAGTGCCTCCTGTTAGATTTGTGGCTGTATGAACCTAAGTGGCACTAGCAACAGAGTACATGGTGGTGGAATGTGGTTATCCTTGATTGTATAAACATGACCTCATGGATAGGGTTACCAGATACAAACTGGGACAGAGTGCCTATACCTTTAACCATTGCATAGAAGAGGGAATTTGGGCAGGTGCAGCTCATCTGGGAAGGGTTTCAAAAGCTGCACCTGTCAAAATTCCCTCCTCTATACAATGGTTAAAGGCAGTGGTATTCAAACTTTTTAGACTGGGACTTGTGTCGGGACCTACCAGAAGTGATGTAATTAACCTGGAAGTGCTGTTGTAGCAGGAAGTGCTGTCATTGTAACATAATAAAATGACACTCCTGAGATGCAAATTGGCATTCTTGGTCTGCAGCAATTGTACAACCAGGAAACATCCCTGACAGAAAGCAAGACTAGGACAAGGTATTATGTAAAAGAGCTGAACTAAAAGATTTTTTTAAAAAAAAACAAAAACAAAAAACTCTCACTTGAGAATTCAAACTGTTAACACTCACAAAAGGAACATAACAAGAGTAAGGTCTGCAGTTTCCAAGATGGCTGCTCCCAGCTATCCGCGACTCACCTGACATCAGGTCGTGACCTACCAAGTGGGTCCTGACCCACAGTTTGAATCACACTGGTTAACGGTATAGGCACTCTGTCCCTGTTTGTATCTGCAAGCCCAACTCATGGAGGGCAGCAATGGTGAGCCTACCTCAGCCCTAAGACCCCAGCATAGGTGGCAACCAGTTCCCCAGGAGAGAGAGGCAGGAATAGGAGAGAGGATGAGTGATGCTATCATTGCTATGGTGATGGTGATACCAGCTTTTCTCATCAAGCTCTTGCAAAAACAGGTATGTCTTCCAGTATCAAGCAATCAACCAACCAACCAAAGTATTTATGTAGTGCTTTTCAACACAAGTTCACAAAGCAGTTCACAGGCTAATAATAATAATAATAATAATAATAATAATAATAATAAGAAGAAGAAGAAGAAGAAGAAGAAGAAGAAGAAGAAGAAGAAGTTAAATGGTTCCCTGTCCCAAAAGGGCTTACAATCTAAAAAAAATGCAGACCACCACCAGCAACAGCCACTAGAAAAGACACTGTTCAGAGGTGAAGAGGGACAATTACTCTCCTCCTGCTAAATATAAGAGGAATACCAATTGAAAAAGTGCCTCTTGCTCAGATAGCAGTATACAGTACACAATACAAGGCTTGAAAACCCACTATGACATCAGAGGAAATGTGCATGGGATTGCACTGTACGACACATAGGACAAGTCAATCAACTAGGATTTCGTTATCTGTCCCCCCTAATAAATATGTAGTTGGAGCTCCACAAAGGAAAAACAGGCTGAAATTAATTTTAAGTGGAAAAGACCCAGCCCACTCCCCTGTTATATCTCTTTCCTAGGCTGCTTTTCATTTGAAAACGTACGTTACATGCATTTGCTTGCTCCTGCTATACGTTAGCCTCAAGTGAACCTGTTTTCTGATCTTGGGAAACGTTAATAGGCTTTTAAACTCACATTTTGTTCTATTGTCTATCTTTTCCGTGTGCCAGACTCTGACAAAAAATAAATTTAAGGCCTGTACTGTTTAAAAGCCATAGCTACTGCAGAGCTGCCAGTCTCTGCAGGAGTTCAATAATAATTAAACTCAGAGATAAAATGTATTAAAAGGAATTAACCTACTTCAGCCAGCACTGAGCATGATTCATGCAAGCACTTCTTACAGAAAAAAGAGTGTTACTATCCCGTAATTCGTGTGTTGATGATGGTTTATAGATTGGTCTGACTTTGCAATTCTTTTATTTATAAGAGGATATTCTGAATTTCTTCGATACCAAATTCAAATACTACACCCCCCCCGAGTCTATTCTATTCAGTCGTTTAATCATGCCAAGCTCAATGTAGCCAAAGCTAAGCATACTTTTGTCCCATTGATTTCCATGGAGGAGTTAAGCATCTGCTTAATTCTCTCCCGTTCCAATCAATAGGGTTTAAAAGAGCTTAATTTTGGTTAGATTTAGCCTGTTGTTTTCCCCCCATTAAAATGTGAAACTTTCACAGTCCTTAGAGGTGAAAGAAGATGCTTCTTTCAGTAAGCAGCTGGGAGCAGAACTTGCTTATTTTATTCAGTAGTGGGATTTTTGGGGAGGGGCAAAAATTGGGATCATTGCACAGGGAAGGGGTGATTGACCTTGTCCTCTCTAATCTGGATCCCCAACACCTATCCTGAACAGCTGCTATTTCTCCTTGAATAAAAGTTTAAGCTGGTTTAAACTAGGAGTCTTTTTTTGTCCTTTGCAGCTATACAAACGGTATACAGCATGATGGTATTATTCCTTAAAACCGTGATTTTAGAGACCATGATTTTTATAAAAGAAGCTTTATTTTCAGTATTTTAGGTTTTTGGCCATAACCTTTGCTAGAATAGAGATATTACACTCTGATTTTTTCTATTGAATTGCAGGTGAAATTCCACATCCAAAGGTATACAGCCAGTGGTGTTATCCTACCGGAACGCTGGGCAGGACATCCGGGTGATCGACAGCCCACCTGTCGCGTTCCGCAGCATTACGCAGTTTGCGTAACCATTTACGCCGCTTGCGTACGTTACGCAAACGGTGTAACGCTGCGGAATGCGACGGGCGGGCTGTCGATCACCCGGATGTCCCGCCCAGCGTTCCGGTAGGATAACACCACTGTATACAGCATACAAATCACGCGTTTACACTGTAAATGCACCCCCTGAGGATGGCACCTGGGGCGCTGAGCCCCCCCACCCCATAGGTAGCTATGCCACAGCCCACAGCTAGGGCCCAGAACTCCATTGATCTTATCCAGCCAGGCAGTACTCGTGTGCTCATACAGATGGTTTTGACTAGACTCTGGAAAAAAATGACACACATTAGGTCGCAGCCTGGAGCTTTTCAGTTCTACGGATTCTCTTGTTTCCACATGAAGGTGACAGAGCATGCTGTCCACCAGTTTCAGAGTAAGTGCCCACATTTCCTGAGTGCTTGCGTTTGACGTCACGGGTGGCAGCTGCGATTTGAAGGTGTCACAAAGGGAAGCAAGGACTCAGCAGGCATGCTCTCTGTTGTCGACCGAAATTTAACAAACAGAAACCACTCAAGTCGTGCAGCATGCCAGCTTGAAATAACCAGGAGGGGGTTGTTTTTTTCATTATTATTTTGTTAATCGTTTCCCACCTTGCTCCTGGGGAGGAAAAAACAGCTACAAAAGACATTGGAGCTCCCTTTGCAGCAGTGCGCACTGGTTAGCCTGACTCACTAACGGTGAGTCACACGGAGGAGCATTATTTATTAATAATCCCGGGGAAATAGAAATCACGACAAGCACTGAGATGTATTGATCCCAACAAGAAATAACCATACGTTATGCTGAAGACACTCGGAACACATTGTCTGCAGGCCTCCCGAAGCCGCACTTTCTCAGCCGTTCAGTCCTCGCGCATCGCAACCAAGGCCGCAATATTTGTGGCGCGGTCCTATGCGTATCTCATCAGAAACAAGCTTTTTTGTGTTCCATGGGACTTTTCCCCCAGGAACATGTGTATAAGGTTGCATCCTTAATAGTCTAATCCGGGAGTTTCCTCACTTTTCTCAAGTGGTGACTCCTGTGACTCCTTTGATGTACAAAGCCACTGAGGGCGAATCGATGATATGCGTGTCAAAGGTGACATGCCACAACGTTTTGGGTGACATGTCAGCATTCGCCGATGTGCGCCACCCAACAACTGAGTTTTTTTGTAATGTTTTGATTTTATTTTATTTTTGTAATGAGCCCCACATATGATTGGACTGTATTTTTTTAAACTAATTGAATTTGTAAATAATTGTTTCTCTTTTGTTGTTGTTTAATATTGATTTTAATATCAATATTGAAATGGATATGTTAATTAAAATATTTCGATTGACTTAAAAGATGTCGCTATTGCCACTAGTAATGCCAATTAGTGGATCAGTTTTCCTCAGGGTACAATCCTAGCCTGGAGTTAGGCCGGCACGATTAGGCCAGCAAAGTTTAGCCAGCGCAAGGGACACCGTAAAGCGCATTTGAACCACTCTGGGGCAGCCCAATCCTAAGCAGTGCCAGCACAGGAGGCCAGCACAGCAGGGCCCTATCCTAAGCCCAGCAAGAGGCAGCAGCAGCGCAGCACAGGGCAAGGGGAGGTTTTTCCCTTGCACCCAGGTAAACCCCAGTCAGCCCTATAGGGCTGCTTGGATCTGCGCCTGCTGATTTGTAGGCGCAGGTGAACGTGCGCAGCAGCAGCCCAGATCTAGGCCATCTTGGCCGGGGATGGGGCTTAGGATTTGGCACAATGGCTGTTGGCCATCGCTGTCCCATCACCGCCCACTGCGCTGCCCCATTACACCCCTGGCATGCCTCTGGCACACCCTCTGGGAAGTCCTGGGCCGACCGAGAGCTGCTGGTTCTCAGCCGGTGCATGACTTGCACAGCTGACAGGCGCGGCGGCGCCTGAGCACCGGTGCTGCTGCTTGCACTGGTCCAGTGCCTGACTAGCTGGCACAGATACACCAGTTAGTATCACCACCAACCATTTCCACATGCCAAGCTTTGCGCATGGCACCGACAGCACTCTTCTTGGTGAATAGGGGGGCACGAGGAGGCCCACACACACAAGGAGGAGTGGGGAGGCCCAGAGGAATGCCCCGCATTGGGCCCCACCACTGCTAGATGGTGAGCACCAGCAGAAGAAAGAGGGGAGGCAGCACAGTGGTGGGCACAGTGGCGGATGAAGATGATAGGACACATCCCTCCTGACAAGAAGGGAAGCCACCAGGCTTGGGGCACATTCTGCTGCCCCCCAATTGCCACTTGGCATTCAGGGTTCATCCAAAGCCTATTGGAGGGCCTCCCCTGTGTTAATCTTCTACCTAGACCACAACCGTCACTAACGTGATCCTCCACAATCACAGGCAGTCTACCTGTGACAAGCAAGAGTTGCTGTCTCCTTCATGTTCAACTTAAGGGCTCCCTAGAATCCTTCCTTTTGGAAGGAATCTGGAAGTATTACCCCTAGGCCAGTGTTATTCAAACTGTGAGTCGGGACCCACTTGGTGGGTTGTGGCCTGATGTTAGGTAGGTCATGGAAAGCTGGGAGCAGCCATCTTAGAAACTGCAGACCTGACCTTTGCTATATTCCTTTTGTGAGTGTTCACAGATTGAATTTTCAATTGAGGGTTTAAAAAAAAAAGTTTGCATTCTAGGAGTGTCATTTTATTACACCTCACTGACAGCACTTTCTGCTTGATGATGGCACTTGCAGCTATGACATCACTTCCAGGTTAATGACATCACTTCCGGTGGGTCCCAACATGAGTGCCATTCTAAAAGGTGAGACCCAGTCTAAAAGTTTGAGAGCTACTGCCCTAGACTATTCAGCGGAAGGAAGCAGCATCCTATTATATATAACTTATATATATATATATAGCTTATATAACACAGGATCACCCTGGAGAGGCCTTTGTCAGGCAAACTGATATGGATGTGATTGAATGGGTGCACAAGGGCTGAATATTCTTTAAATGGGCATCCCTGGTTCACCCCCATTCTCACATCCATACACAGGAGTTGCCTTATTAAAGCCATGTTCTTGTATTTAGTGACTCCCATCACTGAATCCAGATAACGAGTGCTATTGTTCCTAATGAATTCTTTGGCATGTCTTATTAAAGGACTATTGGCCTCTTTAACCCAGCTCTTTTATCATCTTGATGACTCCCATGCAGACTTTACACTGAAGATGATCATGTAAACTGGCAGAATAGAGGCAAATGATAAAACGCTTAATGACAGGATACCATCAGATACGGGAGTCGCTCAGATGGCCTGGAATATTAACTCAATGAAATAATCAATTAGTTTTCGTCTCCGCTCCTTGCAAGAGGCTCGCTGATTCCGTTTGAGGATTTCATTTTCTTTTATCGCTTAAATAAAAGCAATAAGCAGCCCAGCATTTCCAAAACAGTCTCATTATTTGAAGCCTTCCACAATGGAGGGGATAAAAGATTATCGTGTTTCCTATATAAAATAACAGCTCTCTTGGGTCACAGTCACTAGTCTGAAAGATAACACATGATAGACACTGAGCTAAACATAAAGATGACCCTGTATTGAATCTCACCTCTGTTGTCCACCAGGTGAACTCTGACACACCACCTTCTCGGCCTCATTCCCATCCCATATTTAACCTACCTTGCAGGATTGTTGTACAGACTTCAAGAATATAATGCCAAGGCAGGGGCGTAGCTAATGAAAGTGTAGCCCAGTGCAGAGAGCAAAATGTTGCCCCAGAAATGACATCACAACGGGAAATGACATCACAATTGTATTTTTGTTTTCCCTTGTTTTTTTGCCCATAACTTTTGATCAAATGAAGGTACTCCAGTTTCTTTCATTGCATTCTGTATGAAATTCCACATCGAATGATATATAACGTGGCAGTATTCTTCCCAGTAAACCTGATTTTAACAAACTGCAATTTTTACATGACAGTTGTATATTCGTTTTCAGTTTTTTTGACCATAACTTTTGATAGAGTAAAGATATTACATTCTGGTTTGTTCCCTTGCATTCTGCATTAAATTACCTTTCCAATGATCTATAACATGATGGTATTATTCTTACATACTAAGGTTTTCACAATTTTGGCCTCTAGTGTCAAGATCAGCTGATGCCCTCCTTAAGCTTGTTGCCCGGAACAGGTTGCAGGAGGGAAGCACCCTCTTCTACCCTCTGTTTCTGTCCCACAAATTATCCCCACCATCATTTTGCTGGGAGAAGTGAGCTGTAAAGGCAGCAGGATTTTCTTGCAACTAAAGAGCAAGCCTTAGCAAGAGTAAGGGCGACATCTTGTGGCGCAGAGATGAAATCCAGCAGTTTCCAAGCCTTTTAACTAATCGTTCTGCGTGCCTGTGTGTCATTTTTGACACATACAACATTTACATTGTATCATCCAAGCAGGTATACTTTGTTTAACTTTATTATGACTATTTGCCTGTAAACCGCTTTGTGAACTTTGGGCTGAAAAGCAGTATATAAATCTGGTTGCTTGATATAGCCCTAAATGTTAGGTTTTGTCCTCATTGAATTGGGCACAGCTTATTAAAAAGGATGCAAATTGTAGCCTTTTAGGAAGATTTCCTGATTGATGGTTCAGATAAGAGTGCCACTTCTTCGGTCCTGCTTTACAGCACTTTTGCAACACCGCAGGGCCAACACAAGCAGCTTGCATTGGCCCTAGAGTGCTTTAGGATAGCACCCTCAGTGGCAATGTGGCTGCTTGCAGAAGGACCCTATTTTGATCCCTGACATCTCCAGGTAGACAAAAATCAAAACCATGTCTGGCATTCCAGAGAGCTGCTACCAGTGTTGAACAATGCTGAACTGGATAGATTGAAAGTCTGACTCTGAATGGCAGTTTCCTATATTCCTAATCAAGTGGTATCAGTACAACCACAGTGTCAGGTATCGGCAGGACCGAAGTAGCCAGCTTTCATAGTCTAGGAGGAGTGGGAATGAAATTTCAGTCCAAAGGGTGAGTAGCACAGTCTTGGGCTGGTAAGACCTTCTTCACATCCTGTGCAATGAATGTAAAGAATTCCCTTAGCAGAATCAATGATTCCTTGATTCAAATCAAACCAGGTTTTGTGCATTATTTTATTTATTGCATTTTTATCCTGTTCTTCAATTAAACAAAACAAAAGCGGTCTGCAAGTTGAAATCACAATATCCCCCCACTAAAAACAAAATGTACCAAATAAAAACCACATAATCAGTGGATGTCTAAGAGACACATGCAAGGTTTTGGACTCCGTAACTGATATGGAGTAACCCTTTCACCTTGAAATGCATTTGGAGTGAAGTGGGGAGGTGCTTTTTCAGTTAAAACACACCAGCATATATGGGCATACGACTTATGTGTTCTGGGACTCTCTGCACAATAATAAATATGAAGAAATAACTACTGTGAGAGCACAATCCTAACCTGGAGTTAGATCGGCACAGTTAGGCCAGCAAAGTTTGGCTGGCACAAGGGACACCGTAAAGCGCATTTGGACCACTCCTGGAGTCAGGGAGGATGGTGCATGTCTGTGTGCTGGCCTCTCTGACTCCAAGTGTGGTCCAAACGTCCTTTAACCCTTGTGCTGGCCCAACTTTGCTGGCCTAACTGTGCTGGACTAACTCTAGGTTTTTATATATATTCAATAAAATATTTTCTATTTCATTTTCATTCACATTATCGTATGCATGGAAAAATGGGGGGGGTGTCGCACAGGGACTAGCTCCATGCGTAGCAAAAAGAGGGTACGAGAGCACTGAAAAACCGAAGATGGGCATTATGCTAATCTCAGGGAACATTGGAACATTTCTCATGCTTCTCTGAGCCCCCAGAGGCACTGCTGCAGAAACGTGATGGTAGAACGTGCTCATACATTCGGAACTGGTACTTCCTATTTATCGCTTCCTATTCCCCTCGCTATTTCATCTGTTTAACTTATCAGTGAATTTACAGCTCCAGCCTATGCAATTTAAACTCAGAAGGCCCACTATATTTAATGGGGCTTACTCGCAGGTAAGTGTGCATACAATGGCAGCCTTCATCTTCTCTACTTAGGCGGGTTTGAAAACGGTGGGTTTCGCGGCAGATTTGAACAGCAGGAAGTGATGTTATGTGTTTTCAACTCCACATTCTCATTCCAAGTTCTCATTTTTATCCCTTTTACATCCTTTCAAAGTATACTGTGTAGGCGATTGAGGTGACACAGTGCCAACCGGTGCAGCTGCAGTATTATTTCTACTTGGAAATGTAATCTATTTCGATTTCTGGAAAATATCTTAAAACACCAAAATGCAGGATTTTGCGTTTTTATTCAAATATTGTAACACCAAAAAGACAGTGTTTTGTGCATTTATGCATTTTTAACAAAACACCCTATCTATAATGTCCTAAATGCAAACATGCCCAAGTATCTGCTGGGGTTCCATTCTGGACCCCACTGTGGATCCCTGGAACTGTGGATACTGGGGATGCCTTTTTAAAGCTAGGGGAATATCAGTAGTTTTGCTGCAACAAGGTTACAAAAAAGAGTTTTGTGTAATGTTCCCCTATCTTTTTAATAGGAGTCCCAGTATCCATGGTAACCGTGGATAACTAAAACTGTGGGTACCAAATCAGTGGATACTGGGGCATGCCTGTACAGGGCATATAGGAGGGGGAGACCGCCCAGCTCTTCTTTCTGAAACGCTACACAGATGTGAGGCTTCAGAAACCAGAGGAAGGGCAGGGTAATAGGTTGTGTTTGGGAAGTCTTTTTTCCCCCATGGAAAGAATCTTTCTAACATCCCAATCCAAAGTAAACACCAACACCCCACCAATGTAGCCATGCCACTGAAGCAGTGATGTCATGCAGGGGGAACGCGGGGGAACTCAGTTCCACTAGTTAAAATTAGGGCTGACTCCGCCCACTTCACTCTCCCTCCTCCCCCCTCCCAATTCCTCTGCAAAGAGCTTTTCTTCTTGGTTGGCCGGCACTCAGAGGGTTAAAGGCAGTGATGTCATTCAGGGGGAACGGACCAGAACGGATCCTAATGGGCTCCGTGGCTGGTTCCGGGTTCCCGACAAGTGCCAATCAAAAGTGAGTTCCTGTTCCTAAATCATTTGAATGACACCACTGCACTGAAGCATGTGCTGTTTCTTATTGGGGGCACCGTCCCGGAGGTCTTGTCAAGATAAGGGACCTTTCATCCTCCTACCCTACAGCAAGACTCCACTGGCCAAATGGGTCTCCTCGGATCTGTGCCAGATTGGATCCAAGGAGAGTGAAGGAGAGGGAATTGGGGCAAGTTGCTATCGCCAGGAACCATCCAGCTCTCTTCCCCTTTCCATCTCCCACCCAGAAACTCCCCCATTTCATACACACACACACCCGCCCACCCATCACCTACAACAGCTTACCTGCCTCAGCACTGATCACCCTATGTGGCAAAGGGCCAGGTCTGAAGCCACATTCCCAGAATGGCCACTGGTGTTGTGCTATTTGCAAAGACATTGCAAAGGCAGGTATACTGTCATACTTGGTGTCTCTGCAAAGGCCAGCTAGGACTGGGCCATAAATGTCCATCTTTTGAAGAAAACCAGTAAGGAAAAGGTGCTCTCAATGTAGAGGTAAGGGTTACATAGGCAGTCAATGGAGACCCAAACCTGGGTTTCCCGTATCCAACCATAACAGTCTATCGATGGTTCCATGCATCATCTCTGTTTATTCACCTTGGTGTAGATGGCTTGTATGTTTTCCCCAGGCTGCACTTCAGATGCTGCTTTATCATATGGCAGAGAAGAAGCTCTATTCACACCGGGTCTCCCAGCAAGTAAATACACACCTTCAAGTCTGTCTAGGTCATTGCGACTGCTTACCGCATATGGAGAGCCTGTAAAATACACACACACACACATCGCCACCCCCCCCCCAAAAAAGATATATTAAAGATAGGCTGTGAATTGTGGCATGGTCAATATTTTCTTTCTGTGCATTTGTCTTTGATGCAAGGCATGCAGGAGACAAGCATTTAATGGTGTATACTTGGTGCTGGAGAACAAAGGGCCAGGCTAGTTCTGTATTATAGCACAAACCTAGATGTCCACTCAGAAGTACATCCAATTGTGTTCAGTGGTGTTTCCTTCTAAACACCCTGTGTGCAGGAACATGTGTGCAGGACTGCAGGCAAGAAGCCTGAGATACTCAGGCCAAGGAGGCCACATTTCCACTCTTGCATGGGAATCAGGTATGCTCATCTTACTTGCATTGCAGGTTTGCCAGTAACAGGATGTAGTTTAGGGCACAACCCTATGAGGGCCGTTGAGCTGATGCTAGACACTTGCTCGGCCCAATGGTACTAGCGCTGATGCAAGGGTGCCGACTGGTACCCTTGCATTGGGGCTACTGCTGTTGGGCTGATGCTAGCAGCAGTGTTGGCCAAACAGCGCTGGCTGATGGCCGTCCTGTGCAGCTCCTGCATCCAGAGGCGGATCTACAGGGAGGGCAAAGCTCTAAGTGTTGCAAGAAGCCTTACCCTGTCATGTAAATCCTTCCTCTCCCTTGCTGCTGTAGCCAGTAAGCAACGCCAAGATGTTGCTTTTCCCTGTGAGGATTGGCTAAAACGGTGCAGGAGAGGAGTGATTTCCACTGCAAGGTAAGGCTTCTTGCAAAACTTAGAGCTTTGCCCTCCCTTAGGTCTGCCTCTGCCTGCATCAACTGAACTGGGCTGGCGCCAGAACAGATCTGGGGGGGGGAGACAGGAGGAACTGGGCAGTGGGTGGGCACACCAGGAGGCATGCAGGCCTGGGGGGTGGGGTGGAGATGGGATGCATCCCGTGGTGGGATTCAGATAAATTAACAACTGGTTCTATGTCCTTCAGGGCCATCCGCTGCCTTTCTTCCCTCTCCCAACCTAAAATTAGCAACCGGTTCTGCAGAATAGGTGAGATCTGGCTGAATTTCACCACTGGATGCATCCAAACTTCCATTCCCAGGAGGCACGGCCCTGATTCAGACCATGCGGCTTGCTCGGCTCTGCATCTGCTAAATAGCGCAGCTTTTTATGCAGGCCCGCCGGCCTCGCAATTTCAGCGAAGCTCAGGATTGTGCTCTGCATGACATGAAAACGACAGCCCAATCCAGTGCGACTTCTCCTGCGCAGATGCAGCTGTGCCAGCATGGTTTGCGCTGCATTTTATGGGGAATGTTCACATGCTCCTCAAGGTAAGGGGACTTTTGTCCTCTTAGCCCAGGGTAAACCTGGTGAAATGGCTGCTGAAATGGGGTATCTCAGACCTGTGCCTGCTAAATCACTGATGCCTGTCCATTGTTACCCTGCGTCAGAGAATCAGTCCCATAAAGGAGAATTGGGTTTGGCGTGTGCCGCTGCTGCCGATCTTGCACCTGGGGGTCTGATCTACCCACCCACCCCACCCCCACTCATAGGATTCGGCTGCAAATGAGAAAGACTTCTAATGCATGCATTTCAGAGTGCAATCCTAACCCGGATTAGTCTGGCATCGTTAGGCCACAAAGTTTGGCGGGCACCAGGGCCACCATAAAGCATTTGGACTACTCTTGGAGTCAGGGAGGATGGCGCACATCTGTGTGCTCGCTTTTCTGACTCTGAAAGTGGTCCAAACCTACTTCACGGTGTCCCTTGTGCCGGCCAAACTTTGCTGGCCTAACTATGCAGGCCTAGCTCCAGGTTAGGACTGCACCCTCAATTTGTTACAAGCATCAAATGCAATTGATCAAAAAGCATTCAACGTCTTACATTCAACTTCTTGCAATTCAACTGTAGAGTGAATCCTAAATTGGAAAAAAAAAAGGAAAGGTGATTTTATTGGTCAGAAGAAAACTAAACACCAATGGGATTTTGCAACCAAACCTACTACCTTTCATGATGGAGTTCAGATGGTCTGCCTGTAACAAATAAATATGCGCCGTGAGGTTTTCACAAAAGTCACCAGATCATAACAACACTTTTGCTTTCACCATGACCTTGTCTTTTACAAAAATTACCTCTGCTTTTCTTTTTCTGGAAAAGAAAATATGCTATCCCGCCGATCAGAATGATGCCTGCTATGACTCCCCCGGAAATGAGTAGCCCATACTTCAAAGGGTCTCTGACATAATATGGCACTGTTGGAGCAAAAGCGGTTCAAAAAACATTATAATTAGAGTTGGGTGAAACCGGTTTTACTTTTAGAGGATTTTGGAGTTTTCCAAAACAAATTGCTGAAAGAGGCACTATGCGCTTTTATTCCAAATTAATGTTTTGATCAATTTTAAAGCATTTTCATCTATTGTAATCTCGGTAATATAGGTAGTTTACTCAGCAAATGTAGCCACAAGCATAACAGGCATTAAACAGCCACCACCCCTCAATATACAATTTGTTATGAAATATATACTTTAAGGTTTCATGGTAATGCCAGGTGTCAGAGTGGGGCCAAGCCTTTCTAGCTTCAGAGGCAATGCACCAGATGCCCATACCCCATACCCAGCGGGGCAGTGTCCACTGCCTCCACTGCTTGTCTTCAATGCATTCCCTGCAATGAAAAGAAATTCTTTTCTTCATAGAAAAGAAATAGGGAAATGGAGCAAAAGAGGGAGGGAGGGAGGGCCGGCCTAGGAATATGATACAACTCAATATTTTCTGTGCATTCTCTCCAGTGGTGTCATCTAAATGATTTAATAACAGGTACTCACTTTTGATTGACATGTGTTGGGACCCGCCCACCGGAAGTGATGTCATAAGCCGGAAGTGAGGTCGTGGCAGGAAGGGACATGAAAAAAGCCCTTTTGGAGGCCTCAGACGATTTTAAACTGACCCAACAGTTGCAACAGTATTCCACAGCACCCCCAGAACATGTTAAAGAGGCCTGGCATCATGTTAAAGTGACCCAACGGTTCCAAAAACCCAGAGCAGCTCATTTTTCAGTGGCAAGGCAAGGCAAGGCAAGGCAAGGCAAGGCTCCGCTCGCTGCCTGCCTGGCTCTGAGAATGTGCAGGCAACTCAAACGTGCAGGAAATTCAAATGTTGCAGGGGGCAGAGTCGACGAGTGGGCGGGTGAATGGGCGGGGCCAGCCGTAATCCTAGAAACCGGTACTCGCGTACCCCCACATACCCCCTGCATGACATCACTGATTCTCTCATACCTGCAGGTGGCGATTGGAGTAAAAAAAAAATGGTCCCGGAAGCTGAAACAAATTTCCTCCAGAATTTTGAAAATTCTCCTCAGAATTATTTAAACCATCCACAGTACGGAATTGTAGAAGTCTGAACCAAGAAATCCATGGTCTGATACTGGGGCCTTTGCTAATGAACTACCTGCCCAATCATTGCATTTTGGGTTTAGGGGGTTATTCTGGTTGTGGCTTCGCTCTTATCAGTTGTAGACCCAGCCAATGGGCTGCCCAGGGACAGAGGAGGAGGCGGTCTTCCCACTTCGCTGTTTCCCCGCCCCCTCCGCTCCACCCCAACACCATGCCAGGAGCTGTATGGTGGCAGGGTTGGGTGGGAGGGCCAAAACCACTTGCTTCTCGGCAAGGCAAGGCGCCACATCACAGCACTGCACCCAGGGCCTTTGCCCCCGCCCGGACACAATGGTAGGTCCACGACTGACTCTTATTGTCAATATGTGGTATCGTCTATAAAGCACTTTGCATTTTTGTTGTAATTGGTTTGGGGCTGAGCCTACATCTTTCTAATCAAAATCCACAGATCACATCCAATTTTCAGGTCTATGTACTCACCTGTCCACATGGCTCCCTTCACTTCCACAGACACGTTAGCTCTGATCTTCCATTTGTGCTGCTTCTTGTGCCATTCAGAAAAGACACATAAATACCTTCCACTGTCAGATGGAATAGCATTGTGAATGGTAATGTCATGCCTTTGATGTTCCTCTCCTGAGCCTGTTGAATTATTGGTCCGTCTCCGTTTGATCGTGGCATCAATACAGCAATTGTCATCATGGTAAAAAACACCATTATCTTCATTTGTAACAGAAAAAATGCATGTGTTTGGATCAGTGTCCTTAATCCAATACATAGCAAAAGGGTCATTACCCTTTGTAACAAATTCACAGGACAGGGTGAAATTGTCTTTTTCGTTAACCATTTTCACCACTGGAGACAATGGGGGTTCCACTGGCTTTCTTGTTTCATCAGATTTGACCTGATCTGTAATGCAAAGCAAGCACATGAAATTATAAATATTTTCTCAGGCAATTATCTCAGAATGCAAACACCTTATCTATAACACCTACAGATATTAACACCTCATTAAATGAAACACCACACTTCGAGCAATCATCCTCAAGAAATGATTTCTGATGAAAGTATTCATACGTATTCATATGTTTTCTTTCAATGGGAAGGGCAATCCCAGTTACATCTGACTCACTCCCAATGCAGTTTGACCAAAAGTTTGACCTCTTTATTGCCCTGATTACATTTCAGTTTATTAGGCCACATCTGATCCTTCAGTACACCAGGCTCTCTGGAACTTGTAGGAAAGGAGAGATGGAGCTGATTTCATCAGAGATGGAGCTGATTTCATCAGTGTATTCCAGTGTACCCAAACTCCTGGAAGATCTTGTCTAGCAATTTCATATATGTTAAATAGGATAATAGGATACATAGGATTAACTAAACTTGGTGGTCCCCAAAGTCCAATGACCAAGGGGTTGAACCAGCCAGAGGAGAGCTAAAGAAGTGCAGGAGGATGTAATTGCACAAGGCAACAAACATTAGAGAGGCAACAAGCTGAGCTTGACACTAGTAGCCAAAATTGTGAAAGCCTTGGTGTGTATAAATAATATCATCATGATATATATCATTGGAAAGGTAATTACTGCAGAATGCAGTGAAGCAGACCAGAATGTAATACCTTTACTCTATGAAAAGTTATGGCCAAAAAACCGTTCTGTAAAACCTTTCTTCCAAAACTGGCCTCCGCCGAGGCCATGACATCTATTTTGTAATGCTTAGTGAACGTATGCACTGACGACCAGGTGGCCGCCCTGCATATGTCCCCCAGCGAACCGGCGCCTTCAAAGGCGGCTGATGTGGCTGCCCCTCTAACTGAGTGAGCCATAATACCCTCTGGAGGTACTTTACCCACCGCCTTATAGGCCCCAGCTATAGCCCTCCTAAACCATTGTGAAAGAGCGGACACAGATGTTCTTTTCCCCTTGTTTGAACCCATAAAGGACACGAACAAGGAGTCCGTCTTTCTGAAGGACTCTGTGCGGTCCATGTAAAACCGCAAGTCCCTCCTAACGTCAAAAGTATGCCATAATTTCTCTTTTTGGTGCACAGGATTAGGGCAGAAGGACGGCAACACTAATTCCTGTGACCTATGAAAAATCGAATTGATCTTGGGAACGAAAGAAGGGTCTGGTCTAAGAACCACCTTATCCTTGTGGAATAGACATAGATTTTTGTTAATTGACAAAGCTCCCAACTCTGATACCCTTCTGGCTGATGTTACTGCCACCAAAAACAGTGTTTTATATGACAGCTCTGCTATTGTATTTGTGGCCATGGGCTCAAAAGGCTTACCTGTTAACCCTTGAAGCACTGTATTGAGCTTCCAAGTCGGACATCTATGAACCGTTGGGGGCTTTATTAAAGAAACCCCCCTCAGGAACCTGCGTACATGCGGGTGGGAAGAGATCTTGTCATTATTCTTCCCCGCCCCCAGAATGCTGCCCAAGGTAGCCACTTGCCTCTTAACTAAGGCCTCTTTGCAGCCCATCCTGCAGGAATTCAAGAATACTTTTGATACCTGGCTTAAGTTCGTTGACCTTCTTGGCTCTGCACCAGAAGGAAAAACGTTTCCAAGTTCTGTTATAGATTACATTAGTAGATGGTTTACGAGAAGCTAGCAAAGTGTCTAGCACTGTCATGTAAAAATTGCAGTTTCTTAACGTCGTATTCATTAGGAATAGTGCTGTCATGTTATATATCATCTGATGTGGAATTTCAAGCAGAATGCAATGAAACAAACTGGAATGTAATATCTTCATTCGATCTGCCCTCCCCCAATCCAGCGCCCAGGGCATTTGAACCCCTTGCATGCCCTTCAGGCCTGCCACTGAGAACAGGCAAGAGTTCAATGGGCGCGTGGTCAGTCTAAACCCTCCAGGTACCTTCAGACTGAATCAACTGAAACATATCCACCAAATCCTAGTATTATTTAATACTGACAAGTAGTCTATATGGATCTGATCTAACCAAGCGCTCAAAACATCCCCCATTCAAAGCAAAAACTGCCTGTTATCTATAGTTATTCACCCATAGTTCCTCTTTCTGGGAGAGTAGCTGAATTGCATCATGTCCTGTGGCGTGGAGGAAGTTGTGAAGCTTTTGCTTCTGTTCTTTTGCGTTTTTCCCCCCCAGCATCAGTAAAAACTGCTCATACAAACCCAGAGATAAAACAGATCATGGCTGTAATATACTGCACATAGCTGTTAATAGCCGCATCTCATCCACTATTAAGCAAAAGAAAAGACTGTTGAAATGAATGTTTCTTATTGTCTGCCAAAAGACAACCAATGCAGGAGACATCCTTCAGGTGGGCATTCCACAGTCCTGATGCCACAGCAGGAAAGGCTATGTGCCCCTGTACTTCTGACATTCTATGTGCCCCTCAGAGGCGTTTCTACAGGGATGGCAAAGCTCTAAGTTTTGCAAAAAGCCTTACCCTGTCATGTAAATCCCTCCTCTCCCTTGCTGCTGCAGCCAGTAAGCAATGCCAAGATGTTGCTTTTCCCTGTGAGGATTGGCTAAAACGGTGCAGGAGAGGAGTGATTTCCACTGCAAGGTAAGGCTTCTTGCAAAACTTAGAGCTTTGCCATCCTTGTAGAAACGCCTCTGGTGCCCCTGTACCTCTGACATTCTGGTGTCTGACATGCCTGTCTATGTGTGCTGCTAAATCTATTTTGAAAGTCAGATTAGCAGCCTGTGCAGAGGGATGTTTCAGATGAGCCTCTCAAGAAAAAAAAAATCCAACACACACACACACACACAGGTGGCAGCAATCCATGAGACCAACTGTAGCGGTCACCTCAAGTATCAGGTCAGTGGGGAGGAGCCGCCTTCTCCTTCCACTCCCTGGATAGGAAAAAGAAGGGCGGAAGAGAGGAAATATGGAGGAGAGGAGCATGTCGAACATTGCTGGCTGACATATCATTGGGGCCAATCCTATCCTGGAGTTAGGCAGGCACAGTTAGGCCAGCAAAGTTTGGCTGGCACAAGGTACACCGTGAGCAGTGGTGGATCCAGGGGGTGGCAGGGGGGGCAAGAGCCCTGGGCGCCGTCTTGGGGCCGTCTAGGGGGCGCCAGTGGTCCCCGCAACATTGTGCGGGTAGACCTGGGCTCTGGAGCCCAGGTCTACCCATTGGGACCAGCCGCGAGTAGACCTGGGCTCCCTTGAAGGCCGTTTCTAATGGGTAGACCAGGGCTCCCTCGAGGGGAGCCCAGGTCTATTCGCAGCTCATCCCAATGGGTAGACCAGAGCTCCCTCGAGGGGAGCCAAGGTCTACCCGTGGCTGGGCCCAATGGGTAGACCTGGGCTCCGTGGAGCTCAGGTCTACCCGGGGCTGCTTCTGGTGGGTAGACCTGGGCTCCCATGGGGGCGCACTTCTATTGGGTGCCCCGGGCACCATTTTGACTAGGTTCACCCCTGACCGTGAGGTCTGTTTGGACTACTCTCAGAGTCAGAGAGCAAGCACACAGACATGCACCATCCTCCCTGACTCCGAGAGTGGTCCAAACGCACTTTACGGTGGCCCTTGCGCTGGCCAAACTTTGCTGGCCAGCCTGTGCTAGCCTAACTCCAGGTTAGGATTGCACCCATTGTGTAAGGGAGGAAGCAATTTGGCTTGCCACCTTAGGCACCAGGAGACCTTGGGATGGCCCTGCACGCATGACTGAGGTCCCAATCCTATTCAGCTTTCCAACACTGTTGCAGCCATGCTAATGTGGTGTGCACTGCATTCTGCAGCGGAGAGTCGGCTATTGCTAGATTTTGCTCAGTGCCCAGTTCTGTCTAGATTTGCTCAGGATGCTTTCAGCCCAGCTAGAACAGAACAGTCTCCCCCCACCGCTTACACTCAATACAAGCCTTCCTCACATTTCTAAATTCATCCAAAATAAGTTTGATGCTCTGTGTGTACATGTGTGCGTGTGTACATATGTACAAAGTTCTCTCACCTGTTGAGTTTATTATCGCAATAATAAAGAAGTCATAAGTGTTGCAATCATCTTCATCATTAAAAACAGGGCATCTGTATGATTTGTTATCAATCAGGGGTTTGCATGCAAATATTCCGCCTGCAGGGAAAGCGGAAATGAATATATTCCTTTCGGTGCACAATGAATCTGACTCCTCTAGCTCCTTTTCCTCCACTCCACATGGTTGAAGAGGCTTGCCATTTTCATCACAATTCATGAGTTCAAACTTTAGCAGGGATGAAGAGCCCTGACCTGCATACCACACAATTTCATCCTCAGCAGCTGCTTTGCTGCAGGTCAGTGTGGGAGTTTCTTTTTCGTAGTGACGAAAGAAGGTGTCGCCTGTTTGAAATGATAATAATTCACAATGAGGCAGGATCCAAAAGGTCAAGCTTAGCAAGCAAATGAGGGCTGTTATTCCCCTTGATGTTTCTAAAACAACAATTGTTCCCTATAAAAGGTAAAGGTTTCCCCACGACCGAATGGTCTAGTCGTGACCGACTGTAGGGGGCGGTGCTCATCTCCGTTTCTAAGTTGAAGAACTGGTTTGTCCTTTGTCCGACAAGCTTCCGTGGTCACGTGGCCAGCATGACTATACGCCAAGGCACACGGAACGCCGTTACCTTCCCGTCGAAGTGGTACCTATTTATCTACTTGCCTTTTTTCATGCTTCCGAACTGCTTGGTTGGCAGGAGCTGGGACAAGCAACGGGAGCCCACTCCGTCGCGTGGTCTCGAACTGCCAACCTTCCGGTCAACAAGCTCGCAGCTCAACAGTTTAACCCACTGCGCCACCACAGCCCTCTTGATTTAGGCTCCACTAAAGGAATTTGTATCAGGTTTACAATACTTTAACAACACCCTCGCCTCCCCCAATGAATCCTGGGAATTGGTGAGGTTCTGAGAACCCTATATAAGAGATCCTAAGCACTTGCGCGTGCGCACAGAAAGACATCATGCCATGACTGAAGCCAATTTAATGCCCAATCCTATGGGCCCATTCCACTGATGTACCACCAAGTATGCCAGCTCAATGAGGCCCCGCCAGCATGGCAGGCTCTTTGCTGCCCTGAGCAGCACTGCCACTGGAAAGTCACACATTGCTAGCCGTGTGCAGCCGATCAGCCGCTGTCAAGGTTCTGCTGGCAGAAGGGGCAGACGGCGATGAGTATCAGGACTGGGGTAGAGTGGGGGCAAATTGTGGGTCACCAGTATCTGTGTATCCCATCCAGGCATCCCCAATCCATGCTCAGCAGGTTTTTCCTGAGCTAGCTCTTTTCCTATTTATTTATTTATTTATTTATTTATTTATTTATTTATTTATTTATTTA
>JAJKFI010000020.1:9774614-9831510 GCA_029204185.1 Lerista edwardsae | reverse complement strand
TTATTTATTTATTTATTTATTTATTTATTTATTTATTTATTTATTTAGAATTTTATCCCACCTTTTTTCCCAGTGAAGGGGACTCAAGGCGGCTTACAAGCAAAATAAAAACAATGTTAAAACAATATCTAAGAACATTAAAATACAGTAACATCAGAGCACAATCCTAAACTGTGCTGGAATAGCGACGCCGGCCGACCTGCACTGAATCCAGAGCAGCTTTGGCGCACTGGAGAGCCTCCCCGGGGCAAGGGCATGTTCCAACCTCCGCTATGGGTTCCTCACTTCTGCGCCTGGTGCCCCAAATCGGGGGCAGCGCAGGCGCGTATCCAGTGATGTCATTCAGGGGGAACGGACCAGAACGGGCGTTCCGGATCCTAACAGGCTCCGTGGCTGGTTCTGGGTTCCCGACAAGTGCCAATCAGAAGTGAGTTCCTGTTCCTAAATCATTTGAATGACACCACTGCGCGTATCTTACCTGTGGCACCCCATAGCATGAGCCATGGGGTGCGGGGCAGTGGCGGGGTGCCATTGCGTGCGGTCTGGGAGAGACCACGCGGTTTCTGGCCCGCCCATGCCTCCCTTGCGCTCCGAAATAGAGCGTTTCCGGGGTAAGGGAGGCGTGTCTGTGTGACGTGCGGGGGCGGGGCGACGTGGGGGGGCGCGTGTTCAGTGCCTGCCATGGGGCGCGCTCCCAGCCTGGACCGCCACTGGGGCAGCGTGGCCTGAGGACTGAGGGTTGGATTCCAACCCCAACCCCCTTCCCAGGCCGGCACACCTACTGGCACTTCCACCCCCCACCCAGTTCCTACTGGCACTTTTTGCAAGATGCCCTCTGATACCTCAACCGGTACTACCGCTGTCCCTAGCAATAGCTCCTACTCCACCACTGTCTGCCATGCTCTTAGGGAGGGCAGGCAGTGCCTGCTGTTTGCCTCCATTCTTTCCAAGTGGCCTGCTTGGACCAGGAACCACTTGTGCCCCCCAGTTGCCACCCATGCATGTGATCCTCAACGGCAAACAGCAGCTCACTCTCTAGGTGACTGCAGAAAAGCAGTCACAAGCAGCAGCCTGAGACTGAGCATTGGAGGGGGGGCAATCCTCCCTGCTGCAAGAGATACGGCAGGACACTGGCTCCTCCTCCTCCTCCTCCTCTACAGATCCAGGTTCAGAACTCCTCCTAGGCTGCTGAGATCCTGGTAGCTTCCTCAGGATCCCAGTCCTGCATCAAGTCCTCAGAAAAGAAAACCCGAGGATTTGTGGAAAGGAACAGAAAAGAAAGATGAAAGAACAGAGTTAATTTACCTTGTAGAACACCTACCTGTGGACTCTCTGAGAAGAATAAGGATCAGCAGGAACATCATAACATGAAAGAGAAGGCGTCTTTCTTTTACCTTTCACTTGGGGAAGGCTAGAAAGCAGAAGTTCAGAAGACTGCAACAGGAAATCACATGCCGGAACAGCAGCTATCTATATACACTTTTTGTCACCGAACTGCTTGCAAGCAACTGTTGGCTCCAAATATGACTGTAGCTCACCATCCTTCCACTACAGTGGATGTCAGGTCCATTCCTTCATTGTGCCTCTCCGAGATTTCAGAAGCCACTCATTACAAACTTGTCCATCCCAGGTCTTCTCCTGTTCTTCTAAAAAATGTGAGGAAGAATCAAGGAATTATTTTGCTTTACAGGCGCGCTCCAATATCCACTGATTCAGTTTCCGTGGTTTCAGTTATCCACGTATACCATGGATACTGGGATGCTTATTAAAAGGATAGGGGAACATTAAACAAATCTCTTTTTTTACCTTGTTGCAGTGAAACTACTGATGTTCCCCTATATTTAAAAGGGCCCCCCCATTATCCGCGGTTCCAGGGATCCATGGTGGGATCTGGAACGGAACCCCAGCAGATACAGGGGCATGCTTGTGCATCCATGCAGAACCAGAACCAGAACTTGTAGGAATCTATGCAGAACCAGAACAAATAAGATCTCTAACTTGCGCTGGCCTCTGATTGCCTCAGTTTTCGATATCTGTGATTTCTACTGTTCCCAGAGTAAAGAGACCCATGCTCACTTCTCTGGCACTAGTGCTGTCCCAAGTGGTGGAGGTTGGAGGAAAAGCCCAACGGTTCTCACTAATTGGGAACAACCTTCAGCACCAGCATAGTTCCCACTGATCTCCATGTAGCTGGTGCAAGAGGGAGTCCTAGTAAATTGGGCTCAAAGCTCAGATCTCACATCCCATCTTTTCTACTCTTCCATTGAGAGCAGGTGACTTATCTATTTGCTGCTGATGTGGTTCCAGCTGGACCAAACATTTTCTTGGGTCTCCACATGGATTAAAAAAAACACACAGATCTTCAACCTAACAGAAGTGGACAGAAGAAACCAAGTAGGGCGAGAGAGGGAGAGGAAACCAAGCAGATACCAAGATCAGGATTTTACTGAGCCTCAACCCAATAAATGCTCCTTAGAAGCACTGGCACAAAAGTGCTTTACGGCACTTTCACAACACCGCAGGGCCAACCAGGGCTGTATTAACCAGTGCTGGGCCCCTGGGCCCTCAAGTATTATGGGCTCCGTCTGAAACTCTTCAGGAAAGCTTCTGCCAAACTAAATGGAAGCCCCTGGTGGACAGGCAGGCGGGCAGGCAGGGGGGCATAGTTCTCCCTCCTTTACAAATAAGGCCTCTGCAGCTCAGCTAATGCATCACTTTTCCCCATCTACTGCCTCGTTACAAAACACACACACACACAAGCCCATCTTTGCAGCCAACCTCCAACCTTAGGCAATCCAGCCACAGGTGGGCTTCTCCTCCAAAAGGACCTAGGCTTGCATAGAAGCTCCCCACCCACCTCCACTCCAAAAAACAGAAGAAACACAGGCAGAAATCTGAGAGGCAAGAAACGGAGAAGCCAAGTGCTTCCAAATTATGCCCCAAAGCGGGGGGGAACCCTCACAGTTGGACCCAGGTTTGCATGGAAGCTCCCCAACAATGCCGCTTCCACATGCAGCTCATCTCAATCCCTGGAGGCAGGGCTTGCCCCAAGTGCTTCTTGGAGAGCAGTTCAAGCCGCACCTTTTCAAGGTCAGACTTGCTGTAGTCTCTTGGCAGCTGGAGGGTTGGCAGGCTGGAAGGGGAGTCCTGGGGGCCAGATCTGGAGATCCATGCATTAGGCTGATTTCTCGACATGCCACCTTGATGGGCCCTAGTCAGTGGTGGTATCTAAATGATTGAAGAACTGGAACGCTGACCGGGACTCACCTTTGATTGGCAGCCCATCCCTTCGGTTCCGCCGCCTTCCCGCCCGCCGCACGGGCTGCCCTTGGTGGACACGCCCCACTGCCGTTCGCTCAGGCACCTGGCGCATCCCCCACCCGTCCCCCCCGGCAAGCAGGCACCCCCTCCGAGGCCAAGAGACCCTCGCAGTGCCGCGTCCATCACGGAGCCGGCGACAAATGGCGGCGAGTGGGCGGAGCTAGGCCAGATCAGGTTCAGGAACAGCTGTTCCGGCGCGTTCCCCCTGCACGACATCACTGGCCCTAGTCCCTATGGGGCCCCTAGGCTTCAGCCTACTCAGCCTAATAGGATAACACTGCCCTGGGGCCAACGCAAGCAGCTTGCGTCAGCCCTAGGATTGTGCCCTCAGGCTGTAATCCTATCTTGCTCAAGATAGGAAACCAACACCTCTATCAATGGGTCTTTCTTGCAGGTAAGTGTGTATAGGACTGTAGCCAGACAAAGAGACAACAGAAACAGGTAGAAAACAACTCAGGGTGCAATCCTAACCTGAAATTATGCCTGCACAGTTAGGCCAGTAAAGTTTGGCTGGCACATGGGACACCGTAAAGCATGTTTGGCCCACTCTCGGAGTCAGGGGGGATGGCGCACATCTGTGTGCCGGCCTCTCTGACTCCGAGAGTGGTCCAAACATACTTTATCGTGTCCTTTGTGTCAGCCAAACTTTGCTGGCCTAACTGTGCCGGCCTAACTCCAGATTAGAATTGCACTCTCACACAGCTAACTGCATTTTATTTATATAAGAATTTAAATGCCACATTTAGTCCTGAGAGTTTACATCGTTTCCAGCTGGCTTTGTGTTTCTTCATAATATTGGTTGCTTCTAACAGAAGGATTTACATGTTTCCTTTCACAATGTACGCAAGGGCTGGTGCAATCATTTGCATAGTTTTCCACTGCAGTGCCTGAGCTCATGGAAACAGCATCTCACAAAACAACTTAATACCTTGACAGTCTGCAAACCCAATAAATATTTAGATCACAATTTATGAGAGCTGGAAATACAGAATTTATGAGAATGTGGACCTTGGGTTGGGTTTCAGCACACTTCTGGGCAGGGGTGTAGCTAATGAAAGTTTAGCCCAGTGCAGAGGGCAAAATGACATCACAGTGTGACATCACAGTTGAATTTTCGTTTACTCTGGGGTTTTGGCCATAACTTTGGGTAGAGTACGGATATTACACTCTGGTTTGTGTCATTGCATTTTGCATTAAATTACCTTTCCAATGATATATAACATGATGGTATTATTCCTACCTACCAAGGTTTTCACAATTTTGGCCATTAATGTCATGCTCAGCTTGTTGCCCCCCTAAAGCTTGTTGCCCGGTGCAGTTGCACCCCCTGCACTTCTTTAGCTACGCTTCTGCTCCTGGGCATGTGTATTCAGAAGTAAACTGCTCTATGTGCAGTGGGATTTAGGGCACAATCCAGGGCTCTTCACAACTTGCTTGCATCAGTCTAACATCAGCATAAGCACTAGCATCGGCCCAAGGGTGCTGGCACACAGCTGCGCACAAGCTGCCCTTGCACCAGCCGAACTTGGCTGGCACAAGGGTGGTTCTGGGAGGAGGGCTGGCGGGCAGTTCTGGACGGGGGGGGTTGGCATGCTGGCCCAGGGAGGGGGACAAGGCTGGGATGTGGCCAGTACACCACATCCAAGGCTCTGTCCCAAGACCACGCAGCCCCAATTAGGGCCGTGCAACTTCCTCAGCTCTGCGCCTGCTATCATTACACCATGGCTGTGGTTGTGGTTAGGGCAGGCTATCAGACTGCTGCAATTTCCTTTACGTAGCTCCCATAAAAGGAGCCTACAGGTGTCCTTGGCCTAGTGAGGAAGTTAACTTTCAATCGTACAAAACTGGGGCTTTCAGGCTATATGGAGGGGGAGCGGTTAGATCGGTAACCATGATGCCAAATGAGACCTCCAGATTCAGGAACAGTATAACATTGAATGCCAGTTGCTGGGGTTGGGGGCAAAAGCAGGGAAGGGCCATGGTCCTCAAGTTCTGATGAGGACCTTCTCAGAAGCATCTGGTTAGCCAGTGTGAAAAGACGGATGCAGGACAAACAGGATAGTCTTGGGGGGGATGCAGGAGATCTGACTTCCAGATCTCGAGCATCATGTCTCATTTTGCTCCCATGAACATTTAGACAGAGAGGCCAGCTCACAGATGTGCGCCGTCCTCCCTTCTCCGAGAGTGGTCCAAATGCACTTTACAGTGGCCCTGGTGCTGGCCAAACTTTGCTGGCCTAACTGTGTCAGCCTAACTCCAGGTTAGGATTGCACCCTCAGTGGCATCGCACTGCATTCGACTGAGCTGCAATGTGGGGCCTGAGATCATCACCTGATGTCCAGTCACTCACTTTTTTAAAAAAACTAATTCATGATGAGTTATTTTCTTTTCACTGGCAAACGGTTTTGTTCTCAACCACCTTATGAGCTGCCTCAAAAGTTGTGCCGAAAGGCAGCATAGAGATGTCTCTGCGGAAAAAAAAATGCATGTCAGTCTGGTTAAGAAAGAGTTAATGCCAAGATGACGCCTCACATTTGCATAGCTTGTGAGGAGAGAACCCCCCTCCCACCTTGGCCACCATTTTGTTGCTCCTATCTTTAGCAGCGTGCAAATGAATGAACACAAAGGTGCTGTTCCAGCATGCAAACATGTATCAGCCGTCATTCGAATGCAAATATTGTGTGTTTCCATTTAGGTGTAGAAAAGGTACAGGGATAAGGTGTTTTTCAGGCAAAGGGAGGCAGGCTCGACCCAGAACAAGCAATGCTGCTTGCATGTCAAGATGGATCTGTTTAAATTCCCTCTTGAACACGACTATTAAAGTCTGCCCATGAGGCTTGTAGAGGAAGTTGTCTCAAGTGGCAGATTGATGGTAAGGATACATTCCTCAGCTCAGCACTGTCACCTCTCCTTCAATTCCCCATTTCCTGGATTCAAAAAGAAAGAGCGGAACAGAGCAGGAGAGGAAATGAGAGTAGTGGGCTAGGATGTTGGATGCTCTAGCCCATTACTCTACTCCTCTACACTTCCTCTTCTGCTCCCTCCCCCTTTTTTTCAAAACAGCATATTGGAAGACAAATGGCAGAAGTGTCAGCACCCATGCAAGGGGTGGCATTTGGCACAACAAGATACATCACAAGGGGAGAGTAGAAACATGTGGTATGCTGCCTTGGATGCCAAGTTGTCTGGAGTCAAGCCTGGAGAGCTCCCTTGCCCATCTTGGTCTCTGGACACTGGAACATTCAGCAGGGCCAGGGAAGAAAAGGAGCCACTGTTTCTCCTTTAAGAAAGGGTGGTGAGAAGATTCTGCAGCTCAGTGATGAAGCACGTGCTTTGCCCACAGAAAGCCACGAGCTCAAGCCCTGCTAGGTTCAGATTGGGCAGAGTAAAACGATGGCCTGACCTGCTGCAGAGCTGCTCTAGTCCGCGTAGCCGACCCTGACCTAGATGAAGCAATAATACAATTCAGCAGAAGGCCATGTTGTATGGCCGAGACACCTGGCCAGGTAGCAGTGACAGCATAGTGATTGATAACGAGCTAAGCTGGTTATAAGCAAATGAGATTGCCGCTTGGCTATCATATGTACAACACACCTCTCTCCGGTGCTTTTCCCACCCCCGCTTTCTTTAGTTCCCATTTTGTTTCATTTGGGAGGCAGGATGGAGAATAAACAGCCAGCATTCCTCTTAGGAAAGGAATCCAACATAGAAACTGAAAACCAGCCGTCTGAGATGCTGAAACACCTGGTGCTGCGGTGGTTTCTGGAGACACAGGCGACTCTAATATTACAGGACGGCCGTTTACCAGAGTGGTTCCACGGATTCATTACACGGACGTAAGTGACGTTTGAGCGTATAGTATAAGTTTAGAAGGGAGGAAATAAATATTTTAGCTCACTGCCTCCGACCTCTGACATTGGAGATTCACAATTTGTTGGAGATTCACAATTTGATGCAGCTTTATTCCTGGGTGAGTGTGAATAAGGATTGCACAGTGGGAAAAGGAAATCTGCTTCGTTGCAGGGTCCGTGACCACATGACGACCTTTTGCAACGTTTCATTCTTCCAACATGGAGTTGGGCCGGCACAGTTAGATCAGCAAATTTTGGCTGGCACTAGGGCCACCGTAAAGCACGTGTGGACCACTCTCAGAGTCAGGGAGGGTGGTGCATGATTGTGTGCTGGCCTCTCTGACCAAGGGTGGTCCAGACATACTTTATGGTGGCCCTTGCGCCGGCCTAACTGCAGGTAAGGATTGTGCCCTAACTTGCCTGACAAACAAAAAATGAACATATCATGCTTTCCTTTATGTGGAATAAGGAAAATATCCAGCTCTTCAATTTCTGCATCTTGATTATGATAACGATGACAATGAGATTTTTGCGCAGTCAGATAGGTGTTACTGACTTGTTTGTTCAATCCAGACATTGAGTCCTTCCTAAGGACCTGGGATGCTTGGCTTAAACATATTATCATTTTCAATATTATCAATATTAATATCGATATTGATATTTTGCAAAGTATTTTAATTACAATTAATTTTTGTGGCATGATTATTCTAATCCTAACTAATTATTTTATTGTATTTTATTATATATTCATTTATTATTTTATTATAATTATAATTATAATTATTATTATTATTATTATTTATATTATATAATTATTATTTTATTATAATTTCAAAAGATGTACATCCTGCTTTCTTTCATCCTTCAAGACACCTAACAGCAGAAATAAAATAAATACAATTTCCACTGCTGGAGGAAGAAGCGGAAAACTCAGACCTTGCCTCATCCACCCCTTCGCTATCCCTGCCCACCCGTCTGTTTAGGGAGCAGCCAAGTGAGCTGTGTGAGCCCCCTTCCCTTTCTGTGCAGGCTTCTTCCTCGGCCCAGGTCCTGTTCCAAATGAATGGAAGAGCAAAGCATGCTGGGAGCATCCCCAACGTGCTCCACTTTTTCCTTTGCCTATGAAACAGGATCAGTGTTGGGGAAGGAGGCTGTACTCAGAGTGGCACAAAGTAAGGTGTTGGGGTGAGGAACTCACCTCTCTCCCTTTCTCAGGCAGGTGCACTAATGTGCAAGCCAGATTTTTTTTTTCCTTTCTTTTGAACGGATGGACAGGACAGAAATCCTAGACTGCCTCAGGAAGAGGCCTGAAAGGTCTCTGAAAAAGGTGCATCTTTAGAGTTCAGTGACACAGAGAAAGGGACGGGGACAAATAAACCTTCAGAAGGAGAGTGTTATGGAATGCCACCACCAAGGAAGCCACCACCAAGGAGGTGCATGTCCCTGCAGGCTGCATTTCACCCTGAACAAGAGAGGCAAGATACGAGCATAGTATCCAAATCATTCTGATTATGAGTCTGCAGCCAGAGGCGGATTTAATGGGGGGGGGAATCTGTAAGTGTTGCAAGAAGCCTTACCCTGTCATGTAAATCCCTCCTCTCCCTTGCTGCTGTAGCCAGTAAGCAACGCCAAGATGTTGCTGTTCCCTGTGAGGATTGGCTAGAACAGTGCAGGAGAGGAGTGTTTTCCACTGCAAGGTAAGGCTTCTTGCAAAACTTACAGATTTGCCCCCCCCCACTTAGATCCGCCTCTGTCTGCAGCTACTTGCAGCCTGTCCCGAAAGTCCTATGTGAGTTTTTAATCCCAGCCATACTAACAATGCTCCTTCCCTCATTGAATCTGGTCTTCAAACATTCCGACCTTTTTGGCCCCTGGAAAGCTGGAATGTTTGTGAACATTCTGGCCTAGCTCAGCCAATCAGCTTGCAGCTGTAGCATTCAAAGGACCGGGGAGAGTGACGCTCGCTCGGAGTGTAGGACCTCCAGCTGACCTGGGCTGGTAGGAAGAGCCTACCCCTGCTTATGTATGGCCTTAACAAGTTACTGTACTATAAACGACCCTCTCTTTTAACAGACAGACGGAAGATCTCCTAAAGGACAAAGACTTCGGCTGTTTTCTTATCAGGCTAAATGAAAGAGCCCTCGGCTACATTCTTTCCTACAGGTAAAGAGAGAGAGAGAGAGAGAGAGATGTTCATGCAAAATGGAGCTGGTCATAGGATGACCTCTTTGCAAATGTGGCTGTTTTGTGGTCAAATGCAAAAATGGTCTGTGTTTCTGTGTCCTTTTATGTCGGGTTTCATCTCCCATTCCTACATTCCATCTCTTGATTCAATCCCTCTTGGGTGATTTGCCATGTGGGCGGCCTGTTTCTCACCCCAAAGGTCAGTGTTTATATCAACAGCTTGTCGAAACGTTTTTTTTTTTCCGGGAATTCTTTGGGGACTTTGTGGTATTTTTCAAAAGACCAAACTAAGACATTGAGCACAATCCTAACCTGGAGTTAGGCCAGCACAATGAGGCCGGCAAAGTTTGGCCGGCACAAGGGACACCGTAAAGTATGTTTGGACCACTCTCGGACTCAGATAGACCAGCATACAGACGTGCACCATCCTCCCTGACTCCAAGCGTGGTCCAAACACTCTTTACGGTGGCCCTGGTACCTGCCAAACGTTGCTGGCCTAACTGTGCTGGCCTAACTCCAGGTTAGGATTGCGCTCTTTCTATGGATGGACCACTCTCATTTTATTCCACTGTTGTTCCAGTGGTTTACTCCGCCTGGCATTCCACTCGCATTTTAGAATTCTTGGTTGTTGAACTAGGAGAATTTCTAAAATTAATTTTGGAATAGAGGAATGTGCTGGAGATTTTGGTTACATCGATCTGCGCTTGTGCTGCACTCGATACAAAATCAACATTTTTAAAAAAACAGACACTGGAGATTTCTGAATGCATTAGTTCCATTTGGAACCCCAAAGCCAACTCATTCCTGTCTATGCAAAAATAGGACCCATTGAGTTCAATGTGACATGCTCCCAAGTACGTTTGCATGGGACTGCAGTCTAAAGCTACAATCCTAAATTCACGTTCCTGGGAATTAACCTCCATGAAACATAATAGGGCTTACTTCTGAGTAGACATGCACTGTATTATGCTGTAAATTCCTAAACCTCTTGTAACAATTTGTGTTGCATTATGATTCTTGTTCTATGTAACATTTTCTAATTTTTTGTGTCTAGGAAAAGCAAACTAGTTGCTTAATACACTATTTGCATCTTGAGTTCTTGGTATATACAGTACATTAATAACTGTCAAGCTGTACCTGGTCTTGTACCTTGCGCTGTACCTTGTCTTGTCCTGGGAGCAGCAAAGTACAAGTTATAATAACTTTCATAGCTGTGGGTTTCCTAGGCAGCTTACTGCTTATCTAAATACTGAGAATGAGCAAATCTTAACTATATATAGATAAATGGGGATACCCATAGCTTGAACTGCAGCCCAAACTCTTGTTCTCCTATGTCACCGGCTTGCAAGGGTTATAACCCTAAATCCAAAGGCTTCATAGTCCTCAACTGGTACTTTTTGGATTGCAGAGGGAAAGACCGCTGTCGACACTTTGTCATCAGTTGTCAACGGAACGGACATTATGTCATCGCCGGAGACCCCCATACACATGAAAGCCTTGCTGAGCTGATAGGCTACTACCAGATTTCAGAAATTGAGCCTTTTGAAGAACATCTTACAACAGCCTGTTCAAAGGTAGGTCAAAGGCAACGGGCCCTGCATGGTAAGAGGAACCACACACACACACACACACACACACACACACACGTTTAATGAAAATGCCCCAAACTCTCTTGGAGAAGAGAGGAGCAAGGGTGTTCACACTCCGTGAGAACATGGTGTCAGGTCAGGATTCAAGATATCATCCCAACTAACGCTTTGGTATATTTCATCTATTAAAAAGCAGTTACAGATTCTCCCTTTTGCTTTTAACCAGGCCTGGCCATCCATGAGGCCAACTGAAGCCGCTGCCTCAGGCAGCAGATTAATACTAGTTGGTGGGCTATGCCCAAAAGTTGCCTTTCTCCCCACTTAAGAGATCTAGAACTAGACAGTTTCTTAGTTTTCTTCCTGCGGATAGTGATGACAAGAGTAGAATGTGGCTTTCCCAGTTGGTGCCTCACATATCTTACACATTACTCATAGTCCCAACTTGCATGTGTTCAAGATCAGCAAGCATTCAAATCAGCAAATGTTCAAAATCAGCAAGTTAGTTGTGAAATAACTCCAGTTTTTTTCAAAATGTATTACAGTCAGAGACGTAACAAGGGGGGAGCCTGAGGGGCACCTGCCCCAGGGCACTAAACCAAGGGGGGTGCAATTTTCCTGCAGACCCACTTTAAAAATGTTAAAAAGTAAAGAAAAAAAAACCCAGATAGCTTCCCCTACTGTTGCAACAAAACTGCTGAATTTGGAGTGCTCTCCAAGCAATTTTCTGAGGTCCCTGCTGCCTCTTTCGAATTGCATCGAGGCCCCTCCCTTTGCCCAGGGGCACCACATATACTTCCTTGCCCCAGGCACTTTTTTGTCTAGTTCTGCTTCTGATCACAATCATAACCAATAAGTCTTGAAACTGGGACAGAATTAGATCCATGCTTTTTTGAGGGCACAGGCAAGTGATTTATAACATGATTTATAAATGCATGTCATTTCACATTCCTTACAACTCCCAGTCCTTAGGGCTGGCCTATCTATGAAGTGGTGGTGCTGTGGGTTGACCCGCTGAGCTGCTGACCGGAAGGTTGGCAGTTCGAGACCATGCAATGGAGTGAGCTCCCATCGCTTGTCCCAGCTCCTGCCAAACCTAGCAGTTCGAAAGCATGTAAAAATGCAAGTAGATAAATAGCACTTCGGTGGGAAGGTAATGGCGTTTCGTGCACTACGGCATATAATCATGCCGGCCACATGACCACGGAAACTTGTCCTCGAACAAACGCCGGCTCTTCGGCTTAGAAATGGAGATGAGCACCGCCCCCTACAGTCGGTCATGACTAGACCATTCGGCCGTGGGGAAACCTTTACCTTTATCTATGAAGTATTGATCATGCTATATATATTTTTTCCCTCCACCCTCCTTTCCTCCATCTTTCTAGCTAGAGGACAAAGGTATCTACGATGAAATCTCTTTGGATCGGCAAGCATCTTCTAAGCAACATTCAGCACCAGTCACCCCTCTACTGACCAGTCAAACATCCAGCAGCTCACCAACCATCAAGCCAAAGAAGGACAGCACCAGCCATCCATCTGCACATTCAAGGAGAAAGGTCCAGGGACAGCAAAAGTCTTTATCCAAGGAGAAACAAAGTTTGATTGCAGAGGTAGGTTTTGCACCACAATCACAAACTAGAACTCTGCTGGTCACAAATACGGGCATCGGTTAACATTTTCTACCAATGATCCACTGGAGATTGCATTTCTGCCAATGTTGCTCTAACACATCATTGGGAGAAAATGGTGTTTAAGATCTAGCCAATATTCTGGCAGGCAATATTCCCGTTAGGGGACCACTGCACAGACCCCTACAGATGAAGCTCAGTGCCATTTCCAGACACATGGTGATGATGTTGATCACTGGATTGCCGGGAACGCTGAGCTGTGCAGAGCTCAGTTTCCCAGGGCTTTGAGCCATATGGCTGCACAGCAAACGGTGATAGCAGGTAAAAAGGTAAAGGTTTCCCCACGACTGAATGGTCTAGTCGTGACCGACTGTAGGGGGCGGTGCTCATCTCCATTTTAAAGCCTGTAGAGCCGGCATTTGTCCAAGGACAAGCTTCCATGGTCATGTGGCCAGCATGACTATACGCCATAGCACATGGAACACCGTTACCTTCCCACTGAAGTGGTCCCTATTTATCTACTTGCATTTTTGGGTGCTTTTGAACTGCTAGGTTGGCAGCTGCTGGGACAAGCAACGGGAGCTCACTCCGTCGTGCAGTCTTGAACTCCCAACCTTCCGGTTGGAAAGCCCAGCAGCAGTGGTTTAACCCGCTGCGCCACCATGTACTTGCCAGCTAATCCACCTGCTGAGATCACCACTGAATGCACAGGCCAGCCGTACATCCCACTGCCAAATAAGGGGAGAGGGGGAAATGTGTGCCAGTGAGGAGGCAGCATTTGGCATTGTGAAAGGCGGAAAGATTGGTACATGTCACTGAAGGCACCTTTGGGATGGGTCTCTCTCCTTCTGAGGATCTGATAAGGAAAAGCAGGTCTGCTGTTTTGTTGGAGAGTCTCCTGTTTGCCTCCACTTATGTGACACTTATTGATCAACCAACCATAGTGATCAACCAAGCAAATACAGGTAGTTTATCCTTTATCCGGACACCCGAAATCCAGGCGATTGTGAAATCCAGACATTTTTGCCCAAGACATTGTTTTAAACTTTCTGTAGCGGGAACACTAGAAGGTCTTGTCTCATCCCCATGTACAGGCTGTAAGTTCTACTCTCTGCTCTGTAGTGTGTGCCATTGTTGAAAAATGGCAAAGAGGCCAGCAGACACCCAAATGGGTAACAGTGAAAAAGAGCAAGAGGAAGCATTTCTCATTATATTTATGCAATAATTTCAAAATCCAGACACCTTCCCATCCCAAGTAGTCCTGATAAGGGAAATTCTACTTGTATTACAAAGGCACCTTAAGTCTTTATGGCCCCAACCCTATCCAACTTTCCAACACCAATGCAGTCACGATGCAGCCCCAAGGTACAATGTTTCCCTTAGCTTGAGAGGCCTCTATAGTAACCCCTATAGTAAACCCACCGGAAGATATAGGCCCCTGTAGTCAGTGATGTCATTCAGGGGGAATGGACCAGAATGGGCGTTCTGGATCCTAACGGGCTCCATGGCTGGTTCCGGGTTCCCGACAAGTGTCAATCAAAAGTGAGTTCCTGTTCCTAAATCATTTGAATGACACCACTGCCTATAGTAAACCCACCGGAAGTTGCAGCACATGCCCTGTTGGCACAGTTGAATCAGTGCTAGAAAGTTGGCTAGGACTGGGCCCTAAGGCTCTCTCCTGCATCAGTAACCCTGCCCTTGCAACTTCTCACCACTCAGAAAAGCATGAAACATGCCACAAAATAGCATGTGTGTAGATCAGATTCCTGTGACAGCTGGCCATCCATCTCAGTATACTTCTTTCTCTGTCTTGCACCCCTCTGCCCCATCAGGACCCAGATGCAGCCCCACCAATACCAGATCGGAGCCGCTTGCTGATGGCCAGGTCCTTTGAGGAAGACACGGGCGATGGAGGAAACAAGGTCTCTGCAGCCCCCCAAAAAACCCACTTAGACCACAAGAGCCTGGACATGCCAAAAGATGCAGATAAAGCCTTTGTGGACCACTCCCAGAAACCAGAAGAGGCAAACCCGGGGAGCAAGAAAAAAACAAGCAGTGTGTTTGCTCTGAGCAAGCAATCCGAGAAATTCTACAGCAACAAAATAAGTCCCAAAGAAACCTGTCCGCCAGGGGGCATTTACACTGAAATCAGTCTGACCCAGCCTGAGCCCCAGAGCAGTCAATCTTCTCTGAAGCCACCAAAGAAAGCAACACTAAGCTCTCCACCTGTGACCCCTCCAAAATTGTCCCCTAGGTTACTTAATAAGCCTAAGACCAACACTGAACGCCAAGAGCCACAGACTCACTCCGCATCTCCTGCGGTTGATGAAGAGTATCGAAAACCAGTTCATGACCAGACCACAGCTCAGTCACCAAAGGGGACCCTGTATGGACAGGTCCATAAGGCTAAGTCCCCGAAACCTGCAGCTTCGGTCTCTGATAACACAAGCAATACTTATGAACAGATCCCTTTACCAATGAAGCCCAGAGAGACTTACGATCAAATCTGCTCCAAGCCTGGGCAATCCTCCAGGACCCAGATCAATGCTGAAAATCCATATGAGAAAATCCCAGAATTCCCCAAAGACTCATCAACAAAGCATGCCTCCAGTCCGGAGAACACCTATGAGCAGATTTCCTTTGGCTCCGGGAAGGGAGCACAAGCCAAGCCAAGCCACAAGGTATAGACACTTGAATGTTCCACCCATATGACTGAAACCTGGCCATGTGCTCTATTCTCACGGGAGTTGCAATCCAAGTAGTGTATAGTCCATGCCACCTTGGGCAATGTATTTAGGCTGCAATCCTATGCACACTTTCTTGAGAAGTAGCCCCCTTTAGCATGATGGGACTTACTTCTGAGCAAACATGCATAGGATTGTACGGCAAGTTGGTCGTGATCTCGTCCATTTTAATAATGTTGAAGTCCCACTGAGGGTGATTCTTGCATGTCCCGATAACTTTCACCGAACTCCATGTGCAAATGTTGGCTGGGTCACGGCCAGCATCTTTCAACAGAAAAATAAGAAAAGGTCACACAAGGATCCACTTTCAGTATCCAAATTGTGGTTGGGGGTGCCGTCCTACATCTCCTCCTAAAATTATTACTGTCAATCTAACTGAGAGTGCAGTCCTAAACCTGTGCTGGAATAGGGAGGCCAGCTGGCCTGCCCCATATCCAGCACAGGTATGGGTCTGGCTGCTCCTCCTCTCCTCTCTATGCTTTTCTGAGTGGTAAGAAGTTGCAAGGCCAGAGCTACTGATGCAGGAGAGAGCCTTAGGGCCCTATCCTAGCCACCTTTCCAGCACTTTCAGTGCTTAGGATCTAGCCTAAGTGCAGGATTGTGGCACCAATGCCCTCCCCGGGCCAGTCCCCTCCCCCAGGGCCTGCCCTCCTTCTGCCTCCCCTGCCCCATTCTGCCTTCCCTCCACCCTTCCTATTTCTTCCCATTACTCAAGTAATGCCCCAGACTGCTCTATGGGGCTACTCAGATTTCTGCCCGCTATTTAGCTGGCGTAGGCCCAAGACGTCTGGTGTAATCAGTGGCATCATCCAGGCGGAACAGCCCGGTACGCCGTACCGCCAGTTCTGCGGACGGCCCGGGCCGTGCCGCCTCTCCGGAGGATGGGCGAGCTGCTTCTGGGCTCACCCTCCCTCCCTCGTGTCCTGAATCACTCTGAAATGGAGCGATTCGGGTGCTGTGAATTGCAGGGAGGCGTGGCAGCCCTCCACCATAGGGGCAGAGGGCTGTCAATCATCCGGGCGTTCCGCTTCCTGGTGCGCCCGGATGACATCACTGGGTGTAATGCTGGCAGGATTACTGCTGGATACAGCAGAGGCCTGGTCCACCAATTCTGCTCTCTCCCACGCAGAGGCAGATGTAAGGGAGGGCAGAGCTCTAAGTTTTGCAAGAAGCCTTACCTTGCAGTGGAAATCCCTCCTCTCCTGCACCGTTTTAGCCAATCCTCACAGGGAACAGCAACATCTTGGCGTTGCTTACTGGCTACAGCAGCAAGGGAGAGGAGGGATTTACATGACAGGGTAAGGCTTCTTGCAACACTTAGAGCTCTGCCCTCCTTGTAGATCCGCCTCTGCTCCCAGGCCTAATCTGTCCCCTGTTCCACCCTCCCCTGCCTAGAAATGCCCCTCCTCACCCCCAAACCACCCTCCCACCGCTCTGCACCACTCAGCACTTTGCTTACCTCCACTTACTTCCCCCAGGGTTTTGGATGTAGAATTGATGGGGTGGTGCAGGCCTCCCTGCTGGTGCTGTTTACTCTCTGGGTATCACGACACGCCTTACGCCATGTTTGCTATATCCTCCGTCTGCACAGGGACGGGCCCAAGGACATCAGGATGCAATTGCACTCTAAGAGCAACTGCGCTAGATTAGCAAGGCCAGCAGGCCTACCCCACATCCAGCGCAGCTTTGGTGCGTTGGGGTGCCTCCCCGTTGGTTTCCTTGGATCTGTGCCTGCTGTATAGCAGCCGAGTTCGGCTGTTGCAGGCCCCTCTGCTTGCTACCCTTGGGCTGGTGCTGCTGCCAGCGTCAACCCAATAGCACTAGCGCCAATGTCGGGGTGCTGGTCTGTGCCCCCACATCGGCGCTAGTGATGGTGGGCCGACGCAAGCACATTGCATCGGCCCAAGGCACGTCTTTGGGTTGCACCCTGAATTAGATGGGAGCTGTCTGCACAGATTACTACCAGGAGCTCTCTGCACAGATTACTACCTTGACCTCCCATTTGGAATACGGAGCTGACTGGTCAGTACTATTTCACAAGGTGGTTGTAGGAATTACATCATATTCATACACACATAAGCAAATATCAATTATAATTTGTTGCATACCCCATGTACAGGGGATGGTCTGTTTTTCTTTTATCCCACTGAAATTTATCTTATTTCATTATCTTGGCAGAGTGGTAAACCCAGAAGATTCCTCTTTACTGACAAGAAAACTAAACTCTGAGCCTGGCATTATCCATTTTATCCTGAACCCAAGTCTATATTGAAGAAACCAGAATGAAAACCAGTGGCAGCTTCACATTGGAATGGACTGAGAGCAGTCAGATGTGCTCTGATTTTACTGGGTTTACTGTCCAGAAAGTATGCATAGGATTGCAGCTTTCTTCTTCAGCAAGTTTAAACACAAGTTGTTTCAAAATGTCATCATCATTTAATTTTGGCTGGAAATGCTACATTTTGAAGCAAACTACTGTTTTTCCAACAGAAGCAGTGCGTGGTTTTCTGAAAATTTCTGTGCATTCATCAGAACAATTTTGTGGCCATACAGAATCAGGTCTACCATGATCAAGCAAAAACATACCTATGATTCTTTGAAATGCAGAGAGAGAGAGAGAGAGAGAGAGAGAGAGAGAGAGAGAGAGAATGACACCATTCCCTAACAAGACCGAACGCTTTTACCCATTTTGTTTTTAAACCTAATTCAACCTTCTCTAAATTTAACACACGCATGCCCCCCCCCAATCTATAACATACTGCTCTTGTGGCTGTGATGCTGATTGGCTGAGCTAAGACAGAATGTTCACAAACATTCCTGCTTTTCAGGAAACCCAAACTGCCAGAATGTTTGAAGACTGGATTAAATGAGGGAAGGGCCATTGTTAGTATGTTGTTCAGTCGCTAAGTCGTGTCCGACTCTTTGCGACCCCGTGGACCACAGCACGCCAGGCCTCCCTGTCCTCCAGTAGCTTCCGGAGTTTGCCCAATTTCATGTTCATCGCTTCAGTGACACTATCTAACCATCTCATCCTCTGCCGCCCCCTCCTCCTTTTGCCTTCCATCTTTCCCAGCATGAGGGTCTTTTCTAAAGTGTCCTCTCTTCTCATGAGGTGGCCAAAGTATTTGAGCTTCAGCTTCAGGATTTGTCCTTCCAGGGAGCAATCAGGCTTGACTTCCTGGAGGATTGACCGATTGGATCTCCTTGCAGTCCAGGGGACTCTCAAGAGTTATGACTGAGCTTAGTATGACTGGGCTTAAAATCTCACACAGGCCCTTAGAGAATAGCTTGATCTTAAGAGACTTCAGGAAATAGGAAACCAGGGGGGAGGAAGTCCAGAGACAAAATGGCTAATGAATCAGCAGTGGGATGAGAATCAGGAACCTGAGAGAAACATAGGAAGAAGGAACAGAGGCTTGAGAATCACTGGGGAAAGAAGAGGAACAAGTTAATGAACCATGAAAGCCATTAATAATAACAGTTATACAGAGGTGATGTGGCATTGAGTAAAAAAAACCATTGTTTTCAAACCATGCTTGAAAGCATCTGTTTGGGCATTTTAAGAGGCAGGATGCTGGTCCTTTGATTCTGATCTGGCAGGGCTAATCTTGAGTTTTGAAGGAAGTAGACAAAGAAAGGATTCTGGACTCAGCATAGCAGAATTTCAAGATATATTCACCTAGGAAAGAATGCTTTTAAGACTTGCATAAAAGTGGGATTCAAGGAGTGCCCAAAAACAGACCTGTGGCATTGCAATGTGGCGACTGAAAGCAAGCCCAGAAACAGTGAAGGGTTTTGTCTGGAGGTGGGTGGGAGAGTGAACTGATCAGTCCATCCTTCGTCTACAGGTGTTCTTTTCAATGTATAGTAATGTCTCCACTCCATGCTGCCTCATCTTACCATGCTTGTACAGTTAAATATTTTGCTTCAGCCAACCAATAAAACGAATTCCTTGTCCCTTTTTAGTGCCTTCCTTTAGTTTAGACCAGCCGTCTCCAAACTGGAAACATTCCCCTGTACTCCTCTGGACTGCTGCAGGGCTGTAAAGTGTCCCAGGCGCAACCAGATCTTCACCTGGGGATGCTTGCAAAGACCCCAACTACAATACCCAGGGGTCTTTGCAGCCAGTCACTTCTCAGGTATGCTGCCACATGTCCATAGTTCTATGGAGAAGCGGCTCTTATTAGCCATAATGGTTAAGTGGCCATGTTTAGCAGCAATCATCCCTCTGAGCACTGTCCCTCTTATTGTGGGCATAATCCTAACCTGTACTTAGGCCTGCACAGTTAGGCCTGCACAAGGGCCATTGGAAAGCATGTTTGGACCACTCTCGGAGTCAGGGAGGATGATGCATGTCCGTGTGCTGGTCTCTCTGACACAGAGAGTGGTCCAAACATACTTTACACTGTCCCTTGTGCCAGCCAAACTTTGCTGGCCTATCTCCAGGTTAGGATTGTGCCCTTAAAAACAATAATCTTTGGGGAATATAAAATCATTTTTTAAAAGTGATGAGGCACAATAGATTGTTATTAGTACAGTTGGGTCTCTTTCCTGGCACCCTTCTGCCCCTTGCCTCCCCACACATATAATTGCTTTTTAAATGAAAAAAAAAAAGGATTCTGAAATGGACTGTCTCAGCATTGCTAGGGTGATTAAAGGTCCTCAAAGGGACCAGTATAAATCTGTCAGTGGTAGCCACAAGCATGTCCTTGATTCTGTTCTGCCCTGTCCAGTTGACCCTAGCACCCCCTCTTATGTGACACCAAATGGAGATGAATTAGAAACAGAAAACCCATTCAGGAAAAGTCACTTATGCTTTTCTTAATGAAAATGATTCATTTCTGCTGCTGCAGAGGGAGCGCTGGCCTTTCAGAGGCTCTGCTCCTAATTCATTGTGAAAATCCTCTTTTTTGGTTTAAGGCTGCCAATCTGAGCATACCCAGAGAATAAGGCCCAACAAAACCTTTGTAGGCTTCGAGTAAAGCTACTAAGGATTAGGTCACAGGGGCACCGTAAATGCTCCTACCAATGGGAATCCAAACAGGAAAACGAGTAATTCATGTGGAGGCCCCATCTGCATGAACCTGCCTGTGTATTGATGGTTTGCTGTCACAGGGAGCAAAGGATGTCTGCTGCCCTCCATCATAGCCCTGGAAGCCTCCCCGATGGACAGTGGTGGATGGGAGCGCATAATCAGCATATGAAGCATCTCGTATTTTCAAGGTGCCTGCTGGATAATTAAAATGGGCCCTACGTTACAGGAAGAGGCTGTTCTCTGCTGCTACCACCATCACACAGTTAGCCTGATGGAGCAGGTCCATTGGGAGCCTTCGATGGGGAGATCTAGTGGCAAGTGATAGCACTCCCCATTCTTCTGCAAATGGGACCTTCCATCACCTACCTTGCCAAGTGCCATAGATCAGGGGAATGGGGATGAGTGGACCACTCATTTCCCTGTACATGCCTGTCTACTGGATGACTTTCTCCTTTATAAAAAAAAAAAAATCTGCTGGTTGGTCAGTTTTCCCAGTGCTGGGCACCATTGGAAGAAGAGAGACGCAGTGGGGGAAGGGTTTAGAACTGGGCTGTTGGTCTCGCTGTTGGTCTCGTTTTCACTCCCTGCTCCACCCTCAGCATCACAAGAGCAGATCCTGACATCAGTCTCAGTTCAGTGTAATGCCAGGTGGTTAAATATCAAACATTTCACATAATCAAATCTCCTTTCCACACATAATGCTTTCAGATTACAACACACATGCTGAAGGTTCTTAATCTAGGCTGACCAATCCATGAGGCCAATTGAGCTGGTTGCTTCAAGCAGCAGACTGACTGGGGACAACCCACCACCACCTCTCTCCCTTTCCCCACTCCCTGGATTCAGAAAGGAAGAAGGCAAAAGAAGTGTGGAGGAGAAGAGATTGGTGGGCTAGAGAGGCAGAGATGTTCTAGCCCAACACTCTTCACTCCAGCATTTCCTCTTCATTTTCAAATCCAAGGAGTGGAGAAAGAGTGTTTGAAGTAGACTCTGGTGTGCCACTGGTTCACACAATTTGTTGCAACCCTTCAGACACCAGGAGGTCTTTGGGGATGGGGATTGAGGATCTCTCTTAATGCTTTGATTTCAACCCAGGACAACAATCCACCAAGGACATTAAAATCAGTGGGAATTTATTCATGGAGGGACTTGGATACAGAAGCCACAGGTATGGATCAGAGCCCTTCTAGGTAAAGTGTCAGAGAACAATTATGGTATGATTGTCGTCATGCCCCAGTTTTCAGCCAAAACTGGACTTAAAGGAAATGCCTCATGAACCTGGTTTGGGGTAAAGGGAACAAAAACAAGGAACTGCGGTCATGCATTTGATGAGATTGCATAGCTGGTTTTGAACAACAAAAAGCAGAAAAATGTCATTTAAAAAAAAGCATCAAAAATGTCCTTTTTATGGATGATGTGCTTCTTGGATTTCTTCATGCGTATATTTGGTCTTTGGGGAGTTTGTGGGTATTTGTATGTTTGTTCTTTTTTTTGCAATCTGTTATGATCAGGATATGAGGATAAACACGGCCCTCCATGGAGGTCAAAGACACCATTCCAAGAGTCTGTTTAAAGATGCAATTCAGCACATATGCAAACCATGTTTTTAAAAAGGAAAAAAATTCAAGTTTCAATGACATGAGCATCCACACAACATGAGTTGCGCAAGCACCTATGCCAGTGACCTGACCCCAGGGATAAATTGGGCGTACACATCATCTTCTATGCTCCAAACACAATCTTGATTGTAGCCGTTCATCAGTGTCAGATAACTGCTCTGAACAGACCTTCAGCTGCGCTATGCAAAGATGGCGTCATCTCCTTTTAAGGCCCGTGTTTTTGATCAACTGAGTTTTGGAAGCATCAGCTTACCTCCTAGATGGTTCTTTTGTTGGGACAGTGCTTTTTGATGCTGTTTGTTTTCTCTCTGTGTTTTTTTTTTGTTTGTTTTTTGTTTTTTTGCTTGGAGGGCCAATATTATCAAAGCTTTACAAATATAAAAATCACAGGTGACACATTGAACAGCAGTCTGGTTAAAAAAAATAACAACCCAACAACTTTACATCCACAACATAGTTGGCCAACAGTGATGAGTTAAAAAAAAATAGTCCACAGGTACCAACTCCCTGAAACCATCAGAAATCAGGAGTGCTTCTTTACTGTGGTCGTCCAAGATTATTTTAGTTCCTGTTGCAGAATTCAGAGAATATTGGAGGATGAAACACTCTTTCTCGCATCATCTGTGATTCTGAGATGCAGATGTCCAATTTCTTCCAGTGGTTCACACCAGCATGTTCAGATTCGTATATGGAAGGTACTGCCAAGACATAAAGAAATGAGAATCATTCAAGAGTGTAAACGTAGCTTGGCTGAATCTAACCACAGATCCATCCACACTTTTTCCCAATTGTAAGAAAAGCCCTGCTGGATCAGATCAAAAGGTCAGCCTGGCCCAGCACCCTGGTTTGAAATAACCAGCCAGATGTCTCCAGGAGAACCACACACAGTGTATGAAAACAACAGTCCTCTCCTATGATTTCACCCCAAAAACTAGCAATCAGCCACATTTGGCCTCTGAATCTGCAGGCTCCGCATGGCCAACTGCTGTTGGTAGACATCCTCTCTTTGAATTTGTGTAATTCCCCCCACTTGAAACCATGTGAGCTACCAACCATCACCCTGTGTTAGAATACAAATTATGTATGATGTAAAGACGTACTTTATTTATTTTTTTAAAAAAATATTGATCCCTCTTTTCCCTTTTACAATAAATAAGTGGCCCACTCATTTCCCTGTACTCTCCTGGGCAACCTGAATCTACTGTCCATCAGTTTTATTGGGTGATCCCGAGTTTTAATATTAGGGGAGGAAAAGCTCCCGCTTTCTCCACACTAGGCACAATACAGCAGTACCTTGACTTCCATCAACTGGACTTTCATCACTTTGCTCTTTCACCGGTTTCAATTACAACCACATGTCCATGTGCTTTCCTCTTTCATCCAACCTTCCACAATGTTTGCTGATCAGGACCGGCCCCAGAAGTAGCGGGGCCCAATATGGGGCATTCCCATGGGGGCCCCCTGCCCTCCCCACAGGTTCCGCCACTCACCATACAGCCATGGCTGGAAAAGCACTTGTGGCACCATATGCAAAGTGCGGCACCAGAAATAGTTGGTAGTGATGAGATGACCGTTTGGGCCTGTTTGGAAGCAGAGCCAGGTGGGGCAGCTCAATGGGCAGCCTCTCCACTTGCCCCACTGGCTTACAGCCCACTGAGATCCTGGCTCAGCAGCAGGCAATCCCGTTGCCACACCAGCATGCCTTCCCCAAAGTGCGGCAGCCATGTGACAACAGAGTGGTTTAAGGCCGGCCCTGTTGCTGATGTTCTTATTTTTATTTTATTCATGTTTATTTAGGTGTTGCATGCATTTACACAAGTTATATATGTAGTTATTTCTGGTTTTTGGCTGGACAAAATAAATTTATAAGCCAAGTCAGGCTATGCTTTGGTATTCACTCATTTCTGACTTTCATCTATGCTCTGGCCTCTGACCAAATGGAAGTGCAAGGAACTGCTGTGAGTTTCTAAGCTTTTATCATGTCTTGCTCCTAAACTAAAAAGCCCCAAACACTTCAGCCTTGCCTTATAAGGAAAGTAGCCAACCCCCTGATAATTTTGGTTTTAAAGATGGTCAAGAAAGGGAAAATAATAGAGACATCTGCTGCCTGTCCCCTGCAAAGATAGTCTCTCCAAACACAGAAGTCCTGTTTTTAATTACCAGTAATAATTGTTACTGATAGGTCTGCCCGTCTTGAGTTAGACTATTTTTAAAGCTATCGAGATTCCTGATTGTAGCATTAAATCCCAGAAGTCAACCATTTGTTACATAAAAGAGGAGGCTTCTGCTCCTCTTAGATGGAGCCTTTTTCTAGTCTATTGAACACAAGCTTTGGCAAAAGCCAAAGCCAGAGAAAGGCTAATCTCTGAGTCAGTATCACTTTTTAATTTTTTTTCAATCAGATATGTATCCTTGATACACTGACATGGTAGGACATCACACCAATAAGGTAACAGATCCTCAGACTGGTTGTGCTGCATTCACAAACACAAAACAACAAATAATATAGAACAGTGTTTCTCAAACTGTGGGTCGGGACCCACTTGGTGGATTGGGACCTGATGTCAGGTGAGTCACGGAAAGCTGGGAGCAGCAGTTTTGGAAGCTGCAGACGACTCTTTCTATATTCCTTTTGTGACTGTTAAGCGTTTGAATTTTCAAGTGAGGTTTTTTTTAATTGTTTTTAGTTCAGTGCTCTTACATAATATTTTGTCCTAATCTTGCTTTCTGTCAGAGACGTTTCCTGTTTGCACAATTGCTACAGTCCAAGAATACCAGTTTGCATTCTAGGAGAGTCATTTTATTTTGTCACAATGATGGCACTTCCTGCTTGATGATGTCACTTCGGGCCATGACATCACTTCCAGTGAGTCCCGACATGAGTGCCATTCTAAAAAATAGCTCCCAGTCTACAAAGTTTGAGAACCAATGACATATATTAGAACAGTGTTATTCTGCCACAATATCACTTCCAGGTTAATGACATCACTTCCGGTGGGTCCCAACACAAGTGCCATTCTAAAACGTGGGTCCAGATCTAAAAATTTTGAATACCACTGGATTAGAACATTGTGGTATTTGCCTTCTAGTACAGATGTACTCCTCTGAAATTTGACAGTAGTAAAAGCTTTCCTCAAATGGAATGTATCGACTTTGAGTCGATCTTCCAGTTTAGGCTACACCAAGGAGCAACCATAATTCTGTCTGCGGATATTGGAAGGGAAGATTTCCTAGTCAGTGCTTTTAGCATTCCACTAGAGCAGGTCTACACCACTTATGACCCAGCTTGCCAACTGAGGGCGATGGCATTCGAGACAGGGCCTCTGATACAGATTTTAACAAACAGGCACATTTAAGGGGGTTCTTTGCATACTTGGGTCCCAAACCACATATTTATGCCAGAAGTGGATCAAAGGAGTTGTACACAAAAACAAATTGGAAGCCTGTGAGATATGCTGTCAGCAGTCAGTACTATTCAACAACTCACTGCTGATTTCTGAACGAAATGAGGCTTTGGAAGATTTTTCAAGGGCAGCCCCACGTTCAAGACAGTGTGGTAATCAAGTCCAGGCACAATCCTAACCTGGAGTTAGGCTGGCACAATTAGGCCAGCAAAGTTTGGCCGGCACAAGGGACGCCGTAATGCACATTTGTACCACTCTTGGAGTCAAGGAGGATGGCGCATGTCTGACTGAGAGAGTGGTTCAAACATACTTTACGGTGGCCAAACTGTGCCAGCCTAACTCCAAATTAGGACTGCACCTTCAGGATGTTACTAGAGTACAAACAACCATAGCCCAGACACTCTAACTCCCTCCCTTCCCTCCACCATTTGTACAAATCTGTACCCTTTGAAAAAGAAGAGGAAAAAAGGACAAGTTTCAGCTTCCACAATGATTTATAAAACAATTTCCTGTGGAAAATGTAACCAGTCTTGTAGAACAGAACACTTAGCCACTGCCAGCCCTGAGTGCTAATGGTTCCATTAAAATACAAGCAGCATCAAAAGGATAACTTTTTTTTAAAGTGAAATGAAACCCACAGGGATCAAATTTTCTGAACCAGCAACTGTCTCAGTCATTTACAACTTATTTGAATTTCTGGGATTCTGGCCAACATTGATAATTTCCTCTGTTCTGGTCAGCTGAGAGAACAGGATAGATTCTTATTGGAGTTGTTTCCCCTTGCCCTCTTAAAACCAATATACATCTTGCTCAATAACAGAAATGCAAATCTGACAGTGATCATTAGTGTTTTATACAGCCAATTATTGATATCTGCTAGGTTCTGGGGTTTAGGTTCATCGGATACCGAATCAGGAAATGCAGTGTCATTGATCCTATGGAATCAATGGGGTTAGGGAGAGGGGTAATTAACCTTGCCAGCAGTGGATACCTTCAGAATGGCAGCGGATAGCTTAAGAATGGCTGCAGCAGATAGCTTCAGAATGGCACCTGCAAATAGCTTCAGGATTGCCAAAGGATGCTTCAAATGGGGTGGACAGCTTCAGAATGGCAGCAAATAGCTTCAAAATGGTACCCGCAAATAGCTTCAGGAGGGCCGCGAATACCATGAATAGCATCAGGATGCCACGGAAAGCCATGAACAGACCATGAATGGTACAAGGTAAGTCGCACTCTTGTTTCCTGTGGATAAGTGAATCCACAGGAACAGCGTGCACAATTAACAAGGATTGACTGTACCTCTGATAGCAGCACAAGCCTATCTAGGCTTCCTCTGGGAGATTAAATGCAAGTCAGTCCTGTCATCAAACACATGCTTACATATTTTGACATTTGACATATGAGTGCTTTATGGCTTTTCAGGTTTTTGGAGGGGAGGGGAACACATTTATTGATTCATTACAATATATTATATCCTACTTCTCTGTTAAATACTCAAAACAGCTAAAAACTGATCTTTAAATTGTAGTCTGTTCACAACAGCTGCCTTTTAAAAAAAAAAAACACCATACAAACAGTTTGTAACAAACTTTCAACAACAAACAGTGCCACACTCTCTGGCTTTGCTGTGCTCCTGCAGAATCGCAGCATACTCAGAAGCCCTGCGTGCGGAGACGAATAGCTATAATAAGTACCATAAGCAGACACTTCATTCAATTGCCCTTCCTCTGTCTTTTTGCCTAGACGTCTCTGAACCAGAAGAAATGATTGGGATTTGTACCTTATCACCTCCAGCATCCCAGTGGCAATGCAGACTGGAGCTGCCTGCCCATTTGTCTTGACTGAGGGTCCTGTGGGACAGCGGAGCAACTGCAAGATTTTTTTTTAAAATACATCCCTAGCATTCTTCTTTAAGCATGCCATAGAAATAATGTCATAGATAGGGGTGTGCAGTTTTTGGTGGTATTTTTCCCCGAACATTTCTTGATCAAAATAGCAAGTCGCAGTGTTAACGTGTTTTTCTTCTGCATTCTCATTCCAAGTTCTCATTTTTATTAATTTTAAATGCTTTAAAAGTGTACTGGGTAGATGAGATAGGTGATAGAGTGCCAGCAGATGCAGCCACAGTATTATTTCTAATTGGAAAAGGAGACTATTTTAATATTTGGAAAATAGCTTAAATAACAAAATGCGGTGTTTTGTGTTAATTATTCAGATACTTTAACCGCCAAAAGATGGTGTTTAACTGCCAAAACGCGGTTTTCAACAACAACCACCCCTAGGCTAGAATCACAGAGTTGGAAAGGACTCACCATCTTGTCCAACCCATTGCCTGTAGCAGGAAATCTAGAGCAGTGGTTCCCAAAGCTGTTCCACTTGCATACCCCTCGGCAGTCCATTCCCATAAATTGTACCCCTCCTATTAGCAAAATGTATGCAATTAATGTAGTTGCTGCTAATTCTAATACAGACCTGCCTTTTTTGCATTCATTCCATTCTTTTCTGAGTACCTCTAAGGGTCCTGGCAAGTACCCCTGGGGGGTGCATGTACCCTATGCTGGGAAGCACTGCCCTGCAGCATCTCCAGCAGGTGCCTGCCAAACCCCTGCTTGAAGATCTCCAGTGAGGAAGATTCCACCACTTCCCTTGGCAATCTGTTCCACTGCTGAACCACCCTTGCATACCAATTTTACCTGTCAATGTCTGCCAACTGATTAGTCTCTACTACATTAGGAGAAGGTAAGGAGAAGACCGTTACCATAACTCTTATCTTCCATTCCAAAAGGCATACACAGTGTATACCCTCCATCTTTACCATAGGAGGCTACCTCCCACTGAGCGAGGCCGCTGTTCCGTCTAAAGCAGTATGATGGTGCAGGGCCCAGACACTGTCTAACTCCCAATATGCTGGTTCTGTTGCTATGGGAGGCAGCAGGGACTTGGCCACAAACCAAGGGCCCTGGCCAGCGTGGATTGGACAAGTCCATCCTCCAGTCCTCAGTGCCATCACCCACTCTCCCTGGCCGTGGGAATGTCCTTGTTTCCCAGCTGCTTGCAGCTTGATCACCCCCGCAACAGCTCTACGCCTCCATCATTCATTGAATTTTAGCCAATTAAGCACTAATTAGGTGAGCACTTCCCCATCAGTGGCGGATCTAGGGGGCAGGGCGGGCACGAGCCCTGGGCGCCATCTTTGGGCCATCTAGGGGGGCGCCAGTGCCCCCACAACATTGCGTGGGTAGACCTGGGCTCCGGAGCCCAGGTCTACCCATTGGGACCAGCCGCGAGTAGACCTGGGCTCCCTCAAGGGGAGCCCAGGTCTACCCGCGGCCGTTTCTAATGGGTAGACCTGGGCTCCCTTGAGGGGAGTCCAGGTCTACCCGTGGCTGCTTCTGGTGGGTAGACCTGGGCTCCCATGGGGGCGCACTTCTATTGGGTGCCCCGGGCGCCATTTTGACTAGGTCCGCCCCTGTTCCCCATATAGTCTTACACTAACTTAGCTGGAGCCCCCTGACCCTCGACACCTTCACACCACCCTGCCAGCACCTTGTAAGCTTTCTCTTGTTCGCCTTGCTTTGTTTTGGAATACAAAGTCTTACCCTCTCAGCCTTGGACTGGACAGGCTCCTTCCTCAGATCCCAAAGAACCTCCATCCTGCTGCAAGAGCCGCCACAGGCTGAAATAATGATTGACACTGGCTGACAACACCTATCCAGGATTTCTGGCCTCTCCCAGCCCCACCAGGAGATGTCAGGGATATAACTCTAGATTTTTTAGATGCAGAACAGGTGTCCTTCCACTGAGCTGCAATCCCGTGCACATCTGTCCTCTCAACAACTCTGTTAGGCAAGTTAGGCTGAGAGTCAGTTACGGGCTCAAGGTCCCCAGCAAGCTTTGCTGCTGAGCAAATTCAAACTCGGGTCTTCCCAATCTAAGTCCAATACTCTAAACATTCAACTATACTGGCAGAAACCCATGTAGAATGCACTTGAAAGATTTGGACATTCTAAGCACTAAAATTCATTGTCAAGCACGCGCATGAACAGAGAACATGGAGGTTTTGAAGCTCTGATAAGCTCCCTGTTCAGTATAAACAGAGACAGCTGAGATGCACCAAGACGAGGCTGTCTGATATTACAAGGAGTAATGAAAGTAACAGTATACAGAACAGTAACTCAGAGGGAGAAGGTTATGCTGGCGCCAGCTCTTCCTCTTTGATGGAATAAATGAAACTCCACTGGGAGGACTGTCCTCCCAGACTTCACATTGGGGGAAAAAAATGACAATCCAATATTTGGGGCACTGAAGACTGCAGATGTTTCTGGGCTACAGCCCAGTTTGGTCAGCTCTAAGGAAGGCTTTCTATCTAGAACAGGGGGCTTCAAACTCCGGCCTGCGGATCTGGTGCTCCCTCTTTCCTCCCCCCATTCTGCCGGGGAGCGAAGCAACGTCTGCACCTACAGTCCCCAGGTGTCCCCAATGGCCAGCCACTTCCATGTTTGGTCCCCCCAGCAGGCCAAGCGCCCAGTGTTTTGGACAGACACAGCTGGCCGCACGGAACTTGGGTATGGCTGTCGCTGTGCTCCATGGTGGAACAGTAAGCTCGGGTTGCGCCGCAGAGCCTTTCTACTGTTGCAGCGGCTGGAAGCAGGCGTGTGGGTTGTTAGGCACCTACACCTATCCATTTAATATCACAGCAATGGTCCAGTGGTTTGGGAGTTGGACCTGGAAGATCCAAGTTCAAATCCCAACTCATGAAGCTTCCAAGGTGGCCTTGGGCCAGTCACTATCTCTCAGCCTCACCTACCTGATGGGGGAAGCTCTCTTAGGAGAGGTCTATGGCTTAATGGTAGAGAACTGGCCTTGCATGCAGAAGGTCGCAGGTTCAATCCCTGGCATCTCCAAGGAAGGCTGGGGAAATCCCTTGTCTGAAATCCCAGAGAGCTGCCCTCAGTTTATGTAGATCATGCTGAACTAGAAGGACTAATGGGCTGTATCCACAGTCTCTCTTCCCTTTTCTTCCATTCTCACATGAATTTGTCCAAACTAGACTTTCTTCAACTTTTCCAGTTAGTTTCATTTGACTTTCCTGCACCGCAGGGCTAGAATCTAGCCTGCATCTGCTGGATCCTGACACACTATCATTTCATGCCCTTATCTTCCTTTTCCCACATATGCACCCACCTCTAGGGTAGTCACATCCTCACCCAACCATGCAAGGAAATACCTGCTGGGCTGTGCGAGCAAGCCTTGTCATACCTGAGAAAGTCTGGCGCTTTGGAAATCATGTCTTCGAAGTCCGCATACCCGAGCTTCCCATCTGCATCCATATCAGCTTCCTCAATGACTTTTTCACACACTAGGCTGACTTCTTCTTCAGTGAGCTCTTCTTTCGTCAACTTATTGAGAGTTTGCTCCAGGTCAGATTTACAAATGAAGTTGTCCATGTTAAAATCTATGAGGAGAGAAAATGTGTCAGTCCCTCTCTCCTCTGATGCTGTAAGACAAAAGCCAACCTAGGTGACTACTTAATGGTATTTCTGTGGATGTGAGCACACTAACCTAGTTAAGAACATAAGGCTCTTGCAAGTTAGCCTATAGTTGCAGGGATGCATGTGGGGCCTCCCTCCTTCAAGGATATTTAAGGGGTCCCTACCCGAACTCGGGAATAAGGGGTAGTTCAGGTGGTCAGGTTCTGGCTTAGTGGTAGAGCACCAGCCTTGCATGGAGAAGATCGCAGGTTCAATCCCTTGTCCAAAATCCCAGAAAATTGCCCTCAGTTTATGTAGATAATGCTGAACTAGAAGGACCAACAGGATACATCTAGATCCTTTTCAAATCCAGAGAGCAGTAAGAGGAGAAGCTATGGAGGTGTAAAGAGGTAGGTAGGTAGGTAGGTAGGTAGGTAGGTAGGTAGGTAGGTACACCCTACCAATCCATCACCTGAGGCAACTGCCTCAATCAACTTCATGGTTTGGCCAATCCTGCATTCAAGCTGGCCCCGCCCCACACATCATCTAAGGTTCAGGTGGCAGAGAAAACTAGACTCAGAACGAAATCCTAACCTGAAGTTAGGCTGGCACAGTTAGGCCAGCAAAGTTTGGCTGGCACAAGGGACACTGCAAAGTATGTTTGGATCACTCTTGGAGTCTGAGAGGCCAGCACACAGGCATGCACCATCCTCCCTGACTAAAGTGGTCAAAATGCGCTTTACAGTGGCCCTTGTGCCGGCCAAACCTTTCTGGACTAACTGTGCTGGCCTAACTACAGGTTAGGATTGTGCCCTCACTTATTACATAGTACAGCAGTAGCTATGCTAAAATTGGCAAAGGTGCAAATAGCACAGCTGCGGCAAATACACTTGAACATTTTGCAACAAATATCTTTCCTACATAATTTTCAAATGACGCACATTAGAGAACAATAATATCTATGAGCACATATCCAAATAAACTCTGCCAACTGATGTTAACAATGCCAAAGAAGATGTAAGTAGGTATTACGGGTGCCTGCTGATCCAGTGATCTTCCCCCTCCCCATTTCAATACGTCTTCTTCAGCTCTCTTCCTTACACTCTGCAATGCTAGTAACACAATTTTTTTTAAAAAATGATCGGCAAACTGCATCCCAGATAGAAACCCATGAACAATTCTTTAATCAGAGAAGCCCAGCCTGCTCAGGTGACACTTGTGCGATCAGGCGACTGCATTTAATAATAGATTGTTTTTACTGCCTTAGGCCTTGAGCTCTCCGAAGGGTGAGAAGACAGGATGTGATCTTTTAAATAAGTAGTCACTGTAAATCAATGAGTTGACTTGTACTCCATGAATTTGACTTGCGTCTTTTTAAACGCATGGAAGCAAGTGGCCATCACCACACCTGGTGATAGCAAATTACACAAATGAAGTGCTATGTGAAGGAGGATTTCCTGTTATCCATCCTAAGAGGGCAATCCTAACCTGGAGTTTTAGGCAGGCACAGTTAGCACGTTTGGATCACTCTCGGAGTCAGGGCGGATGGCCTCTCTGACTCCGAGAGTGGTCCAAGCATACTTTACAGTGGCCCTTGTGCCGGCCAAACTGTGCTGGCCTTACTTCAGGTTAGGATTGCACTCTAAACCTCCTACCAATTGGATGCAACTCAAACTCAGGTGAGAGACTCTTGCTCTGCAGCTCCTAATTGGAGGTCTCCTCTGCCTCCTTTGGCATAGCTAACGCTTGTTGCCAGATTTCACCTGGAGGAAACTAGAAGACACTGTGACATTTGGTTCATGGGTAAAGAGTGAAGGCAACCAGCTCCTCACACACTCAGAGCTGCTACAGACAGCCCCAACATGATAAATGGCTATTGCAATTCCACATGGTAGGGTTTACAAAACAGCTGCTGATGGTGGCAGCGGTATTTTTATTTTCCTCTTTGCGTCAGGAGCCTGGTGATTAATCCTGCAAATGCATAATAGGATGACTATTAAAAGGCCATATCAAGCATTGGTTTTATTGTCCTTGGCCCAATAAGCCGGATTAACATCCGCTATATTTAATTACAAAGCTGCAGGATGACATTTAGTGTGTTGGATAATCTTCAGTAAAACAGTCAGTGTGGATTTATTTGGGAAAAAAAGCTCAAGCATCTGGCTGGCCATGCTGCAATAAAGAAAATGCAACAAACAGCCCCATCCTATCCAGGGTTGAGATGCTGGCCATAGCTCTTTGTGACAGAGGAAGACATGTCCACTGTCGCCAAATGGCTGCCAACAACACACAAAATGCCTGGGGCCATTTTGGGAGAACTGGTATAAGAGTGGCAGCGCTTCCTGCCAATCAGACACCAGAGCAGGTAAGACTGTGGAGGGGACAGGATGGAACAGGGAATGAAGGGGGAGGAATGGGGCAGAAAAGCTGCAGGAAGGGGTGGATCCAGTTGTGATGGCATGCACCAGATCCAATTCTTCTTTTCATCAGCCTCTCTATCCCTTTCTTTAGCTACAAAGCCAGCTATTTTGCTGCTATAGATCCGAGGAAACCCATTGCAGAATAGGAGGCTTATGGAGCGATAAGGAAATTAAAATCCCCTTTTGAGGTTCCTGATCCACTGCCCACCACTGGAGAGGGAGAGAGAGAGAGAGGGGGAGAGAGAGAGAGAGATTTGGTGGGAGAATGATTGGGCTCAAGTGTTTATTTTTTAAAAAAAGATTTTGATCCTCATACCTTTGCAAACAAATGCTCTAGTGCAGTGGTTCCCAAACTGTGGGTTCCTAACCAGTGGGTGGTGAGCCAATTTCAGGTGGGTCACAAAGCACCTAGAGCAGACATATTGGAAATATGGGAAGATGGGAGGCTGGGAAGGGGGAGCGCTGTGTGGTTGCTTTGCTTGTGTCAAGGTTGTAAATAGGCTTTTTTTCCCTTTCTGAAAACCCTAAGTTGGAGAACTCATTCTAGATTCAGGTACATACACCCACAGCCCCATCAGGGACCATTTGCATGCATGAAATGCATGTGTATGATTCATGCTGGTTTAGGATTGTGAGGATTTTGCCAAGAAGGTTTTCTACAAGGTTCCTTCCCATCATGATAACGGGATGGTCAGTTTTTGGACCCGACATCTTTCCAGCCCTTACCATAGACCTTAAAGGCATAGAATGCTTTCAGCTCTCGGGGAGCCGATTCACTGAGTGCGGAGAACATGTCAACAAAGTCATTAAAGCTGAGGCTCCCCTCCTCGTTCTCAGAAAAAGAGTGGACAATCCTTTCTCTGAAAGGGTTCTCCTGCAGAAAGACAGAACTCATGAGATGCTTGCAGAACAGTCTATTAAAAAAGACAACAAATAAACAGGCATGATGTTAATGTAGCTAATGCGCTTGCCGTTTTGCTTTTTTCTCATATGGCTAATAGTAGTCTTTACAATGCCAGACCCAGGAATCAATGTTTTATTTAATAAAGCTGTGGAAGTCCCATCCCACGGCTCTGAGGTCTCTCTGCACCCCATCAGTAGAGAAAAGGTACACACATAGTCTTTACCTACAAGTATTTTCACACTCAAAGCCCTTCCATCTGCCAGGATCCCCATCACCCCACTGAGTACAGGAGGTAAGGAGACTCGTCTTGTCCCCAAGTTCAATGGAGGTGGTTGCCACTGGCAAGAAGCATCCATTGGCCACTTTTGCTCCTCCTCTGCCACACTGTAGCCCACCATCTCCTCTCCTCCATACAGGCATGCCCCTGTATCCACTGGGATTCCATTCCAGACACCACCACCACCACCACCATCATCCATGGATACCTGAAACCGTGGATCCTGGAGATGCTTTTTTAAAGATGGGGAACGTCAGTGGTTTGGCTGAAACAAGGTTAAAAAAAGAATTTGTTTAATGCTCCTCTATCTTTTTTATAGGTGTCCCAGTAATCCACGGTATCAGTGGATAACTGAAACCGTGGACACCAAATCAGTGGATACTGGGGCACGCTTGTACTTCTTCTTTTGCTCCATTCTCCTCTTTTTAATTCAGGGAAAAGAAAGAGAAACAGCAGCAGAGAAAGCAGCTGTCATGCTGCTACATGGGGTGGGGCATTTGGCACATTGCCCCAGATACATTCTTGGACCACACCCCACTGATGGACCAGGTTACAGAACTTGCATGAGATACAAATGGTGTAGTGGTCTGAGAGTTGGACTCAGACCTAGAAGATCCAGGTTCAAATCCCCGCTCAGCCATGAAGCTTCCTGAGTGACCATGGGCCACTCATCATCTCTCAGCCTCACCTAGGGTTGCTGTGAGGACAAAAGCAGGGAAGGAACCATGCGCACCACACTAAGCTCCTTGGAGGAAGGGTGGCATAAAAATGTGAGAAACAAATGGCATATATGGCCTTCCACTGTAAAGACCAGACAATACCTTATTTGCCCTGTAATTCAAACCTACAGGAAAGCAGGAGCAGCAATTGTCTGAGAAAATTATCATCTGTACACTGACGACCCATCCTTGAAGCACACTACCTGAAGCTGCAGCAGTCTCTTCTTTCTTTGCTTATGCAGTGCTACCAATTGGTGTCCCTTACAACAACAGAGTACATTACCGCTGGATCCAGTTACGGTGCAGCAGTTTGCAAACTGATGAATTAAGGACATTCAAAAAAAGGCTTAGTCAATAAACCTTGGTTGCACAGAATGACAGCATGCTTTATACATGTACTGGGAAGGGGGCCAGGGGGAACATCAAACAATTATGAAACAATTGTCTCTCGCCCCTGGTGCCCCTACTAAATTTTAATTAAGGTGCAGCAATATTTTTTAAACAAGCCCATAGCTTTGCTTGCTACAAATACAAAAGTTGTTTCCAAAAGCTGCAGGAGTTCAGGCTGTTGCATTTTCCAGTGGCATCCCCTGCCTGAGCTTTGTGAGCAATGATACAAGAGACTTAGAAACGATACAAGGGACACTATAAGGTATGTTTGTAGCCTTCTCGCAGTCAGGGAGGCCAGCACACAGATGTGCACCATCCTGCCTGACTCTGAGAGTGGTCCAAACATGCTTTACAGTGGCCCTTGTGCCAGCCAAACTTTGCTGGCCTAATTGTACCGGCCTAACTCCAGGTTAGGATTGCGCCCTTAGAGAGGCCATCACATTGTTTTGTGATTTGCCAGCTGCCTTGGAGGTCCTAAGGACCAGAAAGATAGGAGACATATTTTAAATACAGTCTCCAAATGTATTGTACATAACTTACTATATGGGAAGGGTCCATAGTTTAGTTATACACAGTGGTGTCATCTACTCTCACGGAACGCTGGGCGGGACTTACGTTTGATTGGCAGCCCGGTCCATGCGGTTCTGCCGCCTTCTCCCCGCCACGCGGGCTGCCCTCAGTCGCCGCACCCCACCACTGCTTGCCCAGCTCCGTGATGGACGCGGGGGGGATGGGTGGGGGGCGCGCCGGGTGCCTGGGCAAGCAGGAAGGCGGCGGAAGTGAACGGGCAGGCAGCCAATCAAACGTAAGTCCCGCCCAGCATTCCGTCTCCGCGAGAGTAGATGACACCACTGGTTATACAGCATATGTGCTACAAAGACAAGGTGCCAAGTTCCGGGGTATCCAGTTATACATCTCAGGGTCTCAGACTGGGAAATACCTCTGTTTGAGAGCTGCTGCCAGTCAGTTTAGTCAATCCTAAGCTAAATAGCCAGTGTGGTATGTTGTTTACTGTTGGACTTGGGCCAGGAAAACCTGGGTTTGAATACTTGCCTGACCATAAAGCTTGGGCCATTCACTACTTCTCAGGCTAGCCTACCTCACAGGGTTGTTGGGAGAATAAAAGGAAGGGAAGTGACCCTGTATGCCGCCTTGAGCTTCATGGTGGTATATAAATGTGCTACATTTTTAAAAAATGAATCAATGGTCTGACTTGGTATAAGGCCGTTTCTTACAATTAAGAACATAAGAAGAGCCCTGCTGGATCAGGCCAAAGACCCATCTAGTCCAGCTTCCTGTATCTCACAGTGGCCCACCAGGTGCCCTAGGGAGGCATGAGACAACAAGATGCTTGCATCCTGTTGCCACTCCCTTGCACCCGGTACCAGTAGCCCACCACCTTTGGCTATTGCCTATAGCCCACGATGGACCTTTCCTCCAGAAATCCGTCCAATTCCCTCTTAAAGGCATCAAGACCAGATGCCATCACCACCTCCTGTGGCAAAGAGTTCCACAGATTAACTACCCACTGGGTAAACTATTTGTACGTATGAGCAAATGAGGGGAGTTACCTAAAATGGTAAATTATATTATTCCAGTGGAGTCTTGCTAATTTTGTTTAATGGCATAGGAAATGATCTGAAATGTTGTCTTACAACATTAATGATATATTTATGAATTGCAACAACGGCAGAAATAGTGTGGACTCACAACCGGAAAAAAATAACCTAGGTCAGCATCAAGTAAAGAATGACTTTCGAAGCCCTTGCAAATTGCAAAGATAGATATATTAACTGACTTACTGACTAGTGTTATGGGTGCACTGTGTTGCCGGAACGTGCACTGCAGTGGCCCAGCATGCTTTCCGACTGTCACAAACAGCGACATGCCATTTCAAGCAGCCAAGCTGCCACCGCAAGCATCACGAGGGCACGGCCACATGCCAGCAGCCTTCCCACAAGCCCCAGTACTAGTAAGTCAGCATAGGGGCAGGTGGAACAGGGCAGGGAGGAAGAGTGCAGATACCAGGGTGGAAAGAGGGGTGTAGAGTCCAGAAAGGGGATGGTATCAGCGATGGCATTGCTGCCAATATCCTATTTCCCTTCCCAGACTCAATCCGCCTTCCTGGGCATAGTTCAGACTTGTGCCAGCAAAATCACTGGCGGAGGTCCAAGTAGACACTTTTGGGCAGTGGAAGCTTACCCCCGGGCAAGGGTACAAATGTCCTCTTACCTGGAGGAGACATCCAGGGCTGTGCACACACACCCCACAGGATGCAGCGTGCGCTTTGGTGGTGTGGCTGCACCAGCAGGGGATGTTTGATAGGTTTGAGTGGTCAGTGATTCACAGTGCTGATGAGTTGCATAAGCTGACAATTGGGATGAACGCTAAATATCAGTACCTATCAAGGGTGAAAGTAATTTTTGTGTGTGATTGTTGTTGTTGTTTTTAATTATTATTACAATTTTTAGAAAACAGAGCATATGCACACTACAAACTACATCAGGCTAACTACAGGGACATGATTGAGACATACAAAATTATGCATGGAAGGGATAGAGTCGATAAAGGGATGTTCTTTTCCCTCTCTCAAAACACCAGGACCAGGGGGCATCTGCTAAAACTGAGGGTTGGGAGAGTTAAAACAGATATAATAAAAGGAAGTATTTTTTTACCCAGCGGGTAGTTAATCTGTGGAATTCTTTGCCACAGGAGGTGGTGATGGCATCTGGTCTTGATGCCTTTAAGAGGGGATTGGGCAGATTTCTGGAGGAAAGGTCCATCGAGGGCTATAGGCAATGAAGGATTGTGCAACCTCCTTACAAAGGTGGAGGGCTACTGGTACCGGGTGCAAGGGAGTGGCAACAGGATGCAAGCATCTTGGTGTCTCATGCCTCCCTGGGGCCCCTGGTGGGCCGCTGTGAGATACAGGAAGCTGGGCTAGATGGGCCTTTGGCCTGATCCAGCAGGGCTCTTCTTATGTTCTTAACTTCCCTATAAACACACATTTTGCACAGGAAGCTTCCTCATACTGAGCCAGGCTATCAAGCTCAAAACGGACCAGCAGGCAGTTCTCCAGCGTTTCAGACACAGTTATTCCCAACCCTACCTAGAAAAGCCAGAGATTTAACCTGGGACCTTCTGCATGCAGCACATGCTCTGCCACTGAGCTACAGCCTCATCAGCAATGCACTATTCATCCATATGTGCCAGTGTGCTGCCTTATCCACCCTAGAGCAAAACAATGGCATCAGTTTTTGTCCCAAAAGTTTTGCCTTGCAAAACCTTCCATGCTAATTTTAACTCATCTGCTGTCCATTTCGTCTGGTGAAAATCTAGGCTGCTACGTACTGTTCCTTGGAGCAGGTTGCCCTGTGAATATATGAAGTTACAAGCCATAGATATGATGTAAAGTAATCCTCAGGGTTGTGAACAGGTCAAAGCATCCAAGCTGCAGGAGCTAGATAGACAGCTCAAGCAGGGATTGACCTGGGAATTTACTTGCAGAAACAAAAAAGGGTAGGGGAAATAAACCAAGTGCCGACGCAGGGTAAAGGAAGAAACCCGAGAATCTGAAACAGGAAGAGAAAAGGACCAGAACGTCAAAACAAAACGGTGCTCAACCAAATCATAGGCAGACAACATTCTTATGTTGTCGGTATAAGAGCATCTCTCTACACTACAGCAAACAAAAAAAGATGAATCTGGTAACAATCATGAACGCAACCATGCAAATCAGTTCATGTTCAGACACAATCAGGGTGCAATTCTAATCTGGAGTTAGGCCGGCACAAGTCACTTTCTTCCAATATTGTGCAATCAGCTCTCTAGTTGCCATAGTTAAGATAAAAAAATTAGTTCCACTTGTGAAGGTAAGAATTGCTCTAGGTAACACAACAGAATTACTGCTGGTCTATTACTATTGCAATTTCCCTAGGGGCATCACAGGGAACGCTGGCCGAAACATATATTGCACCATTTGTGCAGTGACGAATTTTTTGTTACTCTTGATCCTAACTCTTGAACTTTATGCTCATTTAGTGATCAGTTTAGTATCCCAACCAAAACCACTGATGAGGCTGTGGAAGAGTTATGAGGTGGGCATATTGCTATTATAGTAAGGAGAAGCGATACCTTGAGCTCTGGCATGTTTACTATGAGCTGAATAGGTAGTCTGACATCTGGATTCCTGGTATAGTCCATGGGTACCATGTTTGGTGCCAATTCGTGGTATCGCTCATGCAACCTGTAAACAAGCGCACATAAGGTTAATGAATAACTGTCTTCACACTTTACAATAGGCATGTCCATGTGAATTTGCAGGTGTAGCCTACCTTGATCTTTATTATAAGCAACAGATCTGCAAGTTAAACCACTCCTTGCTCCTAGCTAAAACTCAGCTCAATGCCTGCCATGGAAATTATCCCACGTACATTTGTACCCAGAACCAGACTTGCTTAAGAAGTCTGTAATTCGAGCCAGCACAGTAGTCTCGAGTGTCACAAATGTGCCATAAACAAGCCAGAAGCACTGGCAGGAAGGCCTGCACCAGCCCATTGGTGGTGGTAAGTTAGATGCCAGGTGGTATAGGGGACTGGAGAAGGTGGTGGGGACTGGGAGTTGCTGGGGGGGAAGGGGGGGAATTGGCCAAGCAGGCCTCCATCATATCCTATCCTCCCCAAGCCCAAGTCCCCTGCAAGGAGCTGCTTGAGCTTGTGCCAGCTAAATAGCTGGTGCAGATCCAAGTAGCTCCATAGGGCAGGCTGGGGCATTATTTGGGGTAAAGGGGGAAATATTCCCTTACCCCAAGAAGACCCCCAGCCAACTCCCAACTAGCACTGAATACAGCAGAGGCCGTGCAGCCCGTTTCACCAGGGCTAGTTAGGGTTGGGCTGCCCATGTGTTAAGACTCTTTACCAAATCCCCTCCCCTTGAAAGTCAAGTATGAAGAAGCCCATCCTCTAGTGATGCCTCAGGAAGGTCTTACTCCTTCACCAGCTAGTTGTGACCTATTCCAGAAGGAATTCTTTATCAGCAGCATCACCCCAAGTATCTTGTCTCAAGGGGCGCGTAAACAAGAAAACCCTACATAACGTTCAATTAGGGCTATGGAAGAATACAGGCATGCCCTGGTATCCGCTGGGGTTCCGTTCCAGACATCCCCATGGATACCTGAAACCATGGACACTGGGGATGCCTTTTTAAAGATCGGGGAATATCAGTGGTTTTGCTGCAACGAGGTAAAAAAAAGAGAATTGTTTAATGTTTTCCTATCTTTTTAATAGCCGTCCTTTTTAAATTCGTGGATACTTGAAACAGTGGATTCTGAATCAGTGGATACCGGGGCACACCTGTATTTCTATTTGCTCCATAAAGGCAACAGAGAGGCTCAAATATTACTATAGGCAGACAGGCAGGGCGGTCAGCACCAAACATGGTGGAATGACTTTAGGAAGAGGGGTTTCCATCCTTAAGTATCCAGCCTACCTGCTAGACAATTGGCATGAGGCCGAACCAGGAGCCCCAAACCTCATCTCTCCTGCCACAGGCTGGGAACAAAGCTGCCTCCCACTGGCAAAATGGGGAAGGGGATGGAAGGATGCTAATGAATAAGGTTGATTGTGGTACGGAAGCAAAAGTAAAGTAATATGCTCAAGCAGTCTCAGTAGTGTTCCAAGATATTTTGGTATGCAAGGTACGGCACCAAATGCTGCCCCCCTCAAATTCTCCACACTCATCCTCTGCCCCCTTACATAGCTGTTCCTGCCGCACTATCTCTGCTGTCCACTGCTAGCTTGACAGCAAGCAAGAGCATTGCTGTGTGCAGAAGTGGCAACAGCCACAAAGAAGAAAGATGCAGTAGAAGATGAGGCAGGAAGAAGAGGAGGCGGGATTTATGCCCCGAGTTGGGCTAGTGTGGTGTAGCCCATAGAGTTGGGCTGGCTAGAATGGTGTTGGCAGTTCCATGGTGCTGCCATCTGTAGCAGCAGAGGAACATTTCCAGTGCAGCCGTGCCCCCAAATTTGCCATCTGACGCAACTCACTTCACCTGGTTGCACAGTAGGGCAGTTTTACTTGATTAGAATTAATCTTATAATTAGCTAGTGTTCCCCTGTATTAAAGACGCGCTCACTTTCCTCACAACCAAGCTAGAAGTGGAATTCTGATCAAAATGACATCATCTGGAATCTGGTGCCAAGAGCACCAAGATTTTCGTGGAACGTAGCCTGTGGAGGGGACAAAAACAAAGTTGCAATTGCGCTCTATACTAAGAGAAGGGAGAGGTGGCAGGATTCAGATCAGGTGGCAAAAAGTGCTTGTTTATCAGAGCTCCATAATCATTAAAGAGAGGAAAGTTTATTTTCTCCTCTGAGTCATGCACCTGATGGCTATTGGACCAAACATCAGCTAGCATAATCTACTTAACTGCACTCACATGCAGTTAACTGCAACCAAAGTCCACTGGCCTGATGCCAAAGTCTTCTGCAACTCTAAGTAGACAAAATGAACCTGAACCTTCTTGGCCCTGATTTCTTTGTCAAATACATCTTGTTTCAAGGCTCATTTTACTGTCCCGGGTGCCTGTGGGTTGACAAATCAATTGCCCACCCCAACCTTTCAGAGGCACATTTTAGTCCAGCATTGATCCACGAAAACAGAGAATTGGGCACAGAGGCCATTTAGGAAATTGAATAGAATTTATTCCTGTAAATCAGAGACAGAGAATCCCTTTTTATTTATTTTTTTAAGTTGTGGGCCATATTACCCTTTTTACATAGGGCAGTTGGCCATACAGAAGAACATCTATAGTATACACACACACAGAGCACAATCCTAAACTGGAGTTAGGCCGGGACAGTTAGGCCAGCACAGTTTGGCCGGCACAAAGGACACCGTAAACTATGTTTGGACCACTCTCGGAGTCAGAGAGGCCAGCACACAGATGTGCGCCATCCTCCCCGACTCCGAGAGTGGTCCAAACGCACTTTATGGTGGCCCTTGTGCCGACCAAACTTTGTTGGCTTAACTGTGCCGGCCTAACTCCAGGTTAGAACTGCACTCACACACATAGGCATGTCTTTCCATGTACACTTCCCATGTACACAGGCATGTCTTCCCATGTACACTGGAATATTCTTAACTGCTTTCAGGACAGCAGAAGACGAGTGGCAATGACCAGATTAGAGCCGAATCAGTTCCCCATGACATCCATATGACATCCATATATCTAGTTCTCTCTTGCAAGACATAGGATGCCACTGTGTAAGGTGCTGGAGAAGGGAACTAGAAATAGAGTCCTCAGCAGCAGAGGCAGATCTAAGGGAGGGCAAAGCTCTAAGTTTTGCAAGAAGCCTTACCTTGCAGTGGAAATCACTCCTCTCCTGCACTGTTCTAGCCAATCCTCACAGGGAAAAGCAACATCTTGGCGTTGCTTACTGGCTACAGCAGCAAGGGAGAGGAGGGATTTACATGACAGGGTAAGGCTTCTAGCAACACTTAGAGCTTTGCCCTCCCTGTAGATCCGCCTCTGCTCAGCAGTCAGATTCCTACACTTTTCCCCCACTGGTTTCACTGCACATCTGAACTCAGTGCTTTGACAGCATCATCTCCAGATTGCAGAGCCAATTGTCATTGTACAGGCAGGATTTACCCGCTGCTTCAAATGCCGGGTAGACCTGGCCTCTACTGGGTGGATCTTGAAGTAGAGGCCCCGTCTACCCATGGCTTCTAGTAGCCAAGGGCAAGGCAGTGGGAGCTTTCTGCCCTGAGTACCAGTGGTGCTAGGAATGCCATTGGTTCAAATGCTCCTGGCCCATTTCATCCAAGTGATCCAGAGGGATCTGGAACCCAACTGTCCAGAGCCTGTTCCTTGCCAACAGCTGTCATATTAGGAGTATGCTAATGAGAATATGCAAGGGGGAGCAGGATCATACTCCCTGGCTACAACCCCAGTGCCAGCGTGCCTGCTGGTTATACCCTCAGCAACCATGTGCTTAGCTTGCATGAATAGGGCCCTAGCATATCCCACCTGAATGCGTGCATTCACGTACATATGCACGCATGCCACTGTGGCTACACAGCACATCTCCCCAGAGGCGGATCTACAGGGAGGGCAAAGCTCTAAGTGTTGCCAGAAGCCTTACCCTGTCATGTAAATCCCGCCTCTCCCTTGCTGCTGTACCCAGTAAGCAATGCCAAGATGTTGCTTTTCCCTGTGAGGATTGGCTAAAACGGTGCAGGAGAGGAGTGATTTCCACTGCAAGGTAAGGCTTCTTGCAAAACCTAGAGCTTTGCCCTCCCTGTAGATCTGCTTCTGCATCTCCCTTCACTCCTTCCACAGCCAATGATTGCTGAATCATAGGATGTTGTAATATCATGACACAGGAGAAGCGATCCTACACACCACAGGTCATATAGGAATGTAATTTGGGGTAGTATCTCTGGGTCACGTGTAACTTTAGCCAGGCAGACAGAAAACCCAGAACGTTTAAACAAGCCCCTTGTGGGTCACCAGCCATATGAGTCTAGTGGACTATGTTCAGGTTGGCAGTCTCCACGTGGACAGCCCCACTGAAAATAGTATGATGTGGAGTATACACACCTTTGTGCCGAAGATAAGCTCTTTCTTACCCATCCACCCTAGCCAGACTGTGGAGTCACCACATCATAGCCAGCTGCACAGTACTGCACTGCCTTTGTTATGACAACTTCCCACAAGACAAAATGCTGAACACAAAAGATAAAAGCTGAATATGGCTCATTGATTAGCAGGCTTGAGTGGCCATTAGACCATGAAACACAGTAAACATCTCATTAACTCTCCTGCCATGCCCACAATAGTACCAGTCAATGCTGGTGTGGGAAGCAGAGATTACAAACTGTTGTTTTTTTTCTAGAACGCATATGCCTTTGCATATCAGATAAAATACCCACACTGCTTCCTAAATCCTCAAATATGAAGACAGAATGGTAATTCAGAACGCAATCCTAACCTGGAGTTAGGCCGGCATAGTTAAGACAGCAAAATTTGGTCAGCACAAGCAACACTGTAAAGTATGTTTGGACCACTCTCAGAGCCAGAGTCTAGCACACAGATGTGCACCATCCTCCTTGACTCCAAGAGTGGTCCAAACGCGCTTTACGGTGGCCCTTGTGCCAGCCAAACTTTGCTGGCCTAACTGTGCTGGCCTAACCCAGGTTAGAATTGCACTCTCATTCCCCCATAAACTGCATGCTGAGCACCTCAGCCTTTTGGCTAAAGTGACTGCCCAATCAGGATCTGCTTTGTGGCCAAACTCCCAGCTCTGAGACCACAGGCAAAGCTCTGATTGTGCACTGCAGTGGGTACGAGAAGTATTGAAGTCGGGCCAACACTGAGGATCAATGTTCCATTCATTCAATGGATGAATGGGCCAGCCTTGTTCCCACCATGTTCAGTCAGCAGTTTACCAGCCAGGCAATCGATTTTTTATTATTATTTGCAACTGTCTTTGAAGTGGGTGATGAACCTTCCTTAACACCTGGACTTACTGAACTGGGAACTTGCCCAAAAGCTTGCATTAGAGGGAGAAATTAAAAGAACAGATGGGCTGATGAATGCATAAGAATTATCAGGTTTAAAAAATGCTGCATGGGGGAAAAATTGATACAGAAAAATAAAGAGCTGAAGTATATGACACTAGAGCATATTGAGTTGACTCTTTGCCATAGAGCGCAATCCTATACCTGCGTTGCGCCAGCGTTATGCTCTTGCGCTGGTCCAGTGCTGTCGCAAACGTGCCACCAAGAGCATCAGTGCAGGTGGTATGGCGCTGGACCTGCGCAAGCAGCAGTGCCGCTGCTCAGGCACCGCCGCAACCGTCAGCAGCGCCGGTCTCGCGCTGGTCTTGCGTCAGCAGCGCTCGGTCAGCACAGGGCCTCGTTGAGGGCATTCCAGAGCCGTGCCGGGGGCGTAACTGGGCGTCGATGGGGGCGGTGATGCAGAACGGCTGTAGTGCCAAATCCTAAACCCGTCCCCAGCCAGGGCGGCCCCGATTCGGGCCACTCCTGCGCACACTGGCCTGCGCCTGCAAAATAGCAGGCGCAGATACGAGCAGCCCCATAGGGCTGGCTGGGGCTTACGCGGGTGCAAGGGGAACACCTCCCCTTGTCCCGCACTTTGCTGCTGCCGCCTCCCAATGGGCTTTAGGATACAGCCCTGCTATGTCAGCCTTACTGTGTCAGGAGTGGGCTGATAATGTTTGGCAGGCATTTGACTCAGTTTCTCAACCTATGGTTTAGTAGCGCACAGGCAGCTCACAAATGAGGCTGGTTGAAGGGGCAGCCTTGGACAGTGGGTTGACAGGAGGCCCTGCACTTGTTTTCCGCACTCACCCTCCTCAGCCAGTCTCCAGTCCATCTGCCTCCCTGACCTCTCCTCCTCCTCCTCTTCCCATGAGTTATTTTTTAAAAGCAGAAAGAAGAGAGCCGAACAGGAAGTGAGGTGCAGAGTGTCTCCCCAGAGACATGTAGGCCACTCCTCTTCCCCCCCCCCACACACACATACACACTTCCTCTTTCGCTCCCCTTTTCCACCTTCTTTTTAAATACTGTAGCTCTATTTAAAGGAGTAGGTGGAAAGAGGGAGAAGCGGGAAGGGGTTCATGTGCAAAAGCAACGGGGTAATGGCTCACCTTGCCTTGGGTATGGCAGGGGGTGGCTTGGGACAGCCCCGGTGATCGAGCACATGCCCTGCATTAAAAGGTCCCGGGCTGTGAGGGAACAGGGCTGTGGCAGGAGTGTCTGCTGTAAAACAGGCAGCCCTGGGCTAAATAGACCCACCTTACAAGGCAAGACCACCTGTTCAGTCTCCCGTTCCTGCCCACATTCCCCAAGTAGAAAGGTGCAGCCCATACAACCCACGGAGTCAGGCCTTCTGCTGCCACATCATGTGGCTGTTCTGCAAACTTCTCCTCAAGCATCGGTGCTCAGGCTGGCGTCTGCTAAGCTTCCCTGGCAGGTCTGCCTGTTTCTCATCTCCATCTATTACCATCCATTACTCTTGGGCTGTTGCTAATGCAATATTAGATCATGTTATATTTTTGCTGTGGCAGAACATCCATCACTCTCCATCATCATTACAGTATTCTGCAAATTAGCATCAAAATAAGGCACGATACAGGCAGAATTCCATGAAACCAATTCGTAATGCTAGGCTAGGCGTGCAGATGGCAATTACTTGTGGCCCTGCTACATACGTGCTGCCGTGAATACAATTTTTAAATTCCTAAACCAAACAACAACAACACAAAGTAAGTGTACACAGCTCTTTAAAAAAAAAGTTGCAATAGGAAATTCATTTCCTGGGTAAAGGCAACAGAGGCTGCAATCCTATGCAGATCAGATTCTTTATTTACGGTCTTCCCGCCAGCAAAACACAAACAACTAAACAAAATACACAAAAATAAAAACATCACCCCTATCCCGCAATCCTATGCAAACTTCCCTGAGAGTAAGCTCCCTAGACTACATAGGGACTTACTCCTGAGTAAAGTTACACAGAGTTATTTTGCTGTGGGTGCAATCCTAACTTGAAGGTAAGCTGGCACAGTTAAGCCAGCAAAGTTTGGCTGGCACCAGGACACACCATAAAGCACGTTTGGACCACTCTTCGAGTCAGGGAGGATGGCACACATCTGTGTGCTGGCCTCTCTGACTCTGAGTCGTCCAAACAAAGTTTACAGTGTCCCTTGTGCCAGCCAAACTGTGCTGGCCTAACTGTGCTGGTCTAACTGTGCTGGTCTAACTCCAGGTTAGGATAATGCCCTGTGTTGGGGTGGAATCCCAGAAGTTTGCTCTCCAAGCCCCAAAGAAATGAATGAGTTCTTTCACCACTCTATTTCCATGAGACTTGTGCAGAAGGACTTAAAAACAGCTACGTCCTTATAGAAAAGTAGAATTGCAGGTTTGCAAGTAGAATGGTTTGACTGATTTATGTTTGGAATAATGCTGAAAAATGGTTGGCACTGTTACTTAAAAAGTAAATTAAAAAGGAAAAAAAAAACAGAATTGCATCCTTTAGTTGTAATCCTTAAACATAACCCAGCATCTTGCCACCAAGCCTATTTGTAGGGAAGGGTGAGCAGAGTATCAATGGACCACTTCCAAGTGAGCTTGTCCCCCCTGCTCCGAGCTCCACTGCCTGTGTGACACATTTGGTCTTCCTCCAAGTATATGTTCCTGGGTAGAACTGAGAGTCCTGTAGCCTTGGCTGGGCAGAGACTTGCCATTCATTTTTATTTTCTCTTTCAGGTACACTGAACATAGCAGCAATACCTCTATATGGGCTAAAACATGCAAGCGCTCTGGAGGCCTGCACTGGCCGGATCAGCACATCCCGGCACCCAAAGTAGTGCACCACTTGCATGGCACCCTGCCAGTTCCACTGCCAACCCCCCTTAATCTGGCTCTGAATCAACCGCTGCTGCTGCTGCTGCTTCCATCCCTCTTTCTCCTGCTCCCTTAATTCAAAAGGGAAGGCAAGTCTCAGCAGGAAGCATGGAAGAGAGGAGGGTGCTGCAGAATGAGGAAGCAGGAAACAGAGCGACACTCTAACCCCCTGCCCACCCTTCCGCCACACTTCCTCTTTCATTTCTGAATCCAGGAAGCAGGAAGAGAGGTGGTGAGCAGGTTGTCCCCACCACTCTTCAACCTTAGCCAGCTTCACGGACAAGTCAGTCATATACAGTAGAAGAGGGTTTCTCAAACTGTGGGTCATGACCTATTTGGTTGCTTGCGACCTGATGTTGTGGGTTGAGCCCTCCCACTACACCAGTAGTGTCATTCTGTAACGAGCTGCCAGAACGCTAGGTGGGACTTACCGCTTGATTGACAGGCAGTCCGTGATGCGTCGCCGCCTGCCCGCCCGCCGCGGGGGCTCCCTCCGGTTGGTGCGCCCCTCTGCGGCTTGCCTAGGCACCCAGCGCGCCCCCCAGGCAAGCGGGCACCCCCTCCGAAGCCAGGGGTGCCCACGCGGTGGGCAGGCAGGCAGCAATGCGTCACGAACGGGCAGCCAATCAGGCAGTAAGTCCCACCTAGCATTCCGGCAGCTCGTTGCCGGATAACACCGCTGCCTCCGACCCATCCTTGGCAGTGATTGGCTCTAAATTGGAGCCCTCCAGATGCAATTGGAGACCGCACCAGGCTTCCACAGGCCTCCAGAAGCAGCTGGAAAGTCACTTCCAGTTTACTTCCGGGTTCGTGAAAGTGACTGCTGGTTGCTTCCAGAGGCCTGCAGAGACTCAGCACAGAAGGAGGTGGGTTGTGGCATACCCCCAGCAGAACAAGTGGGTCGTGGCAGGGGAACATTTGAGAACCCCTGCGGTAGAAATTATTTTGTAAACAATGCCTCTATGTCACCACCCATTATGCCTCGAACAAATAGATGGTTCTTTGACATTAGAAATGAAAATGACTTGGACTCTCAAAGGAATTCATGCGTCTTGAATTCCTTACAGTAAGAATGAGTTGAGTAGGACCTGACCCTTGCTCCACAAAGTACCCGGGCAGAACAGAGCGTGATCTGCTTACCGAAGGATTTCCTTTCGTGCGAAGAACGAACAATCCTGTAAACAGAGAAAGGAAAAAATAATGAAACAAGCTTTTTATTGGAATAGGCGACAGAAATGCTGCTGAGGCCCAAGAAACTGGTTGCTCTCTTTCCACAAGCATATCAGTCCAATGTGAAATCTGGTTTAGGGCAGTGGTGTCATTCAAATGATTTAGGAACAGGAACTCACTTTTGATTGGCACTTGTCGGGTACCCAGAACCAGCCACGGAGCCCGTTAGGATCCGGAACGCCCGTTCTGGTCCGTTCCCCCTGAATGACATCACTGGTTTAGGGGAAGGGTTGTCATTTTTTACACTAGCAGAAGCACAGGTCGTGCAATCGGAATCCTGTGCAAATATCACATCCAGCTCATCGGCAACAGACACGATGAAATAGTATGATATAGGAATAGGAAATAGGAATTCACTTGCCTAACTGTAAATAAGAGTGTCTGAAATAAGAGTGCCTGAATTAAGAGGTGTTTCTCCTGTATTTAGCAGGGGGAGAGCATCTATCCCTATTTCATATGTTTTGTTGGTGATATCATTGCATCAGTGTGTCCTGGGTCTTTCTTGGTAAATATAATTTATAAGACATTAACGGCAATCTTTCCCTCTAAGAATTACTCTCTCATTGCTCACCAGCGATCATGCTGCATGCTTCCTTCAGATGTCACATCCATGAGCTCCTTATCTGTACCTTCCAAGCCCTCCATGCTCTTTGCCCTCCAGCCTTTCAGCACTCATATATCCCATTACACTCCCTCTTGTTACTTTCAGTCTTTCAGCTCTACCACTCTTACAGATTCCCCCAGGCCTCCACCCTTTCTCCCTTGCCGCTCTTTATGCCTGGACTTGTTCTGCCAAATTCCCTGCTGGGCCTCCCCAAGGGCCCCAATGCCCACACTAGGCAAACTAGTTTCCCCTCCAGAGCAGCCTCTGAGATAGGCAAGAGGGAGGGAGTTCATTCATCCACTGGGCCTCCTCTCTTCCAGCAGTTTTGCTTGGAATCACTGGCTGGCCAGCCTCCTCCAGACTGCCCTCATCACCGGCTTAGCTCCAGGTACCCTAACTTGGCACCACAAAACCCCACCACCAAACAATAGGCAGTCAGCTTCCCTAAGCCACAACTGCCTCCTCTACTTGGTGGCTCCAGGGGGGTGGCAGCCATACAAGAATTCCCCACAATTATTCCCCACAATAACCTTAACTTATCCAGTCCTTTAACACTCCATCCATTGGCCAGTCCCGATCCTTCCATCCAGCACCTACCCAAAGCTGCACCTACCTGGTGCTAACTTACTGCAGCCCCTGCCTCCAACTTTATACTGAGGCCAGCCAATCAGTGTCTGTTGCTGAGCAGGCTCTAGCTCATCAGCAACACCCTTTTCCACCTGTGCCAACCTCCCTTCATAGCCAGAGCCCTCATCAGCCTGCAGCTGTGCTCCTGCTGCAGGCAAAGACCTGGGGGTTAACCCTGTAATCCCTGGCTGATATTGACAAGAGGCCACTGCTGATACCATTCCCTATCTCCTCTGGGTATCTCCTGCCTTTTCCAATACAGGACCTCCCTCCCAGATCACCAGCATGATCTCTCCTTCAAATCCTTCCTCTACCCCCCTTGGGTGCCATACTGCATCTAAGGGCACAAAGCAAACGCCTCCTGGGCCAATGCATGTGGTTTGCATCAGCCCAGTGCTAACGCGCCCATGCCGTAAAGCACAACTGAGACAGTGCAGGAGATGCTGGGTTGGTGTGAGGAGTCCTGCCGACCCAGGCACACCATGGAGGGCAGCAGGTAATCTCCCCCCCCCCCGTGTTGGCCGAGTGCAGAGGCTTGGGAAAGTGGGAGGGAGGCAGAATGGGTGGGGGAGACCGGAAGGAGAGTAGGCCCGTGGGTGGGCTGGCCCGGGGAGGGGGGAGGGTCAGGATTTGGCCAATAGGCCGCTCAGACTTGCGCCAGCGATATTCCCTTGCCCTGTGGTGAGCTCCAGCTGTTGCCTAGGACTCCAATGCAGGTTAGGATTAGGCTGTAAACCTAAGTAAACCTGCATGAAATATTGTCCTCCCATTTTCCTCCCACCACTCTCCTTCCTCTTCCACAACAACCCTGTGAGGTAGGTGAGGCTAAGAGTGAGTGACTGGCCCAAGGTCACCCAGAAAGCTTCATGGCCAAGTGGGGATTTGAAGCTGGGTCTTCCAGATCCAATTCCAGAACCTCTGCCCCATCCTGGCTCTCTCACACTCCCTTCCCAATACCAAAATGGTGCCTGGATTGAGATTTGGATGACTATGAAAATGCTTTGACGTTTAATCCAATACTTAAGCGGGCCAACAGGAAAGAATGACCGTTCAACCTTTTAAAAATGAATTGCTAACATTATTTAAAAGCTGACTCACCCTCACTGGTTGGATCGAATTAGTTTGGGTTTCAAGGCACCCTGTCGCACCTCCTTGCGCATTAATTATTAAGCCCTCCTTCCTTCTCCACCTACAAAGTGATAGGAGAGGGAAGCTCTTCTCCTTGGTCGTATTGTGTGGCTGAATAGGATTACAGCGGCACAATGGGAGGGGGTTCTAGGGAGCCGCTTCTGGTGATGTCACATTGTCTGAAATTGCACAAAGTGAAACAGGAGCCAGAGGGGTGAAGTCTGCATTCATTCCAGGATGTGCAAACACCTAACTATCACTTAAGGGTTCTCTGTTACCTAATGAAAGACCGGTGCAAAGTAACAAATGTAAGTGGGTTACTCTCGCAAGAGCAACCTCCCTTGTTCCTGTATAGCCTTGCATAAAGAGCCAAGGCTTTTACTTAACTAGAAAGCTTACTACTGCAGGTGGAATGTAATCAAAACTTCCAAGTAAGCAAGTAAAGGAAGAATTGCCTTGCCTTGCTGAATGAGAGCAAAGGTCTGTCTAGTCCGGCATTCAATTTCAAAGAGCAGCCAGATGCCTCTGAGACACATATGGCCATACATGTGGTGGCCTTCCCCTGCTGCTATCTGTCCCAAATATCTGGTACTCAGGAACATACTGCCTCTGTATGGAGGTTCCAACATTTTGACAAAGCATTTCCCAAAGCGAACTAGGGGGAGATAGGGGTTTATGAGGAATGCGATTCAGAACATAGGAATGAAGCATATGATCTCAAGACTAACTTGGAACACTGTATTTTTTTCCCAGGATGGCACCAAACCACTCAGTAATCATTGGGCAAACATTTGCATTACATGCAGCTGAATGACAAGAAGGGGAATCTACTTCCTTTGCAGGAGGTGATGATGCATGTGCCAAGGGCATGCTGCTTGATTTGTGTGAACTGGTGCCAGGACCCATTTTTTGAATGGCACTCCTGTTGGGACACACCAGAAATGATGTCATCAAACTTGAAGTAGTGTCATAGCCTGAAACAGCGGGAAGTTAAAAGCCATTTATTTTATAAGCCATTAGCTTGTCCTTACCCAGCGTTGCCCGAGTATTTATTTATCCCAAGCTTCTATTAGACAGGAAAAGGAATGAATTCTATCTATAGTGTAAAATCGAAGTAATTTTATGTACAGGAAATTAAAAGTATAAAAATTATAAAGTAAAATCTTTTACAAATTCACTATAATATTAATTAACTCAGAACTTGATTATAAACAACATTTTCAGTTTCACCTCCAGGAGCAAGAATAAATAAATTCTTGGGTGAACCCACCCTTGAGCAAGCAATATAAAGTTGTCTGTGGAAGAAACATAGCGATTTCCAATCCACTCCACAGTACTTAATAGACTGCCCCTGTGACTTGTTGATCGTGATCGAGAATGCAAGTCTCACTGGAAATTGCAATCTCTTAAAATTAAAAGGGAGATCCGTCGGAATGAGTGTTATCCGTGGGAAAAAAACTGTTTCAACCTCTCCCTTTCTTGTTAAGATGGTCGCTTCAATTACAGTACCCAGCATCTTCTTGACACACAGCCTTGTGCCGTTGCAAGGTTTTGGCGGGTCAAGGTTCCGTAGTAAAATAATTGGAGATCCCACTGTAAATAAAAGACGATGTGGTGGCAATCCAGCCGGATCAAGTGAGTTTAGGAAGTCTGATGGGAAATTGACGACCTCATAGGCATCTACTACAGTATTGATAGCCTTGTATTCAGTGACTACGCCTGGTAACATGGCAAGTATTTGATTGGAGTCCAAGAACAGGGCATAATGATTTCTAAAAATTTCCAGAAGGTTCTATAGAGTTCGACTACAATTGGGCTTAAATGTCATTGGGACTGTCACCAATCAGCTTAGCGACCCCAAAAACTATGGATTTGACACTAATGTCGGTCATTTTGGACATTTTATTTTTCACCCCTTCTCACCCCCCATGCTGATGGGGGCTGCACTTGGACTTAAACGGCATCAGGAGTGTCACTATTCATCTCAGCGACCCCGAAAACTATGGATTCAACACTAATAATGGTCATTTTCAATTATTTTTACATCACCCCCTTCCCACCCCCACAGTATTTCTTTCCAGATTGTAAGTCATATGTGTACCAAGTTTGGTGTAAATTGCTCCAGGCATTCCAGAGTTATGCTGACGCGCACGCATGCACACGCACGCACACGCATGCAAACATATCCATTTTTATATAGATAGATAGAAGATTTAGAGGGAGGAAACATCAGTACTAGGCTCAAGATGCTACCTAGGAAGCACTTTGCCTGTTTCATTGCTTGGCTAATTCTACCTAAGAACTAAGCCAATTTTACTGGGAGAATTTTTTTATAGCAGCTGGAGCTCTGGCAATTTAATTGCAATTTAATTAAAATGTTTCGGTGAGGAGAAACATGAAGATGAATCATCCAAGTTCGAGCAAGCATTTTCATTGAGATGGAAAATAACATGACAAAAAGAAGTGCGTCTTAATGGACACATTAGAATTTTTTTCCTCCACGAGAGGAGAAGATCAGGTTAATTCAAAACATGAGGATTAGCCATCAGTCCCTGGCATTACAACAACCCAACACACAGAGACAGCTATGCTTCTTGAGTCCAAATTTCCCAGGAAATGCAAGAGAAAAAGCACACAACTATTATCAGGCACCCAAAGCTGTATAACATGGAGACCTTGTCAAGAACCAGATGCTAAAGTTTCGTAACTTAAAACAGTGTCTCATACTCACTTTTCTGAGTGGTAGAACATCCCAGGGAAAACATTTCATTTTAGACTGTGAGCCCCCTGCGGCAGAGATTTGTACTTTCTAAAACGCCATGCACACGAAAAACACTTTATAAATAATCTACAATAATAATAATAATAATTCACAGATTCAGTTTCTTTAGAGTGAGATATGCTGGGAATGTACACTGTTTTTACAATATGTTTTGTATACAAAAAGTATACAAAATTTAAACAGGGAAGGGGGAAGCAAGAACTCTGATAGACAATCCTAGCCTTTAAAACACAATCAGTACCCTAAAAGCAAACAGCATGCCCTTGAAGCCCCTACCTCAAGGCTCCTCCTTGCCAGCCAGCTGCAAACATTTCTGTCTCCATCACTGGTTGCACTCCAACATCCTACATTGTGTCTCTGCTGCCCTTATCCAAGTAGGTAGGATAGGTCCAACAGCTAGTAGACACTACGCATCAAAAGCCAGTCACAATAGCTGGTACAGCAGGACTTCCCCACTTTGAATATTGCTTCTGACACCAACTCACTCATCAGTCTCAGATAAGCCTCTCAGCCTTAGGTGCCCAGTTGCAACATGGGGATAATAGTACTTGTTCACTTTAAGGGTTATTGTAAGTTTTACATCAAATTAATCCATGCAAAATGCTCTGCGCACTAAAAAAAAAAAAAGTGCTATACAAATGCCAAATATTATTATCTATGCTTGCCTAAGAAAACATCATGTCCAAACATCAGTGTTCATTTAGGCAATACCTGTGGCTATCAATTAGACAAAAGCCAAGGGAAAAGGAGCAATAGAGCTTCCAAAGGAAGCTCCTTTTCCATATCCAAAGGAGCAACAGAGCTACAGTCATGATGGTCTTATGTGATTTGTTGCTTAGATTTTTGCATGGATCTGGATTATTGCTGGCACTATCTGGTTACTGCCCTGCCCTGTCCTTCTGTCATAACTGGCACACTAACCCAGATGCGGCAGTGCCAAGAAGCTTATACATCTCAAGCAAGCCTACGGAGGAGCAGCCCATGGTACCCTATATGGGAGAAACCCTGCTGTTAGACCTAAATCTAGAAACCAGTACATCAAGCAGCCTGAATTCTCCAGGACGACAACTCTCCAAATGCTCAAGAGCTAGTGTTCCTCTGCAAATCCTTGCCCGAGGCAGCAAGAGTCCCTCTGTGCAAAAAAATGTCCCTATCCTGACTCATCCTCTTGCAGCATCTGGAGCAACTTGTTTGTTTGGAGCTGTCCATGGTAGTTCTGACCTTCCTTCTGGCTCTTTTTGGTCTCTCTGCTCCATCACTGCAGTCTTTCTGGCAGCAAACCACCACCTTCCCTTGGAACCAATTATGGGTTATCATCCCTAGTTATCCGTCCACATGCTTTTGGTCAATTCTGGAAAATTTAATTCAATATTAACAGTTTTTGACTGGACACACAAAAAAACCAAGGACTTTCCCCCATCATCTCCAATCACAATCCCCCCCCCAGGAGTTCCTATTTAGCCTAGCTTAACACCCCTGTCCTTGAAGTCTCGCCTGAATTCCACATACTACACAAATCTGGTTTCAGAAACACTGTTAAACAAAATAATCAAATATGCTTAATTCTTTAATTGTTATAAGAATGATTCTAGTCCAAGTTTAATTTTTTTGTTTTGTTTTGATGTACTTGCTAAAATATATCAAGCAATTAAAACCACACATATCTAATTGTTTAAAGTCACCTATCTTGCATCCAATAATGGATGAGGCTTTAAAATGTACCTTCGAGTGAGTGTGTGTGCGTGCGCGTGCGCGCGCATGCATGTACATGAGAGATAGAGAGACAGAGAAAAAGAGAGAGATGTTGAGACTAGTGGGGGAAGCTGCTTCGAAGAATATGGAACTAAGGGTACAATCCTAACCCAGAGTTAGGCTGGCACAAGTCATATGTGCTGGCCTAGGAGTGTCACAAATGCACCATAAAGCATGTTTGGACCACTCTCGGAGTCAGGAAGGATGGCGCACATCTGTGTTAGGATTGCTCCCTAAGTAGTACTGCTTTTCATGCAGTAGGTGCCATCCAGCCAGGGGTCAGGGATGAAATATTACAGATTGCACCCCCTCAAATTTCCTCTGCTTAGTGAGCCTAGGTAAAGGTAAAGGTTTCCCCATGACTGAAAATGGTCTAGTCGTGACCGACTGTAGAGAGTGGTGCTCATCTCCGTTTCTAAGCCGAAGAGCCAGCATTTGTCCAAGGACAAGTTTCGGTGGTCATGTGGCTAACATGACTATACACCGTAGCGCACGGAACGCCATTACCTTCCCACCAAAGTGGTACCTATTTATCTACTCACATTTGTTAGGTGCTTTCGAACTGCTAGGTTGGCAGGAGCTGGGACAAGCGACGGGAGCTCACTCTGTCGTGCAGTCTCAAACTGCCAACCTTCCAGTCAGCAAGCTCAGCTCAGCAGTTTAACCTGTAGTGCCACCACGTCCCACTTTAGTGAGCCTACCTGTCCACATATTTGAGGGCTCAGTATTTCACACATCCAGATGAGTGCCTTTTTCCTTCACAGTTACTATCAAGAGTTCAAATACACATT
>JAJKFI010000020.1:9728317-9774604 GCA_029204185.1 Lerista edwardsae | reverse complement strand
GCACTGAAAAGCAGAAGTGGTCCTTTAACCAGAAAGAGGCAATAAACAGGAGTTGGGGATTTAGGTTGGAACCATGACACCAGATGCCGAAAATCAACCTGCCCACCCCCAGCAGCTTTTTGCCTCTGAAGTGGGAATTTGCAATTGATCCAAAATCCATCCAAACTCTGTCTTTGGTCCTTACAGCCAAAGCTCCCTTTGTTATAAATGTCTACAGTTCCACTCAGACTGACCTGGTGCCCTTAATAATAGAGCTAATTAACAGTCCATTGATGGGTCACTGATGCCCTTGTAGGTTAAGTGTCACATATCAAAAGGAATCGTACTTCCTTTCTTTAATCTCCCGCTGCCCTCCCAAGACAATGAAAATCACCAGCTCTGTTTGGTTGTAATACACCCCAGATGTGCTATATTCTGGCTCATCTTTTATGGCCAGCAAATACAACAATAAAAAGCAGATAGGAACAGCAGTCACCAGGAACAGCAAACACCAAGAAATCACCTTAGCCCTAACCCTTTTCCATTTTCCACAATTGCCATTCAGCCTTAGTGGAAAAGTAAGATGCTGTTTTTAGGGACGGCCAGAAACTCCCAGGAGTAGACTCAAGACTCCACAGTTCTGTGCATAGTTGTACTGCGTAGTAAGCCACCATCTCTTACAACCTGGTACTTTGGTTTTCTGCTTTCGCATCCCCAAGCATGTATAGTATGTCAAAATATAACTCTGCATGCCTTTGCTTGACCCTCAACAGATATGGCCAATAGTAGACGCAAACTAGAGAAATGAAGTCAGGGAAACTTTAAAAAGTGTTGCCAGGGGCCACTGTTGGAATAGGATAAATGAAGACATTCAACATACAAAGTTAAACCCTTATCAGAGTACTGATTCTACTGAACATTGGCAATGGTAGGGTCTCAAACTGTTTCATATCTTGTTGAGAGGCGTGGGCCACCCAGGGTCCTAGTCTATCCCACACCCATACACTAGGTAGGCAATTCCCCTTCCCTCAGTTGCAATATGGGGGAGGACAATAACACAAATTTTCCTTTCAGAGCTGTTGTAAGCAAGATATTAAGCATACAGCACTATGTACATCTGAAAGCGCTATACAAATGCTAAGTCTTATTATATATTACAGAAAAGTAACTGCCCTACTGTGTTGATCTTTCCAAATCTGTAGGACAACTCTGCTTTTCACATCTAAACACCACCATTGTGGCTGCAAATCTTATACACACGTACCTGAGAGTAACGTCCACGGAACACAGTAGGACTTACGCCCAAGTAAACATGTTTAGGAGAGTGCTGTGTGTCTGGCTTTTAAATCAGTGCAGAGCAGGATTAAGTCTTCAAGCCATGTGCAATGTGGCAAGAAGGGGCTCAGGTATTGCTCATAGGAATGAGAATGACTGAGGATTATCACATCATGCATAGCATGGAGAAAGGGGTTAGAGAGAGCTGTTCCCTCTTATAACATTAGAACTAGGAGTTATTCAATGAAACCAATGGCTGGAGATTTAGGACGGGAAAAAAACTAAACTGATCTCTCTCTCTCTCTCTCTCTCTCTCTCTCTCTCTCTCTCTTTAATTTGGCATGACAGATTCTGCTTCTGTTCACCATAGGGAGAAGCAAACATCTACACAAACTCCATCAAACATCTGGAGTTCCTTCACTTAATTTTGAGAAGCAGATCTCTGATTTTGGAGGTTCAACTAGGGATCACCACACACATCAAAGTCTGCCTCTCCTTAATAACGACAAGGACTACAAGCATGTTCCCTTGCAGCCATTGCCTCATTATCTCAGCCCAACCAACAGGCCAGTTAAGCAGAAACATCTCCATTCAAACTGCCTGCAATGAACACTGTAGCCACATGTTTGTCCTGCTAATTGGGTTAAGAACATAAGAAGCTGGATTGAGTTCAAGATCCACCTAGTTCAGCATCCTGATTTCCACAGGAGCCATTCACAGGAATTAACGAGCGTTCATTCTGCTCACCGGCAGGCCATCAAGCAAATAGCCATCTCCTGCAGTCACCACCCCTCACCCCATCATATCAGCAATATGATGTCTCTGGACATGGATGTTCCAATTTGCTAAATTGCTAATGCTGATTGCTCAATCTCTCTTGCCCAATCCCCACCACCACCAAGAGCCATTTACACCAGCAGTCATCACCACATCCAGTATCTGTGTGCGTGTACACAAACATGCGTATAAAATAATCCTTCGGTTTACAACGGTCCTCTCTTGGAGGCAGGGGCCTCACTATGAGATGGCTCTCTTGCATCTATAGCAGCAAGTGTTGTGTTAGTAAGGGTGGCAGACTTAAAGAGAAGCAGATCTGACCTGCAGACCACAAGCCACTGGGGAGCTTCTCTTCTGTAGGAGAGCTTCCCAATGGATCGTTTCAGGTGTAATCAGTGCTTCAGGGATGAGCTTCATTCCTGCTTCAGAAAGCAAAATAATGCAAACCAGCCCTGCCTGCTACTGGTTGATCACAGAGCATGAGAACCCACATCCTTCACTGAAGATTGGACAAGTATATACCTTAAGAATGAACAGCCCTGCTGGACCAGGCCAAGGTCCCATCCAGCTTCCTATATCTCACAGTGACCCACCAGATGCCTCAGGGCACATCTGTGTACTTGTATCCTGTACTCCCCTGCACCTGGCATTCAGAGAGAGCCTACTGCTAGAACCAGGAGTTTGCATTTACCCATCATGGCTTGCAACCTGTGATAGACTTTTCCTCCATAAATCTGTCCATTCCCCTTTTAAAGGCATCCAGACCAGGTGCCATTACCACATCCTGGTGTTCCACACCAGGAGGAGTTTACAGGTTAATTACACACCTCAAGAAAAGGCAGCTTGAGAGAGGGCCCAATCCAAGGACAGAAGCCAAAAAAAGACTCTGCTGATGTGTCCTTTCTGAAAGGGCCATAATTTATTGGGAGAATACCTGGCGACCAGAACATCCGGAAGGCCCTTGCCTGACACAGTGGGGAGACATTATTAGAGCAGGCAAAATTCTGGCCTGGGTGGACCAATAGGCTGATTCAGTACAAGGCAGCTGTGTTCATATATGTCTGTCAAGAAAGACACCCAGAGGCATCTGGTTGGTTATCCTAAGAATCAGGGTGCAGTACTATATAGACCATTGGTCTAATCCAGCAGGGCCATTCTCAAGCACAACCACTTTGAACACGAGGCACAATTCAAGTCATTTGCTTTGGTACCACCACTGTCCCCCACCTCCAGCAGGTGTTTCTTCAAGCATTTGTACAGAACAACAAGACAGAAGTTATAATAAGGAGGGGGCAAACTCCTGTAATTGGTGGGGTGGGGGGGATGACACAGAAACTGACCCTGCGCATCACACCCTGTTGGTCCTAAGATCTAGAACGACAAGGAAAATTGCATTGTTTTCTCTACATGCCCCCCAAATTGTCCAAGGGAATTAGCCTGGTGCCCCCAGATTTTCAGCATCTGATTGGAATGCTAAACACACTGATGGTCAAGTAAGTCCCATAGATTTTAATAGAATGATCGTCTATGTAGCAAAAAAAATAGTAGTAAAAACGTATGAAGAGCATTTGAAAAAAGGCGACACTTTCTTTGCTTCAAAGGAAAGCATCCAAGGCAGTGCACCTTTTCTGTAATCTTTCTCCCCCCCCCCCCAAAAAAGGGGTAGGGTATCGATTGTATTAAAGCTTTTCAAACCCCTAAATCTTTCACTACACATCAATGGCACAGGGTTGTTGTTTGCCTTAGCGGAGTAACTATTATACGAAGCTGTCTTACACCGAGTCAGATCTTTGGTCTACTCAGCCCCGTACTATCTGCTCCAAATGCCAGCAGCACTTAAGGGTATCAGGAAAAGGATCTTTCCCATCCCAGCCCTACTATCCAAGATTTTTGTTTTTTAAGTGAAGATGCCTTGGTTTGTACCTGCAACCTCTTGCATGCAAAGCATGTTATATCTACCAATGAACGACAGCAACTTCCTAAATGGTCTGCTTTGCAACAACTATTTAAGAGCAAACATAAGTCCCACATTACATTAAGCAGGGCGAGGCAGATGTGGGCAGCGAGGTGTGGATTATTTCATTTGCATTATTTTTTAACCCCTTGGAGTGGAAGGGAGTGCCACCTGGGTTTCTCCAGCACAACAATGTCTTGGGCCATTGTTTATCAGGACTGCATGTTTCCCCACCCAACCCCAATACCCCTTCATTTCCAGTAATGCAAATGAAGCTTACCTGATAGGCATCTAGCTGTTCATCAGTAAATATTGTTTGCTTATTACCCATTTTAAAGAAGGAATCCTCTTGGCGTGTAAAGGCATCCCATTGCCAGATTCAGGAGTTCTCTGTCCTGCAGGCAATAATCACATGCATGCAACTTGACCAAGCCAGAAAAAATCCCCGAGTCTGCATTGAAATGCTGGAGGCTGCCGTTTCTATCTGCACAGCCAAGTCAGAAGCCCAGAGAGTTAAAATCCAAAGCAAAGTATCACCCAGAAAGAGTGCTGCCTTCACTAGCTTCGTGTGTTGCTCAGGTGAAATAGACAGGTTTCCGGAGGCTGAAAATCTGATGGGGAGCATCCAGCGTCTAGATGAAGAACCATCTCTGCTGCTTCGGATCCCGAATTATCACAGAGAAATCTATGAGTGCCCTCCTCTTTGCACCTCTCATTATGCCATAAAGGATTTCTGCCACTAGGTGGCACTGAAAAGCCCTCTAGTTTGTGTGTGTGTGTGTGTGTGTGTGTGTGTGTGTGTTTAATTAACGGATGAAGAACATAGCTTAAGGATGCACAAATAAAAATCACAACACTGTGAGCAAGTTTGGGGATCTCACATAAGAATCTCCTTCAAGGTTAGAACAAAAGGTGTTGCAATCTAAACACAGTAATCATGAATCAGATATTTCAGACTTCAATATCTAAAATTCTAGCCCACTTTTCTTGAAGAGAAGGGTTTGGCTCAGCAACAGAACACATGCTCAGATGCAAAACCCCAGTAACTTCAGGCCAGACAGGGAAATACTTGGCTGAAACTCCGGAGAGCCGCTACAAGTGAGTTTTGGCAACACTGACCAAAGTTGCTAAAAAGAACCAAGGGTCTGTCTGATTCGGTACCAGTTAGCTTCCACTTAAGAACTCAAAGAGGAAACTCAGAAATACAATAAAAAATGTAGTAAAACATTTTTATTATTATAGCAACAACAGACAATGGTTCTCAGGCACATCCCTCAATTCAGCTTTCCACAATGGCCCTTTTACAAGAATCAAGTCTTCACTGGTACCAGAAAGCATATAGTCCATACAAATTTTCTGAAGATTTCAACCATCTTGCGCCCATGAATTGAGCCCATCCTCCTTCTCCACACTTCCTCTTCTGCTCCATTCCCGTTTTCTTTTTAATACAGGGAGGATAAAGTCCAGGCCAATATGGTGGACGCCCACCTAATAAACCTCCCACACATCTCCTGATGAATCAAGAGCTGAACAAGTTTGGTTGCCAATTATCACAGCTCCCCAAAGTGCCATGCCCTCACAGCTGCCAAGCCAACAGTACACATGCACACACCATTCCATCTCCCCACTCCTGCTTCTGAGTAAGAATAAACAGCAGCAGTAATCAGCTTGCATGCTATCTTGTTGCTACAGCCCAGAGTGCCACAACTGGGCACTCTGACACACATACCTGGTTCCTTCCCAAAAGCAAGGAGGGGGGCATGTGGTTTGCTTGGCTGCTGTGCTTTCAGCACCCAGGCTAGGCAGTGTCCAAACTTTTTATCCTTATTTATAAACATTTAGTGTATTACCTGATTTTCGACAGCCATGTTGTTTGCCCAGGCAACAACCTAGTTCCAATGCTAAGCCTACATTCACTCCAAAAATACCAAAGGATTTTTAACTGGTCACCCTGGCTATTTTGCAATATTTATTTGAACATTATATACTCCCCATGGGAAGTAAGCACATATCTGCTGGCACAGGTTACATTTGGCAGACACTCGGCTTATCAGGAAAGGCTTTCATCACAGCTCCAGCTTACATTTGCAAAAGTAAGTTTGCCTGTTGATTACATGGCCAGGAAAAGTTTGTCAAAAGCAATCAGATCATTTACAGATGATATATTGGATAAACATTGTTGAAAATGAAGCCAACCCTATTTCTGACCTGCCACAGCTGGTGCTTTACATTTTCATGTTTGCATACACTCCTATTTAGCTGGAGTTGTCCCTATTTTCTGTCCCAGAACTTTGGCCATTTCTTGCTATCAGAAAAGATTAACAGCATGAGCAGCCAACTACAGTAGTGGACAGAAATAAGAGATAAGAGCCACTTTGAGATCACAGAAGACCAGAGAGGAAAAGACTGTGGATTCGAGACCATGTATTTAATGTTCCCTGTTGTTTACACATTAACAACTCACAATCAGAATGGCAGCACTCAGAGAGATGATGGCTGCTAAACATGGCCATTTAAACATTATGGCTAATAAGAGGTCCTGTTCTGTGCTCTCTCTCTCTCTCTCTCTCTCTCTCTCTCTCTCTGGAAAATGCCTTAAGGCAGTGATTCCAAAACTGTGGGTCAGGACCCACAAGTAGGTCGCAAGCTAATTTCAGGTGGGTCGCAAAGCACCTGGAACAGCTACATAGAAAATAAGGAAAGATGGGATGCTGAAAAGGGAAAGGGCTGTATAGTTCTTTTGTTGCGTCAAACTTGTAAATAGGCTGTTTCCTATCAGATTCATTTTGTTATTTAATTGGAAAATGGCTGAGAAATAATCCAATTTATTGCTGCATTCTCAGGAAAGCAGCAGGCTCTGGTGTCACAGTGACAGCACTTCTGGCCGTGACATTACTTCCTGTGGGTCCCGGACAGACTGTCATTCTAAAAAGTGGGTCCTGGTGCTAAAACGTTTGAGAACCACCGCCATAAGGAAAAGACCCTTATGTATGTGTGTAGTGTACCAAGGCTGTGCATGCGTGTGACGCACATACACCCCTTCCCCCAGGGACAGAAAATAGGGACAGCCCTCCCACTTCCCACATGCGCACGCGCGTGTGTGTGTGTGTGTGTGTGTGAGTGAGAGAGAGAGAGAGAGAGAGAGAGGGAGAGAGAGAACATCATACACATAAACACAGTCCTGACTTTTTTTTTTATTTGCCCTGCAAGGGTTTTCACCTGGGGGTGAATATATGCCATACGAGACACTGACGGTCAGGGGGAAATGTTATTTATAATATTACTGCTACGCCGCTTGGTTTTCGCCATTCCAACAAAAAAATGTGTTCGGGGATATTGCATTTTCCTACAAGGTTGAAGAAGAAACAGAAAAAAAAGACATCTTTACAATACACTCACAAATGCACATACTCGCCACCCCTCAGCCAGACGCATACGCACGCCGCCTGTTAGACTGCAGCGTGTTGTGAGGGGGCGGGCCTCCTTGAGACTGGGGGGCGTGGCCTCAGCGCGGAACCAGGCGGAGCTACCGCCGCTGAGACCTCCACCAATCAGCTCCCGCCTGGCGCCCAGCCGCGGGCATTGATTGGACGGTAGGTGGGGAGCGAGGCGGCAGCGTGTGTGAGGAAGAGGTCGCAGTGTCCCTCCTTTTTCCTTTCCCCTCAGCCTGCGCTCTTGCCTGCGCTGCCGGGTGAAGGAAGAGCCGTTTTCCTTTCCTCCGCCATGGCTGCCTCATCCTGGGTGCCGAAGGTGAGAGGGCGTAAGTGACCTTGGGCCGCCTGGGGAGCTCAGGCGTGTGGCTGCAGCCGCCGCTTTCCTCTCAGGAGGAGATCCCGGCCGGGCCCGCGCGCGTCCTTGGCGCCCGCTCTGAGTCTCACGAGACTTTCCTTCTCCCCCCTCCCCCACAGCGTGACCTTGGCTGCCCCTCCCATTCGAGAGAGGGGTTGGAATGTCCCTCTGCGCCCCCCCACCCGTACTTGGGAAGGGCTGGTGGGGGGTGTCAAAGGAGGGGATGCCCTTGAATTTGCCTACCCCAGACTGGCGAGGGAGGGACGGTGTGTTCAGCAGGTTTCGTCTTAAAAACTGGTTACTTGGGTTTATATTAATAGGCAGGCCCAAGTTAAAACCCAAGTCTGGTGTCTTCATTGGGGAATGCGAGGGTAGGTGGGCTGCCTTAGAGTGTCAGGTGCAGGACAGTAGCAACAGGAAGCAGGTATCTATACCCCTGCTAACTGAGCACGAGGCACGTTTTCAAGTGGAGTTCCTCTCCTATTGAGCAAGGGGACTGTAATCATCCCTCTGCACTGTCTTTTCCAGTGGCTGCTGCTGGTGTTCTGCCTTTTTTTTAGATTGTGAGCCCTTTTGGGACAGGGAGCCATTTAACTTTATTATTTGCCTGTATACTGCTTTGTGAACCCTGTGTTGAAAATTTATTTTTATTTATTTTCTATTTTGAAGAATTTATACCCCGCCTTTCCCATGCTGAAGCAAATGCCCAAGGCGGCTTACATGGGCAGGCTAGTCTAAACCACTATTTTTCAATGGGTTTTTTTACATATACACAGTATTGTGCAATTCACTGAATCCTCAGTCCCAGATGTAGCCTTCACAGTGTGGTTCTCTCCTCTGGCTGTGTGACAGCAAGCTTCAGCAGCAGTATATAAATATTGCTACTGATTGATTGTTATCCCGTGTGCTCCCTGAAGCATCTGGTGGGCCACTGTGAGAAGCTGGAGTAGATGGGCCTTTGGGCTGACCTAGCAGCTCCTCCTGGCTCTTCCTATGTTCCTAATCTATCTTTTGCATGCACTCCCACTAGCACTAGCTGGAAGGCTTGTGGGGGGGGGGAATGGGAGAGCAGCAGATTTGTGGAGCAAGCATAAGAGGAATTATTATTAGTCAGCGGAATTCACTGCCACAGGGTGTGGTGCTGGTTTTAAGAGAGAGATTAGATCAGTTCAGAGAGGGCAATTCTTAGCAGTAGCATTAGTCCTGATAATTTCATGCTTTCCTCCAAGTGTAGAGGCAATGCACCTCTAAATATCAGTTGCAGGGGTGTAGCACTAAGCAAGAGAAGTATTTCCTTCACCTCCTGCATTGTAGACCTCCTGAAAATGGAGGTATTTGGTTGGCTGTTTTGGAAAACCAGGTGTTGGATTAGGAAGACCTTGAGTAGGAATCCAGCAAGGTTGTTATATTGGTAGGGTAACGGAATCCCTGATGTAAAAATGACCCTGCTGGATTGGGTGAAAGGTCCATTTAAATCAGCATTCTGTTTCCAACCATGACTAAGAAGACGCCTCCAGGAGACTCACAAGTAGGGCATGAAAGTGAAAGCTCCACCCTAGTGTCTATCCTGTTATCTGGTATACTGCCCCTTTACATGTAGGCTTCATTAGCTGACTAATAGCTGTTGAGAAACGCATTTTCCATAAGAAAAGCTCTGCTGGGTTCAGATCTAACCATCTAACCTAACATCTTGCTCCCCACAGTGGCCAGTGAGATGGCAGGAAGCAGACTCATTTCCTTACACTTGAAGGCATCTACCCTCTTCTGTTGTCTGTCCCCAGCACCTGGCATTCTGTGTCCATATTTGAAGTGTCTGTTCCTAATTATCATGGTTAATATAGACATAAGAAGGAGTTTCCTGGATCTTTGACTGAGAGTCCATCTAGTCTGGCATCTGATAGTGGCCAGCCAGGTACTTTCAGGAATCCTGCAAATAAGACGCTTGGTATAGCTGTACCACTTCTCCCTGCAGGTGGGATAGTGATATGCTGTGTTTCCTTATTGAGCTTTCAGTAGCCTTTAATCACCCTCTGCTCATCTCCATGAATTTGTCTAAGTATTTTTAAGCCTTCTAAACTGGTGGCTTCTCTTGCCAGATCCTGTGGCAGAGAGTTCCATAAATGTTGTAAAGCTTATCAGATTCCCTTGTTGCATGTTCCCAGTCTCTGGTTTTGAGGCATGCTACCTCTGAATGTAGGGATGTGATGGCTCTGTGGGTTAAACCGCTGAGCTGGACTTGTTGACCGGAAGGTTGGCAGTTCAAGACCCATGCAACGGAGTGAGCTCCCATTGCTTGTCCCAGCTCCCGCCAACCTAGCAGTTCAAAAGCACATAAAAATGTGAGTAGATAAATAGGTACCACTTCATTGGGAAGGTAAGGGCGTTCCGTGTGTTATGGTGTAAAGTCATGCTGGCCACATGACCACGGAAGCTTGTCCTCAAGACAAACACTGGCTCTTCGGCTTAGAAACGGAGATGAGCACCGCCCTCTACAGTCGGTCACAACTAGACCATTCGGTTGTGGGGGAAACCTTTACCTTTTTACCTCTGAATGTGGAGCCTCTTATAAACTTGTCAAAGTAAATTTTATTATCTCCCACCTGTGATCTTTCTTTGGGTGGGTAGGTAGAAAGAGAAGAATTGACAGGTCTTCTGTGATGGTGATGTTTGACTGCTGAGTTTTCTTGAGTCAATGCAAAAAGAAAATCAACCCCTGGGAAGCATGGGGAGGGCAGGAATGGTACAAACATTCCACCTTGGGAAGATCCTTGTACTCACTGGACAATGGTAGGCTTGCATTTTGCAGCCCCTGATGATTTCTAAAAGAATATGGGAGATAGAGGCTGTGGGAACTGATATTTTCAACTGGAATTTGAAGCAAACACATGAGCTACTGTGATCTATATACAGATGAGGCCATGCTTGGCCAAAAAAGGAGGTGTTTTCATATTCCATTGTGGTATTTTAAATTAGCCAGTCTACTCAAAATGATGAAGGTGAAGAGCTTTGTCCTCTATGGCCTTGTCTGTTAAGGAGAACAGTTGAATACTTGGGATTATGTGAGGTCACTGGAGCAGGCTGCTGCTTGTGCTTGCCAAGATTAAACATGACATGGCCCTCTGCCCTTTTGTCTTGTCACTTCAGTGTTTTGTAGCTTGGTGACAAGATGCAAAGGGAATGGACTTGGTGAACACAGAATTGTTCTTATTTGAGCTAGTTTTGAGCATTCTTTTATAGCTTTTTAAACACGATCAGATGTATGTCAGTAACTTTCAATCTGATTTTCGTTAGGATGTGTACAGGTTATCACTTTCCAGAGGTGGTATTGCGGAGGTGATTGCCCATGATCCACACAGTGGTTGCTTGCATTCCTCCATAGTCTCTGGGCAAACTGGTTCTGCGTTTTCCACAAAGCTTCAAAGCCAGAATTAGTCCTTGGTATGACTGGCATTGCTGCTATGCAGCAGATGTACACTTTGGTGTGATTGTTGCAGAGGCCAATTTCAGCATACACTATTCATAGCACTTCTATAACTGTTAAAAATTATGATTGTATTTAGAACAGTGGTTATCAAACTTTTTAGCAGTGGGACCCAATTTTTAGAATGACAATCTGTCCGGGACCCAGGTGATGTCATGGTAATAAGTGATGTCATAGTCAGAAGTGTTCGTCATTATGACGTAAGAGCCTGCTGCTTTCCCGAGGATGCAGCAATAAGGGGTTATTTCTCAGGCATTTTCAACAGCAAAGTGAATCAGAAAAAAAAGCCTATTTACAACCTTGGCACAAGCAAAACATTTCCAGCATCCCAACTTCCAATATTTTCAATATGGCTGCTCTAGATGCTTCTCAACCCACCTGAAATTGGCTCGCGAACCACTGGTGGGTCCTGACCCACAGTTTGGGAATTGCTGATTTAGAAGCTATATATGTTTATTTAGCCCTTTGAAAAGAAAAGAGGGTGCACATGTTTAAAATGTGAACTTGGTAAGACAAGAAATAGCCCATTTTATCTTTAGGAATTAGAAAACAAAATTAACCGTGGGGCTCCTTGGTCTTTCCTTTATATTTATGCAGTACTGTAATTGCTAAACTAGTTGCTAAACCAGGGCTAGTGCCACAACAGTAGTAGAGATAAATTAGTTCCATAGCTTTGTACAAATCGGAGTTTGATCATACGCCAGTTAGTAAAGGACTTGTGACTAATTTCTGTTTCTGGCATAATTTATCATGTTTGCAGTACAGCCAAGCAGTTTTTCAAGCAACCCTACTGTTTGGAAAGGTGCAACTCTGCTGCAAGCTCATGTCTTCCCTTCTTTTCATTGCTTGTGGGCCACAGTGTGATACACACATACACATCCTCCTATAGAGTGTAAGCCACAACAGATGCCTCAAAATGCTGAAATGTTACTGATCTCTATTATTCTCTTTCATTATTATTTCCCTGTGTCTCTAAAAGTTTGGCATTTCTTGTTCTGCTACATTTCTGCAGGTCTTTCGTTTACTAGGGGGTTTCAAAAGCCAAAAACAGGTGACCAGAAGTTTTGGTAGTACTGTGAGTATACTAGTATACAACTTTTTTGCTTTTTGAGAAGCTTCTCACTAACACCTCTAAATAATGAAATAAAATCTGGTTGCACAATTCTTCTGCCAACTTAGTTTAATCCAAAAACAGTCTGGGTCCGTTGAACAGATACTTCAGAATTGTACTAGATCTGAGATGGGCTTCAATACATACTGCCTTGAGTATAACAATCTCTCTGCTTAGAGAAAATCCTATTGATTAAGGATGGCCCCTTAAATACCTTTCTGACAAAGACAAATTTGCTGAGGATATTCATAATAACTTGAGTAGTTTCTGTTTAATGGCTTCAACTAGCCACTTGATGTTTGAAAAATTCTATGGGGGAAGAGAGTTGAGAACCTTCAAGCTTTTTGCGCTGTTCTTTTGAAATCTTTCCTGTAAGCAATAGCTCTTGCTGTTTTTCCCTGCTTTGCTGTGTAGGGCAGATTCCTGTGCCTCTTAGATCTGATCCTAAAGCTTTCTTTTGGAACTATTCCATCAATAGTTATGCTCCAACAGTTAGTGGCAATATATTGCAAGTGCTGTCTCCTGGCACCTTCTTGAAGCCTGTTATCTCCGGATATTTCTGTTGCTATAATTTAGTGTGTAACTTTATATACTTCCTTTTGAGCTTGTTTATGGTTTAATGTTGCCTGTTCTTGGTGGAATAAACCTGAGCAGAAGCAGGATAGGGTTCTAGGATATACCAGGGCTATTTCATGTATCACACAGCAATAATCCCAGGCATGGCTATAGTACATGCCTATACTATAGTACATGGCTATATAGTACATGCCTATAGTATGGCTATAGTATAGTACACTTGACAGGACACTGTAGCCGATCCTAGGTCTCTTACAAGAATATACGTGTGTTTATCACATTCACACATTGAAGGTGTGTTTGACTATATAATAATAATAATAATAATAATAATAATAATACATTTATTTATATACCGCCTTTCTTAAGATCACTAGATTTCTCTAATGATTGAACTCAAGGCGGTTTACATAGGCAGACTTTCTCACAAACCCGAAGGTTTTTACAATTTACAGAATGTTCTATCTTCCAAGAACAACACTCCTACAGATCTTTCTTTCTGGATTTAGCCTTCTTTCTTTAGCCACCCGTCTGTCGTCTGCTGGCTGATGAGGCTTCCCTGCTGCCACCAGAGATGCAGCTGATTTCAGCACACTCCTCCTCCCACGAGGCAGCTGAAACTCAGCTTGTAATCAGCCGCAGTTTCCAAGGTCTGCTGCTCGCAGAGACTTCCGGCAGTCCTGAGCTCACGACCTTGAGATCTTCAGGTGTTATCTTCGGGCAAACGGAGGCATTAACCCTCTCGGCTAAATCTTCTGCCACCTTATACAACTGGCCTGCATTACCTGCGGATTCAGGATCCATGGATTCCAGTATTTGCAGGGCTGGCCGACTGGACCCTAGAAGGCAAATGGAGCTGTGTTCTCCCTGTCATTCTGAGGCCTTCAGAGGCTGCATGCAGGCACATACGGCTTCTGCAGGGCTCAGAAGAGCCTGTAGACCTGACCACAGCCCATCATAATGATGGAATCTGGCAACTGAAAGTCAGCACAAACTAATCCCGAATCAGTACAAACGTGCTTTACGACAAATTTGTCACACTCAGGAGCCAGTGCAGGAGGCCTGCACCAGCACAGATTGTCTTTTGAATTGGGCTGTAAGTTACATCTGTGCAGCTTCTCCAAAAATGTAAGCAGCAGATAATTCTTCCCAAAACTGTTGAATAATTGAAGTATGATACCCCAGGATGTTGTGTGTCCAGTCCCCCCAAGCTGCTGGCTAGTTTACCTCTGGTTGGGCTGGCCCTGCCACTTGAGCGTTATACCAAGTCTTATTGTAAAATAGATGAACAGAAGAGCACCTGCTTTGCATGCAGAAGATTCCCGATTTGGTCCATGGCATCATAAGGTAGGGCTGGGAAGCCCCTGCCAGTTAGCGTACTGTATTAGATGAACCTGTGGTCTCATTCTGCATAAGACAGCTTCCTAAGTACTTACGCCCAAGATGATAAAGCTCACTTCTCTCTCCAAGTGGGAGATCATCTGTGAGAATATTTCCCCTAAATAAATAGTCCTTCCACACACAAAAAAAAGACTATAAAGTTAGAGAGACTGCAACACAGTGTGCATATCTATCCTGAGAAGGCAGACTTGATTATATTGCTTCCCCATGCGATGTTGGTAATATTTCAATTTCTGGGCAATTGTTAAGCTATGCCAAGAACTTGGTATCATTGCATGCTGCAGGTAACCTACAGCTTATGTGAATTGATGTGTTTATCATATTATCTTATCACCTTTTTTCCACAAAGGCACAGACAGTGACTTTGATACCAGGAGATGGCATCGGACCAGAAATATCAGCTGCTGTTGTGGAGATTTTTGAAGCTGCTAAAGTAAGCTGCTCCTTTGCTAGTCAAACATGCTTCTAATAACACTATTAGGATTGGTTCATGGATTGCTGTTCTGAAACTCTCTCAATGATTTCATCAACTGTCTGAACAGTAAGGATCGCTTTGCTTTGAGAAGGGATCTGTGTGTCTGGGAACAGCTCTTCTCCCTATTAAGGGGAAGCAGTGGCAACACATGCCGTAGCTGGGGTGACAATGCACATCAACTAGGGACTTGTGATGTCTTTTTAATGTGATCTTTGTTATGAGCTTTCAGCAATTAATCATTCAACACTATGCATTAGTATATTGTATCTTATGAATACAGGGCAATCTGCTCTGTTGGCAGATAGGTATAATTCATATTGATGGCTCCTGCTGCCTGCCATGAAGCATTTTGGGGGTATGTATTGTATATCCAACACTGACTGATGCCATTCCTGAAGATTTTTTTTTCCCCCAGCACCATACAATGTTGGAAATTCTGTTTAAAATTTCCAGGAATGCTTTCAGAAGCCACCTAGAGATTGATCCTGATTCCTGGGGACACTGTGCCAGTTTTTGAGAGTTGACAGCCCTAGCTATAGAGAATAGACAGTGATGTATTTAGAGATTTCTGACTTGCTTTTTAGTTTAAAAAACTCAGCACGGTTTAAAATCCTATTTAAAACAAACACAAAGCATTGATTAGAACTGTTTTCATGTTGTACATCTCTGATTATAACAATTAGGTCTAGAAACATAGCTATAAAAATTGAAAAGAACATATGAGGTATAAAAGTCAATTTACGGGCTTCATGTCACCCACTCCTGTGTTGTGTTGTGGTGTTTGTTTTTTGTTATAGGATCAGATTACATATCTCAGTTTTGATGTGGCTTTCACAAAAACGTGTGTTATACATTGTACTATCTAAGATACTGACACAGTGAATTGGTGTACGCCTGGCATTTTCTAACTTCAGCGTTACCAGTGGTGAATTGTTTGCTATACATATTTTAAAAATAACATGGCACTTCGCAGGGTTATCTAAGCAAAAGGCCACCCCCTCCCTAGATAGCTTATAATACATCTAGATGTGAAGAGGAGGAGGAGATGGGCTGAGGCAAAGGTAATAGTTACAAAGGCAGTGGATGAGACCAGTGTGTCTTTAATTTATAGTTGGCAGGATAAAGAAGTTCAGTAATGGACTGTCCTTGCAACCTTCTAGAGATCCATGACAAACCCATACAAGTATTTTGCAAAACTGGATATTCCCTAGGTGGCTGTAAACTAAGGAAGCTGGGTGAGAGACCACTGACTGGAACATTTGGAGGTTTAAATTTAGATGAGTAACACAGATAAATCTGCTACTGTCGTTCAGAAGTCAGGGATCAGTTTCAGACCCCTTTGAAATTCGCAAAAAAAAAACCCCAAAACTATCCTTTGATTAGCTGATTCTAGCAAATAAGTACCAAGATATGCTCATAGCAACTTGGATTAAAGCTTTGATCATTTATGAAGTCTTGTTCATAGTTTCTCCTGCTAAGCCCATTTCCCATTATTATTCCTGAAATCTTCTGCTCCAGAGGCTAGCATATCCTATGTAGGGAAAGGGATCCCAGAGGCTAAACTTTTTCTGTTACTTTGGACAAGTCCCTTTGGCAATTGTTTATTTTTTCCCAAACCAGCTCCGAAGATAACATGAAACAATTGTGTTTAGGCTCCTGTTCAGTTTGAAGCTAGAAACGTCTCTGCAATTCAAGGGCCAGGAGGAAAATGGATGATCCCTCAAGATGCCAAAGAATCCATGGACAAGAACAAGATAGGGCTGAAAGGTAATTTGGAGGCTCCTGTTGAAGCTTTGCCATGTCTTTACCAACACGTAAAGACGTGTGTTGTTTTTGTCCTTTACAAACAGGCACATTATTGATCTTGTACCATCACATTTAAGCTTGCTAAACCAGGTGGGTCCTTCACTGGCATTCCCCTTCATTGTTGATCCTTGTCCCTCTGTGTCACAGCCTACTGCACAGTTTTATATGCTGCTCTTAGTAGCCACTAACCGAGTTTCATGAGAGGGAAGGGTAACAATCTGCTTCTTAATAGAATACTATTGGGAAGAAACAAAACCCATTGGCGCATATAGATTAAAAATAAATAAGCCGATCAGGCTTATGGAAACTCTCCTCCAGAATGAATCCCCATTGTAAGATACAGTATGTTGTTGGACAGTGACAAATGTTAATAAGAACTTGACATAAATAAAAGGTATCTGTTATAAGTGAGACCTTGCCAACATGTGCGTGCACGCACACACATACATGCACACGTCTTTCAGGCGGAAGATTTACTAGGGAGTGGTACTGAGGAATGCTGTTGCTGAGTTGCAGAATCTCTAATCATTTGCACTCTAAACCTATCACTTTCCACCTTAACGTTTCCACTTGTTGGTTTCAGGCCCTTTGAAAACTCCAATAGCTGCCGGTCACCCATCAATGAATCTGCTGCTCCGTAAAACATTTGACCTTTATGCCAACGTCCGTCCTTGTGTGTCGATCGAAGGCTACAAAACCCCTTACACAGATGTTGACATTGTCACAATACGAGAGAACACAGAGGGTGAATACAGTGGAATTGAACATGTGGTATGTCTGTCGAGTGGAAGCAGGTCTCTCCGGTGCATTCATTTTAACTTCCACAAATATACAAACTGCCTGGCAGAACTAGGAAGTCCTTGAATGGATTAACGGCAAGAAAAGCTGTATTTAATTTGAAATGCAGAGGTCTGCATGCTTGTTTGCCAAGCCAGCCCTGTCTGAACTACCCTTGTATAATTCAGCTTTTTTAAAAAAATTCTTTACTACCTACGTAACTGTTGTGTGTCTTTCAGATTGTTGATGGCGTTGTACAGAGTATCAAACTCATCACGGAAGAAGCAAGCAAACGTATTGCTGATTTCGCTTTTGAATATGCCAGAAACAATCAAAGAAGCAAAGTTACGGCTGTGCACAAAGCAAACATTATGTATGTGGTCGTAACAGAGTAACCAACTTCTAATGTTCTTAATTCTCTTGCTGTCTTTAAAATTGTAAAAAAAAAAACATTGACCAAAGCTTCAGCTGTCCCTTTTCTCTGCCTTTTCAGAAGGAAATAGGATTTGCTTTGTGAATGTGTCTCGATAGTTAGAAAACATTCTTCAGTCACAAGTTAACACAAAATCCCCTAGCTTCTCATAGGGTTTATTTCCCTGTTTCCAATTCCTCCATATATTTTTACTAGATGAAAGTAGTTTGCCCTTGTTTTCTCTCATTGACAGGTGGTGTACGCTAGAGGAAGCTGAGAAAATGACCTTTTAACAAAGGTTTTGCAGAGAAGCTAATGTTGTATTAATATGGATGTTTACGAAATCCAGTGTGGTGCAATTAAACTGTGCAGCTGTGTCTAAAAAGCGCAAGCTAAAATAACTAAACCTAAAGCAACTGCATGCATACTAGGATCACATCAGTATTCTGGACAACTAACCAGTTTAAAACTTCTCTAGTTCTTTTTTCCATGTTTGGTGCATTCCGATATGCCAGGTATGCCGACAGTTCCACCTCCATATCTTTTTCTGATGCTATGGAAGTAGACAAGCAGAAGGTCTTTTTGGTTCTGCAGTCGCTTTTGTTTGTATCGGTAGTTTAAAATTGTGTCAGCAGAGCATTAAGGCAGTGGGAGTGCACAGTAAAGGAACCTTGTTTTTAGCTTCAGTGCATTTTAAAGATAACTCGGCTAAATAAATGTTTCAGCTCAGCCTCCACAGACTGTTCTTTTAGCAGGTGCTGTGGCCACTGAAGAGGCTGGGTTTGGAACTCAGTCTAAAAGCTGTCCATATTACACTTCAAGGAAAGCTCCAAGCGTCATCTGTCTCAGTATGTCTGGCTGGAGTATTAACCTTAAATACCCATCTAGGTTGCCTGCAATTTTAGTTGTGGGTTTTTTTTTCCAATTTGCAGGCGGATGTCTGACGGACTGTTCCTGAGACAATGCAGAGAAGCGGCAGAAGGCTGTAAAGATATTAAGTTTAATGAAATGTATCTCGACACTGTGTGTCTGAATGTGAGTATGCAACACTCTCATTAAAATGCATCCCTGTTACCATTTCAGTTCATTTTGAAACACAATTTATTTTTCTTGTCTTTCTCCCCACCCCAGATGGTGCAGGACCCTTCTCAGTTTGATGTCCTTGTTATGCCAAATCTGTATGGTGACATCCTTAGGTAAGTAGAGTCAAGTTAGGTTACAAGCCTAAACACTTGCATGGGCATACATTCTTTTTGCACCTAGCTGCATTTGTTGGCTCACTCTTTCATGTCTCCCACTGGGTTTTTGTACGCAGTTGTTTTTTTTTTTAAATATTGTCTGCTAGGAGGCCCTATACTCAATCTTTTTTCTTCTCTAGTGATTTGTGTGCAGGATTGATTGGAGGTCTTGGAGTAACGCCAAGTGGGAACATTGGCGCTAATGGCGTTGCAATCTTCGAATCGGTGAGGCTTCTTCTATACAATGAAATTTTGAAATGGGAACCCTGCTAGACATTAGTTATGACTGCTAGCTGGCTTTCTGCAAAAGCTCACATTTCTGTCTCTGTTTTAGGATTCATCAGATAGTTAGATAGCAATACCCCAGCACAATCTTTTGAAATTGGATTTTCAAAAGAATATCTTAGTTTTAGGTTCTTAATTTGAATATATTTCTGATTTTGAAAGGAACTCAAAATGGAAAATAGCATCAGCTATTTATAATTTGTAATTATATAATTTTTAATATTACTTTACAACTTTCTGCAGTTATAGGAGTTATGGCAACAACAACAAAAGGATATTGTTCATTGTGCTTGGAAGCTTTTATGCTGGCTTGCTTTTGCTTGTGGAAAAGGTCAGTGTATCTTGGTTACACCCTGGTGTGCCCAAGAGATGGGTAGTGCTGTATAGGGACTTCTTTGATCTTGATGGTGACCGTTTCCAGGCTCTCTCCTTTACTCAACAACAGGAGGAAGCTTTCTTACATAGCTCTTGTGACTTTTCCCAGTGCTTGTACACAGGAGAACCTTTCAGCATTGTCATCTCACGTAAAGCCACCCTTGGGGCGCAATCCTAACCTGGAGTTAGGCCAGGAAGTTTTGCCGGCACAAGGCCCACTGTAAAGCACATTTGGACCACGCTTGCCGTCAGGGAGGATGGCACACGTCTGTGACTCCGGGAGCAGCCAAACATACTTTAGGTGTCCCTTGTGCCAGCCAAATTTAGATGGCCTAACTGTGGCAGCCTAACTCCAGGTTAGGATTGCGCCTTCAGTCTGATTTTTAATAGATTTTGTCGAAAAATGCTGAAGGTTAACTGCCCACTGTGAAGTGTTCTTATCAAGTGAAGTGATAAATCTGTGTGATAAGAACTCCTTGTCTCTGTAGGTTCATGGAACTGCTCCAGACATTGCTGGGAAAGACTTGGCAAATCCAACAGCGCTTCTCTTGAGTGCCGTGATGATGTTGCGTCACATGGGACTGAACGAATACGCCACAAGAATAGAAATGGCATGCTTTGATACAATCAAAGATGGAAAGGTATATCTTGCATGGGTTTAACAGGCAGAACCAAAGCACTCATTGCAGTTACGTAGAGAACTGGTTGGAAGAATCTTCTTTTGCCCCAAGTCCCCTGTGTTGCCCTTGCCTCTTATACAACCAGAAACTCAAATGCCCCGCCCTCCCTGTAAGTTATTTGAGGTTTGATATTCTCCAGGGTTTGCTACTCTCTACAGTCTCTGAATTGTGTTGCTACCAGTACCCATGAATTGTAGAGCAGGACACAATTCTGTAGGTCTGCCTTAAAAAGGAGGGAAAATAAACTTTTCTCTGGCTGCAATTCATGTTCTCTAAATGTTTGAGTACCCAATTTTTTTGGGGGGGGGGAAGGTGGGGCGAGATAAATGTGGCACTGGCGAAAATGAAAGCAAGTGATGGCTGTGTTTTCATGTTCATACTGGATGAACTAGGACTGTCACTTGACTTGTGTTTCTTCAATGAAAGGAAGTTTTTTTTTGGAGGGGGGGGTGTCATAGCTCAGTGGCACTTCCTTTGCATGCAACAGGTTTCAGATCCATTTCCTGACATCTCCAGCTAGGGCAGAGGAAACTAAGTCAGTGTTGATAGTATTGCACTAGATGGACCAATAGTCTGACAGACGGCAGCTTCCTAAGTTCACATGCATTTCAATCTAACAGCTAGACTGCATTGGACAATATGGAAGAATTTGTATATATCCAAAGCAACAGTTCTGTGGAAAAACCCTTTAGATATGCCACAATTGGCAGCATCTTAGAAGATGCATTCCCTTCTGTGTGCAAATGAAAAGGGAATGCTGTTTCTAAGATGGTTCCTGCCAAACTGCAGCTGTTCTGAATTCAGAAAATTTATTTATTGGGATTGGACCACTCTCTGAGTCAGAGGCCAGCGCACAGACATGCGCCATCCTCCCTGACTCTGAGAGTGGTCCAAACACGCTTTACGGTGGCCCTTGTGCCAGCCAAACTTTGCTGGTATAACTGTGCCAGCCTAACTCTAGGTTAGGATTGCACTCTGTGCCACTTTGCAAAGCCATTCATGTACAGTATGAATGTACATGACGTACCAAGTTTTGATTATACTAAGCAGGTCTGGTCAGTGCCTAGCTGGGAGACCATATAGGAAAGGCAACGTTCATTCATTCAAAGAGTATTTATATACCGCTTTTCAACACAAAGTTCACAAAGCGATTTACAGGCAAATAGAAATAATAAAGTTAAATGTGGCATTGACTTGAGTTGCTTCATGGAACTTCAGTGAAAGTAGTCTTAAAGCAAGGGACGAGTCTGTATTTCAGTGAGTAGAGCACCTTTTTCTCATGCAGAGGAGGGAGTAAGGAAGCACCACAACCAGTGGGATTGTATCTTAAGTTTGTTATGACTGAGGAATCTAGCTGAAGTCCCATTGACTTTATAACAGTTTTTCCAGATTATGGAAAAGGCAATGCAGTTGCAGTAACCTGATCAAATGTTTCTTAATGAAATGCAACTTCTTTTCTCTCTCTCTCCTTTCCCAACCCCAACCCCCAAAATTACAGGTCTTAACCAAAGATTTAGGAGGCAATTCAAAGTGTTCAGACTTCACTGGAGAGATCTGTCGCAGAGTGAAGGATGCAAAGTAAAGCCTCTTCCTCTGTCATTGGCTTCAAGTCACGCTTGATGGATATTGTTACAAAAACACATTAGCTGTCTGCAGTTCGTATACATTATCGTTTGCTTTTCCTGTGGAGGAAGGCAAACTTTTTAGATGGGGCCTCTTTGTTCTGTAAATTCAGCCCAAATGGATGCAGTTGTTCTTATGCCTGCTTTTGGTGGACTTTTTCCAAGTGCTTTTCTCTGCTTTTAATGACGTTTTGCACATTTTTGTAGAAATAAATTCCTTTAGCACATTGCATGAAATCGTCCACCATCTTTTCATTTTGAGTCCTCTGACTTTTCAGAAACACTTTCCATGAAGTCTCCAGATAAATGAGCAATTTATCTAAGCTTGAAAAGCGACTTGGTTTGTTTTAGCAGTGCAGTCTTCATACGGGACACTGTAGGCTTTTCAAGTCTTTAAAATAGCACAATATTTTTTCTAAAGCAAAAGACCTATGTTAAACTGACTTAGAAAAGTCACTGTAAAGAGGTACTTTCTATCTGCTATTGGCACCTGAAACCTGTCCTTCAAAAGCATGAATAAAGATTTGAAACACTAAATGCATTTCAAATATAAAACGCAGGGTTTTAGCCTTTGGGGGATGAGGATATACTGTCAGATGTAAAACTACTCTTGTGTTCACATCCAAATAGACTTCTGCATTTCTCTCTACGTATCGCTTATTATATCTGTTGCCCTGATGTCCTCCAATGAAGATTAGTTACACAAATTTTTTTTTTTTGTTCGCTACAGATTGTGAAGGGAATGTTAGTGCTTTTCTGTCGAGACGGATACCAAATATCTAATTTGCTATTACTGCTATATATACAGATTTTTGTATCATGCTCAAGTTTCTATATATTTGGTTTACATTGAAATACGCTATTCAGTAATTAATGGATTTCCAGCCAGTGAAATGAAAGATTATATATAGCCTATCCAGGCCATGTGAGATGTGCAGGGAAACGCTTGGAGATGTTGCCAAGGCCTGTATCTCCTCTGCTCTCCCTTAGGTTGCTAACATTTATTAATACACGATATACGAAGTGACACCATCGCGCTAGGAGTTTTCCCACTCCACAAGCAGCAAAAGGAGCAGATCTGGCAGCAGAGAAACTTGCAACAGGGTGATGTCATATTGCGTGTTATGAGAGAGAATGTGCTGGTGGTGCAGGCCTGCTCTTTTTTCGTGGAAACAATCCATCTTCCAACAGTCCCAGCTCTAGTAAGAGATGTACACTTTTTTTAGGCTGTGCCTGTAAGCTGTTTGAAGTCACAATTTCTTACTGCCTCATATTGCATAATGGGCATATGTGGCACAGTCTTTTGTTTTGGAATAGCCCCTGCCCAGATTCTCCAATGTGTATGGTACACTCCACCGCTGTGTCCAAAGGTTGCTATGAGATGACTGGGCCTGCAGCTAGCCAACCCGTCTTTTCACACACAACAAATCCAAGCCATGCAGAATTGCTTTGCCTTACCACACAGTTTCTCATTCAGTGTCTGAATGACCTGAAGTAATGGGCACGAAAAGGTTTGGGAGTTCATCTTTTTGTGCTTTTGCGTCCACACTGAGAAATCTTGATTTCCCCGTAAGGGTGACTTGCACGCTTGTATGTTGATATGAGCTCCTCGAAGAACATGGAAACAGGGCTCTTGTGTGATCTAAATGTGTATATTTTTCTGCTGCTGTTTTTGGTTTCTGTCTCTCTTTGGATTGTACTAAGTGACGGGAGTTACCATTGCGCACAAACTGAGGAAAAATAAAGACTTCCCAAAGATGTACAGCTTAATGCATTTTTTTCATAGTTTCCTAACTCGTTTGAACAAGCTAGCCTACAGAGGTAGCTCAACAGCTAAAGTAGAGCAGACTTTCCTATAAGCTGATTGGCTCTAGTCAGGCTGATCTCAGGTATGTCTTCTAAGAACTAGAGAGTAAAATTAGGCTCCTTAGTTGTCCTGCAAGTAGCTTAGTGAGCCAAATACTTAACCTGTGAAGAAAAGCATCACAGGAGCCTGAAATGTCACGTGGTAAATACATAATAAATCCAATCCAGAATCCTATTTGGCATTGCAATAGTCCTGAAGTTGCACATTTAGGCTTAAAATCCCATCCACACTTACCTGAGAATAAATCCCATTGACTGAGTAAACATCTATAGACTTGGGCTGATACAGTGCAATGCTCATTGAATACAATGGGACTTAATTCTCAATAAACCTGCCTAGGATTACACTGTTTTAATTTTAAAAATTAAAATTGTTAAATAAAAATTAGTTTTAATTCCAAATTTGAATGGGTGGCAGATTCCATCATAGGGGGTGTCCAATTACAGCAAATTTAGGAGCAGTCTGAAAGACAGAAATTGCTTTATATGCTTCTTACAGAATGAGAGACTAAATAGTACAAATGGTTGGAGGCAGCCAAAGAACAGTGAGACAGCAAATGTAAACCTTTGTCTAGCTAAGAGATTGGTGTTGGAAGAACATAGAGCTCTGGTAAGAGTCCAAGGAGAAATTGGAAAAAGGGAATAACAAGCATTAAATAGGTGAATATTAAATCTGCCACAGCAAGGGAGCCAAAACAGTTGGCTTTATGGGCTAGGAAACGGAGACAAACTGAGGAATGAAGAACAAACCTCTCCGGATTTAATTAATCCTTCATCCAATGCTTCACTGGGGTGAAGGTCTTATGCCCAGGTAAGGATATCTATCCCAAACTCCCATGATGCCACCTCTCTTGCTTTTCTCAAATCCCCCTTCCACAAAGTGTTTGGTACAAAATGCAGGGCCCAATCCTATCTAGAGCTGTTGCAGCTGCAGTGCAGCCCTGATGTAAGGAAACAAATGTCTTCTTACCTGGAGAATGCCTCTATGATTGCCTCGCCACTCCAGGATACCATGCACAGCCCATTGGCTCATCGGTGCTGGAAAGTGGGATATAATAGGATTGTGCCCAAAGTCCACTTTAATGACTGTAATTAAGCTTAGGTATGAGTAACTGAAATGACATTTTTTTTCCTCCCAGGTGATTTGGGTCTTACCACCACATGTTGTCTTTGCAGCAAGCCTATGACCTAGATTAAGCCAAGAGGGAATTACTAGGCTTGGGGTGGTGGTGTATGGGGACTGGGGGGGGGGTGGTTACCAATTATTTGCCCTGGATGCCAGATGCCCTAGCTATGCCACTGAAATTCTGTTATTAAAACTGATCATCGGCCTGAGTACAGGAACAGGTGTTGCCAGGTAAGCCATCTTTGTTTAAAACGAGGTTTTAGCCAGTATCTCCATTACAACATGTCAGATACTTCTTTCAGTGCAATCAACCTAATTTTCTCCCCATCACTGGCATCAGTGTAGCTGACGCCTACACAATAAAAAAAAGTCCCACCAGTTCTAGTACAAATTAATATGATCAGTTTCACTGGTGATATGACATAACTGAACAACCAAAAAGAATCACCTGCAACAAAAGAAATATCAGAACCATTTTCCTATTGCCACACTGTTAAAGCTCTATTTTATTGAGTGCTTGAATCAATCCATTTCTGGCATCTATACATCGAATGATAGTCTATGTGGACTTGGCAAGATTGATGGTCTTCTCAACAGTACTGTCCAGTTTTTTTTGCTCGGGGGGGGATGGGTGGTCAAGGGGTTGCTGCCGGGAATCTCCTTTAATTATGAAGTTCCCCCCCCTTTATCCCTGGGCCTTTGGATGTGCCTCCCCCCATTTATCAAATTTTTTTTTTTTAACTCTGGCAACCCTGAACCCTGTTGACTGGAATGTGCAATTTGCAACTCTCCCTCTCCTTACAACCAAATGATTGACGTTCTACAGTGATGACCACTCAAATGCCTCCTAAAATAAAGCCACTTGCATGATAGCCCCCAAAGTATTTGCTACACCTCTTCAGACTGGCACCTGCGCCCAGGGACAAGCAGCTATCCTAGAACAATGGCTTTGCCTAGAAGATCCTTGAACAAAGATTGACGTGGCTGAATTTGTTTCCGGTTCCAGAGAGGCTCAGGTTCAGGAGTCCCACGGTGCTGACCGTTAATCCTTATAAAGCGAATCAATTACAGCTCTGTACTTCTCAACCACCTTTTGCCGCCTTAATTTCATTGTTGGACCTAAAAGAAAAAGGGAATTGACATTAGCCGGGTGGAAAGGAGAAGGTGGTGGTGGTGGAAAGAGTGGGGCAAATGAGCCGGAGGAGAGAATTGTTTACAGTTCGTTATCAGAATGATGACCATTGTGAATGATACTTAAATTTCAGCTACAGCACTTATAGAATGACCAAGACAGAAAAGGTAAATCAGTTTGAATGCACTTGATTTCCCTTCTTCTGAAACAGGGGGATTCTCTGAAACCAAATGGTGTAAGCCACCCCTTCTTTCGGAGTGGGCCTCAGAAGTTGGCCAGGTTGCATGCACACTGCCCAAGGGCTGATGCACATCAGACAAACCACACGGCTGGGCTGACCCTAGACTTCTCAGCACCAGTGGCAGAACCCAATGCACTATCAGGGGGCAATCTGAGCACTTTTCCTGAGATGGGCAGCCCAATCCTAAACTGCCTGGGTTCCATAGGAGCAGAGGTAGGAAAATGGCTACTGGTGCAGTCTATGGGACCCGGGGCAACCGTTGGTGTCTCCTCCGGGAAAGGGGACATTGTCCCCTTTCCCGGAAGAAAGTTGCAGGCCCTGCAATAGGACTCCTCAAGTCTCGGCTGGCAATTTTGCAGACGGAGATTTGAGCAGTCCCATGTCAGGCTGCCAGCTTGACAAAGGGTTGAGGATCCGGTAGTGGAAGCCGCCCCTATCCAAGCCCAATCCTCCCCTTCCCTGCCCAGTTTCACTCCCTCCCTGCCTCCCTCCACGGCCCAATGGCCCTTACCACTGGCTCCAGCGTGGGTGGTACTTACTCTCTGGTTGCTGGAAACGAACGGCACTACCACTAGTGTTATGGACCTTAGGCTTGGGCCTAAGGCACTACTAAAACACCAAATGGACATGGGCTTGACAACAGATTTCTAGAAGTTTCCACCAGTTCTGAGAAAGTTACTGATATTCAAAACCTCGTAATGCAACCGCCCCTCAGCCAGGAAGCCTGTCAGGAAGCCAGAACTCTCCTTTTCAGCCCCTTCTATCCTCATCCCAAGACGACAAGCAACATCCACTTGCTACCGAATTCCAGAAAATAACTCAGCACCAGGAAGACGTACCTAATTCTCCACCAGAAATGGAGAAATCCTTTTCGAGGACCGCCCATTTCTGAACGCACTGGACGTTGGACACTGCATGCGTGTTGACGTGGTCTATGCCATCTTGGATGGCCTGATAAACAGCCTGATCTCTGGTCCTCACAATCTCTGACACTTTGGTGGCCTTGCTGCCAATTCTCTGGCAGAACTCTCTGGCCTCTTGGCTCAAGTCGTCGGTAGGGTCTGATGTCTCTGGGTCAGCCAAACACTGGAAGAAAAAGTGAGAGCTTGTCTGTATTTAGGCGCATGATCCTGGCATCACTGAGATACTGATAGAAGCAGGGCAGACCTGTCCATAAGGCTGACTGAAGAAGCCCACTTGAGGAGGTTTGGTGAGGGGTGCCTAAATCCATCTGCCTGCCTGCCTGCCCTCACCCTCCTCCCTGTATTCAAAAACAGGAGGAGTAGAAGAGGGAGGAAAGGAGAGTAGTAGGCTAGAGTGTCTCATCTGCTCCATTTCCCTGATCCTTTTTATATCCAGGGAGTGGGAGGAGGGAGAGCAGCAGCATGCCACTGGGAAAGGGGAGCAACTTTGGTGTACTGCCTCAAGTGCTGGCAGGTCCTGAGCCAGGCCTGTTAAAAAGTCAGATCTTTACCTCTCTCAAACTATGAAATGGTCATTGCCACATCTTGTTCCAGTGAGTTCCACAGATGAATTATGTCTTGCACATTCTGTTGCCCAAACTAAATCAACCACATATCAGTTTCACAGGGTGGTGACCCCAAGTCAGTGGTGTCATCTAAATGATTTAAGAACAGGTACTCACTTTTGATTGGCACGTGTCGGGACCCGTCCACCGGAAGTGACATCATAAGCCAGAAGTGATGTCGTGGCAGGAAGTGACATGAAAAAAGCCCTTTTTGAGGCCTCAGACAATTTTAAACTGACCCAACAGTTGCAACAGTTTCCACAGCACCCCCAGAACATGTTAAGGAGGCCTGGCATCATGTTAAAACCCCAGAGCAACTCATTTTTCAGTGGCAAGGAAAGGAAAGGCTCCGCTCGCTGCCTGCCTGCCTGCCTGGCTCTGAGAACATGCAGGCAACTCAAACATGCAGGAAATTCAAACGTTGCAGAGGGCGGAGTCGACGAGTGGGCGGGCGAATGGGCGGGGCCAGCTGTAATCCTAGAAACTGGTAATCGCGTACCCCCGCGTACCCCCTGCATGACATCACTGCCCCAAGTTCCAGCACAACAAAGCAAAAGCGTCTCCCTCTCCACTTTCTCCACACTATGCATCATTTCACAAACCTCCGTCATGCGTCATCCCACTCCCAGTTGTCTACCGCACTTTTCAGGCCTCAGCCTTGGAAACAAATAAGTCATTTGACTGTGTGCCCAGACTTGTGAATTTTTGCAGCCCATACCTTGATAGTCAGCAGCATGGATAAGAACTTCTTCTGATCTCCGATCAACATGGCATTGCTGATCAGCGGGATCTCCTTCTTTACAGCATTTTCAATGGGGACGGGAGGCACATTTTCACCCCCAGCTGTAATAATGAGCTCTTGGAAAAGGAAAAATATATGGCAGAGACGTTACAAAGGTTCTCATTTGTCTGGTGGAATAATTATTCAGGGCTAGGAGAGGTGGGATTTATTGAAGAGAACTGAAAGTTGGGAGGGGGTCGTTAACTTTTCATCCTCCTGCAGATTCCCCCTGCACAGAGTGGTTTCTAGTTCTCACTGTTTTCCTCCAGTTAGGCTCTGGATCGGAAGACACCTGAATGCAAGGAGAAGTAGCCTGCAGAAACTATTTGCTGGGGAGAATCAGCAGGCCTGGAAAGAGTTATTCTTCCCATGCAGCCACCCCTACTCCTACAATTGCATTAGGGCAGACTTTCCCTGTACACTTTGTATATAGAGCGAGTGTCCAATTTTCCTGACTTTCTTTGATGATATAGTGAGGTGCCATCTGCAAAACCGCCAGAAGGGGGCAGGCCAGGACAACCTGCTAAACATTTCTTTTCTCTGAAAAGGCAGATTTTAGTTATAGGGGGGAGAGAAAGGTTGGTTTCTTACACACACACCCCACCAATCTACCTAACCTCATGGCCCTGTAACTTGTGTTTCATTCAGTGGCAGTTCACATGTTCTATGTTTGATGTTTTGTCAACCCTTAATTCTGATCCTGCATTAAAGACAGCTTGGAGGCAAAACTGAAACAGAAGCAACCATAGCAAATGAGGAAAAGCCAGTGGCTCTATTAAAGCAAAAGCAAGAAATGAGCAGCTGGCCAAAAAGACAGGAGACACTGGTAGATTCAATAGGAGATAATTCTAGCATTGGATGAGATCCAGTCACACCACTGGAAGGTCAGTCCATCAGGTCAGAAATGGACAACGTCATGCCCAAAACCGCATGCAATGCGCTTGGAGATCTGGTGTAGTGTCACGGTTAAGCAACTGAGCTTAGAATCCTGGTTTGAACCTCACCTCTGTCATGAAAGCACTAGGTTGCCTTAGGCAAGACACTCTGAACCTTGGTCTTCCCAGTCTGTAACATGGGGATAATAATGCTCCCCTGTTTTAGGGACAACATCAAGAAAATACATGTGAAATGCTTTGGACACTCAGAGTGCAATCCTAACCTGGAGTTAGGCCAGCACAGTTAAGCCAGCAAAGTTTGGCTGGCACAAGGGCCACTGTAAAATATGTTTGGACCACTCCCGGAGTCAGAGAGGCCGGTACACAAACGTGCTCCATCCTCCCTGACTCAGAGCACAATCCTAAACTGGAGTTAGGCCAGCATAAGCTAAGCCCGCAAAGTTTGGCCAGCACAAGGGCCACTATATAGCATTTTTGGACCACTCACAGAGTCAGGGAGGATGGCTCACATTTGTGTGCTGGCCTCTCACTCCAAGAGTGGTCCAAACATAGTTCACAGTGTCCCTTGTGCTGGCCAAACTTTGCTGGCATAGCTTAACTCTGTTTAGGATTGTGTCCTCAGAGAGTGGTCCAAATGCATTTTACAGTGGCCCTTTTGCTGGCCTAACTCCAGATTAGGATTGTGCCCTCAGAAAAGCGCTGTGCAAATGACAAAGATTCCCTCTCACTATAAAATCACATTTCATTCACTCCATTCTCTCAGCGCACTCATTCAAATGCAACTTCCAAGATCCTTTGGTGAGCTAAAGCAGTATAAAGCTGATCTAAATCTATCAAGGAGACCCCCTTAGTAATGAGTGTCCTGATGAACCGGAATGCATATTCTGAAGCATAACAAAGGAGCGTTTCACCTTTAATTCTTCCAGTGACATAAACAAAGCCATCTTTGTCCATCTTTCCGAGGTCTCCGGAATGCAACCAGCCCTCCTCGTCAAACGCTTCCCTGGTTTTCTCTTCCATGTTCAAATAACCCATGAAGACTGTCCGTCCCCAGAAGCAGATCTCACCGTGGCCATCGGTGTCCTCGTCCACCACCTTCACTTTGCATCCTGGAACGGCCTTACCACAGCTGCAAGAGGCAGAGAGCAGCAGAAGATACGGTAGCCAGCGGCATAGCTACGTAAATCCAGCATGTAGCAGCTGCACTGGCTACATGCTGCCAGCTGCTTGGGGGGGGGGCTACTTCAAGGATTAATCTTTCTATGTGGCTCCTGGGTTGACTGTGTTTTAATTCTGGGGTGACAATGCTTTGCTTTTACCACTGCTATGGGGATGAATCTTTCAGTGTACTCAGAAGGGGCGACAATGGGCTACAGAACAGGCTATGTTGTAGGCAGTGATGTCATGTAGCGAGGATGCTCCGAAACGCCGTTCCGGTTGTTCCGTGTAGGGCTGGCTCCGCCCACTGCAGTCGTCGCTGCCGCGCGCCCCTGCAATACGCGAATGGGGCTGGCTGCGCCTGCGCCCTGCACGCCCGCAGCCGGAGGTTTCAGGCAGGCAGGCAGGCAGGCAGGCAGCGGACTGCGGGGGAAGCGAGGACGCGCGGAGAAACTGCCAATCAACCGTGCGTCCCGGTAGCTACTTCCTGTGTTCCGGTTGTTAGCGCAGGTAGATTCCACCACTGGTTGCAGGGGAGGGGGTTACAAAATCTTACTTGCACCAGGTGGCAAACGGCTTAGCTACGCCACCGGCGGGAGCACGATCCAGGAAATCGAGGAGACAAAAGATGGGCGAGGGGGAAAAGCTTTGCCAAGATTTTTGCCTCAACACAACAGTAGTAGCAGCAACAGCAGTTTGCAAAACTTTCACATTGTAACTAAGGCATCTGGAGGCACTGGGGGGAGGGGCAGAACCCAGCAGTGGCACCGCAGCACCATGGGCATTTAGTGGCTTGTGCCCTACCTGGGGAGGGGTTGAGGGGGTGTCCAAAAGGGTTGGGGAGGCCCGCTGCCACTACCGTGGGCCTCCCCGATGCTTAAAATAATCCCGTGGCCAGATCAGAGCTTACTTCCTGTTTCACGTGAAACTAAGTGGTCCCAGACTGTTGTGGAGGTGGCAGTGGGCCTCCCCAAACCTTGTGGACATCCCTTTGACACCGGAGGGACGGCACATGCCACTAAATGCCCGCAGTGCCGCGATTGTTACAGTGCCACCAGGCGGTAATTTCTGCGGCCACTCCCCTTAAGAGGAAATGGCCCTTTTTCGGTCTCCATGGTGGGCTGCCCTCCTGGCTCTCCACCACCACCGCGGCAACAAAACAGGGACTTGGCAACTCTACAGCTTTACCTGTGACGTCGGTAAACGTATGGCCCCGACATGCAGTGTGGCCCAGTGGTCTCACTCATCCCATAAGCTTCATACAAGGGGATGTTCAGACCCAGGAAGAATTGCATAGTCTCTGTAGAAAGAGGGGCAGCTCCGGAGAAGTGCTTCTGACACTGAGAAAATCCCAAGGCATTGCGGATTTTACCAAGCACCAAACGGTCTGCCAACCTCATTCGAAAGGGCTTTAAATCACTAAGGAGGGCAAAAGCAACAAAACACAAAGGAGATTAGAGGAAATTCCAACAGTTCAGACGAAACAGAAAAAATGATGCAGAATTATGGTCCCATAATTCAGCTGCCTATATTTATTTTTAAACCAAGTTACTAGTCCTTATGATGGCAATATTGCGTTCAAAACATTGTGAGTGATGCCTGCTGAATTCTCAAAAGCCAGAGGGGTGGCCAGCAGGCATCCCCCCCCCCACTCCTGACAATCTGCCAGCTGAGGCAACCACTTCAGTCAGCCTCGCAGAAGCTTGGCTAGATCAGGGCCCAGGTATACCATTCAGAAGGTCAGTAGTTGAAGGTAACCCAGACAAGGGTGTAAGCAGCGATGGAATCTGTTAAGCAGGAGCCGGAATGCTGGGCGGGATTTACGGTTGATTGGCAGCCCGTCCGTTCCGTTCCGCCGCCTGCCCGCCCACCGCGCGGGCTGCCCCCGGTTGGTGCACCCCACCACTGCTCGCCCAGGCACCCAGTGCGCCCCCATCCGTTCCCCCTAGTGAGCAGGCGCCCCCGCCCAGCGTTCCGGCTCCTGCTTAACAGATTCCATCACTGGGCGTAAGACCCCATTGGCTCTGGCCAAAAGCCCATCTAGTCCAGCTTCCTGTATCTCACAGTGGCCCACCAGATGCCTCAAGAAGCAAGACAATTGCATCCTAAGAAGACTCCCTTGCACCTGGTATTCTGAGGTAGCCTATTTCTAGAACCAGGAGGTTGCATATAGTCATCATGGCTTGTAACTTGTGATGGACCTTTCTTCTAGAAATCAATCCTTTTTTTAAAGGCATATAGGCCAGACGCCAACACCCTCTCCTGTGGCAAGGAGTTCCACAGATTAACTACCCCCTGGGTAAAGAAATATTTTGTGTCGGTTCTAACCCAGGGTGCAATCCTTGTGGCCGGCACAAGGGACACCGTAAAGCACGTTTGGACCACTCTTGGAGTCAGAGAGGATGGAGCACATCTGTGTGCTGGCCTCTCTGATTCCGAGAGTGGTCCAAACATACTTTATGGTGTGCTGCCCAAACTTTGCTGGCCTAACTGTGTCGGCCTATCTCCAGGATAGGATTGCACCCACAATTGTAGTGGATGCCATTATTTTAGTGGATGTCAAGTATTCTTTTGCAACATGTACCTATTTGAGCCACTCAAATTTCTTTCCAAACTGACCAACATGGCCCAGGAGAGCATTTTCTTCTTCACAAAGCCTGACTGAGAAGAGACGTCTTTGATTTTTTCCATGATTTTCTCCCACACCCGGGGAACTCCCATAAGAGCTGTGGGTGCTGCTTCTTTCAGGACATCAACCAAGCCTCCCTGCGACGACACAAAAGAACGGATCACAAAAGGCAGGTGCATAGCTGAGTCCAAAAACAAAAATACAGCCCTGTCCAGCAAAATACCAGCCCTAAGCCAGTCAGGCCCCTGGTACCCAAATTCCTCAATTGTTGATACTATATGTTGCTGTTCAGTCGCTAAGTCGTGTCCGACTCTTCGCGACCCCATGGACCACAGCACATCAGGCCTCCCTGTCCTCCACTGGCTTCCAGAGTTAGCCCAAATTCATGTGCATTGCTTCAGTGACACTGTCTAACCATCTCATCCTCTGCCGCCCCCTTCTCCTTGTGCCTTCAGTCTTTCCCACCATGAGGGTCTTTTCTAAAGAGTCCTCTCTGCTCATGAGGTGGCCGAAGTATTGGAGCTTCAGCTTCAGGATTTGTCCTTCCAGGGAGCAATCAGGCTTGACTTCCTGGAGGATTGACCGATTGGATCTCCTTGGAGTCCAAGGGACTCTCAAGAGTCTTCTCCAAGACCATAATTTAAAAGATACTGTAAATGTAAACTATTGGAGACCACTGCACTGGCAAAAAATGTCCCTAGCGCAAACGGCTTCTGCCGTTCCACCTTGGACACTCACAAAGACTCTGATTACAGTCCCCAAGGGTCTTCGCAGCAAGTTGATTCCAGGGCCTGCCACCCCAGCATGCCTTGTTCTGTGCAGAAGCAGCTTGTCGAAAAGACCCTTGGGCAGTGATGTCATGCAGGGGGAACGCGGGGGAACTCAGTTCCACTAGTTAAAATTAGGGCTGACTCCGCCCACTTCACTCTCCCTCCCCCCCTCCCAATTCCTCTGCAAAGAGCTTTTCTTCTTGGTTGGCCAGCACTCAGAGGCTTAAAGGGAAAGACTCCAGATTCCTAGCGGGGCAAAGGCAGTGATGTCATTCAGGGGGAACGGACCAGAATGGGCTCCGTGGCTGGTTCCGGGTTCCCGACAAGTGCCAATCAAAAGTGAGTTCCTGTTCCTAAATCATTTGAATGACACCACTGCCCCTGGGGCTGTAATCAGGGTCTTTGTGAGCATCCAGGGCAGAATGACAGAAGCCGGTCACCTGAGGGAAGGGAAGGGTGGATGCTGGATCTGGCCCATGGGCTGGAGTGTGGCGACCCCTGGTCTACTGAACAGATTTTGATAGCGGAAAAACAACATAAGCACAAAAACCTTCAGGGCATCTGGCTCTGCAAAGTAGACTTGCTCTCCCCACTGGATGCCTGTCCAGAGGTCGTATATCTGGGCAGCGATGTGGCTGAGCGGAAGATAACTGACTATTGTCTCCTGCTGGATTTCAGCCGGCTGCATGTCACCTGCTCGGCTGGCATGCGTAGCGGTCCAGGTTATCTGTTCAGAAAAACACAGAGTAGTTGGGGTCTTGGAACGAGTTCATTCTCTATACATTGGACCCTCAATTTAACGGGCCTCGATTCAACAGCCTTTGGAAATCACGGATATTTTCTGCTTGGCTAAAAACCAGTCATTTATGCTTTGCAAATGCACCCTGGGCGATTATGTCCCAGTCAAATGCATCCTAGTATTGGGCAGTTGGGACTGTTCTTTTTAAAATTTGTAATTTATATTAGATGTGCTTTTTTATTTTTGAAAAACAAAGATATGGTAAGGGTTAGAGCTGGGATAAGAGGCTTCAGATCTATAGCATGAGGTTTCTTGCCCGCTTATAACAAGATGCAGATGCCTGTGGGTGCAATCCTAACCTGGAGTTAGGCCAGCACAGTTAGGCCAGCAAAGTTTGGCTGGCATAAGGGCCACCGTAAAGCATATGGACCACTCTCAGAGTCAGGGAGGATGGGGCACGTCTGTGTACTGGCCTCTCTGACTCCGAGAGTGGTCCGAACATACTTTATGGTGTCCCTTGTGCTGGCCAAACTTTGCTGCCTAACAGGTTACGATTGCACTCTGAGAGGCACACAAAAAATTCAACTCAGATGCAAATGTCCAGGCAGGCCAATGACTGGGATGCTTTTGACCAGGACAAAATCACCCTAGTACCATGCCTATCCATTGACATGGGGGGGGGGGGGTTTGGCACCCAGGAGCACACCTCCAGGGGTGTGCTTCCCCGGCAGGTGTAACTCCCCTTCCACATCTACGAAGCACCATTCGCCCCTTCGGAACCGCACCAGCTTCGCACTCCTACTCGGTTGTGGGGGGTGGGGGTGGCCAGCATTGCTGCCCCCCCCCAGCTCAGCACCAGGAGCATTTGCAGCCCTTGCCCCCCTCAGGTCTGCCACTGCATAAATGCATCCAGATTTTACAGATTGCTGAGTTTAAAGGACAACCCCCCCTTCTCCCCCTTAGTCTGTTAAATTGAGAGTTCCCTGTAATACTCTCTGGCTTACAGATGAGACAGGCGCCATCCCTCTGTTGGCTCCCCATTCCCAGAACTGCTTCCATTCTCAGAATCAGTTGTCATTCCATCAGTTCATTCAATGGCTCCAACCAGCCAATGGGGAGAATCTGCAGTGGCTGACTGGTATTGGGGGGGGGGGCGGGCTCCGGGGTTCAGGTTGGTCAAGTAAGCATAGCCCTTGTGTTAGCACCCAGCCTGGTCAACATGCAATATCTCCTCTGCAAACAGGAGTCGGCAATGACCCTAAATAGGCACGACATGAGAATGGGAAGTTTTGTGGCACACAAGACAATAATAGAATGTGTTTTGTTGTTGTCGTTGATGATGAGGATGAGGATGACGACGACACATAAAAACACCAAACACCCCATTTTGATGTTTAAGCTATTTTTCAGAAATTAAAATCTGCTGACCCACCTGGTATACTTTTAAAGCATTTAAAAATTAAGAGAAATGAGAACTCAGAATGAGAACTAGTATACTATCTAGTGAGACAGTATACGTGAAATGATACCATGCCTGCTATACCAACCTAGTATTCTATCACCCACCTAGTATACTTTTAAAGCATTTAACACTAGGAAAAATGAGAACTTGGAATAAGAACTTGGAATAAACACAAATAATGCCATTTTCTGCCTTTTTCATTATTAGTTTTCAAATCACAGAATCTGGGAAAAAAGAAAACCGTTTTTGAACACCTCTAGACATGAGAAAATATTCAGAGGTCAGGTGGGGACAAGCAGGAACATGATGGATCACTTTCAGAACCTAGCAGGTTGGTGTCCCCTGGGCATCTAAATATGCCCTTCTGCGTCATCAGGGTGGATAAGCAGCACCTGGCACAGCTCAGAATTTGATTACAGACAGAAGGGGAATGTCTTTTAATATAGAGGACCTCAGCCCAGACACAGGCAAAGGATGTTTTCCAGGGTGAGGGTGGCATTAAAAATAGCCATCTGCCACAAGCAGACAGAAATAGCTTGACCAGCCAGAATGGAAATGACACCAGGCCTCTTTGAGAACAGAGACAATATGAACATAAAAGAGTTGTCGTTATTGTGACTTAAGCTTCTGTTGGAAACTGATAAGTATGAGTGGTTTTTTTTCAGTGATCTAACACAGAACACTACATAATGAGAATTGCTACTGAAAATGCTACAAAAAAATTAGGTCAAAACGCAAAATAACAGAGCTTTTGCTAATTTTTGACAGAGTTGGATTCAAACTTAGATCAATTTCACAAAAAATAACAGCACTTTTATTTTTGACACAGTTTTGAGGAATCCACAGTTTTCAGTAAGGGATGAGGAGGAGGAGTGGCAGAAACAGGAGGAAGCTTACTTAAACGCATGTTCCTAGTTCACACTGCATGCTGGGGCAACTTTAATGGAATGTGGAAATAGTATGTAGCGGTTTCTTGACGCTCCAAGCAGCAACCAGAACGCAGCTTGGAAATTTTTGAGCAGGTTATTTCGGGCTGGGGTATATGTGCCAGTGATTGCTTGTCTTTGCAGGGCCAGTCACCCTTATTTATTGCACTTTGTACAATTTGCAATAAAAAAATTGAATAAAAACTCTGCAATTTGCTATTTTAATCACCCAATTTGGGGGGGGGGGGGAAATCACCAAAAAAATCCATCCCTATTGATAAGGAACCGGAGATGGAGATGAACATCAATATAGCTGGATCCCTAGACAAATTTGGTGCCTGAGATGAAAAAGTCAAAGGATGCCTTCCCAAGTAACTCATGATTGTGCTCTTATACCAGCGACTGTCAACTGCTGTGTGTTGCAGCTTATTGGTGTGTCGTGAAAGGTTTGCAGGTTTGCCGCAGGAGATTGGAGCACAGCAGTTGAACTCTTCCAGGTTCTGGAGCTCTGTTTCTAGGGCAACTATCTGTGATAACAAATTGTCTATCCCTCATCCTCTTCTGGTCTGCAGACAGCCACCCTAGAAACAGAGCCGCAGAACCCGGGAGCGTCTCCCGGAAGTGACATCGCAAGAGGCAGAGACCATAGAGAAGACCATAGAGGTCAGTGTGCCATGAGAATAAAAAAATGTTGGCAATTGCTGCTTTATACCAATCTCGGGTGCAGTCACATATAGAATCCTATATTCTGGTTTCCTCCTGGCAAAAAGGGAACTGAAGATGTGGCCAGCCTGTCCATGAGGCTGCTTGAGGCAGTTGCACACATTCATTTTAACATGATGAATAAAATATTTTAAGACAAGGTGTTTAAATATTTTCCAAATAATTTCTAAAAAAATATGTACGGTATCAGATTACTCTACTTTCTGCCACTCCTCCTCCTTCCATTCCCTGAATCCAAAAAGCAAGAGAGGGACAGAAGGGTAGGCCAAGGCAGGGGCGTAGCTAATGAAAGTGTAGCCCAGTGCAGGGGGCAAAATGTTGCCCTGGAAGTGACATCACAACAGGAAGTGACATCACAATTGTATTTCCATTTTCTGTTTTTTGGGGGCCACAATTTTTGATAAAGATATTACACTGTGGTTTGTTTCATTGCATTTTGCATTAAATTATCTTTCCAATGATATATATAACATGATGGTATTATTCACACATACCAAGGTTTTCACAGTTTTGGCCACTAGTACCAAGTTCAGCTCGTTGCCCCACTACAGCTTGTTGCCTGATGCAATTGCATCCTCCTGCACTTCTTTAGCTAGGCCCCTGGGCCAGGGCATCGGAGAACAGCCAAATGTTCACCCATACAGAGGCAAGACAAGGAGTTATCCTACCAATTCCTAGCGACCATTTCACCATCAGTCTATAATTTTAAGAACAGTTTCCTATCACATTCTCAAATAATCCACAGACCATCCCATGACCAGACCCACTCTGTAAAAACCAAAGCTAAAACACAGACCTCTGACCTTTTGGGGTAGGTCTACTGATCAGGTTACCTACATTGTCGTGACTCAGCATGGCTCCTTTTGGGTTCCCAGTTGTCCCAGAAGTGTAGATCAGCACGCAACACTGATTCGGCTTTTGGGAGTTAATAATAGCATCGAGTACCTCATCATGTATTTCGTTGCCCAACTCCATTAATTCATTCATCTGCAGATCAAGGGAAAGTAACCTAAGCAAGGCTTCCATTTGAGGCTGTGGGCTCTACCCCCAAAAAAGTCTATGCCACAATATGTCTGTTAGCCTTTACAGTGCCACAGGACTCCTTCTTAGGGCTCAATCCTAACCTGGAGTTAGGCTCTTATTCCCCACCATTTGGGATCACATTTGCAGTCTCACAGGATGTTATCTATAAAAATTAAATAGTCAATACATGCACTTGAAATAAAGCGTTATTTGATCTTAGAGTAGACTACGCATTCTCTGACGGTTTGTCATTAGGCTATATTGGTCCAAATAAGCTGGTTTTCCCGTTTGTCATCTGAACTTCTTGTGGAGGACACTATTCCTCTGGTTACACACTGGGGATTTGTTCTCTCACATGTCAACACTTCACACACCGTCACCCTGGCGGATCAGAGTTGTCCTTTTATGAAGTGTTAATCCTGTTGCTCTCAATTGCCTGGGGTACAATTCTCTTGGCCGGCTTCAGTCTTAATATAAGGTTTCCATCTCCAAAGACACGTAATGCTACAATTCTTAAACATCATTGGCTGGTAGTGGCTGGGCAAGTTCAGAGAGCATGTTACAGAAAGCAGATCCACGGAGATGATGAGGATGATGTTCCATCTCCATGGATTACCTAGTTGTGTCCAGGCCTAAATCACTGTTTTGGTTTTATCGTTTAGGGTCCTTCAATGGTCTGGGAGCCGGAGATCATCAAGGCACCTCTAAGCATATAGGCTGACCTAATTACTAAGAACAATGTTGACGAGCCTTCTCCAAGACCTCTCCATTCAGCTATCCACTACCACCCCTGCCTCCGCCAGCCTCTGCCACTCCTTGACATCTCTCATTCCATAGATTTGAAAAGAAAGAAGGGAACAGAGCAAAAGGGGAAGTGTAACAAAGAGAAGAGTTCTAGCCCACACCACTCTCCTCTCCTCCACACTTCCTGTTCAGAGATAGTGTCAGCAGATGGCCACTGACTGATGGGCCCATGCCCATCAGAGCACTCATCTGGCCAGGCTGACTCCTAGACCCTCAGTACTGGGGGCAGTGGTGCCCCGTGATCCATCTGGGGAAGGGCTGTAGGGAGGCATGGGGATTCCAATATAGACTTCACCCCACGGGCCCCAGTAACCTGGGTGCACCCAGTCGCACATACCGTATACAAGTTAGGCATACGCTTCTCAGGCAAAGAATCCTTGTACATCACAACAGCTTTCAGGTGTGGCAAACGATTCCAGATCTGAATAGCATTTGAGGAAACAAAATATGGTACATGTCATTTCATTGTACTGTATGCTGAAATGCCTGCAAAATAAAGATGAAATTAAAAATTTAAATCTGTTGAGCTTGGAGTGGATAGAATTAAGTCTTCCAGGATCTACTTTTCCATTTTTTTTGGCAGAACCTTGGGAGCTACCACCGCAAAATGGTGGTTTGATCACCCTGTCAATGATAGCATCTCATTGACACAGAATGAGGGCACAATCCTAACCTGCAGTTAAGTTGGCAGTTAGGCCAGCAAAGTTTGGCTGGCACAAGGGACACCATAGTTATGTTTGGACCCCTCTCGGAGTCAGATATGCCAGCATACAGACGTGCACCATTGTCCCTGACAACGAGAGAGGTCCAAATGCACTTTACGGTGGCCCTTGTGATGGCCAAAATTTGCTGGCCTAACTGTGCTGGCCTAACCCCAGCTTAGGATTGTGCCCTGAATTTTCTACTCCCTTTCCATTGCGTCAAAAGAGAAAATTAAGGCCCTTCTAGAACAGTTCTTTGTATTGCTACCCAATTGTGGTTTTTTTTCTCACTTGTAGCCAACATTCCTATGACACAATGGCAAACAGGCCCTCCCACCTTTACCCTGCCTGGACTGAAACATGAATTAAGAGTCGCTTGCTTTCTTTGACATATTTTCTCATCGTAAATTGTATGACAGAGCAAAGCCCAAGAGGAAAGCAAGAATGCCACAGAACGGTCCCTAGGTGGCAGCAGGGAGCTTGAATCCAGTATCTCAGTGCTGTACAGTACTTTTTACCAAAAGTTGTTGGCCTTTTTAACAGACAGTTGGGGGTGCCTGTTCCTAATCGGCTTCCATTGCTGCTCATTGCCCCATTTGAGGATCCTCGTAAGTGTAGGGAATGTTTTTGTTTTTGTTTTTCAATTTTTCCTCAAATTACCCTTGTTATTGTGGGAAAGTGTGTAATGGAGACATCGATAATAAGGGCTTCCCATATTTCTAAATAAAGCAAGGATCACAGAGGCATAGACCTTCCACCCTCTCTCCTCCAAAGTCAATTCAACCAATGCCCATGGAACTTCTCACCACACTGGGAAGAGATGACATAATTTCTGGAACTCATTGCCACAAGAGGCGGTGACGGCCATAAGCTGAGATGGCTTTTAAAATCAGCCTTATGGATGGGATGGCTCTACCTAGTGTGGAAACAACCACGCTCAGTTTGGTTTCGTCCTGATTCTCCAGATGAAGCCCTCTTGCTAAACTGGGCTTTGTTTGTACAACCTGAGGTCTCCATATAAGTCAGGAGATAGCCTTGTGGCTGTGGTATGGCTGGCCCATTCATAGGGCAATTAAAGCTGCCGCCTCAGGCAGCAGGTTGGTGGAGGGAGCCCACCTCTATCCACTCACTGCTCCTCCTCCTCTTCCTCCCACTCCCTGGACTGGAAAAGGAAGAGATGGATGAAGTGGAAAAGGAGTGGCAAAATTTGGCTTCCCTCTCAGGCATCAGGAAATCTTGGTGTGACCCTGAGCTGAGGGAATTTAGACCATAACACAGTGGTTCTCAAACTTTTTTCACTGGGACCCACTCTTTAGAAAGGCACTCATGTCAAGACCCACTGGAAGTGATGTGATTAACCTGGAAGTTATCTCATAGCCAGGAGTGACATCATGAAGCAGGAAGTGCCGTCATTGTGACATAATACAATGACATTCCTAAATGCAAACTGGCATTCTTGGACTGAAGCAATTGCACCACCATGAAACATCCTTGACAAAGAGCAAGATGAGGTCAAAATATGATGTAAAAGCACTGAAATAAACTTAATTTTTAAAACCCTCACTTGAAAATTCAAACTGTTAGCACTCACAAAAGGAATATAGCAAGGTCTACAGCTTCCAAGATGGCTGCTCCCAGCTTTCCATGACCCACATGACACCAGGTCGCGACCCACCAAGTGGGTCTTGACCCACAGTTTGAGAAACTTGACCATAACACAACTTCTTCCAACAAGAAATATTGTGTTCCTTCAAGAAGAAGGATTCCTTTGCCCCAGGTTTCCTTGGCCATGACAAGCAAGTTTAAATTTACAGTGCTTAACTATCCTTCAGTAGCTACTAGGTATCCCCAAAGCTGTTGCTGAGAAGCCACAAGCAGAGAGGCTGGTGCCAACATATTCTGCTTGTTGTCTTCCCAGAGGAATCTGGTTGACCACTGTGGGAAACAGGACATTGGCTTTGGACACTGGCCTCGGGCTTGATTTTACAGAGCTCCCTTGCCAGTTCAGTGCTTTGAACAAGACCAGTCTCATACCTGTGTTATTTTGTCCAGTTGTTTCTGATTTTCCACCACAATGATATTAGCTCTGCAGTCGTGAGCAATATAGTGGCAGGCCTCAGGAGAAGAGGTTGTGTAGATCCCTGTCATAATTCCTCTGGGGGGGAAAAACACCTTTTTGTGTGAAAATGCAAGCAGCCCATCATGTTTGTGTTAAACCATTACCTTGACCAAGACATGTACTAAGTCGTTTCAGGTTATTCATTGACAAGTATAACAATGACAGGCTATGGCCAAGATTTGGCTGGTTGCTTAGAATCAATACTGAAGGTCAGCTGACCTTAGTTGGGACTAAATTGGCCAGAGGCAGATCTAAGGGAGGGCAAAGCTCTATGTTTTGCAAGAAGCCTTACCTTGCAGTGGAAATCACTCCTTTCCTGCACCGTTTTAGCCAATCCTCACAGGGAAATAAAAAGCAACATCTTGGCGTTTCTTACTGGCTACAGCAGCAAGGGAGAGGAGGGATTTACATGACAGGGTAAGGCTTACCCTGCAACACTTAGAGCATACCCTGCAACACTTAGAGCTTTTCCCTCCCTTAGATCTGCCTCTGAAATTGGCACCAGGGTTCACCATGGTCCTGATCTGAACTTCAGCCTCAGTGTAAAAAGGATGTTTGGAGATCTGGCTGCAGATCTCCAAATTAAGTCTAGTTTCACCCTCAGTGACTATCAGAAGTTCCATATTAGGAAAAGACAGAGCTGGCCCAAGACATCCAAGCTCTTAAGGAGGTGCACCAAATGTCCCTTCTTTACCCAGCAGCTTAGCCAATAGCAGTCAGGGACTGTTCTGCCTGCTCTGCTCCTCTGTGACATCAGAGCAGCTCAGCCAATCACTGCCACAGGCTTTATCATCAACATTATAAAATCCCATACAGTGCAAGCCTATGCATGTCTCCTCAGAAATAAGTCCCACCGAGTTACTTGCTTACAGCCCAATCCACTACAATATGTTTACATAAGAGAGCAAATGCTGGCGCAGAAGCAGGCACTGATGACAAGAGAATACAGAATTGCATGCTTTATCACCCCCAAATTTCAGGAAAGGGTGAGTCCAACTAGAAACAACGGAAGAGCATCTCCTTCAAAACTTACCCAGCAAAAACAGCTCCAACCGCTGATATGAACCATTCCTCAGAATTGAACCCAAGAATCGCTACACTGTGGAATTGTTCTAGGCCAAGCTTTGGGAAAGAATAAAATGCAATAAACATCCAATGGTTTTCAAAATAAATGTCAGGCTGAATACAAATGTATATTTAAGGGAATGGGTACCATTTTTTTCTATTGTGGTTTGAGCTTCGCTTCCCTTACCTGTAGCCTCCCTCCCTCCCTCTCCCTCTCTCTCTCTCTCCTGCCACCCACCACCTGGCTTCATGAAGGCTTTCTGCTTTTTTGCCTACTCAAACTGTTCTGAAAGAGCCAGATAGTTGATCACTTGCAAGTCAATCACTTGCAAGCTGAAGAAAGTTTACCCAGGACCAGGTAGCACATACAACCCTGTTCCTTTTTATGAGGCCAGCTGAGGGTGCAATCCTAACCAGCTTTCCAGCACCGGAGTAAGTGCAATGCAGCTACGTTGTTTAGGGTTGCACCCTGAGAAGGCTTACCTCATGTGGCAGGTAAATGATGGGGGCAGGCGCCATTACCAACCTTCTTCATCCTTATCCCTCACCACTGCTTCTATGAAACTTCCTGCTTCCCTTCCTGCCCTCGCTGAATTTTTAAGAGGAGGACTAGAACAGAGCATTGGTTCTCAAACGTTTTAGACCAGGACCCACTTTTTAGAATGGCACCCACTGGAAGTAATGTCATGGCCAGAAGTGACGTCATCAAGCAAGGAGTGACAAAATAAAATGACTCTCCTAGAGTGCAAACTGGCATTCTTGGACTGCAGCAATTGCACAAACAGAAAGCAAGATTAGGACAAAATATGATGTAAAAGCACTGAACTAAAAATAAAATTTAAAAAACCCTCACTTGAAAATTCAAACTCTTAACATTCACAAAAGGAATAGAGCAAGAGTAAAGTCTACAGCTTCCAAGATGGCTCCAAGCTTTCTGCAACCCACCTGACATCAGGTCCTGACCCACAGTTTGAGAAACACTGGAATAAACAGAGGACTAGGAAATAGAAGACACTCTAGCCAGTCTCTCTCTCCTCCTCCACACTTCCTCTCTTGCTCTATTCCCCTTTTCAAATACGGGGATCAGGAGCATCTGCAGCCAATGGCGGCACGTCACCACATAAGGATTGGCACATTTTGGATTGTTGACCCCACGTACTAAACATTTACCTTCAAGAAACCTTTGGCAGCTTTCCGAGAAAGATGGTAATACTCCTCAAAAGTGATTTTTTCCCATTTGCCATTCTTTTTGCTGGCCATGGCATGGAGAGACCCATATTTCTCTAGTGATTCTTGGAACATTTGATGAACGGTTCTGGGGGGGTTGCGAGCACGTGGGATCCACTCTGAGCTTGACCAGCCCACTGACAGAGGTGGTCCACAGAGGGGCTGGAAAGCAAGAGATGACTATCATGCAACTTCAAAGGCCAGCCCAATACCAACCGATGCCCCAGGCAAAGAGCGACTCAAGTGCCCCAATCCAGTTCTTCAGCTTTTGAATCACTCTTGCTTTATGTCCTTGGCACAACTTTTATGCACCTTCTGCACACACATAAAACAGATGCTGTAATCTGCATGCATACAAAACGAGCCATTCTATAGATAAGCAAAGAAAAAATAAATATATTTTAGCTCTGGTCAACTCACATCAAAGTTGTCAAAGTTATGAAAGTCTAATCATATCATATCAAAGTTGTTTTTTTATTTCCAATTTAAGAATAGCTAGAATGCCCAGTGTTGCCCGGCAGACTCTAGGTGGTTGCCTGGTGTGCTTGCTATTAACGTTCAGCCCTGACCACATCTCTATGTCATCTACACTGGCAAACCACACTAGGAAAACAAAAGAAAACAAAGCAAAAGATTCCCTGATTTACTTAGGGCACAATCCTAACCAACTTTCCAGCCCTGTCGTAGCTGTGCCAATGGGGCGTGTGCTGCATCCTGCAGTTGGGGGGCAGTCACGGAGGCCTCCTCAAGGTAAGGGAATGTTTGTTCCCTGATCTGAGAGCTGCATTGCCCTTACGCTGGTGCTGGGAAGTTGGTTAGGATTGCACCCGCACGCTTCAAAGCACGTTCGTACGCCGGCCTCCCTGACTCCGAGAGTGTTTCGAACATGCTTTACAGTATGCTTGCTGGATTCCTGGCTTGTGCTGGCCTAACTCCAGGTTAGGATTGTGCCCTGAATCACATGACCAGGGTGGTTGAAAGAGGAACAGCAGAAGCAGGTGGAGCGAGGGAGGAAGACATATAATTCTGGGCAGCCAGAATGGGTCACAGGGAAACAGTGGACAGGGTTCGGCTCCGGGATACGGAACTTGTCTCTGAAACAGCCCCAATAAGCTGGAATCATTCAGAAGTGTGATGGGGGGAGAAAGAGCATTTGCCAGGCTGACTGGAATTCATTGTGCCCTCAGCTATGAGAACTGAGGCAAAGGTCATTTTGCAAGCATCGAGGAGGGGAAAAAGCAAGTCCCCCTAAAGAAAGACTGACTGTTTAAATTCTGCAATCAAGCCATTCAAGACCAAGGGCACTTTCTTTCTTTCTTTCTTTCTTTCTTTCTTTCTTTCTTTCTTTCTTTCTTTCT
>JAJKFI010000020.1:9672305-9728307 GCA_029204185.1 Lerista edwardsae | reverse complement strand
TCTTTCTTTCTTTCTTTCTTTCTTTCTTTCTTTCTTTCTTTCTTTCTCTTTCTTAGTAAAAGGGATCAAAATGACAAAACCAGAGTTCCCCTGGATCGGTGGTCTTCAACCTTTACCGTGCCGCAACCCCAAGAAATAAAGGAAGTGTTGCCGCTGAACCAAAGTGCAGCCATCTTGAGACTTCTGTTTAAAGTCTCTTGTCTAATGCTGCTGAGGTATGTAACTGGTTTCTCATTCTTTGCTCTCATTGTTCTCAATTTGCCCCCGTGTAAACTTTCAGTGTTGCTAATTCTCACAATAGATAGAGAACTGGTTCAGGCTAGCAAAGCCTTTTCAGAATAGTCACAGCACATTCTCAGGGCCCAATTAGCTCAGAGCATCTCGTGTCCCAGCCCCGGTGATGTAATTTTCCACCAAGCAGGAACTTGGGGGAGGAGGGGTGGGGGATATAAAAATGCTTGTAATGTATATTTTTTTGTCTTTTTCCCTGCCTTTCAAGGGAAACTGACCCGCCTGCACAGGTGTAATAAACATGATCCTCATACTCGTTTGGTTGTTTGCCTTTTAAATGCAATCCCCATGATAGAAATTATTCTAGGCTGATTTTCGGCAACAGAAGGAAGGAAGTATAAGGCTGGGGTCTCATTGTTGATTCTGCTCCCACTCTCAGAACCCAAACCACTCACCCGCTCCACTGCCCACCCACCCACTTCGTTCTACCCTCCCATTACACCAGTGGTCAGGGAACGGGTAAATTACCCCAAATGGGGTAAAAATGAAATTCCTGGGGGTAATGGACAGCTAGGAGTATGCCCCACCCCCTTTACCCTCACCCTTCCTTCATGACCAACGTTCTCTCTTCTGACCAATGGGAAGTTACTCTCATGCTTGATGGATTTCCCTTCCTTCCAATAGGAGATTAGAAGCGGCAAGGTACTTGGCCCCCAATAGGCAGCATTCCCCTCCCTTCCCAGGCGGCGAAGAAGGCCGTGGTTATTGATCCCGCTGCTGGCAGAGGGAGAAGGAAGCAACAGCAGAGAAAATGGCGGCCGTGGCTGCAACTGCGGCAGTGCCGGGTGATGGGGGAGCCGGCGAGGCCAAGCCTATTCCAGGCAGCGAGGCCGGCGCAGACCCACTCCCGGCTGGCACTCAGGCAGCCGTGGAGTCCGCAGTGCTTGACGCCAGGGAAGAGCCCGAACCCGCTCTGGGTGGGGAGGCTGAGGAGCTGCCGCCGTCGCCATCACCCAGGAGCCCGGCAGGGACGCGAGACGTGCAGGCGGCTCTGGTGAGAGGCTGAGGTGTGTGTGTGCCTGTGCCCGCAGGTGCGCACGTGTGTGTGTGTATGTGTGTGTTGAGAGGACTTCTGTGGACATGCCTCTTTGCTTGTGAGCAGCTAGGGCTCTCCCTGGGCTTGCCTTGTCTTGCTGTCCCAAGGAGTGGGGCGGGCGGGTGAGCGAGTGGGGGGAGGGCTGGGGTGTCTGCGCAAGGAGTCAGGGACACAAAGAGAGGAGGGAGGCAACGAGGCAAGGCGAACAGAAGACAACAAAATCAGAACTGCTGTTGCTGGCCTAAGAGAGAGAGAGAGAGAGAGAGAGAGCCAGCCAGCCAGCCAGCCAGCCAGCCCCAATCTGAATTCATTATAGAGAGAAATCCCAAGTCCAAGCACCTAAACCTGTTGTCAAAAAGGTAAGCTAGTTGTAACCCAGAAGGGTTGAATTCTATTCTCTCAAGGTCTGCAGGTGTACCCAAACTCTTTACAACTTCATATTTACATAGCATTAATTAAGCTCATTAATTAATCAAATAAAAAGCAATGGGTTCCAATATGTAATTTTTTTTCTTTTGTTCTGGCAGGGGAGGGGGGTAACGTCAAGGGGGTAACGTCGGTGTATCTAAATATATTTTGGGGTAAAAGGTAAAAGGTAAAGTTCCCTGACCCCTGCATTACACAATACGCCAAACAGAAGCGGATCTACAGGGAGGGCAAAGCTCTAAGTGTTGCAAGGTTACCCTGTCATGTAAATCCCACCTCTCCCTTGCTGCTGTAGCCAGTAGGCAACGCCATGATGTTGCTTTTCCCTGTGAGGATTGGCTAAAACAGTGCAGGAGAGGACTGATTTCCACTGCAAGGTAAGGCTTCTTGCAAAACTTAGAGATTTGCCCTCCCTTAGATCTGCCACTGACGCCAAAATGCCATGTAATTTAGACCTGCCGTTGCACAAAGCAAGGAGGCTGATTTGGAAAGTGGCTCACACACGCCTCCTTGGCGTTTGCAAAAATGCAGGGCAGGGCAGCTGCAAAGAAAATGAACACAGCAGGCAGAGTAGAGCTTTCAGCAATGCATGAGGTCCTCCAGGAGGTGGAATGAAGGGTAGGCTCCTATAAATTGCCACGACCCCATAAATGAGGCTTTGCAACCTTATTGGGATCACGACTCCGGTTGGTTACTGCTATCATTACGCTATCTTCCCATGGAGCCCCAACAGGACCGGCCCATCCATAAGGCCAACTGAAGTGGCCGTCTCAGGCAGCAGATTAATGCGGGAGGTGTGTGTCCTCAGTTCACCTACTTGCCTCCACTGCCCTTCCTTCTCCTTTCACTCCCTGAATTGGAAAAGGGAAAGGCGGAGGAAGAGGAAACGTGGAGGGGAGGGGAGTGCCGAGCTAGAGAAGCGGTTCTCAAGCATTTTAGCTCCAGGACCCACTTTATAAGATGACAACCATAAACCCACCAGACTGTAAATGAGAACTGGGATTCACCAGAAGTGATGTCATAGCCAGAAGTGCCATCATTGTGATGCCAGAGCCTGTTGCTTTCCTGAGAATGCAGTAATAAGCTGGGCTATTTCACAGCCATTTTCCAATAGCAAAGTGAATCAGAAAGGAAAAAATCTATTTACAACCGTTAACACAAGCAAAACAACCATACAGCCCTCCCTCTTTCCAGCATCCCATATTTTCAATGTGACTGCTCTAGGTGCTTTGCGACCCACCTGAAATTGGCTCACGACCCACTGGTGGATTCCGACCCATAGTTTGGGAATCGCTAGAGTATTGGAGAGTGGGAAAAACATATGGGTCTGACAACTGTATTAGTTCTAGGGTTGCCATATGCTGGGAGAGTTTTTGTAATGTTAAGAGCTGCAGAGATGGAAGAACTTCTCCAGGGGAGAGTTCTTCCCATCACCACACCACAAACAGTAAATGCAGTGTCACAGTAAGACTGAGTCCTGGGTTCAAGTTCCATTCAGCCATGAAGCTCCCTGTTGTAATGATAAAATTGGGGAATGGGAAGAACTTTAAACATTGCCCTTAGATTCTGGAAGAAAGGATCTAATAAAAAATACTAGTCATGTTTATGTAGAAGTAATTCCCACTGAGTTCAGTGGAACATAATTCAAGTAAAGCGTGCACAGGTTTGCAACCTTAAAAGTGCAGGCAATCTCTTCCTAGTCTTAAACTAAGGCTGCAGTGCTCTACATACCTCAGAGTAAATCCCATTGAACAAAATGGGATTTAATTCTAAGTAAATATGCACTGTTATGCATGCATGAGATTTCCCTGTTAAGCATGCATGAAATTGTACTGTCAAGAGTAACAGAGGCGACTTTTCCCTATTTTGGTCCATGATCATGTCAAGGAATCGTTCGGGGAAAAAAATCAGCCAGCTCTTGATATCTCCAGAATAAAGCAGTTTTTGTGGGAACTGAGAATGGCTTTTCTGTTGCTAACGATTTGCATGCAAGATTTTGATGGAGCATTGCCATCTTCCTGTGGCAATATAATCCTGCCACAGGATTATTCATTCCTCTTTTGTCCTGCGGCAAAATAATCCTGCTGCTAAACACAGAAACTGTTAAAAAAAAAAAAAAAAAAAGCAGAGAGTTCTCCATTTAGGATCAGGGCTGGTTCACACATGAGAGTTCATCACTCAGTCACTGCAGCTTCACACAGAACTGCATGTGTGGATGAGTCATCAGAGATAGAGCCAGATAGGCCATTCCTGAGGATGCCTGAAGCCAGCCCATGTATTTTCCTGCTGTTGGGCCATTAACAGTAGACCTATGGTATGAAACTAGCAGGCTACACAAAGCATGGGGACCAAAAACTGAGAGCTGGGCCGGCCCCTCCAGAAGGCTGGCTGAGTCAACTGCCTCAGGCAATGGATTGGCAGGGATTCATGCCCATCTGCTACCACTCCTCCTGCTCCTTCTGGCCCGGGAAAGGGGGAGGATATCTATGTCCCTCCCCAATTGTCTCCACTGGGAGGAACAGAGGCTGGCACATGACCTGGTTAAGGGTAGAGGCTGCATTTTGGCACCCTGCTACATGTGCCAGGAGGTTTAGGGCTGAAGAAATTGCTTTTTTTGGGGGGGGGGGCATCGCATCCAGCCTGGAGGTCTTACATTTGACACTCTTGGACTAGATCGTTGGAGACACTCTAGCTCACAACACTCTTCTGCTCTTTACTTCCTCCTCTCTCTTTTTGAATCCCCTCTTTCTTTGGAATCCACAGGAAGAGGAGGAACGGCGGGTGCAATAGCCAGTGTGGTTCCAAATGGACTGAGGAATATCTGGCATGCTGCTTTAGCCACCATGAAGTCCTAGGCTAGCCCTCAGAGACAGGCCCATCCGCATTCTGCAGACTGCACAAACAGTTCAATGCTATGCAAATTCTGTCACTTATTTACCTGAGGGATCTTCTTGACCCGTTCCAGAATGTTTCAGGATGTCCTGGGCTCCTGATGAGTTTCTGGGGACAGGGAGGAAAAAAGGCAGTCATTAAAAAAGACCACAGGACATTGCCATATAGCAATGGTTCTCAAACCTAGGGACACAACCCAAACAAGGGTCGCAAGAAGGTTGCAAAGAGGCTTGCAAGATCTCAGCACACACTCACCCCCTGAGCTCCAGGCATCCAGGAACCAGGGCAAGACATCTCACAGCTGCAGCAAAGTTGCAAGCCTGTAAACCAAGCCTCCTTCCTTGCGATTGCAGCGCCCGGTGCTCAACCCGCTGTGCTCCCCAGGCAAAATGCCTTGCATGGTTTTCTGGCCAGTGCGCGCCGGAAGGTGTGCGAGAGAGTGACATTTCCTTCCTCCTGCTGGCAAGTTGGAGCAAGCCAGAGGCTCGCAAGGTTCCAGCACGCATGCCCTCCCTGAGCTCCCGACATCCAGGAACCAGTGCTAGACCTCTCATGGCTGGAGCAAGTGGCTGTCCTGCAAGCAAAGCTTCCTTCCTTGTGATCCCAGCTTGCACTCAACCTGCTGTACTTTCCAGGTGAAAGGGCTTGTGTGGGTTTCTGGGCGGTGCATGCTAGAAAGAGATAGAGAGAGAAGCACACTCTCTTCCTCCTGCTGGCAAGCCAGAGCAAGCCAGAGGGTTGCAAAATCTAAGCATGCCTTTGCCTACCTGAGCACTTTTTACAGCTGGAGCACAGTTGCAAGCCCACAAGTGAAGCCTCCTTCCTTGCAATCCCAGCGTCCACTCAAGCTGCTGTGTTCCCGGCGCTCGTGAAATGCCTTGCATGGGATCCTGCCTGGTGGGTGCTAGGATGGCAGGAGGGAAGTTCTGCTTTTAGGTTTGCAACTTTGTTTGCAGCTTTGTCACATTGGGCTGCCTTGCCTGGGTTCCTGGTCACTGGAAGTGCAGGGCGGGGGCGTGTGTGCTGAGATTGCAGGAGGGAGGCTTTGTTCTTGCAAGCCTCTTGCCTAATCAGGCATGCCAAGAAGAGGAGGAGGAGGGGTGCGTGCCCGCCCCTCTCTATTTGAGCATCGGCTTGCCCACATGCAGCACTGGGCAGTTGTCCTAGTTACCCTCAGTGCTTGCAAACAGCCCCGTTTGGGCAACACGTCTGGGCTTCTCCTGCCTGGAAAATCCCTTTCTCGTAAGACCCGCCTATTGAAAGACCAATTGCAAGAGGAGCAAGGCAAGGAAACCACATTGAAAGGGAGACAGGTCACTAGCATTTCCATTTAATTAAAAAAAATGTCCAAATGCAGATCAAAGCGCGGAGTCACTCAGAATATCTGATCCTAGTGTCCTCTGTGTTCACAAGCCCTCGCCATTGAATCTATGAAGGAAATACATTGATACAGCCAGTGATGTCATGCAGGGGGAACGCGGGGGAACTCAGTTCCACTAGTTAAAATTAGGGCTGACTCCGCCCACTTCACTCTCCCTCCTCCCCCCTCCCGATTCCTCTGCAAAGAGCTTTTCTTCTTGGTTGGCCGGCACTCAGAGGGTTAAAGGGAGCGACTCCGGATTCCTAGGGGGGCGAAGGGGGAAGGGCTGCAGTGGGGAAGTCCCACTGACACATGCCAATCAAAAGTGAGTTCCTGTTCTTAAATCATTTAGATCAGGGGGTGGCCCTGCCCATGCAGTTAGATAGGAACGAAGTGAGACCAGAGAGGGCGGGCTTAGCAGCCATGTTTTTATACTCAAAATGCTGATTCCAAGCATTTCAGATTGCTTTGCGCGTAGTGTTTAGGACTGAATTGTTTACTCCTGAAGTAAAAACTTACCAAAATAACAACGTGTGATCGTGGAGAAACATCATTGGTAACCTAATTACGAGTTAATATGCAATTCCAAGGTTTAATTCCGCATAATTAGTCAGCCATATTGTTAGACCCATGGAGTTGCGTCGGCCATATTGTTAGACCAGACCATGGGACCAGACCCATTGCGTCGGCCATATTGTTAGACCATACCGGAAGTTTCAAGAATATGACATCATTTCTTCTCCATGTTTATTATAACTCCATGATTTAGATGACACCACTGGATACAGCCAAGAAGGTTTAATAGCAGGAGACGGCATCCCTTAATGCGCTAATGCTCATGAGGTGAAGCCAGTGGGCGGGCTTAGCCGCCATGTTAGGCTACTCAAAACAATCCTCATTCCAAGCATTTCAGATTGCTTTGCTTGCACTGTTTAGGATTTAATAGTTTATTCCTTAAATAAATACTTATGAAAATAAAAACATGTGATCATGTAGACACATTATTGGTAAACGTATTATGATTTATATGCAATTACAAGGTTAAATTCCTCATAATAATATTACTGAACATACTTGCTGTCTATTTAAACTCAGATTGCACTATTTTGACAGACTTGATTGAAATCTACACAAGCAAAAATAAAACGGTCATGCCCCATAAAAAAAATTCTGTTAATGTTCAGAATTTCATAAATATTACAGTAGAAAATGAAAGGCAGAAAAATAAAGTGTGAACACACAGGCATGATTAAAGAGGTTGATACACTGTGTTCAATTAAACATACACTCTTCAATTAAAGAGGTTGATACAGAGGTTTACGCACGTGCAGGGAGATTTTCATTCGTGAATTCGCGGCAATCCTCCTTGGCGGCAATGATCTGACTGAGTCAACAAATATGGCCGCAGGTGGCCGGATGTGGCTTCAAGAAAATGACGTCATGCCGTCTCCTGCTATTAAACCTTCTTGGATACAGCACACAGCCATGGAGCTGATTGGCTCACTGCCCCGCGGCATGCTGGTCGACTGCCGCCCAGGAAGTGATCAGCCTAATTATTTCCATTCTAACTGATTGCAATGACTGTGAGGGTCGTTGAAAAACCTAATATTGCAGAAAATCAGCCTAGAATAGTTTTTATTGCGGAGAATGCATTTTAAAAGGCAAACAACCAAACGAGAGTATGAGGATCATGTTTATTACACCTGCGCAGGCGGGTCAGTCTCCCTTGAAAGGCAGGGGAAAAGACAAAAATATATATATTACAAGCACTTTTATACCTCCCCCTCCTCTTCCTGCTTGGTGGAAAATTACAACAGGGGCTGGTGCATGAGGAGCTCTAAGTTGATTGGGCTTTGAGAATATGCTGTGACCATTTTGATAAGGGAGGAGGCTCTGCTATGCTAGCTTGAACCAGTTTTCTATCTATGCTGAGAATTAGCAACACTGGATAGAGAAAGTCACACGGGGTCAATTCAGTGAGAACAAAGAAAGCAAAGATGGAAAACAGTTACATATTTCCGCAGCTTTAGACAAGAGACTTTAAACAAAAGTCTTAAGATGGCTGCACTTTGGTTCAGCGGCAACACTATGAAGAACACACCCACCCTGCATAAATTCTCAGCACAATTCAATCAATCAGTCAATTGTGCATTGCTTGGAGCTCGGCCGGCTGCTTCTGTGGATGGCCTTGCTCCAAACGGCTCTGCTGCAAGCAAGGGGAGCAGGACTCCGGTGACTGGATCGCCACGGCAGAGGCAGCATTGCCATCTCAGAAGGGAGCCACCCTAGGTCCTATGACACACACACACACACTGAGCTATGCAACTGATAGGACATTTGAGTTTGGTTCATCCAAAGGTGCAAAAGCTTCATAATACTGGGAGAGGAACTGGTAAAGCCAGCAGTGTAGCAATGATGAAAAGTGTTTGTGGGATAGATGCTGCCAAGAAGCAGGAGCATAACTGGTGGCGTGCAGGGGGTGGAAACCGCACCAGGTGACACCATGGGGGGTGACATCAAAACTCCCATTTAAAAACAAATATGTGAAGTGATGGGATCGCAGCATTCCAGTCTGGTGTCCATTGCCTGTCACCAGGAAAAATTCTTGGACGAATGAGTCATTGAATTAACACTTGGTGTTTTTTTTTTCTACAGGAGAAGAAGCATGCATTGGCTGGCTGCTTTGGAGAGGTTGCTTGGCTGGGAAAGTTGGCTTATTTGGCCAGCATCTTCAGGCAATTGAATGAACTGAATACAGTCATGCAGGGTCAAAATTAAGCCGTTTGCGGATATTGATGGGGAAAAAATCACTTCAAGGAAAAAAGTGGCTAAAGGCAAAATGGCTGCTTTCTTGGACCCAAGTGCTGTTCTAGAAGTAGTCCTCATAAATAACACAGTGATATTCAGGGTGCAATCCTAATCTGGAATTTGGCCAGCACAAGTCCTTGTGCCAGCCCAGTGGTGTTGCAAACACGCTATAAATCGTTTGCAACCCACTCAGAATAAGGGAGCCTCCCTGACTCCAACAGTGGTCCAAACACGCTTTACAGTGTATTTGCAACAGTCCTGGGCCAGCACAAGTGACTTGTGCCAGCCTAACTCCAGGTTAGGATTGCGCCCTCAATCTACTTTTGAAGATCGTTTGAAGAAGCTCCAGGAAGAAATGGACAGGTATATGCAGGAAAATTTTGACATCGTGCAAAGTAGCTGGGTGAGGAATGTATTCAGCGTGATTATGAATGAAGTTGTGGAAGAAATCCCAGGATTTCCAGAAGAACTGACAGATCTCCAGGGAAGTCAAGGGCAGAATTTTTTTAAGCCTTCCATATTCAAAATTTTGGACCAGCTCATGGGCAAACCCATTCTGGCCCAGCAGTTTCCAAAGTGGCTTAAAAGGACAGCTCCATGCAGAGTGCATTATGGTAGCCTATTCAAGATGTCACCAGGCATTGTGAGAGAGGGGCTATAGCTCAGTAGTCAAGCACCAGCTTTGTAATCTCTAGAGCAGGACACAGAAAAAGACCCTACCTGGGAGAAGCTCCTGCCTGGCAGTGGGAACAAGATCAATGATGGGACGTGGCAGATTCATGAATGAATGGGAGTGGCCAGCAGTCAAGCATGAACAAACTCACCTGCTCCTGAAAAGAAAAGAAGCAGCCTTGTGGACCCAGTTTGGTTGGTTTGGTTTTTGTTCTTCTAGGTAGTGAGGTTAGATTTAAAAGATTTGTCTGCTGCCTAAATGCTGCCAAGGCATTCAAAGCCGCTTAACAGAATTCCATATCACAAAAACAGCCCATTGTTTAAAAATAAATGCACGGCAGACAGAATAAAAGCAGCTTATTGGTTTAAAACTGGGTTGGGACCCACCAATGTGGCGGCTCAATTTTTGGTGGTTCGTGAAACTGACCAGCTGATACGTGACAAAGAAAGTGTACGGAGTCCAGTGAAAACCGAAACAGAGCAGCATGTGCGTATTTACTTGTGAGCAGGCGAACATGCCTGAGGGCGCAATCCTAACCTGGAGTTAGGCTGGCACAGTTAGGCCAGCAAAGTTTGGCTGGCACAAGGAACACCATAAAGTATGTTTGGAGCACTCTCTGAGTCAGAGAGGCCAGCACACAGACGTGAACCATCCTCCCTTTGTTGTTTTAAAAAGCGGATCCCGGTGCTAGAATGTTTGGATACAGCTGGTTTAAAACCACTCTACAAACACAATAGATAAAAACAGGGATTAACTTACTTGGAAGTTTATAACCATCAACAGATGGCTGATGACTCAGAACACACTGAGTGGGCAAGGATGGAGACAAACCATCAAAATCAATATGGTAAGCAAAATCAATATGGGAATCTTTGGGAAGGAACACCATCACAGCACCAGAAGTGTGGGTACAGGGGTGGATCTCAATCAGGACTGGCTCCTTCATGAGGCTGACAGAGAGGGTTGCCCTGGGCAAGAGATTGGTGGGGACACCCACCGCTATCCACCCATCTCCCCCCCCACCTCCTCTCACATTCTAGATTCAAAAAAGAAGGGGAGAAGAGAGGAAGAGGAAGTCTTACAAAGGGGTCGGCTAGAATAACTGGGATGCTCAAGTCCACTCTGTTCCCCTCCATATTTCCATTTCTGCACCATTCCCTCTTACTTGTCAAATCCAGAGGGGGGAAATATGAGTAGAGCCAACTGGTGCACCTTTCAATGGGGTGGTGGCATTTGGCATGGCACCACCGATGTCCAGGAAGGTTTTGGGCATCCCTGACCCATGTGAAATGTTGCAGTCCTATCCACACTTACCTGGGAGTAAGCTCCATTGACTATAATGGGACTAAAAGCACAATCCTAACCTGGAGTTAGGCCAGCAAGGTTTGGAGTTAGGCCTGGAGTTGGGCCAGCAAAGTATGTTTGGACCACTCTTGGAGTCAGAGAGGCCAGCACACAGACGTGCACCATCCTCTTTGACTCCGAGAGTGCTCCAAACGCACTTTACGGTAGCCCTTGTGCCGGCCAAACTTTGCTGGCCTAACTGTGCCAGCCTAACTCCAGGTTATTTCAGAGTATGCATAGGATTGGGCTCTAAGGCACCAGCACTGAAATCATGAAAACTTTTTGAAAATATAAAAAAGCTTCTATAAAATACCAACAAATCCATCATTAGAACAAAGAATAATAAAGTCGGCTATTTTTTTTCTTTAAAAATCACCACTGAAATTACTGCTGTGGCAGTACAAATTGATCAGGAACAGATCGTCAGTGCTTTATGTAGGAAATGTCCCCTTTTTGTACATAGACTTGTAACTTGGAAGAAAGTCGTATTGGAAGGACACCAGCAGAGCAACAGTTCTGCACTTGTTCCTTTATTAACAGATCTGTACTTGTTCCTCGTCTTCCTGTACTTGACATGAGATTGTTTGATCGTCTCTGCAGCTCCACCCCTTACATTAACTGGTAAATCACATCATAACCCAAGAGAACATGACCAGTATATTAGAAGGGATTCAAAATTGAATTTAAAAGAGAACAGAACCGACAATGGGTGCAAGTAGCCCTTTTTTGAGAATAAGGGCCCAATCCTATCCAACTTTCCAAAGCCGCAATGCAGCCCTGAGTTAAAGCAGAGGTTTTCAAACTGGGGTGCCACGGTACCCCAGCCTGAGAGCCTCTGACCTTGTTCCTTTATGGGGCAGGGGATCCTCAGGATCGCATCACCACCAAGGGTGACAGGGGCTGCCCTGTATTTACCATTCAGAGCGCTGGGCTACAGAGGGTGCGCGGAGCCCTGCAGAAGCCTCCACAAGGCTCCCCAAACATTATAATAAAGAAAAAAGGATATTGCAACCCACTTCTCTTTTTACAAAAATAAAGACACCCCCCCAAAGAAAGTTTGGAGGATCCAGTGCTGCAAATGGTAAATACATTGTAAGTTATTAACATGATACAGATAGTACAGTACTACAGCACCTGTGATATTCACTGACAAGTATGCAATGTTAAATTATTTACCTGCTACCTGGAGACTAACACCTGGCCAACGTAAATGGACTCTCTGTGCCCTCATAGCGGCAAAAAGACTCCTTTTACTACATTGGAAGGAAAGATGCCCACCACCTGGTGCCCAATGGATTGATTACATTCTGCGCTTATCGGTGTTTGTGCGAATGGGAAACACCCGTAAAAATTCTTGACAAAATATCCTAAGCTCCATGAACTGTTTGGATATATTAATGTTCTGATTGCTTAGATATCATTTTTTTCTTACATTTTTTCTATTTCTTTTTTTTCTTTTGTGTAATTACCCATGGTATGACAATATATCCAGATAATGTTTATTTTAAGTTTTTTTTTCCCATTCACATAAACAAAGCAAAAAGAAAAGTATGTTGTATCTCTTGTCGCCCCCAGCAGTGACGTGATCTTCGGGGGTCACTTCGCTGCCTTCCACCCTCTCCCCTCATGCACTTACAGCAGGTCAAACTCTCCCTGAGAGTTTGAAAACCCCTGAGTTATGGGAACAAATGTTCCCGCACCTTGAGGAGGCCTCCATGACTGACCCACCCCCCACAGAAGGCACCCCATTGACCCCACTACATCACCCCACTACATCAGCACTAGAAACATCAGCACCCCACTACATCAGCACTGGAAAACTGGATAGGATTCTGCTCTAAGACTCCTTTTTCCAAGTTAATGCTATCAAAGGCAAAACTGCGTCAAAACCTTTGTACGCGTCCTTCCACAAAGAAGGCATTGTTAGGAGGCAAGTCCCACTATGTTCCATGGAGCTTACTCCCAGGTAAACGTATACAGGATTTCAGCCTCAGTGTATTAATATTAGGGTGGGTTAAATGAGGTTACGGTCCTGAACATACTGCCTTAAAAGTACAAGACCTACATATCAGTGCTGTTTACTTCCGAGCAAACGTTTTAGCAACGAGGGGCAAGGCATCCGCATACTTGTGCAGGAAGAGAATCAGGTCCACTCTCTGTACCATATGGGAAAGGCAGGTACCAAGATAACTAACTCATCTCTCAGATATTATTTTACCTGTTCTCATTGCAGTCCGTCATCTTCTCTGCTTGCAATGACTTCTGGAGGGTGTCTTCTTTGGCTGAGAAGTTGGCCGAAGCGGGTTGCAAAGATGCTTGAGCTTTGCGAAGGTCAGGCACAGAAAGAAGTTCTTCATATGACTTTGGAAACCAACAGCAATGGAGTCCAAGCTCTTGCTTGGACAAAGGGGCAGCTCATTAGGAGGAGACTCGGCACTCCCAAAAGCTATTCCTCACAAGCTTTTCTGCTGTGCTGCAAAGTCTCAGTGGCTGGATGGAATTCAACAGTTAACACTTCAGTTTTCTTTAAGTAACCATGAGAAGAATGTCAATGAGACCAAGGCTCTTTTAAGATGCAAATTCATTCATTCTCTCTCCTAGGATATCTCCCCCAGAAACTGCTGTTCAAATTATCCTAATTCTCCCACTAAATATAACTTATTTTATAGTATAACTTATTTTAGTGGAAAATAGCTAAGTGCACAGTCCTATGTATGTCTACTCAGAAGTAAGTCCCACAGTGGTTAATCAATCAATCAGCAGTATTTATATACCACTTTTCAACACAAAGTGGTTACAGGCAAATAATAATAATAAAGTTGAATGGCTCCCTGGTCCAATAATAATAATAAAGTTAAATGACTCACAATCTTAAAAAATGCAGACCACCACCAGCAAAAGACACTGTGCTGGGGTGAAAAGTGTCAGTTATTCTCCCCCTGCCAAATATAAGAAGACCACCACTTGAAAAAGTACCTCTTGCCCAATTAGCAGGGGTTAATTAATGGGACTTACTCCCAGAAGTGTACACACTTTCCTCAGGGTAAGCCCCACTTAGCTCGCTGGGATTTACTTCTGAGTGGATATGCATAAGACTGTGCTGTAATTCTATTAAAACTGGGTCAATTTGAGAGGCTGGGGTACTCAATTCTTCAGGTACTAGGTATGACAAACAGAAAGCTGAACCTTGAGAGACCTTCAGAGTCGGCAGATTACTCATAGCAAGTCTGAAAAGAGGCCTGTTTCCAAAATTATACACAATCTAAGTCACGCAGTGCTCCAGCAAATTATAAGCACCAGAATATCAGGAAGGTGGGAGTTCTCCCTTAAAGTGTGCCACACTATGAAGCATAGTGACAATTCTGGGGTTGCAGGAGGGGAGATTTCCAAGAGTGTCTGGGCGCACACACGCAGGTGTGACTGTGTGTAGAGATATGATTAATGCGCATCAGGGCCTTGAGAACAAGTTCAAATCATCTACATATCAGCGGTTCCTAAACTGTGTGTCGGGACACACCAGTGGGTCGTGAGCCAATTTCAGGTGGGTTGCAAAGCATCTAGAGCAGCCATATTGAAAATATGGGAAGATGGGATGCTGGAAATGGGGAGGGCTGTGTGGTTGTTTTGCTTCCGTCAAGGTTTTAAACAGGCTTTTTTTTCCTTTCTGATTCACTTGGCTCTTGGACAACGGCTGAGAAACAACCCAACTTATTGCTGCCTTCTCAGCAGAGCAGTAGGCATGACGGCACTTCTGGCCATTACATCCCTTCTGGTGGGTCCCGGACAGATGGTCATTCTAAAAAGCGTATCCTGGTGCTGAAACGTTTAAGAACCACTGATCTTTATTGTATCAAATATATTGAGTGGCCAAACGTAGCTAAGGGGGGGGGACAGGGGCAGCGGCATCATGCAGCCGGAACGCTGGGCGGGAGGAACAGGTGAGCGGCAGCCCGCCCATTGCGTTCCGCTCCGTCTCGCCGTTGAAACGGAGCAGAGCGCAACGGGTGGGCTGCCGCTCACCCGTTCCTCCTACCCAGCGTTCCGGGTGCATGACGCCACTGGGCAGGGGGTACAGGGCCCTGGGTTCCAGGCTTCCGGGTCACGTGTGGAGGAGTGCCACTTCTCTGGCAGCGGCAGCAGCAGAATGCTCTCACCTGGAGATTTGTGGAGAGTCCAGGAGAAGGCTACAGGACAAGGTTGTTCTCTCTCCCCCCCCCCCGCCCTCATGGCAAATTTTCATATCTCAGTCACTCTTGCCCCAGTCTGGTCAATGTCCGGGTATGTTATCAATAGTGCAGGAGGGTCCTTTCTGTGCTCCCCACCCTCCCAGCTTTGTTGGGTGGGTCTGTGTATTTCTACTGAGAAAGAGAGAGGTATCTGTTGCAGTTTCATATCACACGGTCCAGAACTGGTAGAAACTGGCATTCCGTCTCTCCGTCTGAGGATCAGATAGAGCACCTGTGAGTCCTTGAGCAGGTCAGCTTCCCAGCTTGTTAGGGATAGTAGTTGTACTCCCTTTCTGATAGTGTAAAATAAGCAGGCAGTTTCACACGGGAAGCCCTGGCTGGAAACACTGCACATTCCCATGAGCTCATAGTGTTCTAAGAGTCACCCCATTGGGTAAAATGGGGCACAAGGGGTCTTCAGGTATCCACCTACCAGATACACTCTGGCTGCATCCCTTTGTTCTGTTGTTAGAAGGAGTTTTTCACTGTGTGTGCTTAAGATGTAAAGCTGCACTGAAAACGGCCGCCTGCGAGCGGCCCAAACTTCACCGGCTTCCTAGCCGGCAGATTGAACCTTTGTACCTTTCTTACTTTCGCTACAATAAAGAGACTTTGTTATGGAAATGTGGCGATTGCTTCAGTCCTTCGCATCGGAGCGCTAAGGCAAGCGCTGAAATGGGTCTCCAAGCCCCCAACTCTGCTGCTATTTTCACAAATACACAACAGTATCTTCTAAGTCAAGGATCTATTTACTGATACATTTGTTTGAAGGTAAACACAGATAGTATTGTAGGCATTGATTACTTGAGTTCGTGTTAGCAGAATGGTGACCCACACAAACTGCTGTGCAGTTGCATAGCTAGGAGGACACGGATACAATGCCTTGCAGGGGTGTCAAGTCATCTGAGCTACCAGGCCTCAGGAGGCCTCCTGGAGGCTCCAAAAGGTACTTCACTGAAAACCAGAAGTACCTGACAGAGGCCTCTAAGATACCGCCGACAGATGTCATACTGGTGGTGGTGGTAAAATATTTTGTGCCCCTGGGTGCCAGATGCCCTGATTGAGTGTGCACTTAGAAATTAATGCATTTTCCATGCATTAATTTCTGTTGTCCATTAAGCTATAGAAGATATACAGAGGCTGGAGGCAAATGATGATTGAAGAAGGCTTCCAGAGAACTGAAGGCGGTTTCAAGGTAGGATCACTGCTTGTGGTGTGTGCCCCATACATCACTTTCACCTCTGGCAAATAGGTCTGGTGGGCTTTTGTGCTTTACTCTTTCAAAAACATGTGAAATCTGCTTAATGAGAAGCAGCAGTGGAGGAAAAAAGAGGATTGGCTACAATGGCAAAGGAGAGGAGCATGGAGGTATTATAAGATGCTATTCAAAACAAAAGGAGTATTGAGAGAGGAAGATCTGAGTCTACTGACAGAACCAAAGACTTTCAGCCAGCTGGGGATGCTGGAAGTGATAAGTAAGTCCACTGTTTCTAAGCAACTGTAGAGGCTAAAGGTAAGAACATTCTATTAGCCCAGTTTGACAGTTGGCCAGAGGAGAGGTGGGCGACAATATTGTTCAATGCTCCTTGGGAAGAACTCTGTTTTTCAAACAGGGATCCGCCACTCACCTGCCATTGTGGAATCTTCTGGGTACATGTGCTGCAGAGATGTCTTCTAGCAACTCAGTTCTTGGCTGAATTCTCATGGTCAATGCAAGTATGTGCCATGCATCACCCCTCCTGAAATGTTCCTAGTGAAGCCAATAAAGGTGCAATTTTAACCTGGAGTTAGGCTGGCACAGGTAGGCCAGCAAAGTTTGGCCGGCACAAGGGCCACCGTAAAGGACGTTTGGACCACTTTCGGAGTCAGGGAGGATGGCACACATCTGTGTGCCGGCTTCTCTGACTCTGACAGTGATTCAAACATACTTTACGGTGTCCCTTGTGCTGGCCTAACTATGCCAGCCTAACTGTACTGGCCTAACTCCAGGTTAGGATTGTGCTCTAAGTATTTCAGATCTACGATAGGGCTGGCACTAACCTTAGTTCAGACCTTGCTGAACTAAATGCCCTTCCTTACTTTCCTTCATTCCCCATCCTTCTTTCATTCCCTGGACTTAAAAGGAAGAGCAGCGGATGAGACCTCTCTAGTCTACCATTCTCCCCCCCCCCCCAGGACTCCACACTTCCTGTTCCATTCCCCTTCTGAATCCAGAGGGGGGAGAGATAGGAGGGGACATAGAGGTTTATCAGCAGATGCCTCCATCATCAATTTACCCTGAGCTGACTGCTTCCTTTGGTGTCATGGAATTGGGCCACCCTTGGAAATCCTTCATGAGATGAGACTAAAAAAGCAAACCTGATATAAATGTTCAGAGGTGGAAACAAAAGACAATAGAACATTGAATTTCCTAAATACTCTATCTGGATTGCTATTTTTATTTCAGATTGTACAACTTGAGCTTATGCACGCGTACTGTCAAAATTAATGCCCACTAAGCTGAACAGAGCTTGCTACAAAAGAAGTACAGTAGTATACACGGGATTTTAGATTTATAGCATAAGAAGTATGCTGATGCCAAAATAAGGCCCACTGTGTTCACTGGGGTTTACTTCTAGGAAGGTGTGCATAGAATTGCAGCCTTATGGCCCAATCCTACCTAACTCCCCATGCAGTGATGCAGGGGCGGACCTAGTCAAAATGGCGCCCGGGGCACCCAATAGAAGTGCGCCCCCATGGCAGCCCAGGTGTACCCATTGGGACCAGCCACGGGTAGACCTGGGCTCCCCTCGTGGGAGCCCAGGTCTATCCATTAGAAACGGCCGCGGGTAGATCTGGGCTCCCCTCGAGGGAGCCCAGGTCCATCTATTAGAAACAGCCGCGGGTAGACCTGGGCTCCCTTCAAGACCTGGGCTCCCAATGGGTAGACCTGGGCTCTGGAGCCCAGGTCTACCCGCACAATGTTGCGGGGGCCACTGGCGCCCCCCTAGACAGCCCCAAGATGGCGCCCAGGGCTCTTGCCCCCCCTGCCACCCCCTAGATCCACCACTGCAGCGATGGCACAACTTCCACTGTATCCTGTGGGGGAGTTTTGGCTACTGGAGGTCTCATTGGGTTAAGGGGATGTTGGACCCCTGTGCCAGGGTAATCTCCAGTAGCCATTATGGGTCAATAAAAGTCTATACCAGCTTTATAGATGGTGCAAGCCTGAATTGATTTGTGCAGGCAAATCAGGCCTGGGTTTGGATTTGGTGTCTGTCAGGTCCCCTCCTGGGGTGTGTCAGGTCCCCTCCTGGGCACGATCCGCCCCATCTACTCCCCATTTTGCCCTCCCCATATATCCCATTCCACCCCACCCCACCCTGTTCCACCAGACATACCCTGCACAAAAACATACCTGCTCTGGTGGAACTTCCAATGGCTCTGGCTTTCCTGCAGTGTGCTGGCAGTTTGCACCGACATCCAGCTGTTTACAGCTGCTTTTTAGCAGCTGGCGCAGCAGAACACTCATTTCACTGGTGTGGAAGCCCAATCTATGAACATCTGCCCATCTATGAATATTTTGTGCTTTGGTTTTTTTTGGTCAATTCTGATCAACTTTGGAAGCAAAATCAGTTTTTACTGAATACGTGAAGAAAATGGTGTTGAAAGCTCTTCTGAGTCACAACATTTCCAAGGGTATCCGCATTGTGGAATGCATAGCAGTGAAGAGACAAAAGCCTCCTCCCAGTCGAAAACATAATCTGCTCCCTGCCAAGGTTCATTACCAGTACTTACGTTTTGCATCTTGGTCAGCTGTTCTGTGGCCACATTTGCCCCAGTTATTAGCAGTTGCCAGCCCTTTGCTTAATTCAAAATTCTATGGCTCCTGTCTAGGAAGGAGTGTCACTGCCACTGCTTATTTCCATTGTATCTCGTTCACACTGGGGGCGCAATCCTATGCAGCGCCAGAATGGCGAGGCCGACTTGGCAGCGCCATATCCAACGCTGCATAGGAGAAGCTAGAGCCCACCCACCCCCACGGCAAGAGAGTTCGCTTCCTTACAGTAGATGTGCTCCTCGGATCTGTGCCCGCTAAAGATCTGTGCCCGCGGCCCAAATCAGGGCCTTGCGGCCTCGCAGACAGGCTTAGGATGTGGCTGTATGGCCACCTCCCGAGCCCGCCCCCCTCCCGCCCCCAATCCCCGCGCCAACCAGTTGGCGCGAGGGAGGCTCAGCATGAGTGCAGCAGGGCCAGCACTGCCTGCAGCGCCAGTCCTGTTGCTTGAGTGCTGATCTGGGGGTGCAGATTGGCAATCTGGGGGTGCAGATTGACGCTATGACGTAGCGTCAATGCAAGGGGCGCAATAGGATTGTGCTGCCTGACTCTCTCTCTGTTTATGCTCACACGCACACCTTTAAGAGCATACAAGAGCATGCACCACATAGGACATTCAGGATGCACTCCTAACCTGGATTTAGGCTGGCACAGTTAGGCCAGCAATGTTTGCCGGAATAAGGGACACCATAAAGTATGTTTGGACCACTCTTGGAATCAGATGTGCGCCATCCTCCCTGACTCTGTGTGTGGTGCAGACACGCTTTTCGGTGCCCCTTGTGCCAGCCAAACTTTGCTGACCTAACTCCAGGTTACGACTGCACTCACAGTGTCACCAAAGGACAGAAATCCCTAATTGGCTTTTTATTCAATATTTACTGCAGATTTTAGTGTTTATGCAAAGCCTACTATCATATTTTGCTCTGTTCCTGATCTTTTCTGGTGTGTCTCCTCCCCATCCTTTTATTTAGAAAATCTAAACAGAAATGGAATCCCCAGAGAGCAAAAAAACTAATGGACAGTCCACAGAGGAGAAACAAGCTGCTGAACAGCTCTCAGAGGATAAAAACGCTGCTGAACAGCCTACAAAGGATAACAAACCTGATGGGCAATCTTCAGAGGACAAACAAGCTGAAGGTAACATGGTAAGATAAGCTCATTTTATTTCATGCGTATTGACCCCTTAACTGATAGAAACCGTTTCCCTAAATATCCATTCGCCTTGTACGTAAATAGTTTCAGAAGTCATCAGCTAGACCAGTGGTTCCCAAACTGGGGGTCAAGACCCACCAGTGGGTCGCAGACAATTTCAGGTGGGTCGCAAATCACCTAGAGCAGCCATATTGAAAATAAGGGAAAATGAGATCTTGGAAACGGGCTTTGTGGTTATCCTGCTTGTGTTAAGGTTGGAAATAGGCCTTTCTCTTTCTGATTCACTTTGTTAGTGGAAAATGGCTGTACTGAGAAATAATCAGTTAACCCCTGCTAACTGGGCAAGAGGTACTTTTTCAAGTGATGTTCCTCTTATGTTTAGCAGGGGAGAGTAATTGTCCCTCTTCACCCCTGCACAGTCTTTCTAGTGGCTGTTGCTGGTGATCTGTCTTTTTTTTTTTTTAGATTGTGAGCCTTTTGGGACAGGGAGCCATTTAACTTTATTATTACTATTTGCCTGTAAACCGCTTTGTGAACTTTGTGTTGAAAAACAGTATATAAGTACCTGTTGATTGATTGATTGATAATCCAAGTTACCTGCAGTCTCAGGAAAAGCAGCAGACTCTGGCGTCACAATGACGGCACTTCCAGCCATGACATCACTTATGGTGGGTCCCGGACAGATTGTCATTCTAAAAAGTGGGTCCATGTGCTGAAAGGTTTGAGAACTAGTGAGCTAGACAGTTTAGATTTTTGTTTAGATTTTCATTCCAAATTATATTTCACTCATTGTGAAACGTGTTCGTTTTGTACCTTTCAAGTGCTGAGCACATTTTCGTTGAGTGCTGTTAATGCACTTAATTTCAGGCACAGTCAGTCCTAGGGAAAAGTTATACCCAAGTGTTGAACACAGGCACCCAGAATCGTCCTGGAAGACCCCTTTCTTTTAGGAACAGAGCCCAGCATTAGAGGCCTGGGACCGTATGTTGTGTACAACTATGGTTCCCAAGTAACTGTGGTGGGCATATAATAGGACAGCAGTTCAAGTATATCTCAGAGAAATTTAAAGAAGAGTGGAGTGAGGCTTAGTCAGTTAAAACTAAATTGCAAAACAGTAATGCGTAACGATCTTGCAACTTTTACCCCCCACCCCCCCCAAAAAGGGTGCGGTTGGAAGACGAGAAATTATGCTTCCTCATATGCAGGAATAAGAACACTTTACTTTGCACTTATGCTTCCTCTGTCTTTTGCAAGGCAGAGGGATTCGAGAATGGACTGGACAAGGCAAGGTTCCGTTTGCACGGCCTCCCAAGGAGCGTGCAAGAACTGCAGCCTGTTCTACCGCACGAGCCGCTGCATCACCGGGTACTTGGAAAGGAAAGTGGCTTCCTTTTCTGTCTAGGGGAGGCGCGTGTTCCATTCTAGAACAAGCCACAGTAACCTAGCAACGCCTCGCGCTCAAGGCAGGCTTTTCTCCACTGGCGGGATGGCAGGCGGACAGGAGGAGGGGCCTTATTTAATAAAACCCGCCTTCCTCTTCCCGTCCCGCACGGAGATTGGCTTTGTTGTTCCCGCAACAATCCCCGCCCATCTCACCTGCCGTCCGGACTCTTCCAGAGCCTTCCGTGACGTCATGGCGGCGGCGTTCCAGAAAGTTCGTGGCCGCTGCTATAAAAGCCGGCCGGCCGGCCGGCGCCGCGCCTATGGCAGTGCGGTGGAGGTGGTTGCAGGCTGTGTTTGAGGGAGCAAGTCAGGTCGCCCAGGAGCCCTTTGAAAGGGATTGAAGAAGGTGAGCGGGGAGGAAGCCCTAGGCGGGTTGGGGAGCGCTGAGAAGAAATGATGGTAGGATTTAAAAGGAAACTTAATTGCTTTAAGTATTTAGTGATAACGCTGCGGTGGAATTACCAAAGTGCCCTTAAAAATAGTGGTCACTACATTTTGTAGTGTCATTAACGTTAGTGTAAAAGTTTTTCTCCTTGATAGTGATAGCAATAGCAGTAACTTCGTCAATAGCTAGTAATAGAAAGTAAGCAACAACAGTAAAAGTCAGATCCCGGAATGGGATATTTCTCAGGAAACAGCGTATTGTTGTTAATATTTATGCTATTCGTAGTACTATTAATGCTTTGCTACTTTTCCTCTTGAAAAAATTGCCCCTTCTCTACTATACATACCATACTGTGTGTGTGTATGCTATAGTTATATTCTATATTTAACTATCAACACTATAATCATATATACTATGATTAAAGTTTTTGGCTATTGCTCCTTAGTGGTGGCATTTAAAGTGGAATGTGAAAGGCGTTTCATAGCAAGTAGTGTCTTGTAATGTTTGCAGCAGCTCTATAAGGTTTGGTTAGTGTTGTTGTTGCAGGTTGCATAGCGATATTCCAGATTATTTATATTGTAGCATGTTGTAATATATGTCAGCTCACAGTCAAAATAAGCAAAGTATTCTACTAATTTTAGAAACTGCATTGAACCCTACAGCCATAACTGAACTGTGAGTTTCAGAGTTTGGCCTGGTGCATGTATCAGACTACTGATGAACAACCATCCTATTCTGTTTTTTAAAGACATAAATTTCTAGCCCAATGTTTCCCAAACTGTAGGTTGAGACCCCACTGGTGGGTCACAAGCTCATTTTCGGTGGGTCATAGAAAAGTTTTTGAAACACACACAAAATATTTTGCATACAACCTTGCCCAGTTTGCAAAAGAAAATTGTTAGCTGGAATATTAACCTGTGGTGTGAGATTCATACCAAGCCTAAATTCCACATTTTCTGATTTTCTCTAGTAATTGATGTGCTGTTGATCACATGTTTTAGCCTTAGAAAGCCTCACTAACAACAAAGCTAGTGGAGGTGACAGCATTCCAGCGGAATTACTCCAAATCTTAAAAGATGATGCTGTCCAAGTGCTGCTCTCCATATGCCAGCAAATTTGGAAAACCCAACAGTGGCCACAAGACTGGAAAAGATCAGTTTACATTCCAATCCCAAAGAAGGGCAATGCCAAAGATTGCTCGAACTACCGCACCATTGCACTCATTTCACATGCTAGCAAGGTCATGCTCAAAATCCTACAAGCTCGGCTTCAGCAGTATGTGAATCGAGAACTACCAGATGTACAAGCTGGTTTCCGAAGAGGCAGAGGAACTAGAGATCAAATTGCCAACCTTCGCTGGATCATGGAGAAAGCAAGAGAGTTCCAGAAAAACATCTACCTCTGCTTCATTGATTATGCTAAAGCCTTTGATTGTGTGGATCACAACAAACTGTGGCAAGTTCTTGAAGAGATGGGAGTTCCAGACCACCTGATCTGCCTTCTGAGAAACCTTTATGCGGGTCAGGAAGCAACAGTTAGAACTGGACATGGAACAACCGACTGGTTTCAAATTGGGAAAGGAGTACGACAAGGCTGTATATTGTCACCCTGCTTATTTAACTTATACGCAGAGTACATCATGAGGAAGGCAGGGCTGGAAGACTCACAAGCTGGAATCAAGATTGCTGGGAGAAACATCAACAACCTCAGATATGCAGACGATACCACTCTACTGGCAGAAAGTGAGGAAGACCTAAAGAACCTTTTGATGAGGGTGAAAGAGGAAAGTGCCAAAATTGGTTTGAAGCTCAACATTAAAAAGACTAAGATCATGGCAACCACTCCCATCACTTCCTGGCAAATAGGAGGGGAAGAAATGGAAGCAGTGACAGACTTTATTTTCCTGGGCTCCAAGATCACCGCAGATGGTGACTGCAGCCATGAAATTAAAAGACGTTTACTTCTTGGGAAGAAAGCTATGGTGAACCTAGATAGCTTAATCAAAAGCCGAGACATCACCCTGCCAACAAAGGTTCGCATAGTCAAAGCGATGGTTTTCCCAGTAGCCATGTATGGCTGTGAGAGCTGGACCATAAGAAAGGCAGAGCGTCGAAGAATCGATGCTTTTGAATTATGGTGTTGGAGAAGACTCTTGAGAGTCCCCTGGACTGCAAAGAGATCCAATCGGTCAATTCTCCAGGAAGTCAAGCCTGATTGCTCCCTGGAAGGACAAATGCTGAAGCTGAAGCTCCAATACTTTGGCCACCTGATGAGAAGAGAGGACTCTTTAGAAAAGACCCTCATGCTGGGAAAGATTGAAGGCAAAAGGAGAAGGGGGCGACAGAGGATGAGATGGTTAGATAGTGTCACCGAAGCAATGAATATGAAATTGGGCGAACTCAGGAAGCTAGTGGAGGACAGGGAGGCCTGGCGTGCTGTGGTCCATGGGGTCGCGAAGAGTCGGACACGACTTAGCGACTGAACAACAACAACAACAACAACAAATACCCTGGAATGACTGTAAAAGGAACAGTCCTTGAACTCCATTTTCAGGGAAAGTCTAGCAAATGTCTACACACACATACTAGGTATATGAAATGTATTGGGAGCACAGGACCTTGATTATTAATTAATGATTAATAAAATATATCTTTCTAGATTTTCTTTGCCTAACAGGTTGTGACAGAGCAGCAATTTAAAAAGTGGGTCCTAGCGCTAAAAAGTTTGGGAAGCATTGTTCTAGCCCTAATGGTTGCAGAACAAAAGTTAGAAAGGGCATGACCAGTAATTTATATAGCACTTTTTGAATGTTTAATCACTTCTCATACACGTAATCATGTTGTAACAACTTGGCAAGGTAGCGCAATATCATTCCCACTTGGATCTCATTTCAATAGCTTTAAGTCTATGTATTAGTATGGCGAAACATCTTTCTGAAAACAGGACATTTGTGGGGTGGGAAATTTGTAAGTACTGTCCTCTAACTTTCTTCCTTGTCCTTTCAGTCCACCATGGTGAAGGAGACCGGCTATTACGACATCCTGGGAGTAAAGCCCAATGCCAGCTCAGATGAGATCAAACGTGCCTACCGCAAACTGGCACTAAAGTACCATCCCGACAAGAACCCCAGTGAAGGAGAGCGGGTATGAGCTGGATAAACAAATATTTTGGAGAGGCATCTTAACGCCGACTGGTGCACTGGATTAGCAACAAAAAGCTGAGAGCAATGTTGCATGATAATATTTATCAGTTATGAAGATCTTAAAACACTAAGCAGTACACAAGAATGAATGAATGTCCTTTTTCTATTTGTTAAAACATGGGCCATAATTGCACACTGTATACATCAGGCAGGTCAGGAAAGAATAAACCACATAGACTAGGTACTTGAAAATTATACATAATTTATATTCCTGATTAGGCACCAGCCCATAATACTGGTGCCTGAAGAGGAAAATCTAAGCTCCCCCTCAGATCAATTAAATTGAAGCACAACCTACTAAAAAGCTCTTCTGCTGTTGCTGTGCATTTGCACAGATTCTGCTCATTTCACTGGGGCATGCACAGAGAACTTCCTGATCAGTTGGATGCCATCAGCCAGACCTTTCCAACTCTGCTGCTCTTTATAATGTGCAAATTGTACTGCTTTATCTTGCCCAGTTGGTCACATGCCCTTTGTGTAGACCTGTTGGAAATTAGTGTTTGTCATAGTATAGGTTATTAAGTCATGGTGAGATTGCAAAAAGGGATTTCAACTTGACTGCTGAGAGTAGGTTCTCAGAGATTAAAGTATCAATGGAGTAGGAATATATGGACTACAGATGCCATGCCAGTGAATTTAGGATTGTGATTGGGTGATAATGTTTACAGAACATTGGTTTTCAATTTCATTTTTTAGAACAGTGGTATTCAAACTTTTCAGACCAGGACCCACTTTTTAGAATGGCATTCATGTTGAGACCCACCAGAAGTGATGTCATTAACCTGGAAGTGATGTTGTGGCAGGAAGTGGCATCAAGCAGGAAGTGCTGTCATTGTAACATAAGAAAATGGCACTCCTGAAATGTAAATTGGCATTCTTGGACTGCAGCAATGGTACAACCATAAAACATCTTTGACAGAAAGCAAGATTAAGACAAAATATGATGTAAAAGCACTGAACTAAAAACAAAATTTTTAAAAAACCCTCACTGGAAAATTTGGATTTTGAATGCTCACAAAAGGAATATAGCAGGAGTAAGGTCTGCATTTTCCAAGATGGCTCCTCCCAGCTTTCCGTGACCCACCTGACATCATTTTGCGAACCACCAAGTGGGTCCCAACTCACAGTTTGAATAACACTGTTTTAGAAGATAGGTCCTTATGCTTAAAGTGAAGGAATTTGGTCATAATAGCAAGGTTTAGTCATTTAGACCACAGTATCTGGGTTATGTCTGCCTGTGTTGTCAATTTTGAATGTACAAAACCTCAAATCTTGAGCCAGATGTGTATTTTCTTTTCTGTGTTCGTCAAGTACGGAGTTTTTGCCCTTCACGTGAACTGTAGCAGCTAGTGTTGCATCTCCTGCTGTTTTATAAAAAGATATTGTGAATTGTTTTGCCAGATAGAACAGGTCAACTAAACCAACTATCAAGATAGAACCAACTAGTTGTTTTGGTTCAGAGCAGGAAAAGATGGATTAAATGTAGTTCATTTGGATCTGTTAATAAAAAAAAAATCTGTAACACAGTTGAACAAACAGCCATGTTGAGAGACACATCATGTCTACAAGAGCAAAAATAGGTGTGAGTACCTCATGCCTTTGCAACATAGCGCCAAACAAGCCCAACTTTCTTCCCCACTTCAGACCTGGTTGTAACTATATAGCTGTGAGACTATTCCAGCATTCCTCTGCATTTTCAAGGTGAGGGCTGGAGTTCACTCATCTTTCTTGCTGGAGACAGCAATCCGTTTATCAGTGGCAAAGGAGTTGTCAACCTGAATGTGGAACCCTGATTATTTATCTCTTGCATTTGACTGCTGTTTTAATGAAATGTAAAGATGGTGAAGGACTGTCGCTCACTGGTAGAATGCGTGCTTTGCAAAGTCCCCAGTATTTCCAGATAGGGCTGCTAAATACATGCCTGAAATTCTAGGGAGGTGCTGCCAATCAGTGTAGACCAGGGGTGTCAAGCATATGGTCCCATGCTGCATGTGGTCCCTGGAAGCAACTTATCTGGCCCCAGATATAATTTGTCTCTCCCTGTGTGATAATTGGACTCTTTCATATTTTGAAATTATGATCAAGATTTGCACGTTTTCTCTTGTCATTTGCAGCTAATTCTCAGTGAGAACAAAGTGCTTATTTCTGACCATCGTCTGCTTAATGACTTCCAGCCTTTAGCAGGGGCCATGAATGTTATTCAGCCCACTATATGAAATGAGCTTGATACCCCTGGTGTAAACAGTGCTAAGGTAGATGAACCAATGGCTTGACTTGGTATAAGGCAGCTGCATAAGTTTAAATGCAGATCTTAAGAAACTTAGTTTGTATACCCGATGCCTGTTAGGTTGATCATAATGCTTTGGGTAATATTTTTGGGTTTGTTTGCATGATAAAGATTTTTCAGATTCAGATCCCTAACTTTTGTGTATTCCCTAAACTTCCATAATGTTGTAGTACGTTAAAGTCCAGAAACAACACGGAAAAGATGTAGATGGTTGAAAAAGATGGTGTAAGTGGTAGAAGACACGAGCACTGGCTAACTGAATCTTCTGTCACTTGGCCTTTTAGCATTTATAGTATTTTGATACTATAGTCTGTCTTTAGAAGCAGTAGAAATTTTGAAGGGCTAAAAAATTAACAAACTGCAAGCAGCATATAATATGGTTCTTTGTGAATAATCTGCGAGGTTCTGTAACTCTCACCAGCAGAAAGGTAGAATGGTAACATTATGACTAGTGGTTCCATGGAAACGATGTTGGAAGCTTGAGAACATTATAGTGAAGAGTTCATGAAAGCTGTAGAAGTGGCTGGTATCTTGTTTTCAGGAAAGTCTCTTAGAACAGTAGACATTTGGAAAATAGCAGTGCTATTAATGGGGTTTCTGTCCCAGATATAAAATTCAGTCTTTGGCTTCTTTCTTTAGAATAGCAAAAAAAGGGAAGGGAATCTGTGAATGATCTGTCATTTGTGATGTAATTGGGGATGGAGACAAAACTCTCCCCAGAGTCTGGAGTTACCACTTCATTTTATCTTCAGGCTCAGTACAGAGGCAGTACGCCTCTGAATACCAATTGCAAAGGCAAGTAGCCTCTGCAGATATGGAATCCGCAGGTACTGGGGTCTGAATGCCTTTAAAAACAAAAAAGCATGCCAAAATCAAGGCTTTTACAGCCAAACCACGCTGTTTCCCAGCCCTTACAGCTCATTTTAGCACTGAAAGACTCACTTGTGAGTCACGTGGAAGTTCTGCTTTTCCTCCAGGTTCACCTCAGGATGCAACACAATGCATCCTGGAGCAAGCCTGGGAGAAGAAAGGAACCTCCATGCAACCCATGGAACTGAGTCTTTCAGTGCTAAAAAAGAGCTCTAAAGACAGGGAAATGGCATGAGTTGGCTGCAAAAAGTAGGAACCCCAAAATCGGCACTTTTTTGGTTTGTTTTTATGACAAAACCAAATCTTGGTGACTGGGTAGCATGCTTCCACTGGAAAAGGCCCCACTGGACTGCATTGTGCTACTCAAATGCCAGTTCTCTGAAATATATAGGCACACCCCTACTCCCTAGGTGCAGTGTGCCTTCATCAGTTAACATTCCCTTCTTTGGAGAAAGTAAAAAATGCCCGTTATGTTGTTGGGTGTGTTGCTGATAACCGACAGTTTGCTTTACAGCATTTGTTTTGGCTTCCTCTTGTATTAACCCCACATCTTAACAGTACAAACAGATTCTAACAAGGAAGAACCCTACTAACTCCTGCATATTCATGATGTATTCAAAAGTCTCAGTTTATATTAGTAGCTTTCTTAACCTCTTGAATGAAACTTGCAATCATTGTCTGCTAGTCAGTTATTTAGAAGTCTCTTTCTTTTCATAGTTTAAGCTCATATCCCAGGCTTATGAAGTTCTGTCAGACCAAAAGAAAAGGGACCTGTATGACCAGGGTGGGGAGCAAGCTATTAAAGAAGGAGGCTTAAGTGGCGGCAATTTCTCTTCACCCATGGACATCTTTGACATGTTCTTTGGTGGTGGAGGCCGAATGAATAGAGAGAGAAGAGGTATGCCGTCTTTTTCTAAAAAGTTGCATCACTTAAGTTTTAGTATTTGATACCAAAATGTAGAATGGCATAGTATTGTACCTAAACCAGGAAGTGCATCATTGCCAATGACACCTGCGGATTTCAATTAAGCCTGAAAGTACCTGACATTATGTAAGTGCAATGCTTCTATTGATGTTGAATGACTTTTTGCTGGCCTGCATTAATGCTGTGTAGGTCCCGTTTGTGGGATTGACATAGAAAGTGTTGTAAATCATTGTATTGGTGCAGTAATAATTATACCAATGTACTTCTGAAGCATTGTTGCTGAAGGCCATGACTTGGCAAAGCTTAGTTTGGCTGATACAGACTTGAGAATCAAATAATTAGAACCAAGAAAATGAACTTAAATCACACAATAGATATTCACAGAAATTTGACGTGTCTAACATTCATGTTAATCATTCTTTTTCCTCACATGGTACTCACTCAGACTTTCACAAGGGCGCACCTATTTTTGGTCGGGTCTGTGCTTTAGCATGGTTGGTCAAACTGGAGGATACTGAGAATTTCTGTGCATTTTGCTTTTGCTGAATTTTCTTTTTAAAGAAAATGGTCTGAGAGGAAGATGCTTCTTTGCCTGTATCAGACCAGTGAGGAAAAGGGTATATGATATGATGCGGGGGGGGGGGCGGAATATGTGTAGTTTTGTCAAAGTATTTGTGGATTTTTTGACTGCTAAAATCTGGAAGTAATAGTAGTCATGTTTGGAAAATGAAGTACTAGAATAGCAAAATGTTCATGTCCCAGGAGCAATTCTCTAAAAAAAAATAGCATTTTATGTTATCCCAGGGCTTGCTAGGTTTGCAAGTAGATGGGGCATTTGCCTAGCCTTTAAGTGGTGATCCTAATACTAAACGTTTGAACTATTCTTTTATTAAGGTAAGAACGTTGTACACCAGTTGAGTGTATCTCTTGAAGACTTGTATAACGGAGCCACAAGAAAACTGGCACTTCAGAAGAACATTATTTGTGACAAGTGTAAAGGTAATGACTCTTGTGATTAGATACCCACAGAACTCTAATGTACAAGTTGGACCCATGCCCAAAGAGTATGCTAGAGGCCACTCCTGTTGGCTCTAGTGAAGATGCTGAACATTTCAGACGATATTTTAAGGCACCAGCTGTCTTTAATGCATTTAGCAAGATTAATTTTATGGTTGTGACTCAACAGGAGGGTACGACCACTGTTTACCCCCAATTGTTGTAAGTCAGAACATGCCACATCCTTTATATGAAAACTTGGTTTAATTTCACCTTGTTATCCACAAAGCATTCTGATGAAGTCTTCTAGAAGAATAGTTTCTTTTATCCTGCTTAAAAATAGGGGCTTTGCCTGACAAGCAAATCTAATAAATAGATTCTGTTAGGAATATGAACAGTTATTATAAAGAAATGGGCGCAGGGTAGAGGGAGGAAACCGCTTCAATTCGAAGACATGAAGATTCTTGAAGTGATACAGATGAATAGTGGATTGTGATGCCTGTATCATCTAATGATCCAATGCAAGAATTTCTACTGACTTCCCGCTAACATCTCCAGCTAGTTGCTTTTGTTATCGACAGCCCTATAAAAGCCAGATTAAAGAAAGCGGATGACTGTCTGGAAAGCAGGCTGGAACCTGATAGGCCAGCATGTATGTGCTCATTTTTAATTTTAAAAATACAATTTATTTACTCTTTCCTAAATTGCATATGCACTTACTATTAAGAACAACTATAAATAGGACTAGTATAATCCCCCAGACTTTGATGTGCAGACTTCGATAGGTATAGTAATGTTGAGCATTGAGTTGACTGAAAAAGCATTATCAACCAAGCTGTGATGTTGTGGAGATTGTTGAACCTTATGAATTAGTAGTGTTTCTTATATCTGAAATTGTCTACCCTCTTAAGGTTATGGTGGAAAGAAAGGGGCTGTGGAAAAGTGCCCAGTATGCAAAGGACGAGGAATGCAGGTGCTTGTTCAACAAATTGGTCCTGGCATGGTACAGCAAATCCAAACTGTCTGTCCAGACTGTAAAGGCCAAGGTGAACGAATAAACCCCAAAGACAGATGCACCACCTGCAACGGCAACAAGGTGGTTAGAGAGAAGAAGATAATAGAAATTCACATTGACAAAGGTAAAGCATCATAACAGATAATTTTGCCTATGTATGAGATTTGGGTCCAAGTAGTAATTGAACAGAGCTGAAAAATGTGCTTGACAATTAGAACTGCAACTAGAAACCTGCAACTAGTTTTTGCTAGTAAATTTCAGCACCCAACCACTGCTGAGCTAACTCAGTCTGCGAGAGTCTCTTCCCTGTCCCTGTACTGGTGTTTGGCCTGTTACCCACTTGCCCACCTTTCTTTCTCTTATATTTGCTGTTTACAGCAATGCTTCACTTCTGCAGTGGACCGGTGATTCTTCTAAGCTGGGGGAATATATTGTTCAAATCACCATACAGGTTTGAGACACATTAGACTTGGGAATAGCTTCCATCAAGGGATGGGCACTTGACTTGGATTGACTTGACTCATGTAAAAATGCTGTTTGTGATGAATCATGGGCATCACTAACTTGACTAGTGACGGGCCAGTGAGTCGGAACTCAACATTACTTGAGTCCTAATATGTGTGTGTGTGTCCTTGCTCACTTTTTTTGCCACTTCCGCATTGTGCTGAAGATCTTGTGGGTGATCCAGAAGCTGGCCTTCAGACCAAAGGCAGCTGCAGACATGGTGGGAGGAGGGTAGATGCTTCCAGGAGGGGCTAGGGGTGGGGGAGGAGGAAGTTTTCTTAAGGAAGTCCTTCACTCATTTTTTGAAATGACTTGAATTTTTCTGCAAGTCAAGCCGCAACAAGTGTGCGCTATGACTCATGATTCAAGTCATGGATTTGCTGACTCACAATTTGACTTGTGGCTTGGACTCAGTGACTGGAGTATATCCCTGCTTTGATCTCACTATTGGTTCATATAGGAAAGCCATACCAGCCTTCAGTGAAATCAAAACTTTGATTAACCTAGATTAAAAGTTAACAGGAATGTGATAGTTTTAACTGTCATGGATGTGGCAAATGCTCTGGATTGGTCTTACCTCTTTGATGCTATGACCTTTTGTTTCCCAAAGGAATGAAAGATGGTCAGAAAATAGTGATCCATGGAGAAGGTGATCAGGAACCTGATTTGGAGCCTGGAGATGTCATCATTGTGCTAGATCAGAAGGACCATGCAGTATTTCAGAGAAGAGGCAATGATTTAATTATGAAAATGAAAATTCAGCTCACAGAGGCATTGTGTGGCTTCAAAAAGACAATTGACACTTTGGATGAGAGAGTTCTTGTAATAACTTCCAAATCAGGTAAGTTTGGCTGCTGTGTTTTTTTTCCTTTAAGCAACACAAATTGACAAGTTACTTTGCCTGTGTACTCCATTTGAGCAGAAATAGTGAGTATTTAATATAAAGACATTGATTTTGATTGCAAAAGATTTTGACTTAGATGGAGGAAGGAAGTGGAATGGGTATGATGGGAAAATTGAAATGCATTGTAGAAATTGTTTTCTGCTCTTATGAGATTACTAGTTTAGGTTCATCTGTAACTGAAATGTTAAAGAAGCTCAAAGGTAATTTATCTGGTGGTACAACTTTCATAAAATGGTTAAGCTTGGTAAAAAAAAAATTAATAGCTTGTCTTCTGTTTTCAACTTACATGGGAAAACAAGAGTCAGGGACCTGCCCAGAGCTTTGAGGAAACTGACATAATGAGTAGCTAGCCTAATGGCCTTTTTATTACAAATTTTGCATAATCCAACAGGTGAAGTAATAAAGCATGGAGACCTCAAATGCATCCACAATGAGGGAATGCCAATTTACAAAAATCCGTTGGAAAAAGGCTCTCTAATTATACAGTTCTTGGTAAGTAAATTTGTTGCTTTAAAAAAGAAATGTTTCAATTTTCTGTTGTGGTGAGCAATGGGTTGTATTTTCCAACTGAGTGAGGGTTGACAAGCCTGCTACACTGGTTACCACTACCACAGAATCAGATACTCACAAAGGATTTTTCCCTATATATTTTTATGTGACTACTACATACTAAAAGGAAAGGACTTTTTAATCCTCTTCGAAGCCACCCACCTGCCAGTTTCTTTAAATAGGAACAACTCATTATGGCACTTTCTCCTGGTGCCTCTGCACCCTCCAAATACTTTTCTCAGCTTAGTTGAAAGTAGTTGTGATGGTAATTGTTATTTGGGTGCTTGATATCAGTGACAGGAGTTGGCCTCTGTGTCTCCAGATGCCTATCCTTGTAAATCCACACCAAGCTTATTAGGTTAGCAGGTCATATTAATGTTTACATTACTAAGTGAAGAAATGTAACCTTTACTTAATAGCAGAGCTTTTCAAGTCTCTTGCAAGTTAAACATTTGGCTTGTATTGGAGCAGCTACGGTTTCAAAGGCTGGATGGGAGCCTCTTGCAAAAATTGCTCTTCGCCTCTGGCCTTTCTGTTTCAGGTTGCATTCCCAGAGAATAACTGGCTCTCAAAGGATCGATTACATCTGCTAGAAGCTCTACTTCCTCCACGAGAAGAAGTAATGATTTCAGATGACATGGATCAAGTTGATCTTGTTGAATTTGATCCAAGAGAGCGGCCTAACCGTAATCATGGGGAAGCCTATGAAGAAGATGAAGAAGGCCCTAGAACTGGTGTACAATGTCAAGCTTCTTGAACTAAGGTGTGATGGACTCAATTTCAAAATTAACTAATGGCTTTTGAAAGCCACTTGCGCTGTCGTGTTCAGCACAATAAGTTGCTGTATATTTTTGTAACTGCTCCATATTTAAGTTTTATGTAAAGGGTATGACTTGAATGAATGTTTTGCAGCTGAACTAAATAGGCACTTTCAGTTACTCTGAAGATCCACAACTTTTGAGAAACATTTGTACATTGACTTTCTAGCAGTAGTTATATAAAACTGCAGTACCACTTGAAGCATATTCCTTCAAATAAAACTTAAGGACCATTTCGTCTGGTGTCACTGAAAGAGCATTTGTCTTGCTGCCTTTACATTCCAGAAGCAAAGTGAACTGCTTTAATGACATGGCACTGAATAACATATGCCTTTAGCAGAAATGTGACATCGTCATGCTGACCAATCCTAAAGTTCACTATTGGTCCAGACTACTTTTATATTATAGCTACTCTCCAGTGAAACAACATATGGCCAAAAAGATGCAAGCCATTTGATGTTGGTGCCAAGGCTGCAAAGTCTTACACACAACCTCTGATCTGACCCAAAATTACTCCTCAACTCTGCTTACTCAGGTTATCATCCAGTCAGCAATGGTATGCCACTATAACCAGCAGGGCTATAGAGTTAATCCACAAAACCTCCAACTGCACATAAGAACATAAGAAGAGCCCTGCTGGATCAGGCCAAAGGCCCGTCTAGTCCAGCTTCCTGTATCTCACAGCGGCCCACCAGGTGCCCCAGGAAGGCATGAGACTACAAGATGCTTGCATCCTGTTGCCACTCCCCTGCACCCGGTACCAGTAGCCCATCACCTTTGTAAGGAGGTTGCACAATCCATCATTGCCCACGATGGACCTCTCCTCCAGACATCTGTCCAATCCCCTCTTGAAGGCATCAAGACCAGATGCCATCACCACCTCCTGTGGCAAGGAGTTCCACAGATTAACTACCCGCTGGGTAAAAAAGTACTTCCTTTTATCTGTTTTAACTCTCCCAACCCTCAGTTTTAGCGGATGCCCCCTAGTTCTGGTGTTTTGAGAGAGGGAAAAGAACATCCCTCTATCGACTCTATCCCTTCCATGCATAATTTTGTATGTCTCAATCATGTCCCCCCTCAGGCGCCTTTTTTCTAGACTGAAGAGCCCCAAACGCTGCAGTCTTTCTTCATAAGGGAGGTGCCCCAGCCCCGTAATCATTTTTGTCGCTCTCTTCTGCACCTTTTCCAACTCCACTATGTCCTTTTTAAGATGCGGCAACCAGAACTGGACACAATATTCCAGGTGTGGCCTTACCATCGATTTGTACAATGGCATGATAATATTGGCTGTTTTATTCTCAACCCCTTTTTTAATGACCCCAAGCATGGAATTGGCCTTCTTAATTGCTGACGCACACTGGGTCGATACCTTCATTGAATTGTCCACCAGCACCCCAAGATCTCTCTCCTGAGCTGTCACAGACAGCTCAGAACCCATTAGCCTATAGGTAAAGTTTTGGTTTTTGGCCCCAACGTGCATCACTTTACATTTGTCTACGTTAAAACGCATCTGCCATTTGGCTGCCCATTCCTCCAACTTGGAGAGATCATTCTGGAGCTCTTCACAATCCTTTCTGGTTTTTACCACCCGGAAAAGTTTTGTGTCATCTGCAAACTTAGCCACCTCGCTGCTTATCCCTGTCTCCAGGTCATTTATGAATAAGTTGAAAAGCACGGGCCCCAAGACAGATCCCTGGGGCACTCCACTTTTCACCTCTCTCCATTGTGAAAATTGCCCATTGACCCCCACTCTGTTTCCTGGCCCTCAACCAATTCTGGATCCATAAGAGGACCTGCCCTCTTATTCCCTGACTGTGAAGTTTCTTCAGCAGTCTTTGGTGGGGGACCTTGTCAAATGCCTTCTGAAAATCTAGGTATATGATATCCACAGGTTCACCCACATCCACGTGCCTGTTGACCTTTCCAAAGAATTCCAAAAGGTTTGTGAGGCAAGACCTACCCTTACAGAAGCCATGCTGACTTTCCTTTAGCAGTACTTGTTCCTCTACGTGTTTTAGGATTTTATCTCTGATGAGGCTTTCCACCATCTTACCCGGAACAGACGTTAGGCTGACCGGCCTGTAGTTTCCAGGGTCCCCCCTTCTCCCTTTTTTAAAGATTGGCGTGACATTGGCTATCCTCCAATCCTCTGGCACCGTGGCCGTTTGAAGGGACAAGTTGCATACTCTAGTTAAGAGGTCAGCAACTTCATTCTTTAGTTCCTTAATTACTCTTGCACAGACCTGATTGCTTCTGGTCTTTTGACCAAAAGCCTCCAAGCATTTTCTCTGTAACTCCAATTTCCCCACCAGTAGCTTCTGCAGGAAACAACGGAAACCATTTTTGCAAACTGAGTAAAGACGAGGGAATAGTATCCAGATTAAAACTTCTGGATTAAGGGGCCAAAATTCAATATTGAGAAATTTGGCTGTTTTTGACTAACAGATGAATCTGTGAGAAATAGCTTTATACAGCAGAACTACAACAAGATTTTACTGGAAATCATTTATTTCATTTAAAGAGAAAAAAATGGCAAATATGAATTATATTCCATTTGTTAGAAATTAAAATATTTTCTTAACATTTAAATCATTCAAAATACATAGAACACTTAAGCTAAACATCTTCAGAATCAACTCAGAATGATTTGAAGGAATGTTTAGGTTGGGCAGTCATAAATATGGATTTCTTGGTCATCACCAACTGATACAATTTTTGAACCACTTCCATTGTACTGTACTCCCCAGACCTGTGAATTAAAAATATACATGTTTATGGTACATTTAAGATGGCTTAACAACATATTAAGGGTAAAATGATAATTGCTTATTAGTTGTATTAACCTCCCACCATACAACTTAGATTTGCATGTGCATTTTAACATGCTAAATACATTTCTGAGCATCATGCATAGAAATACATATTTATAGCACATTCTGCCCACACACACCGATATGCTTGAAGATTTTCACATTCCCAAGATATATACCTGGTCTTGATGATCAAAGAAGGTATGAACACAGGTCCTTGAAGGCACATCCCAAACTTTCACACTTTTGTCAGACGAACTGGAAGAACACAGCCAAACAATATTGGTATTAATTCCTCACTCCTATATCTGGCTGCTGTAAAATCAAAGCTAATTTAGGTCAGCTAGGAAGATGGAGACTTACAGGGCAAAGTACTGGCACAAACTTGTGAGCCCCTTATATTAATGGGAGGTGACAACTCTTGGTTTAGATCAACCAAACTCCCACTAGTGGGCCAGATCCAGCACCTGAAAAAGCCCTCCCCATCTTGCAGGGCACTTACCATTCCACGCTGCTGCTATCTTTCAAGCTGAGCTTTTCAGAAAGCCCCTCCAGGCAGCCACTCCTGCCCCAAAATCAGAAGCAGCTGTCTAGAGTGACTTTCTGGCAGGAATGGCTTGAAAGATAACAGGCAGCAGCATTGAACAGTAAGCACCACATACTACGCGGAGGGCTTTTTTCAGACATCAGTCCCACAGTTTGGAGACTACTGTTTTAGATGTAGCCAGCATAGGGATGTCTCATAGTAGTTCCATACCAAGAAAAATAGATTTAGCATTGACCATTTGGTTGGTCATCTATGCATGTATTAATTCTGTGAAACATCGAGAAACCATCTGCCTCCTCCCCCAATGAAAGTCAGAGAATGTTACCATTCTACATACCTGGAAACAAAATGGGTGTCATCAGGGCAAAATGCTACATTTAGAACCCAGGATCCATGGCCACTCAATGTGCCTGCCAAGTTTGCATGCTGTCTGTGAAATTCAAACAGAGGATCTGGTTTAGAAATGGTGGTAGTCTTCAAACTGGGAACTTCTCAGTGTTACTCAGTGAATAGCAGTAATAGTGGACAAGTTTTCCCTTGAGAAAAAGTTGGGCCACCCCTACTGACCTACAAGATCCAGCAACAGAGGCCTGATAGCAAATGCCCCATAACTTTCAACAAAATTCATGGGCAACACCAGCCCAAGATCTCCCAATGCCTGAGTCTCTAGTGCTGGGGTTGCCAAACCACAGCTTGTGAACCAAACGTCGTTCTTTGAAATATGTTAGCTGAGCTCCTTTATGTAGCACAACTAACAGAAAAAGGAAACTAAAAAAAATCAAGCCTTTTAATTACTGGGTATAAACCCACTGGATTAAAGCGTAAGTTTAATGTTCATGAGTAAATCTCAGAATTTTAATGCTTCTTAAATATTGCAACTGTCAAACATCTAAAGTTTAATCTATGCGAGTCTTAAGCAAGTTTGGCCACCCCTGCTCTAGAGAAGCAGTCTCCAAACTGAAGACTGCAGCAACAGGGAAAGACAACAGCCCCTAGGAGTCTGCGTGGCCCACCGCTTCCAGGGTCTGCCGCCCCAGCAAGCCTGGTGTTCCACACAGATACAGCTGGCTGTGAAGACCAGGGTCTTTTAGAGCTTCCCCCGCAAAATGGAAAGTGCCACTCATCCTGGGGAAGAAGCATGTAGGCACTTGATCCAGCCGAAGGCCAGAGTTTGGAGCCCGCTGCTCTAGAGTAAAAAATGCTGCCCTTCCTCCAACTTGGTAATGTGCTAGCCTCTGCTTCTTTCATTCCCTGGACTGGGAAAATGAGAGGCAGTGCAGAAAAGGAAGTATAAGGAGAGCAGAGGATCTGTGTTTCTTTTCCAAGCCAGGGAGTGAGAGAAGCAGCAGCAGAAGCAAGTGAACGAATTGCACACCCAATTTGCTGTTCATGGGTTCTATAACAATAGGACTCCCTCAGTAAGGGAGGCTAAAAACTATCACAGAAAACGATTAAAAAGTGTTCGTTCTGCTGGTCCCCATGTACAGTTCCTAAATTGCCAAACTAATGGCAACCTTTGGATTATACAGGAATTAGCACAGAGGTAGAACTATGAGAATGAGCAAAGAGGCAGTACATTACTGAATACCAGTTGATAGAAAACAGCAGCAGCGGAGGATTACCGCCTTAATGCCCTTCTGGGCTTCCTGGGACATTTGGATGGCCACTGTAGGAAACTGTGTTAACAGTACATGGACTTTTCATTCATATAACACAGCAAGGCTCTTATGTATTTCACAGACATCCAAGTAAGCACAGCATCCCTTCCTGTGGATCAATAAAACTCAAGAGCAGGAAAGAGGAGATACAAAGAGGAAAGATGCAGGTTTTATATCTCAGAAATCTAAACTCCAGAGTTCATTTTACAATCTAATTAGTTTCTTACTTACACATCATAAATTTTGATGTAGCCGTCGTCTGAAGCTGTAACAAGTAATTGGGAATCTGGGGAAAACGTCAGGGAACGAATAGGCATGGCATGACCTGAAAGACAACAAAAAGCCAGGATTGCCTATGACTAATTAACATATTCATGTCCCATGTCTATTCATGTCCTGCGCTCTGAAGGTCTGTCTGTCCAACCACCTTCTCTCCTGACCATCTTGGCCAGGGTGGGCGGGCATGCGAGGTACCATTGGAAAACTGAAAGGAAGGGGAAAGGGCAAACCGCAAGAACTCCCCAGCAATCAAGACCTCCAGTACAGCAACAAAGATGAAAGTTAGGGAAGGAGGCAGGGTGAAGATGGGGAAGCGATCTACTGCAAGGACTCACCTTCCAACGTGTGCAGAAGTTTCCCAGTTGCAATATCAAAAATATTGATAATCCCATCTATAGCTCCACTGGCTAAATATTTTCCATCTGGGCTCTATGGAAGACACAGAGATCGGTGTCATAACATTTGCCATCCTTTCCACCAACCAGTACAAATAAGTGCAATGCAGTATGTAGAATGGAGTCCAGAGAAAGGTAACCACACCTAGGCTTTGTCCAGCTGATTTCTTTCCAAGACAAAGAGGAGAAAACTGGGTATTCTGCCTTAAAATAAATACATTTCACAGGTATTAAGCACCCTAGAACATGTCTCTTCTCTGGACTTCAACGCCGTATACTGCCTACTGTGGGTTGCAAAAATTGTGAAAGCATATCATGTTCTCTATATTTCTACACTCACACTTTTCTTAAAGGGGAGGAGGGGCATATTCTGAAAACCTTCCGCTGTAGTATGTCAGCTGATTGTCCTTCACTGATGCCCCAGCAGAAATTAGATCTGAGACCTGATCATCTTGGCAGCGCTTTCTATGCTATCAGAACTGCAATTCAAACCAGGGTGTTTGGGGTACGTTTCTATAGTAACGGGAAGTAAGAGAGATTTCACCCGACCATTATTAACAAACATACAGGATTCTTACATATGCAATACTCAGGATAAATTTCCCTCTAGTATCCAAGGAATGTTCCTTTTTCCCCGTCTCAACACCAAAGATGTTGACTTTCCCTATGTGGCTTCCCGTTGCAACGTACTGGGAATCGGGTGAAAAAGCAAGTGACCAGGCATCGACTATAGGGAGGAAAAGGAGAAAAGGAAACACATTAGTGCTGTATACATATTTGATCTTTACCTCGGTGCACCCATTTGTACAGTCCTACCCTGCCCAGCTATAGCCACATGTGCACTTTTTACATTGATGTTGTTTGTTGCCTTGAGCACATTCTGAACTGGACAGGTGCAATGTCAATATTTTAACTAATGAACAAGGTGTTAATATATGAGCAATTGTTGAAGGAAGTGGGATGTGGACAATCATTTAAATGTGCAGTCTATTCAAAGCACGACAACATGGATAGAAACTCTTCTTCCAGATGCATGTCTGAATGTGCATAAGAAAAGTCCTCAGGGATTAAACTAAAGGTCTATCTAGTTCAGCACCAGATAGCTGCTTCCAAGAAGCCCCCCAAGCAAGCCATGAAAGCAAGACCCTTCATTCTCTGCAGTTGCCCCACCGCACAGACCTCCAACTGGAATTCAAAGGCCCTTAGTATACAGCCCCACCAGTTAAACTGTGCTCTCACCTATTAAACTACAGCAGGACCCATCCGGCTATAGTTAATTGTGACTAAAATTCTGAGTTCATGAGCTTAACTCTGAGTGATGACCCAGTGAACCAAGGAAGGAGAACTCACTTTGGAGCAAATATGCAAGGGACTCAGCGACCCATCTCACAGGAAATCAACAGACCCACTAGGCACAACCAGCTTTAAATGCACTGTTCTCTATAAGGCATCTGATTCTATGCAAGTCAGTCACACCAAATTCAATTGGGCTTATTACTTAATAAGCATGCAGAGGACTGTAGTGTAAATTCATTCGTTTTGCAATGGGCCATTGTGCTACCATAGTGCTTATTATGGTGCTTTTAATTAGTTTTAGTGGAACAGAAACTAAGCATGAGATAATATCCCCTCCCACCGCACTTGATGCATTTAATAAGTACAGCAATGGAACCTTGCAGTCCTAAAAGAGATAAGCCTTGCACAGTACAGTACATAACCAAGCCTTGATACCAAGACCCCACAGATCTTACCAGGAACCACAGGAACTTACCAGGTCCAGCATCTATTGACTTGATCTGCTTGCCAGTTTCTAAGTCCCAAATACGGATATGAGCATCTAAAGAGCTGGATGCCGCAACAGTACCGGTGTGGCTAATGTCCACTGACACCACACCCAGCTGATGGCCTTCTAGAGTCCACTTGAGGTCCAGCTTCTCCTCGTTCCTTCACAAAATAGAAATAAAATGTTTTCATTTAAGTAGTAAGTTGCACTGTTTTCCCAACGTACTGTACCTATCACCAGATTTGGAAACTAAACTTTTTACATTTCTTCAGTCACAAGTCCAATTACCCTCCTCCCATCCAAGAAAGGAACTGAAATAAGAACAGCTGCAATCATCACACATATAAGCAAGGTCCATGAAAGTCAATCTAACAGGACCATGGCAAAGCTCTTTCAAAGCTACAACTAAGTAGTGAAAACAAAACCTTTGCTTTTGACTACAAAGCTCATATCAGCAAAAGAAGCAGGCAAAGCTTAAACAGCAAATGTGTAAACCTGACAGTTTACACAATGCAGTATTAAGTGTTTATTTACACTAATGCTACATAAGCAAACTGCTTTACATAAGGGTTGTAAAGATGGGAGGAAGCACATTAAGGCTGTAAAAACAGGATGAAGGACAGATCTATCAGCAACTATCAGCCACGACAACAAACAGATGAGTACAAGCCAATGTCATATTCTTGACACCTTTAAAAATTTGCTTTAACCACTCACCACTTCCAGACTTTCACCAGGTCATCAAGAGATCCTGAGATCACAGTCTCAGAACCATCATTCCTATTTTTCCCCCAGGCCACTGACCAGATGGCATCATCATGTGCTGGGTAAGAAGCACAAGAAATTGAGAGACAACAGAAGAGGCTTTAAAAATTGAGCATATTTCACTACTATGGTTATTTCTCAAGTCTTTCTCAAGCCCACGTACTAACTAGTACAAAAAACACACACATTTAAGTAGAGATACATTTCCCATTTGTACTCCACTGGCTTAATTCAGCCCAGGATATTCACTAGACTCACATTCACATGTGATTCACATTATGTGTTTGTAAAATTGGGGCATACTATGTTTGCACTCTTATATGATGTTTTATGTTGCTTTATTTCAATTTACTAGAAGCTGTCGGGCACCTACTGATTGGAGGGGGAAGGTGGGATTTGCATGCTATATTATATCAGAAACGATAACAATTTGGTATAGTAATGATTTTAACGTTTTCTGTTCACTCACTTCTGGGCTCTGACTGGTTAGCATTTTTTGTCTCCACATTTGCACACTTATCTCTGTGTAAATGAGGATTAGAACTTTTTCTCAATGAAAAGTTGACATGCAGAGTTCTACTGAAGTCTGTAGGCTAGACATAAATACCTGGAGATGGCATCGTCTATATGTTGCCAGCCCCAGATCTGAATGCACTCTTACAGACACACAGACACACACAGGTTGGTTGTTACATTTGAATGGACAGAGGATCTTTGCAGTCTGAGTATGGCAAATCCAAAACAGATAAGAGTTTTCCTTTTTGAATCCAATGTGTTCAGTGGGCTTTCCTCCCAATTAAGTACACACAGGATTATAGCCTTAACGTATAGTGGGAATAAGTGCTTTCTTTGACTGTTTCAGAATCTCCTACCCATCAACACTATTCAGAACAGTATCTGTTACCACATCATTTTGCCCACATTAAAAAAGCAACTTGATTTCAAGCACCTAAGAATAACAGTATTTCCTCACCTTGTTCTTGCTTGAAGAGAATACTGTACTGAAAATGGAAAAAAATCCTTGTTATGACATAGTAAACATTAAGTGACAAAAATTAAATTGTGACTCTGGAATACTTGCCTGTGTAGTCATATCCTCATATAAACCAAATATTTACAGAAACACTCTAGGGGAAAAAAAAACAAAGAAAATTTGGCTTGGAAGTCAGACCACATACTGAATAGTACGCAGAAAAGGGAATGTTGGCAGGGTAATCTTACACATTAGAAGAGCCCCGCTGGATCAGGCCAAAGGCCCGTCTAGTCAAGCTGCCTGTATCTCACAGTAGCCCACTAGATGCCTCAGGAAGCACCAAGACTACACGATGCCTGCTTCCTGTTGCCACTCCCTTGCACCTGGCATTCTGAGGCAGCCTATTTCTAAAACCAAGAGATTGCAACCATCATGGCCTGCAACTTGGGATTCCTTTTAAAATTCCCAATTCCCTTTAAAAGGCATCTAGGCCAGGCACCACCACCACATCCTGTGGCAAGGAGTTTCATAGACCCAGTTTCACATAGGTTTGTTAAACATACAAAGCTGCTTTTTACTGAGTCAACCAATTGGTTCATTTCGTTCAGTGTTGCCTGTGCATTCACAGTAGCTCCACAAGGTTTTAGGCAGGAGCATTTTCCCACATGGAGCTGAAGGCAGGAACTGAACCCAGGACCTTCTGCAGATACAAACTAGGACAGCGTGCCTATACCTTTAATCATTGTATAGAAGAGGGAATTGTGAAGAGGTGCAGCTTTTAAAACCCATGATGAGCTGCACCTGCCCAAATTCCCTCCTCTCTGCAAGGGTTAAAGGTATAGGCACGCTGTTCCAGTTTGTATCTGGTAACCCCACTTCTTCACACTAAGGAGGTGCATAACCACTTCACCAAAAAGCCCCCCCCCCAAGCCATAATAAACCACCCCAGCAGAACTCAACTCCTCCGCACCTTGATGAGCAGCCACACAGACGAGCTTCTGCCTGCAGCGCGTTTTCTGACACCACAAAATCAGCTGCGCGCAAGGAAAGGAGCTGTTGCTATGGAAACGCGGCCTACTCTCCCACCACACACCCGTTCTCTGAGCCAAAAAGCATCTTGCTCCCACTCAGTCCCACCGCGCCCCTCAATACATACCAGGTAACCAACACCACCGCCTCTCCACTCTCCAACTCCACCCAGGAGCGCCGGCGCTTTCTGTTGACGACATGTGACCACCAAGACGTCGGCTAGAGCGACCTCTACACAAGAATCATAGAACATGGGAAACGTGGCGGGAAGCGGGCAAGAGCTTTCTGTTGCCACCTGGTGGAGCGGAGGAGCTTTGGCGGCGCAGCCTCGCTTGAGCACAAAGAGTTTAGATTTAGGTTAGTGAATCTAACCCATGAAGGTATGAATAACAGGAGATGAGATGACGTCATTTTCTTGAAGCTATGGATATACTAATATGGCTGACTCAGATCATTGCCGCCAAGGAGGAGGATTGCCGCGAATTCACGAATAAAAATCTCCCTGCACGCGTGTAAAAGTTAATTTCAACCTCTTTAAGCATGCCTGCGTGTTCTGCATACGGGGGTGCGAATCGCTGAACGAAAAATGGGATTTAATTTCCACGGAAAGATTCATGTATTCACATTACGTCAGTTCAATAAAACTGCCGTTCACTGAAACAGTGAGTGCATTATTTTTGCAGCTGTGTAATTTCTTGTTGTTCCTAGCAGTCTTATTCACCATTTTCTGACACCCACTGTTAATGGTCTAGAAGGAAAAAAAATTAACATAGGATTCTATGTCTAAATTAACATAGGATTCCATGCCTTTTTTCCCCCCTTCCCGTTTACACTTTTTTTTCCCGCCTTCCATTTTCTACTGTAATATTTTCGAAATTCTGAACATTAACAGAATTTGTTTTATGGGGGGGGGTGAGTGTAGAATTTTAAAAAAATACTCTTAATAGTCTAGAAATAAAAAAGAATTACTCTCATATTGACAACTACTTGTGTTATGAAGAGATTTTCCTATATATTTATCTAATTTTTGCCCACCCTCCCCTTTTTTTCCTTTCCTTCCCGCTCACACTTTATTTTTGGTTGTGTAGATTTCAAAATAAGTCTGTCAAAACAGTGCAATCCGAGTTTAAATAGACAGCATTTCGTCAGGTATGTTCAGTAATATAATTATGAAGAATTTAACCTTGTAAGTGCATATTAAATCATAATAAGGTTACCAATAATGTTTCTACACGATCACACGTTTTTATTTTCGTGAGTTTTTATTTCAAGAGTAAACTATTCAGTCCTAAACAGTACGAGCAAAGCAATCTGAAATGCTTGGAATAAGGATAGTTTTGAGCATACCAACATGGCCGCTAAGCCCGCCCCCTGGCTTCAATTTGCTCCTATTAATTCTTAAGGCATGTCGTCTCCTGTTATTCTAAACTGCTTGATCTAAGCTCCTTCCTTGAGCAGAAGACGAGGACGAAAGTCTGAGCTGCCGGCGTGCTGTGTGAAAAGGATAACTTTGTATTGCAGCCGTCCCAGTTGTTGTTGCACGAGCCCAATTTTTTTTTTTACTTTGATCGTTTGCCCGCCTGTTACTCCTTTGTTTACTAAGAAAGTAAACGAATGGGGTCCTTTCCTTTTTTAGCACCGGTTACTTAATCCAGATTAAATTCTTTATTCTCTGGTTTGTTACTCCAAATTACTGGCTCCAGATCAAGGCTGCGGCAACTGTATGCGCATTTCGTGGAGAGTAAGACCCACTGATCACAGTAGGACTAATCCCTCCCTAAGCCTACAGTCCTATCCACACTTACCTGGGAGTAAGCCCTGTTGAATATAATGGGACTTACTTCTGAGTAGCCACGCCTAAGAGTGGGCTCTAAATTAACATAGGATTCCATGCCCTTTGCTCTAAAATACTTACTTGAGATTAAGGCTGCAATCCTGCGTGCATTTATTTTGGAGCAAGTTGGGTAAACAGACATAAGATTGGTGGGTTGTAAATTTTTAGTTCTTTATTTTTGAGATTACTTAATCCAGACTCAGATATACACAGTCTCAAGTTCCACACTGCATCTCAGGGCCCAATCCTAACCGGGAGTTAGACCAGCACGGTTAGGTCAGCAAAATTTGCCTGGCACAAAAGACGCCGTACAGTATGTTTAGTTTAGACCACTCTCAGAGTCAGAGAGGCCAGCACGGACATATGCCATCCTTGCTGACTGCAAGAGTGGTCCAAACGCAATTTATGGTGGCCCTTGTGCTGGCCAAACTGTGCTGGCCTAACTCCAGGTTAGGATTGCGCTCTCAGTCACCATGTCACACTTATGACCAAATATTCACGTAGAATTGGAGGGGACTTACAAGATCATCTAGTGCAACCCCCTGCCTGTAACAGGAAATCCTCCAAGCGTATCTCCAGCAGGCACCTATCAGGCTTCTGCTGAACAATTCTGTGCAAGCTGATTCCATGCATGCTTACTCAGAAGTAATCCTACCTTATTTTTCCTAAGAAAAAGAAAGCAGACAGGTTCCTCATAGTATTTGACTCTTGGTGATGCCATAGGTCAGCCAGCAGAGGGCCCACTTGCATTCTCAGTTCCAGCAGCAGGACCGAGGGCACCACCAGGAGGTGGCAAAGGCAGAGGCGGATCTACAGGGAGGGCAAAGCTCTAAGTGTTGCAAGAAGCCTTACCCTGTCATGTAAATCCCGCCTCTCCCTTGCTGCTGTAGCCAGTAAGCAACGCCAAGATGTTGCTTTTCCCTGTGAGGATTGGCTAAAAGGGTGCAGGAGAGGAGTGATTTCCACTGCAAGGTAAGGCTTCTTGCAACACTTACAGCTTTGCCCTCCCTTAGATCTGCCTTTGGGCAAAGGTACCACTGGGGGTTCGATCCTGGGGTTTGCCCCAAGGCCAACAGCAGCCTGGGCCCACACTGATATTCTCACATGCATTTGAGAACACGACCCAAATGACTAACCCTGGTGTTATCCTTTCCACTTCACCCCCATGGACGCACTGCATGCATTTTGAGCTTTGTAACCAGTCTGGCCTGCCCCAGTTCCAAAAATTGGGGCATTCGGCCCCTGCTTGATTTCACTGTCTCCCCAAGTGACTTATTCGCCATTTCACACACACACACACACACACACACACACACCGGCTGCTCTCAGGTCTTTGCCTGGCATTCGGCTTTTTTTTGCCAATGGAAACTTCGGCTCCTCAACTAAAATGTTCCATCATTGTTCTCGAGGATGTGCTGAGTGAGATCGGCAGCCAGTTTCTAAATCTTTCATGACACAGATCGTCTTTCGGAGCTCATTTGAAGCTGGCCTTCACCTGAACCTAACCAGGGTTTGCCAGGTTTCAAGGCAGGGCAGGTCTCTTTACTGCAGTGAATTTGGAACAGAGAGGAGAGTGCCTCTGAGTGTACAAAGATTGCCCTTCACTGAGCCACCCAGTTTGCGCTTACACACTGAGGGAATGGAATGCTGTATTTCTACTGTCATTCCTGTATTGCAGATGAGGTGGAGTGAGTTTTTTCCAGTGGCTGTTTCTGGTGTTCCTTCTGTATTTTTTTTAATAGATTGTAAGCCCTTTGGGGACAGGGAACCATTAACTGGTTTATTTTGCCATGTGACCCACTTTGTGAACCATTCTTGTTGAAAAGTGGTGGATAGATATTTTTTAATAAATAATAATGATGATGATAATGATGAAACAAAAAGAGAGAGAGAATAGCCTATATTTTTTTGTGTGTAGCAGAAATTAAAACTAACCCTATAAACTAAACTGGAGCTGCCCCTTGTGCCAGCCAAACTGTGCTGGCCGAACATAAGAACATAAGAAGAGCCCTGCTGGGTCAGGCCAAAGGCCCATCTAGTCCAGCTTCCTGTATCTCACAGCGGCCCACCAGGTGCCCCAGGGAGGCACGAGACAACAAGATGCTTGCATCCTGTTGCCACTCCCTAGCACCCGGTACCAGTAGCCCACCACCTTTGTAACTGTGCTGGCCGAACTCCAGGTTAGGATTGCGCCCTCAGGAAGGAGGAGGAGAAGTGGTGGCAGTGGTAGATGGTCCACCAGTGGCTCAGGGGAGCATCATTTGGCAAACTGCTTCAGAGTCGACGAGGTTTGGGGCTGCCACTGCATTGCCAGTATGGCATTTGTGGGATTCTCCCCGCCCTGTGATTTTGGGGTGAGCAGGGTGAGACATTTGAACACGTCTGGATCGGAAACCAAAACATAGCAGGGCAGCAGCTTCGCGAGAACGACAACCCTCTCCCAAACTGATGACGCACCCTCCACCTGCGGATGTGCATATCCTGAGAAGCCAGGGCTGAGCCTTTGTGGCAGCAGGGGACACTCGACGCTTCAGTGCTCTAATTTGCCCCCAGGACAAGCAGACCAACTGGGGGGGGGAAGCTGTCACCCCGGAGAAGAGTTTGGAGAACATTTAGCGCTGCTTTCCTGGTCGTTTCAGCAGCCTCTTGTTGTCACGTCCACAGAGGGCCCAGCTGGTGATGGGAGGCTGGGTAAGTTGAGCACGCAACCCTCTGGACACGCACAAGTTAGGTATGTGTCTTTGCACACAATCCAGCTGTTCCTATTTAACCAAGGACGCTTCCTATTTTCTGGTACCCGTCCCTGGTCAATCACAGTCCTTATTTTCCCTTTTGGAGCCAAACATTTCCCATCTCTTTAGGCTTGTCGGAGTGAAGCACCTGCTATTTCACTTTCTGCAACAGAAGGGGGGGGGCAGGAGGAGAAGGAAATCCTTGGGCAAGGTGAGACCCCTGCCAGCGCTTCTTTCTTCCCCTAGGTTTTCTCCCAGGTGTCCTGGGGCCATCACTGTGTCCGGCTGCCTGTGAGAGAGGGAGTTGTGTCGGGCCAGCTGTTTCTTGGTGAGAGCAAGAAGTCGTTTATCAGCTGGCAGGAAGGCATTTGTGCGGCTAGAAAGGAAGGCTGGACTTGAAAGTATCATCTGAATGTAGCAGTTCTTGTAAGATTAGAACTTATTTGTGATTGTAAAAACGCTTTGGGCTTAGAAATGCCTGCCTATGTAAACCGCCTTGAATAAAGTCAAAAGAGCAATCTAATGACCAAGAAAGGCGGTATATAAATACTAAGTATTATTATTGTTATTTTCAGCTTGGAGCAGCTGCCACCACTGCAGCTGGACAGCCGGAAAGGACAGGGCTGAGCAGCTGTGTGCTCTCACGAGATGGCTGCGTGGAGCAGGACTGGTGACTGCAGCCAGATGGGGCAGCAGGAGAAGCAGCTTCTCCATGAAGGTGAGAGGTGGAGCAGGCAAAGCGCAGAGGGAAAGGGAGGGAAGGGAAAGATGGCTGCCTCTCCTCCCTGGAGTGTCATAGAAGTTCTCCCATGCTCCAAAGCATGCCCTGCTTCATTGCTCTGGAGACGTGTGTGTGTGTGTGTGTGTGTGTGTGTGTGTGTGTGTGTGTGTGGCTTCTTGGAAGGACCCCCTGCCGTGCTCTGGCGATTCCTTTCCTACAGTTAAATATGGTGAGGGTCACATCAGCCCCTCGGCAGCTAGTCTTGTTGAATGGCCTGCAAATGTCTGATGGTTGCCTAGCCCTGCTGTTTACCCTCTCACTTGCAATACTGCGAAGGCCCACTAGTGGTCCTGATACCACTGGTTGAAAAGCACTCACTTAGGCAGCCATGGCACTCTCTCTCCAGGGACATCTGCCTGGCTGCGTCAGTCTTTACTTGCAAAGTTTCCAGCATTCTGTTCCAGCCACTTTGTGTGCCAGTGTTTTCAGTGTAACGCCGCAGATTTTACTGCTGTTTTGACTGCGTGGCTTTTGGTAGCAGTTTATGCCACTCTTCCATGGAGTCTTTATTTAGGGTGCAATCCTAACCTGGAGTTAGGCTGGTACAGTTAGGCTAGCAAAGTTTGGCCAACACAGACCACCATAAAGTATGTTTGGACCACTCTCGGAGTCAGAGAGGCCAGCACACAGATGTACGCTATCCTCCCTGACTCTGAGAGTGGTCCAAACGCACTTTATGGTGGCCTGTGTTGGCCAAACTTAGTTAATTCTTAGTGCCCTTAGTTTATTCAAACTTAGTGCCCTTAGTTTATTCCTCTCCTGTGCGAATCTATTATTTTTTATTAGCATTTAATAACGAATTGATGTTGTTTGTTTTCTTTTAATTTGAAGCTGCCTTGTGAGCTTAGGGACAATGAGGAAGGTGTGTGTCCATGTCCAACACAAATTAATTCAATTAATAGGGTTCCCCAAATTTACTGCACAACGCCACTTAGGCAGGGGGTCTGCCAGGCAGGCCCCCTTCAGGTGTGATCGGGGGGGGGGGGAGAAGAAGCGGTTTGCTGGGGCCATGGCAGAGATGCCGCAAATGTGTTGTGTGCTTGACCCAGTTTTGCTCAGCCGTGACTTGGCAGAGGAGGTTACTCATGCTGAGAAATCCTGCAGAGCCTTTCGGCAGCCACATCTTGGGATTCTAAAAATCAAAGAAGCCAAAACTGCATCGGGGTCTCTCTTGGCACGAAAAGAAATGACCTCTGCTTTGAGAACTCAGCCGTGAGCTTTACACACCCTCTGAGGCACTTGGCTAAAGCACGCCACCTTTTCCCGAAGGATAACTTTTGGTGTTCACACAGGGCTTTTTTTATGTGTTTGGTTCTAAACATTACTTTTTTTCCCCTAATCCTGCCCTTCTTCCAAACTGTTCAGAATAACATAAATGGGTTTTTCCTCCCACCCATTCTTCATTTGATCCTTACAACAACCCTTCGAGGCAGGTTAAGCAAAGACCAAGTGACTGGCCCAAAGTTCTGCAATGGCTGCCGCGTGGTGGTGAGGGGACTGGATCAGAGTTTTCATGGGCTGGAACTGAGCACACACACACATTTGCACACACACACTTGCACTTGCACACAGACACCCACACCCACATCCTTTGCCAAGTGGAATAGTACAGTCTAGGAAAAGCTATAACACTTGATTTTACTGGATACAGAAACTACAGGTCTGCCCCGATATCCACTGATTCAGCATCTACAGATTCAGTTATCCACACTTACCATGGATACTAGGACACCTATTAAAAAGATTTTTAAAAAAAGGTAAAGGTTTCCCTACGACCGAATGGTCTAGTCATGACCGACTGTAGGGAGTGGTGTTCATCTCCATTTACAAGCCTGTAGAGTTGGCATTTGTCCAAGGACAAGCTTCTGTGGTCATGTGGCCGGCATGTCTATATGCCATAGCGCACGGAACGCCGTTACCTTCCCACCTAAGAGGTACCTATTTATCTACTTGCATTTTTAGGTGCTTTGGAACTGCTAGGTTGGCAGGAGCTGGGACAAGCGACGGGAGCTCACTCCATCCTAATCTGATGAACGTAGGTCCCAACAAAGTCTCGAGAAGGTGGCAAGGACAATGAGCTCTGCGGAGAGTGAGCCATACAGATGCTTTTACCCATGAGTAGGCAACTGCACCTTGGCTCTTATTGGACAGGCAGGGCCATCAGAATGGTCCCAATCTGATGAACACAGAGCTCAACAAATGCTCCAGAAGATGGGGTCCCCAAACCTTAGTAAAATGGGGGGAAAAACCCAGAGGCTTGAGTGGCTGGTAAAGTGAAACTTTAAAAAAAAAGTTGTGCAAATCTTAGTGGGTCCTAACAGAGTGTCATTTTCAACAGTGGGTCCTGGTGCTAAAACGTTTGGGAACCACTGCTGTAGTAGAAAGGCACAACTCTGGATAGGCTGAGATTGAGGTACTCCAGGAGCATAGCTAAAGAAGTGCAGTGGGGTGCAATTGCACTGGGCAATAATCTTTAGGGGGGCATCAAGCTGAGCTTGTTAGGCCAGCAAAGTTTGGCCGGCTCAAGGGCCACGGAAAAGCACATTTGGACCACTCTTGGAGTCAGGGAAGATGGTGCATGCCTGTGTGCTGGCCTCTCTGACTTTGAGCGTGGTCCAAGCACAGTTTACGGTGTCCCTTTTGCCAGCCAAATTTTGCTGGCCTAACTGTGCCAGCCTAAATCCAGATTAGGATTGCACCCTCAGTGTGGAATTTAATGCAGAATGCAGTGAAATAAATTGGAGTATAGTATCTTCATTCTGTCAAAAGTTATGGCCAAAAAACGAAGAAAATGAAAACACAGCAGTGATGTCCCTTCCTATTGTGACATCATTTCCAGGGCTGCACCGGGCTACATTTTCATTAGCTATGCCACCGAGGCACTCACATTTATAAATTTGTTTGGGACTGTATAGTTTTGTCATGTCATGGCCCAGGTCCCCTGGAAGCCTGGGCCCCAAGGATTTTGCCCCTTGCTCCCCCCTCTCTTCAGGCCTGATTGTCGTTATTTCAACTGATATCTGAGCAGAATGTGTTTTACGGAGCAGTGGGCTGCAGCTTCCTGCTGCCTCCTTGCATCACATCACACTAGAGGACCATAAGAAAACCCTGTGCGACAGCTCCCAGAGTTGTCCCATTCCACGCCACGTAGTGTGGTCGGAGCAAGCTCTTCCCCGGAAGGAATGAAACCAATCATATGGAAAATCCATCTTTGCCTTTTTTCCAGAGGCCTTGGTGCCTGGCTTTCCAGCCAAGTGTCGGAACAAAAACTGGGATGTGTTATCTTTCATCCGCAGCCGTATTCCTCAGCAAGCAATCGGGTTGGGCGACGGCTGGAGTGTAGTTCTTGCAGTTGCTAGTATTGCTAGTCACAACTGGGGTGGGGGAGGTTGGGGTGCCCTGGAGCTCTGTTGGTTTGACAAAACTCTAGGGAATGGAACGTCTAACGTTAGAATAACGGCAGTTAGTTTTAAGGGTGAACTGAAGAAGTAACTGGGGGCGCAATCAGTGGTGTCATTCAAATGATTTAGGAACAGGAACTCACTTTTGATTGGCACTTGTCGGGAACCCAGCCACGGAGCCCGTTAGGATCCAGAACGCCCGTTCTAGTCCATTCCCCCTAAATGACATCAATGCCTTCGCCCCCCCCCCCAGGAATCTGGAGTCGCTCCCTTTAACCCTCTGAGTGCCGGCCAACCAAGAAGAAAAGCTCTTTGCAGAGGAATTGGGAGGGGGGAGGAGGGAGAGTGAAGTGGGCGGAGTCAGCTTTTAACTAGTGGAACTGAGTTCCCCTGCGTTCCCCCTGCATGACATCACTGGGCGCAATCAGTAGTGTCATTCATTAACCAGGAGATGGAACGCGAGGCGGGACTTACCCCTTGATTGACAGGGAGCCCGTGCCATTCCGCCGCGGGGACTCCTTCCGGGTGGCGCGCCCCTCCGCGGCTCTCCTGAGCACCCAGCGCGCCACCCAGGCAAGTGGGCACCCCCTCTGAGGCCAGGGGTGCCCGCACGGCGCTCGGCAATGCAGCGATGCGTCAGAACCGAGCAGCCAATCAGGCGGTAAGTCCTGCCTCGCGTTCCGTCTCCTGGTTAATGAATGACACTACTGGGCGCAATCCTAAACTGAGTTAGGCCGGCATAAACTAAACAAGCAAAGTTTGCCAGCACCAGGGACACCCTAAAGTATGTTTGGACCACTCTCGAAGTCAGAGAGGCCAGCACACAGACATGAACCATCCTCCCTGACTCTGAGAATGGTCCAAAAATGCTTTATGGTGGCCCTGGTGCTGGCCAAACTATGCTGGTTTAGCTTGTGCAGAACCTAACTCCAGTTTAGGATTGTGCTCGGAGACTGGTCCAAGACCACCCCGCACCTAACATGGTTTATCAGATGCTCCCACCAACACTGCACAGCAATGCGCCACTCCAAACACCTCCCACCAAACCCGGTGGCGCTCTAGCCTCGGTCTCCACTGCTCTTCCCCTTGTTCCCTGGGTTCTAAAATGAAGAGGGGAATGGTGTGGAAGACTCAGGGCACAATCCTAATCAACTTTCCAGCACTGACGTGGAAGTGCCAATGGGGCATGTGCTGCATCCTGCAGTGGAGCAGCCATCATGGAGGCCTCTTCAACATAAGGGAATGTTTGTTCCCTCACCTTGGAGCTGCATTGCCCTTACCCCAAGGCTGGAAAGTTGGGTAGGATTGCGCCCTTAGTTAGAAATGGACTGTTAATGTCAAATGTGCATTTTTAATTGGGCAGAAGGTCTGGTCGAGAGGGTTAAAGCCGCAAGTAATTGTCCCGAAGGTCGCTAGTTTGAGACCACCGGAAGCTTCCGTGTGCGGCAGACCTCGAGAATGCGGCTGATAAGATCTGAGCTGCCTCAGCTGCCTGTGAGAGGGGGAGTTGTGCTGGGCGGCCAGCTGTTCTTTGGTGAGAGCAAAGAAGCAGATTATCAGCCGGTGGAAGGGAATCGTGCGGCGAGAAAGAAGGACTGGACGATGAAAGTGTCATCTGCATGTAGTTGTTCTTGAAAGATTAGAACTTTGTGATTTGTAAAAACGCTTGCGGTTTAGAAAAATGCCTGCTTATGTAAACTGCCTTGAATTAAAGTCAAAGGAGCAATCTGATGACCAAGAAAGGCAGTATATAAATACCAATACCAATACCAATACCAATACCAATAATAATAATAATAATAATAATAATAATAATTGTATTATTAAATGTATTAATGTATTATTAAATACATTAAATAATTAATGTATTATTAAAAACATTATTATTATTATTATTATTATTATTAATTGTTGCAGGGGAAAATCTATTTGAAATGAATAAATTGCACTTTGAGGAAGATATACTCTTCCAGCCCCCACGGAAGTGCCTTTGTCATTGGGCTGACTCTCACATCTATATTTTAACTCCTGGCTCCTTTAAGATTGAACCAGCATCCCCCATCCTCCCCTGTCCTCCATCTAATCAGAGGATGTGACTTTATGCAGTCGGGGGCAAAAACCATACAGAAGGCTTGTTGTTGGCCCAACGTGCTGCTGCCGTCCCTTTCTCTCATCCCAGCTGCTTGGTTTGCAGTCGTTCATTGTAGCCATTCATGATAATTGCAGGGCTGTCTCCAAAAATGAGCATTAACGAGCTGTTCCTTAAGGGCCATGAAAGAGGTCCTTGCGAAACAGATGAACACTGAGAGGCTATTACAAGGAGCCGTTTTGACTGGATAGAGACAGTCCCACTCACCCTCTGGCTGCAATCCCCATGATGCTGATCTGATGAGGGACTGTGCGTCCATTTTGGGGCTGCTTTGCCCCATTTAGGGCGCCGTCCTAACCAACTTCCCAGCACGGACGTAGCTGTGCCAATGGGGCATGTTCTGCATCCTGCAGTGGAGAAGCAGTCACGGAGACCTCCTCAAGGTAAGGGAATGTTGGAGCTGCATTGCCCTTACCCTGGAAAGTTGATTAAGCTGCCCTTAGTGTTCTAAGCTGCCCTTAGTGTTCCTTGGGCAGAAGATTTAGCCGAGAGGGTTAATGCCTCCGTTGCCCGAAGATAACAGCTGAAGATCCGAAGGTTGTGAGCTCGAGACTACCGGAAGTCTCTGTGAGCGGCAGACCTTGCAAAACTGCGGCTGATTAAAAAAGCTGAGTTCCAGCTGCCTCGTGTGAGGGGGAGTGTGCTGTTTCAGCTGCATCTCTGGGGGAGCAGGGAAGCCTCTTATCAGCCAGCAGAAGACAGACGGGTGGCTAAGAAAGAAGGCTAAATCCAGAAAGATCCATCTGTATGAGTGTAGTTCTTGAAAGATAGAACGTTTCTGTAAATTGTAAAAACCTTCAGGTTTGTGAATAAAAGTCTGCCTATGTAAACCGCCTTGAGTTACAGTCGTTAGAGAAATCTAGTTATCTTAAGAAAGGCGGTATATAAATACAAATTTATTATTATTATTATTATTATTATTATTATTATTATTATTATTATT